>LR738714.1:562964195-563037684 GCA_902687465.1 Secale cereale
CCCCCCCCTGACTGCTGGGTCCCAGCGGACGGACCACCGTATTGCGCAAAAAAATGTTCCCCCCGCTGTAAGCTCGGACCCACCAGAAGCGCCTCCTTATTACGCACAAAAAATGAATACTCCCCCTGCTGGTTGGGACCCACCTTGGTGGGAGGCTGACTTGTGGGCCTACTAAGTTGACGGGGACGGAGTGCTTTGTCAACTTAGTCAATATGAACGATTCTAGCTCCAGTGATCATACGATGTCCATCCAACGACCGTATAGCTTCTTCAACCTCTAGTCTTCTTGCTCCAGGCGCCCAAAGCAGCGCCGGTCGTGCCGCATGCTCCTGCCTCCCGTGGCCGGCTGTGCTGCCGCGGAGGCCTCACCGCCCCCTACTATTCCGACCACTGGCCAGGCCATCCCTCTACTCACCCACACCCCCTGTTATTCTGCGGCGACGGCAGCCTCACACCGTAGCGAACCAGTGAACACTCGTACTCCTCTACGTGTGAGCATCCACTGCCGCGTCTTCCCCGGCTCTGCGTCGTTCCCTTCCTAGGCCTCGCCGTCGTCCACCGCCCTGGTGCTCTCGGCGCAGCTTGGTCAACGTGGTCAAGGAACGGCTTCCATCGGACATGGACTGTACGTGGAGAGGCTGACAGCTGGGTCCACGACCGCAGCAAGGAAGTGCCTACTTATTACGCGCAAAATAATTATTCATCCACCTAACAGCGAGGACCGACCGAACAGGCCACCATATTTCGTGAAAAAACATTTCCCCCTGACTACTCGGACCCACCAGCTACATCCTCGCACGCAAGGAAGTGCAACCTGGCAAAAAAATGATTCGCCCCTGACTGCTGGGACCCACCAGCTAAATCTTCGCAGGCAAGGAAGTGCCTGACAGTCGGGACCCACCTGGTCGAAGTGTACGTAGCTTTGTCATTCTGGTCGCGAATGTGTACGTACATACTGGTCGATGTAGAGGCGCGCACGTGTCGTAGTAGAGAGGCGCATGTAGCATGTACATGTACGTACATCAATAAGTGTGCAAGAAAGAAAATATGGCCACGTACGTACATATGGGCAGGGTCTCGAACGCCTACTCATGCATATGTACGGCGAGGGCTCGTGTACATGGCTGGGTCGGAACGGAGAAACAGCATCGTCCTCGTGTTCATGAGGACCCAACCAGCTGGGTCAGAACGGAATGTGTCGTCGTGTTCATCGCGAGGGCTTGGACGGAACAACTGATGGAAACAAGGCCTGGCGTACCGCAGAACGGAGGAAACGGCCTTGTGTTCGACCGGTCACGTTTGAAACGGGATCCTATTCATCCGGAGGGGTCTGGCGTACCGCAAAACGGAGGAAACGGACCTACAACAATCGTAACGGGGGTCCTATTGATCAGGAGGGGTGTGGTGTACCGCAAAACATAAGAAACGGACTTGCGTTGGGGCGCTACGGTCGAAACGGGGGTCCTGTTCATCGGGAGGGGTGTGGCGTACCGCAAAACGGAGGAAACGGACATTTGTTGGAGCGCTACGGTCGAAACGGGGGTCCCGTTCATCGGGAGGGGTGTGGCATACCGCAAAACGGGACTCCACAGGATACTGTTCAACACCACCGTTGACCCCCTCCAGCCTCCACGGGCTACTGTTCATCCACCATGGACCTCCTCCAGCCTCCACCTGTGACTGTTCAGCCTCCACCGCACGCTACTTCACCGGCTACTGTTCAACCAGCCCTCTCCACGGGCTCCTGTTCAACCACCCCTCCACGGGCTACTATTCTTCCATCCCTCCCCCATCTACTCTTCATGCATCCCTCCACGGGGTGGTCCTGTTCATGCAGCCCTCCACGGAGTCCTGTTCATGCAGCCCCAACCGGCTCGATCGAACGGGGTCCTGTTCATGCAGAGGCAACACCACGGGGTCCTGTTCAGCCACCCCCACCAGGAACTGTTCATCCTCCCCCCCAGCAACGCTCACTGTTCATGCAGAGGCAGCATTGATCGGCTTCAGTTAGCAGCAATAGCAAAGGAATCACTCGATCGAGTTCAGTTAACAGCCATCGATCGATCGCTCGGGTTCAATAACGCGTAGCGTGCAGTGTAATCGCTCGGGTTCAGTTAGAGCCCAACGCCTCGCACCCACGCGCGTGTGTGTACGAGAGAAACGAGCATCACTCGGCCCCGACCACCCACCGTAACCGGGAACACCCCGATATTTTCCTCGCTTTCGCTTCTACCATTGTTTTTTCTGTCGTGGACGGCCCAAAGAATGTCATCCAGCTGCGTCTCCGGCCCGCCCAGGACGAGAAGCCCATTTTCTATCATGATTTTTTTCATAGAAGTAGGACCCCACCACATCTATGATGATACCGTGTTTTGTCACAATTATTGTCATAGAAGTGTCATAAGTATGACAGAAAAAAGTTTCGTTCGGCCCAAAATGTCACGGATGTGTCTTTTTTTGTAGTGCATGCTCAAACTCGCATAATCCCAGTCAAATGACAATCAAAATGCATTTGATAGTAATTACTTTGTAGGATGCAACAAAACCAACAATAAATCTACAACAGCCATTATAAAAGCAACATTTTGAACATATCCCAATGTGTGAATGAAATATGCAGAGAGAGCTTGCGAAGATGGAGGAGATAGGGCAGGAAAGATTGTATGTATGCGGACGAGAGAGTAGGAGACAAACCTAACGAAACAGAGAGAGGGAGATAGCTAGAGAGAGAAAGAGAGAGGAAGAAGTTAGGTCTGTGAGAAAGATGGAGACATGTAATATACATGAGATGCGTGTGCATCCGGATTCTATACACGTGGAAGGAGAAGAGACAACAGGTTTGATGAGAGAGCTGGAAAAACATGGACGAGAGGGGAAGGATCTCGTGGGTTGAGGGATTGATAAATTTGTGCGGGGGAGAGAGGGATTGGTAATTTGGTGCGAGAGAGAGAGGGTGAGGGGAGGAGTCAGTCAGCTATCGTCACATCATCCTGCTTCCAAATGGCCCCGCATTCTCTAGCGCAGTGTGGTCATTGTCTTCGATCTCCTCCATGCCCTCTTTGAACATTGAGGTGTTGTGCATGCTGGGGTGCATAGAAGCACAAGCGAGAGTGGTCGCCATATAACCTTGGATGGGGATGAATTGTGTGCTCGGGGGAGGGGGTGTGTGTGTGTGTGATGTGTGCTGTGTGTGTGTGTATCAGATATTCAGAGAAAACAAACCTAAGGAGAGAAATGTGTGCATATGTGACGGAAAACTACTTGCTAAATAGCGTATTCACGAAGAGATTGTGCGTGCGAGACAGAGAGCGATGTTCGGGCCTTGAGGTGGGCAGGGGTTGGGTGAGGGTGTTAAAATGTGCGCGTGGATGCATGTGTTACATGCGATCGTGCGAGGGATGGACGAATCGAGAGAGATTGTTGTTGTGCTACGGATGCTCCTCCCTCTCTCTCTCTCTCTCACACAGTAAAACAGAAGACCGTTCTCTCATGTATACACAACGTATCGGCATCTGTCTATGTCTCACTGATGCATGATCATTTGCACATTCACACCTCTCTATGTCTCTATCACATGCACACCATCTCCACATTGCCCTTCCGCCACAACACACATTATGGACACATACACATGTTCTCTCTCAGTCACACACACAAAATCAGTATTAAAAAACCTAGGGCGAACCTAAAACGTCCAAATCCAAATAAACACGAACTGGAGCTAAATTCAAATATATGAAAATATTGTAGCGTCAAGAACTTTTCCCGGGAAAAAAAGTTGAGTAATATTCGGGGATTATTTTCACACACACAAAAAGGTTCGGTGGATGTCCTTCGAGCGCGACACGGTGACGCACCGTTGGATCGACCGCGCGGCCGCGGTTCACACGCTTGCACTGGATTCCGTATCGTGGCTATGGTAACTAATAAAAGCGCTGCCTAAGTCTAATGTTTACGTGTACTAGTACAATTTTCTTTTAATTTTGACCAACCCTATATAAAACTAAACTAAGCTCCCATACGCGCACTCATCAATATGTTACCGCCGCCGTTGCACATGCCGGCGTCCGCCTGCTCCGACCAACAATTTCTCGCCCATCACCGCCGTGTCGCCGCCAAGCCGAAGGCTCACCCGCTCATGTCGTCTACTGTCCCTCCTTGCGATGCTGCCGCGCTGCCAAGCACGCGAGCATCTGGTTGAGCCGCATCTATGCATGCAGCGTATGAAGAGGAGGATGAGCGTGTGCTCCAGCACGGCGGCGAGGAGGAAGTAGCGTGTTATTGTCCTCTCCGCACACGCGGAGGAGGCGCGCATGGTGGCTGTCACGGCGGAAGCCAGTCGCGCGCGCGTTGAGCCCGCAAACCGGGTGCGGACGCGGAATCTACCTTCGAGACCTTGAATGCCACGTGGATCCTGCAATCTAAAGGAGCAATTTGGGTTAGTCGACTCTTGTGAGCCGTTTGATGCAACATGGATGGCTAGAAGGGCTTCTTCAACCTCCGAAATACATACACGGTTCATCTTCTCAGCCCGCCACATGCCTAACCGCATGCCGCCGCCGCCGCGCCCTCCCATGAACCGCCTGCCACCGCCATGCTCCCCCACCCCCACCATCCGTTTAACCCCGGGCACGATCCATTTTTTTCTGGCAAACTGCATTCCACGCCCAACACTCATAAGATAGGTCATGGGCACCCTGCCATGTTCTTCCTTCACTCCGTTGAACTTCTTTCACAAATCGACTAACCCAAATTATACTACTAGTACGAACGTATTAACTAGAGTAGGAACACGAAGATACGAGCAGTAGTGACAACTGCAAGAAGAACAGTAGTAAGACATAGTACTAGTACTACTGTACATACTAAAGAGTTCATATAATGAGAAAGAACATAGACATAGTTCTGCTGGGGCCTCAGCACAACACACCCTTGAAAATAAACTAAGCAACTAGTCTGCTTGACACTGCAGTAGAACCAGCATGAGGGACAGCACTGCCACCAACTCGGAGTCCGAGTACGAGTCCATGTCCTCGACTTCGTCCTTGCTACTTCTCGAGCTTGCGTTGTATTCCCTCGAAGAGAAAAGGGAGATGCAGCACAGTAGCGTATGTATTTCCATCAGTTTTTGTGAACCAAGGTATCAATCTAGTAGGAGACCACGCGCGAGTCCCTCGCACCTGCACAAACTAATAAGAACTTCGCAGCCAACGATAAGGGGTTGTTAATCAATTTACGGTCACTTACAAAAGTGAGATCTGATAGATATGATAGTTTATATTTTTGGTATTTTTGATTTATAAGAACAGCAAATAAAACCAATAAAAATAAAGTAGATGTAGATTGATATGTTGAGAATGGACCCGGGGGCCATAGTGTTCTCTAGTGGCTTCTCCCATGATAGCGATATTCTACGGCGGGTAAACAAATTACTGTCGAGCAATTGATAGAAAAGCGAATAATTATGAGACTATCTAGGCATGATCATTGTATATAGGCATTACGTCCGAGACAAGTAGACCGAAACGATTCTGCATCTACTACTATTACTCCACACGTCGACCGCTATCCAGCATGCATCTAGTATATTGAGTTCATAAGAACAGAGTAACGCCTTAAACAAGATGAAATGATGTAGAGGGATAAACTCAAGCAATATGATATAAACCCCATCTTTTTATCCTCGATGGTAACTATACAATACGTGCCTTGCTGCCCCTACTGTCACTGGGAAAGGACACCGTAAGATTGAACCCAAAGCCAAGCACTTCTCCCATTGCAAGAACTATAGATCTAGTAGGCCAAACCAAACCAATAATTCGAAGAGACTTACAAGGATATTATGAGCACACATAAAAAGTTCAGAGAAGAACCAAATATCATTCATAGATAATATTTATCATAAACTCACAATTCAGCGGATCTCGACAAACACACCGCAAAAAGAGATTACATCGAATAGATCTCCTCGAAGACCGAGGAGAAATTTTTATCCTCGAGATCCAGAGAGAGAGAAGAAGCCATCTAGATACTAGCTATGGACCCGAAGGTCTGTGGTAAACTACTCACAACTCATGGTGAGGGCGATGATGATGATGATGAAGAACTCCGTGATGGATCCCCCTCCGGTGGAGCTCCGGAATAGGCTCCAAGATGGGTTTTCACGGGAACAGAAGGTTACGGCGGTGGAATTAGGGTTTTCTCTCTGTTATCGAAGGTTTCGGGGTACATAGACTTATATAGGAAGAAGGAGGACACCAGGGGGTGCTCGGGGGCCCCACAAGGCAGGGGGCGCGCCCCCACCCTCGTGGGCCACCCCTTGATCCCCTGATGTGGTTCTCAAGTCCCTCGTGCGTGATTTTCTCCAAAAATATCTCTCGCGAAGGTTTCATTCCGTTTGGACTCTGTTTGATATTCTTTTTCTGCAAAACCGTAAAGCAGGCAAAAAACAACAATATGGACTGGGCCTTTGGGTTAGTAGGTTAGTCCGAAAAATGATATAAAAGTGTATGATAAAGCCCATTAAACATCCAAGACTTCATAAATAATAGCATGGAACAATAAAAAATTATAGATACGTTGGAGACGTATCAAGCATCCCCAAGCTTAATTCCTGCTCGTCCTCGAGTAGGTAAATGATAAAGAAAGAATTTTTGATGTGGAATGTTAACCAATATAGTTTCTCAATGTAATTCTCTTAATTGTGGCATGAATGTTCAGATCTGGAAGATTCAAGATAAATGTCTATATTGACATAAGAAATAACAATACTTCAAGCACACTAACAAAGCAATCATGTCTTCTCAAAATACTATGGCTAAAGAAAGTTGTCCCTACAAAATCATATAGTCTGGCTACGCTCCCTCTTCATCACACAAAATATCCATATCATGCACAACCCCGATTTCAGCCAAGAACTTGTTTTCATACACTATTCTTTCAAACCTTTCAACTTTCACGCAATACATGAGCGTGAGCCATGGACATAGCAGTATGGGTGGAATAGAGGTGGTTGTGGAGAAGACAAAAAGAGAGGAAGATAGTCTCACATCAACTAAGCGTATCAACGGGCTATGGAGATGCCTATCAATAGATATCAATGTGAGTGAGTAGGGATTGCCATGCAACAGATGCACTAGAGCTAAATGTCAATGAAAGCTCAAAAAAAGAAACTAGTGGGTGTGCATCCAACTTGCTTGCTCACGAAGACCTAGGCCATTTGAGGAAGCCCATCGTTGGAATATACAAGCCAAGTTCTATAACAAAAATTCCCACTAGAATATGAAAGTGAGTAAACATGAGACTCTCTACAATGAAGAACATGATGCTACTTTGAAGCACAAGTGTGGAAACAAGATAGTAGCAATTGTCCCTTTTTCTTTTCTTTTTTTTGGGCCTTTCTTTTTTTTTCTTTGGCCTTTCTTCTTCTTTTTTCTTTTTTTGCGGAGGGGCTTTATAGATTTAGGCTTTCCTCCCATGGGACAATGCTCTAATAATGATGATCATCACACTTTCATTACAACTCGATACTACAACAAAGTATGACTCTATATGAATGCCTCCGGCGGTGTACCGGGATGTACAATGAAACAAGAGTGACATGTATGAAAAGTTATGAATGGTGGCCTTGCCACAAATATGATGTCAACTACATGATCATGCATGGAAATATGACAATATGATGCGTGTCATATGAACGGAACGGTGTAAAGTTGCATGGCAATATATCTCGGAAAGGCTATGGAAATGCCATGATAGGTAGGTATGGTGGCTGTTTTGAGGAACAATATGGTGGCTGTTTTGAGGAAGGATATATAGTGGGTTTATGGTACCAGTGAAAGTTGCGCGGTACAAGAGAGGCTAGCAATGGTAGAACGGTGAGAGTGCGTATAATCCATGGACTCAACATTAGTCATAAGAACTCATATACTTATTGCAAAAACCTACGAGTCATCAACACAAAGCAATCAACGCATGCTCATAGGGGGGAGGTTGGTAGGAGTTAACCATCGCGTGCCCCCGACCTCCACACAAATTTCATAATAACTCCACTAGCATGACTCTAATATCACTATCCTCATATCTCAAAACAATTATCAAGCATCCAACATCTCATTCTATTCAATGCACTTGGTGTGAATTTTTTTACTACATTGACATTGGATGTCTATCATGTGAAGACTAGTTTCTTTAGCCTAAACACATTACCATTCTATTTTAATAGACTCTCAAATAGATATAAGTGAAGCATGAGAGTTCAACAATTTCTACATAATATAACCACCACCGTGCTCTAAAAGATATAAGTGAAGCACTAGAGCAAAAACTATTCAACTCAAAAGATATTAGTGAAGCACATAGAGTGTTCTAACAATTCCTAGGACATATTTAACTCTCTCAAATAGGTGTGTCCAGCAAGGATGATTGTGACAAACTAATAAGAAAAGACTCAAATTATACAAGACGCTCCAAGCAAAACACATAACATGTTGCGAATAAAAATATAGATCCAAGTATAGTTACCGATGGATGAAGACGAAAGAGGGGATGCCATCCCGGGGCATCCCCAAGCTTAGGCTTTTCATTATCCTTGAATTTTACTTGGGTTGCCATGGGCATCCCCAATCTTAGGCCTTTGCTACTCCTTGTTCCATAGTACATCAAAGCAATACTGAAAACTTGAAAACTTCACAACACAAAACTTAGACAAAAATTCTCGTGAGCTCCGTTAGTATAAGAAAGCAAACTACTACTCAAAGGTGCAGCAATGAATTCATTCTTTGTTTGTATTGGTGTTAAACCTACTGTATTCCAACTTCTCTATGGTTCATATCCTCCAATACTACTCATAGAAGCATTGAAATAAGCAAACAACACACGAAAATCAGAATCTGTCAAAAACAGAACAGTCTATAGTAATATGCAGATTTCGCCTACTTCTGGAACACCAAAAACTTCAAACTAAATTGGTAAATTTGCGGAATTTGTCTACTAATCATCTGCAAAAATAATCAACTAAATAGCACGCTCCAGTAAAATCTGACGACCACTTTAGCCAGCGCTAATGATTCTGCTTTTCACAGCAAGATCACATAAACTTACCACAAGTCTTCCCAAAGGTTCTACTTGGCACAAACACTAAACAAAACATGAAACCACATCTAATCAGAGGCTAGATGCAATATTTATTCCATAAAAGCAACAAAAACAAAATAATATAAAGTTGGGTTGCCCCCCAACAAGCGCTATCGTTTTACGCCCCTAGCTAGTGACGATACAAGATAAATCTAGGTATTGCCATCTTTGATCTTCACCCTTTTAGTGGTGTCAAGCTCGAATCCGGGAGGTTCTTTACGTTTCCCCTCATGTTCGGAAATATTTAGATCTAAAGCATCCAAGCGCTTATTACAAAGAGTAATCAACATATTCATGCGGTGCAGATTCCCACTAACACTTTTAAGAGGTTCAAGAGACTTTTGTAATATTTTTGTTACTTCGCAAATTTTCTCAAAAACTTGCGTCCCTTTCGGGGTTGAATTCGACCCTTTTTGGGGAGATAGTGATCCCACTATTCCCTCTATGATTTCATGCGAGATACTAGGATCAACTTCGATAAAATTCCCTTTGGAAACGCAATCCAAAGGTTGTCTATGAGACATATGCAACCCAACATAAAAATTGTGAAGCAAGATTCTAAAATTCACCTCTAGGGTGCACTTACGATAAGATTCCATCATCCTCAACCAAGCATCTTTTAAATTTTCTCCTTAATTTTGCTTGAAGTGAAGCACTTCAAACTCGGGGGACAAAGGAGCGGATAAGGGACTAGCCATAGTGACAAGTAAGCAAGCAGCACACACAAGCAAACAAGAAGCAGGCGAATGATATACACACGGCGGAAGAAGGGCAAATAAAACGGCAAGGGTGAAGTGGGGGAGTGGAAAACGAGAGGCAAAAAATATAATGCGAAGGATAACGGTTTGTGATAGGTACTTGGTATATGACTTTTTTCGTAAGCCTCCCCAGCAATAGCGCCAGAAATTCTTCTTGCTACTTCTCGAGCTGAGATGCAGCACAGTAGCATAAGTATTTCCATCAGTTTTTGAGAACAAAGGTATCAATCCAGTAGGAGACCATGTGCGAGTCCCTCGCACCTGCACAAACAAATAAGAACTTCGCAGCCAACGCGATAAGGGGTTGTCAATACCTTTACGGTCACTTACGAAAGTGAGATCTGATAGAGATGATAGTTTATATTTTTGCTATTTTTGATTTATAAGAACAGCAAATAAAAGCAATAAAAGTAAAGTAGATGTAGATTGATATGTTGAGAATAGACCCGGGGGCCATAGTGTTCTCTAGTGGCTTCTCTCATGATAGCGATATTCTACGGCGGGTAAACAAATTACTGTCGAGCAATTGATAGAAAAGCGAATAATTATGAGACTATCTAGGCATGATCAATGTATATAGGCATCACGTCCGAGACAACTAGACCGAAATGATTCTGCCTCTACTACTATTACTACACACATCGATCGCTATCCAGCATGCATCTAGTGTATTGAGTTCATAAGAATAGGGTAACGCCTTAAGCAAGATGACATGATGTAGAGGGATAAACTCAAGTAATATGATATCAACCCCATCTTTTTATCCTCGATGGCAACAATACAATATGTGCCTTGCTGCCCCTACTGTCATTGGGAAAGGACACCGGAAGATTGAACCCAAAGCCAAGCACTTCTCCCATTGCAAGAACTATAGGTCTAGTAGGCCAAACAAACCAATAATTCGAAAAGACTTGCAAGGATATTATGAGCACACATAAAAAGTTCAGAGAAGAACCAAATATCTTTCATAGATAATCTTGATCGTAAACTCACAATTCAGCGGATCTCGACAAACACACCGCAAAAAGAGATTACATCGAATAGTTCTCCTCGAAGATCGAGGAGAACTTTGTATCGAGATCCAGAGAGAGAGAGAAGAAGCCATCTAGATACTAGCTATGGACCTGAAGGTCTGTGGTAAACTACTCACAACTCATGGTGAGGGCGATGATGATGATAATGAAGAACTCCGTGATGGATCCCCCTCCGGTGACGCTCCGGAACAGGCTCCAAGATGGGATGTCACGGGAACAGAAGGTTACGGTGGTGGAATGAGGGTTTTCTCTCTGTTGTCGAAGGTTTCGGGGTACGTAGACTTATATAGGAAGACGGAGGACACCAGGGGGTCCTCGGGGGCCCCACGAGGCAGGGGGCACGCCCTAGGAAGGGGGGCGCGCCCCCCACCCTCGTGGGCCACCCCTTGATCCCCTAACGTGGTTCTCAAGTCCCTCGTGCGTGATTTTCTTCAAAAATATCTCTCGCAAAGGTTTCATTCCGTTTGGACTCTGTTTGATATTCTTTTTCTGCAAAACCCTAAAACAGGCAAAAAGACAGCAATCTGGACTGGGCCTTTGGGTTAGTAGGTTAGTCCGAAAAATGATATAAAAGTGTAAGATAAAGCCCATTAAACATCCAAGACTTCATAAATAATAGCATGGAACAATAAAAAGTTATAGATACATTGGAGACGTATCAGTC
Organism: Secale cereale; assembly: GCA_902687465.1. NCBI lineage: Eukaryota > Viridiplantae > Streptophyta > Magnoliopsida > Poales > Poaceae > Secale > Secale cereale. The sequence continues at coordinate 562,975,787 of LR738714.1, forward strand.
CTCGTCCCTCTTCCTCTTCCTCTTCGCCGATGCTTCTTTGCTTGACCCAGACACTGGGCTCTGATTCTTCATCCAACCCTTATAGATATTTAAACAAAGGTAGGCATCCATTGCTGCGTACAGAATGTGATCTTCATCTAATGTCTTCGACTCCCTTGCATGATGAAACTCGTGGTGATGTTTCTTCAGTTTAGCGTATGAACGATCAATCATGGCTGCTGCCGGGTTCAGCATTGAAGGCTGAGAGGAGGACACCAGGCTCTCCTTCTGGAGATCGAAGGGCTGGCCTACAACGAGGCCTATCCGACCCAGGATTTCCTGGTCGTTCCTAAAGTCTACAGTAATGAATTTGACTCGGTCGCCCTTGAGGAACTTCTTAAATTCCTCGCACTCAACGTCGGCATGGCATATGTGGTAGACCAAGCATAAGTCATGCATGCAAACCTGGATCACGGCGGGCTTCTTCTTCTCTCCCTCCTTTAGTTTCTTCTCGCTTCCCAGGACTGCTGTGTACTCAACATCTAGCCCAGCGACCCACTCATCATTTGAGTTTTCGAACACGCGTCGGAAGCGAGCAAGGCATTCTTTCACCATTGCGGAAGAACGGGCATAGATGACGTCGAACTCATCGCCGGTGATGGTTCTAACCTTGTACTCACCGCCGATCATGGAGATTTGGGACGCCATTGATTTGGGAGGAGGGTTAGGATTGAAAGGATGACTGGGAGCAAACTGTTGTAAGGTACTGTACTAGTAGAAGATGGGGACGAGTAGGGCGTGCGAACGGCGTGGGGTTGCTGGCTTGCCCGGTGGATAAACGGCTGCAAGCCCCCAAAGAGTTCTCGAGAACTATGCAAGACCCACTAGATTTCATGTCTACTAGACCCATATCGTAGGCCTGACGGTATAGCTTCTGCCTGTTCGCACGCCATGCCGGCTTGTGTGTAACTTCAATTAATTCCGTCAACCGTCGTGTCTCCCACGACCTTCGCCCTATTCGCACGCCATGTCTGCTTGTTTCCTATTCTCGTGTGCATGATACTCCCTCCGTTTATTTTTACTTTGCGCATAACTCGTAGCTCGCATACCAAGGAGAGGCCCGTTCGATTTTTTTTGGAAAAGTTTGCCCCTGCTTTTGCGTGGATTAGAGTACTAGTCACCTCGAATCCCTCCATGCATGTCACATGTAATCTCTCTCTCCTCCGTTTATGTCTCTGCATGCAAACTCGAAAGTTGCGCCAATTAAGGAGATTAATTGCTAGCGAAGCGGAAAGGCAGGGGCAGGCTGGGAAAGGTGCGCTACTCAAGGGGATCGCGCAGAGCATTTGGGAAAACAAAAAAAGGTATGCGCAGAGTATAAAGGATTGGAGGGAGTACCAGCTAAGATACCACCATTATGGCCACCCTTAACCATCGCATGCAATAATTTAGTGCACCTTGAAATATGAACATGTGTGGGGCGTGTATGTTTTTAATGACTTGAGACTATACCTAGCCCGGCATGCAAGATGAGACTTTATGCACCGTTCCCCATACCTGCAGGAAGCCCGTTCGTCTCCAAATCTTTTCCTCTCCATGTGTGGAAACAATATGCCTGCCAGACACTCCATGTCCCTCCGTCGGTCCCACCACTCCACCCGGGACGCTGCTTCAGTTACTTAACTTCAGGTGCATTGGGTCACTGACATATGGGCCCAACAAGGGTCTGGGCCGCGTGTCAGTGACCCAACTGGACCTGTAGTTAAGTCAGTGCAGCTCAGTCCATATCTTACGTAGGTGTGCCATTGCTTGCTATAAATACTGCGCCTCCCACGACATTCGGAAGAACGCTCACATTCATCGCTATCTCCTCCCCCTCCCTCTCACGTCGACCACCATGGCATCGCCCCTCCCAAGCCCTAGGCACCCCTCGCTGCACCGTGCGGACGGTCACGCGTCGCCGTTCTATTCCTCACCATCACTAGTCGAGGAGGACGCGTTGGCGTTCTGCTCCTCGCTGCGACGCAACGAGGTGGACGCGTCGGTGTTCCGCTCCTCGCTGCCACTAGTCGAGGAGGATGCATCGGCGTTCTGCTCCTCGCCGCGATGTGTCGAGCTGAAGGCGTCAGCGTTCCCAATCTCGCCAGCACGCGCGTCGCAGGACACGTCGGCTCCCCACTACGAGGAGAACGCCGCGCCGCCCGCCGAGCCCCCCAGCTTTGAGGAGCTTTGGAAAGAAATGGATGTCGCCTTGTAGGAGGCTTTGCCTCCAACTGAGCACGCCAAAAGAAGAAGGCCGAGGAAGAGAAGCGCACCGCGGGACAAGCTGCCTGGCAGGCCTATGTCGCGTCCGAGAGAGTCAGGGAATTGGCTCCTTGGCAGAAGGCTCGTGCGAGGGCCGTGAGGGTGGCAGAGGCCACCCGTGCCAAAGCCCTGAGTGCAGTCGGGCCCAAGTGCCTCATCTACGCTTGGTGGTACGTGGACCGAGTGCATGCTTCCAGCCAGGATGAGTACCTGTTGTCACCGGATCACCACACCGGGGAGATCTTGCTCGCCCGCCGGCAAGCCGCCAATCAGCACCGCGCGAGTTGCGAGGCTGAGGAAGAGGCGTTGTGTTGGCGCGCTGGGAAACGGCCGCGCACCAGGGCGCTCGTGGCGCGCCGCAAGCGCTCCTGCGAGCGCCGTGGCTTTTAGTAGGAGTATAATTTTGTTTCGTAAGGCGATCTCGTTAGATCTGGGAAGCAAATGATAAATCTCGAACGTTCAAGAATTATTAGCGTCCTTAATTAAGTTTGTAAAAGGGAAAGTTTGGAAACCTTGTGTATTCGTACGCATTTTGTAAGTACGTGCATATAGCACAAACTTTACTATATACTATCGCACTACACGTCTCTCTCTATATATGCTTGCAGACTGTGCTACTCCTCCGTCCAGGTCAATAAGTCATCTCTGGTTGTGCACCGTGACCAAGAAAGAGGGAAGACTTGTACACCTAGAAGAAGGGAGTACTACTATTACTTATGTACGTGCAAATGCATGTTTTAACACTACAATGCGGTTTTTGTAAAAGTAGAAAAATAGCACTAGTCAAGCTTGTGAAACGAATCAATCCAAAACAAATGAAAAAATACTCGTTTGATTGTTTAATTTTAGCTTCCTTCTCTGTGGTTATTTCTCTGTCGTACTTTGTACGGAGTATCTCACTGGTGGGAAAGGCATGCAAATTCCCAAACCGCTTCCTACACCCTGTATCGAATTTTTTGCCTAACAAGTTGTGCCGTGCAATTGGAATTCCAACTTGAGTACTACTCCCTCCGTCTAGGTGTGTAAGTCACCTTACGAAAATCAGATATTCCCAAAACACTTAGGCGCAATGTATTAAATTCTGTCCTCGTTCCCCTCAATGCCTCGTTCATCAGCGAGCAATTTTTTTGGCTGAACCACGCGGGGGAGGAACTTAATGCGGGAGAGGATGAGCGACCTATGCATATAGAGAAGGAACATGTTGATTAGGGGAGGGATTGACCCCAGTTGCATACACGTCAATGGGCCTACATGGGTTGGCTGAAACGGCAGCCCTATTAATTAGGGATTCATTGCTAATCTCCGTTTGGTTTAGGAGGAAAAAAGTGGCGCGGTGATTGGACGAATTTTCGGTCCGATTCTTTGGCCTCTTCCAATCCACATCCACCTAGACGGAGGGAGTGCTACTAGTAGGAGTACTAGAGGCCAGTTCTTTTAGGCTTCTAGATTAGTAATCCCATAACTAATAAGTAACTCCGTCCTGGTTTATTGGTCCCCATTGTAATCTGTGTCAAATTTTGATCATAAATTTAACTAATGAAATGTTAGTGCATGCCACATGCACTAACATTTTATCAGTTAAATCTTTGGTCATAATTTAGCACAAATTACAATGGTGAGGAATAAACCAGGACAGAGCTACTACTCGTATTACTAGTTTAGAAGCCCAAATAAATGGGTGAGGCGCCTTAATGTTAGTCTCCACTGTGACTAGTCTTATGGGAAAAGCTGGGGAAACCGCCAAAAGAACTCGCCCTAGGAGTAGCAGGGGATACTAGGAGTAGTAGCTAGGGATCGAGTGTGCGAGATGAATCGGAGAAAGTAAATGTAGAGAGATGAAATGCAAAAAAGACGGAGGGATGTGATGGTTGCTTGTCCGTTTATTTTACCATGCCACTTATTACTAGGAGCGGTTGGGTTTTGTGATATGACGGCTTTACTGCCGTGCCACGAGCGGGGTGAGACTCCCGTTCAGCACCGCCCTCTACAATAGAACTACTACATCGGTTGTGGTTTATCCCCCATTGAATTTGACTGAAGATTTAACTGGCAAATGTTAGTGCATGTCAACAAAAACAATATCGTTGGATTCATATTTGAACATAGTTTTCAATGATATAATTTTAGGTGACATGCATCATCATTTATCGTACTATATATAATGTTACTTCAATTTTTGGTCGTACTAATCTATAGTAAGGTGCCCGTGTGTTGCATGGAAGAGTGAAATGCATTGATCGGGGAGTTGTTTATTTTGACAAAGGATGTGGGGGTCATGTCATGTGTAATGGGTATCGATAGGTTTGTTCGGATATTATTTCATCTCTAGAGCTCACAAACATCCGAGTGAAATAGATAAAAAAGTAACTTTTGCAAACAAAAGCGTTCAACTATTCAACCCGCATCCAAAAGTTGTGAAGAAATAACTCTTATTGTGCTTTGCAGGAAATGATCTTCAAGAATTAGTTTTTGAGTATCCATTGTCATACATGTTGGCTACAAATGACATGGCACTTTCTTATAGTCAACAGTTGGCTATAATATTTAAGTATTAACCATGTCCTTATACACCTAGACGGAGGGATTAAATCAGGATGACTTGAAGGGGGCAGAGGATATGTAAGAAATGGTTGATCATAAGTATTTCACTAGTACTATAGTAAAAAATCATACATGGAAGATTCTACACTAAACCATAAATGGATACACTTTTATTCATGCGCGATACTCCAATAGAGCAAGATCATGCATGGAAGTCTCCACATGCTTAGACAGCGGATTACATTGAGTGAAGACTAATGATCAACACTTAACTTGATAATGCAGATGTTCTTCAACCGCGACTCCGGAACAGTGAACGGGTAGCACATCTCGTACTTGATGTTCTTCGCCAAGGGCCAGTAGCGATCTGTGAATTATAAAGACTTCAGGCTAATTGTGTTCTTCAACCATGGTCTCGCCTATCTGACAGGTCACTGTGGTAAGTGGATAAATATGTACGTCCATCGCAGGATCATACAGCCTCCATGGTTCTCTGATGCCATTGAACACAAGGGCTTCATTTATGCTGTCGACTCCTTCTATGGCTGGACATATTGCTGGCCTACTCCAGTCGTCACTACAAACGGCTTTTACAGAAGTATGTTACTTTCCTACGATATCATGATGGCTTGCTTATATTACTGTCAACATTTACTGAAAAAATATTCATGCTCATAACATGTTGTTCTTAAGATTGACTATATCAAGCGCCCTTTTTTATTTGACTCCAACTTTTTTAGGGTTATTTGACTCCAACTTGATATGATGGTGTAGGCCGCCTGGTGTCCCTACCCTTCCTTCAAGGTGGTTCCCGGCTCGATCAGACGACGGTGGACGATTGATGATAGTTCGCACATACCGAACGTGTTGTTTCGCGGAATACAATCACAGTCACTGCAAGGTCTTTGAGCAGGATCCCAGCTTCTTTGGGCCTTCAGGAATTTTTGACTGGAGGTTGGTAAGTAGCCTTGGTACATGCTCTCTATTTGTCGGACTGAATTATCCGATTAACCAGGAGATAACCGATGGCAAGGATCATGATGGCAGCGCAGTTTTGTTCATCAGGAAAATCTGTGTGTAGACAGCGTACCATGCGTCCTTGCATGCACCATACCCTGATATGTGCCGCCACGCTCTGCAGCCCAAAGTAGGAGAGAGGGTCGCAAGTATCATACTTCGACCTACTGGCTGGAGTTTCCCCCGTCAGCCAATCTCCACAGCTTAATAAATATTAACGTCTAACTAAGCCAGTTAGTTAGATGCCTACACTTGTGTAGTAGGATCTTTATTTAGTTTGATGCATACACTTGTTCTATTTTGGTAGCCCTTTTGTAATGATGGCGGATGTTTGGTTTGGAAGAGAGAGCTGCATCTTCACTCTTCTGGTCTGCTTACTGCTTCTGTTGCACCCCCAGCCCTGGTTGCTGCTGCTGCTGTTTTCAATGTACAATCAGTAGTATATTTCGTCTATTGGTAGAATAAATGTGTTGTTAGAATGACAAACACAATGTTTTGGAAGTCGTTGCACGGTTCGATCCTTTAGTGCCCCGTACCGTACGCAGCGCATAGTATTTTTCGTACGGAACACATTTTCCACTTGTTGATAACATGCAGCCCACTGATGAAGGCCCAACAGAGAAGCCCATAATTAACTGGAAGGGAGGCTGTCACATGAATCCGGCCCAAGTACATGGTCATGGTCCCCTAAACATAAATAAGTAATTCGGAGGAGCAAGCTATAAACTGGGTTGTGCGGTCTCTGTGGCCCGTCTAACAACATGACCAGCCCAGCAGTTTTTTCTTTGGGAAAATAGGTAGCCCAGTATTTCTTTTTGAAGAATACCCAAGCTAGGCCTATTTGTTTTCTCCGACTTACTAGGCTACAAATCTTTCAAGATGAGGAGGGATGCATTCCGGCCTGGCCAAAGAGTATGGTCAGTGTTTGTTAAAATTAATATCAAAATGGAGTGAAAATTCCAATAAAAATATAGCAAATGGGACATTAGTTTCTTTTTTTGTTTTTGTTCTTCACTGATATCTTATACGCATTTCATTGGATTTAACATGACATAGTACTGATTTGTTTTTAAATTTGTTTTAGTATGGCTACTAATTTTTGGATTAAGAATATTTTGTTCCCCAACAAAAATTTGCGAATTTCCAAAATTTCCCACATATTTAGTTAATTTTTTTAAACCTGGTACTGACCAGAAAATGGGCAGCAATTCTAAAAATGGAAAACGAGCTGCAATAAATTCCATATGAATTAGAAAATGAGTAAAAAATATAAATGTAATAGTAAATGGGCGTTACACGCCACAGATTTCGAGGCTGACTTGTTTACGCAAGGCTTTGTCAGTCGACACATGATTCTAGCAGCATTGATTGTTGGATGTCCATCCAACGACCGACGTTCTTCTTCAATATCTGATCTTCCTGCTCCAGCCGCCTTAACTAGCGTCGGCGGGACTGCCTCCTCCCTCCTCTTGTGGCCCGCTGTAATGCCGTGCCGGCTTCCCCGGCCCACCCTACTCCCTCCGCTAGCCTGGCCGCACACAATCAACTGCCTCCTTATTGCACGAAAAAATGATTCCTCCCACTGACATCTGGGGCGCACTGGTTGGGAGGCTGACCTGTGGGCCTACTCAGTTGACGCGTACGCAGGGCTTGTCAACTAAGTCAACAAACAATTCTAGCAGCAGTAACCATTGGATTTGAATTGAACGGTCCTGCTGCTTCTTCAATCGCTGCTCTTCTTGCACCAGCCGCCCAAACCAGCGCCGACGAGACCGCCTGCTCCTGCCTCTAGTGGCCAGCTCTGCTGCCGTTGAGGCCTCATCGCCCCCTACTACTCCCACTGCTAGCCAGGCCATGTGCCGACGGCAGCCTCACACCGCAGCCGAACCAATGAACCCTCGTACTCCTCTCCGTGTGGGCATCCACTGCCATGTCTTCCCCGGCTCCGTGTCATCCTCTTCCTAGGCCTCACCGTCGTCCATCGCCTTGGTGCTCTCGGTGCAGCGTAGTCAATGTGGTCAACGGCCGACTTCCATCGGAAGAGTACTATATGTGGAGAGGCTGACAGCTGGGTCCGTGGCCACAGCCCATATTTTTTGTGATTTGCCAAGTAAGTCGCTTTGTCAGGCCTGTTGGGCTGCAAATCTTTCAAGACGAGGAGAGCTTTCATTCGGCTGGCCGAGAAAATGGCCTATCAGTAATGAGAAATGGGTTGTACATTTTTAAAACACATCAAACCGGCAATTAGTTTCAAATTTCTTTTTCTCATTTCGATATTTTAAATTGCATTGATTTTTATGCGTGGACAATTTGTTGGATTTTATATTGATATATATTTATTTTTAAAATCAGTTTGAACGTGACTCGAAATTTCGGGATTAAAAACAGTTTGGACCGCACCAAAATATGCAAAATTCGTATAATGTTTTAACCGTGGCCACAATATGGGTTGTAATGCTAACAAAAAGAATATGGGCTCCAAAAAAACCTTAAGAATTAGCAAATGGGCTATAAATTATTAGAAATAATGGCAGATGGGTTGTATGATGTTTTCCACAGATTTGAGGCTTTCCTAAAAAAAGGTTGACGCACAAGCAGTGACTGTTGGATGTCCATCCAATGGCCATCGTGCTTCTTCAATCTCTGCTCTTCCTGCTCCAGCCGCTCAAACAAGCGCCGGCGGGACTGCCTGCTCTCTCCTTCCCGCGGCCGGCTATGCTGCCGCGCAGGCCTCACCGCCCCATCGTACTCCCATCGCTGGCCTAGCCAACCCTCTACTCACCCACACCTGCTGTTATTCTCCGGCGACGGCAGACGAACTAGTAAACCCTCGTACAGTCGTACTCCCCTCCGCGTGGGAAACAACTGGCGAGTCTTCCCTGGCTCCGTGTCGTTCCTGATACGTCTCAAACGTATCTACTTTTCCAAACATTTTTTATATTGTTTTGGCCTCATTCTTGCATGATTTGGACTAAACTAACCCAGACTGACGCTGTTTTTAGCAGAGCTGCCTGTATGGTTTATTTGTGTGCAGGAAAACGGATTTTTAGGTACCTCAGAAAAATCCACGAAAAATCACAGAAAATCCACGCACCCGAAGGAACCAGGAGCCAGAAGTGGGGCCAGAGGGGGGCCAGGGGGTGCCCAGCCGCCCTGTGGGCGCCCCCCCCCCTGGGCTGCGCCGGGGGGCCGCCTGGGTGGGTCCCACACCCCCTGGTGCCCTGCTTCGCCTCGTATTTTTACTCCCGACGCAGAAACCCCAGATCAGAAGTTCTTTCGCAGTTTTCCGTTGCGGAGCCGCCGCCACCCTCTGTTCTTCCTCGGGAGGGCCAATCTGGAGGCTGAATTGGCCTCCGGAGAGGGGAGATCGTCGCCATCGTCATCATCATCACCACTCCATCATCCCTCCATGACTTCTCCCTCCATGTGTGAGTAATTCCCCCGCTGTAGGCGAAGGGGATGGTAGGGATTGGATGAGTTAGATCATGTAATAGTTTATCAGATCGTTGGGGGCATGTTGCCTATCATCTACTATGGTGTTTATCATCTTTGCTTCAACTTATTACTCTTAATGCTTGACACTTAGGGCCCGAGTGCCATGATTTCAGATCTAAACCATATGTGTTTGCATGAATATATTTGTGTTCGTGATCCTATCTATGAGTTGTTTACACCTGTTACGGTCCGGAACCGGCGATCCCAAAAGTGACAGCTTGGGACACCAAAGGGGATGGTCCGTAGTTTGAGGATTACATGTATCCATTGAGTTCATTGCTTTGTTCCGGTGTTCTTTGACAGGAGCACCTTAATATCCATAAGTTCCTTTTGGCCCCGTTCGTAGCGGGATGGTAGGACAAAAGATGTTGTGCAAGTTCTTATTGCAAGCACGTACAACTACCTACGGGATACATGCCTAATGTTTGATATTTGCCTAGATGATCATTACTTTTCCGTGTGCCGTGCCCCAAGTTAGAATCTATCTCATCCATGCAGCGCCCAACCATCCACCTCCCTAGCCTACAGTGTTTTAAACCCTGCTTGTCACTAGTTGCTACTTTTGCCGTTTACTACTTCTATTTACTTTTGCTGTTTACTTTTACTATTACTATCATCACTATCATATCACTATTACCACTTATCTTTTGTTGCAAGTAAGTATATTTCAGGTGCGGTTGAATTGACAACTCAACTATCAAAGCTTATAAATACTCTTTGGCTCCCCGTGTGTCGAATCAATAAATTGGGTTATTCTTACCCGCGAAGACTATCTCGATCCCTTACGGTTGAGGGTTATCAAGTACCGTTTTCTGGCGCCGTTGCCGGGGAGCATAGCAATATTTACAAGTCTACTTGAGGTATCCTACCTGCTGCACTTTATCTACTATGGGTAAGAAAGGAGACCCCAAGGTTCCGATCTTACTATCCACTACAAGAAGAGGTACTGCTCTGAGCACTAGTGCTACACTTGATTCACCTTCCGTTATGAGTAAGTTTGCCTCACCACCACCACATGATGCTCCTACTGAATCTGTTACTATGTCTGATACTCTTGATGATGCTTCCACTACTTTTGATGATATTAGTTTGCTCGGTTATGCTCTTGAGAAACAAATTGCTGCTGCTGCTAAAAAGTCTGGAATTGAACTTCCTGTTACTCGCTACCCTATTGGTGAATGTCGGGGGAAACTGTCCACCACGAGCACCTATGGGACCGGAGCCCCTTGTCCGTGCGGTAAGAGGGCGGAGGGAGCACGAAGAGCAGATCGTGGAGAGCACGCGGGCAGTTTACCCAGGTTCGGGCCGCGACGGACGCGTAAAACCCTACTCCTGCTTGATTGTATTGAGTGTTGGAGCTCGGGAGCTTGAAGAACTAGCTACACCGAGCGAATGAGTGATCTAGGTTCCGAACCCCCTCTACGTTGTGCATGGGCCTCCTTTTATAGTGCAAGGGGTCACTGACAGGTGTCAACGTAAGAGAAAGGGTAAAAATGTAAAAGTGGTGGTAGTTGTAACAGTGCGGGAATAGTGGAGCTACAGTGGATAAACAGTGGTCGCTACCTACTTTGACAGTGGGGGACAAGAGCATTTAATGCCCGTCGCCGTCGACCCCAAAAGCGCCCGCCCTTGCGTCTCTGTTTGCCACGGCGATGGCTTTACCACCATGGAGTGCCACCGTGTCCCCCAGGCTGCACAGCCATCCGCCACGCGTCCCTGGAGCGGCCCCAGGGCGACGCGTGGTTCGATGAGCTGGAGCGCGGGCACACAGCGTAACTCTCCCCGGCAAGCACCTTGCCGGGGTCTTGATCTTGCCGGGCCCGGGAGCTTGCCGGGCTCTGAAGCTTGTCGCTCCCCGGGCCCTACCGGGGCGCACGTCGCGCCGAGGAATGTCTTCTGAAGTGTAATCTTCTGGACTTCCTGGCAAGCTCCTCTTGCTAGGGTCTTGTGCTAGTGAGGTAATCTTGAGCCTGGGACGGCCTTCCCGGCAAGCTCCACTTGCCGGGGTCTTGATCTTCTGTCTTGTATACTTTGTTTTTGAATGGTTTTATATGGAGCAGGAAGGTCTCCGGCAAGCACGTGGTAGGCCCTGCCGCGGGAAGCTGCTACTGCCCGTGCACAAGTTGGGGTACTGAGGTACCCCTACCTTAGTACACCGACAGGAGCCCCCGGGCCTGGGCCACACACGTTGCCGAGCGCTGTTGGGCCAGGCCCAAAACAGTGTACGGGCACGCGTGGCCCACGGCACGCCGAATCCACTTCCGCATCCGCCGCGTCCCTCCGTAACAGCACGCATCGATTGCGGCGTCGTGGGATGGGACGTGTCCACGTTCTTTTAATGGAAAGAGCGAAACGCCCCCCCACTTCCCCATAAAAGCAGAGGAAGCAGGGGCGGTTCCCCTCCTACGCCTTCATTGCTTCTTCTTCCATCTCCAGAGATTCCCCCTTGCGCTCCGCCTCCACATCTCCTCCGCTGTCTTCCGCATCCACGGCGCCGCCGGACTCTTCGTCCCCCCTTCCCTCGCCGCCTCCGCCATGGCCCCGAAGACCGAGAAGGCGAAGGCGGAGAAGACCAAGAAGGAGAAATCGGAGCAGGCGGCGAGGCTCACTCTGCTGCGGAAGCGGAACGTCGTCTTCTCGCCGCGGCTCAGCGCGCGGGAACTCTGGAACAAGTACTACTTGTTCTGGGCCAAGGAGACCAAGGCGCATCCTCGGACCAGAGCTTATCCTGCCGCCGCCAAGGACAATTATCCCGGCGGGTACTTCTTCTTCGCTGCTTTCTTCCATTGCGGCCTTTGTCCCCCTTTTTCCGACTTTTTCTGCGATATCATGCACACCTACGGCCTCCACCTTCTTGACTTCACCCCCAACGCCATCCTCACGATGGCGGTTTTCGCACATCTGTGCGAAAACTATATAGGGATCTATCCGAACGTAGCGCTGTTTAGGCACTTCTTTACCCCTAGAGCAGAGGCCGGCGCTCCCCTCTCCGGAGGAATATCTTGGGTCTTCCGCTTGAACAAGAAGGAGTCCTACTTGCCGGGGGAGCTCCGCGGCAAGTGGGAGGAGTGGCGCGCGGACTGGTGCTGGATAGTTGAGGACGAGCCGCAACCCTTCACTGCGCCGCACACAACAGCCATCGTGCGCGGCAGGGACTGGAGCGAGCTGGATTCGGACGACATCAAGCTCAACGTCGCCCTCGTCCGGATTCTTCGTCTTCGGGTAGCAAAGTTGTCTGTCGGAGAGGTAGGAACAGACTTCCTCCGCCGCCGCATTGCCCCTCTGCAAGATAGGAAGAGGCCGGCATGGGAGTACGGCAACGCGGCGGATATAATGAGATTGCGCCCGGGGCTAAACTTCAACTTCACGGCGCTTGAGCTGAAGGGGATGGTCCGGGAACTCTTTAAACACGACCCGGCCCACCCAGAGTGGTTCAGAGCTCCCCGGGGAGTGGTGCCCCTCTGCAACAGCACGGCCCGGGATCCTCTTCGCGCCATGATGCCCGCGTGTGACTCGCATGGCGTGGACCGCACATGGATTCCGCCCAAGTCATCGGACATCATAAGCTTCTTCGACAACCTGGTGGAGGTGGCGAAGAACAAGGATGAAATCAAGGGGCTCACACGGGACACCACCGACCAGGAGATTGCTTATATAGCTTCTCGGGTTGAAGAGGCCGCTGCAGCCGCAGCGGCAGGAGAATTTGGCTTTACACCCGATGAGGCAGAGGCTGCGGATGCGTCCTGCCAAGCAGAGGAGGCGGAGATCCGCAGGCTGCTGCAGCTTCCTCCCGACACGCTCGCCGGGGTCCCCTCTTTGAGGCACTCCGGGATCCCCGGAATCGTGACCGAGGCCGCGGCAAGAGGCGGTGCTGCCGGAGGAAACAGAGGCGCCGCAGGGAGCGGAGGCGCCGGAGGGGGCGGAGGCGCCGGAGGGAGAACGGCCGCAGGGCAGGGCGCTGGGCCCAGCAAGCCATCCGAGGAGGAGGAGGAGGAGGAGGAGGACGCCGGGGCCGCCGAGGACTCCGACGGGTCTCTGGGGCTCTACGCCGACGAGGTCTCCTCGTCATCGGAGACCTCCCCGCCCCGGGCAAGTCCCAAGCGGTCTCCGCTGAAACGTCTCCGCAAGGCGACGACGGGGACGAGGGCGCAGGCGCCCCGACAACAACCAACTCGCCGGGCAGCGCGAGCTTCCCGGGGGAGTCAAGCTGCGACGGGGGCGCCCGGCGCACCAACCACGGCGGGGGCGACCCGCACACAGGCCACGGCGGAGGCGACCCGCACACAGGCCACGGCGGAGGCGCCCCGCACGTCAGCGCCAAGCGGAGGAGGGTCTTCGCAGGGCGGAGCAGCTGTTCCGCCTGCTCCCCGGGCCTCGGCGTCCACAGGGGCCGGGTCCTCGCAGCCCCCAGCCCCGGGGACCGCCAAGCGCCCGAGGGAGTCTTCGCCTCCTGCCCCTCGCGCGGACGCGCCTCAGGTGGCGTTCGACTTCTCCGCCCTGAGCGACGACGACGACGACGAGGAACATGAGTAAGAACTTGAAGCTTTTTATCTTCTTTAACTTTGTCTTGATTCTTGTTGATTCTGATCTTGCTTCTTGCTTTGACTTCAGGACCCTGGCCGAGCGAGTGGCGAAGAAGGCCAAGGTTCCCGTCGTCGAGGTCGCGGACGACTCGCCCGTCGCGGCGACTGGAGACGCGCCGAAGACGAGCCTGCCGGACCCGAGCGCTGCTCCGAGGAGCAGCCCCCAGCGCAGCCCCCAGCGTAAGTTTGGTTTCAATCTTTCCGCTCGCCGGGCGCGCTTGAGGAACTTGCTTATATTGACACCTTGCCGTTCTTGTTGTTGTCTTGATTGTCTTGTGCAGAGGTGGAGCCACAGCGACAGGAGCATCCGGAGACCGCTCCCGAGGAGCCGCAGGCCCCGCCGTCCCCGCCAAGGACGAACTCTCCGGCAAGGGAGAGTGCTCCGCCAAGGGCGGGTACTACGCCAAGGGCGAGTACCCCGCCAAGGGCGAGCAGTCCGGCGAGGGTGGCCACCCCGCCAAGGCAGAGCTCCCCGGCGAGGGAGCGCGCCGTTGACGAAGTCCGCCAAGGTAAACTTTGTAATCTTGTCTTCTTGAATTCGTCTTTTTTGGATATTTGCTTGAACTTCTTCTTCTTTTTCTTCTTCTAGATCCTCCTCCCCCGGAACAAATGGAGACGGAAACCATCATCGTGGAGGAGGACGCGCAGGGCGGCGGCGGCAACGCCCCTGTCGCTGAGGACACGGCGGGAGCCGCCGAGCCGGCTGCGGAGGAGACTGCTCCGACCGCAGACGCAGCGGCCGGGGAGGGGGACGGCGACCGCACTGCCGGCCCGGAGGCGGCAGGAGCATCGAGTGCTACACCGGCCGCCGACCCCTCCGCCGGAAAGGAGCAGTCGGGCTACTACCTTGAGGCTCCCAACGGCGTCTTCATCCAGGTGTCGTGGGGATCCTCGTCACGAGCCCCCGCGGAGGGAGAGGCCTTTGATGGGGAGGTCCTCGCCTCCGCGGGTCTGAAGGTTGTTGAAGCGCCTGGCGGGAGCGAAGGGCCTGAGGAGGAGAAGTTGCTTCATCAGCTCCTGGCCCTTAATCGGGCCAGGCAAGCGAAGCTCGCGTCTCGGGAGGCCCTCACCGCCAAGGCCGCCGCCGACATGGAGAAGCGCGCGGCGGAGCTCCGCGCCGCCAACCAGGCGGCTCTCCGCGACGTGGCGGAGGAGCGCGAGAGGCTCGCCGGGGAGTATCAGGAATGGCTCCTGGAGAAGGCTGAAGTCGAGGAGCAGCAGCGACTCGCCGGAGAAGAGCTGTCCCGGCGAGAAGGAGAGCTCACCCAACGGAAGGTCAACCTCGACTCCCACGAGGGAGACCTTGCCGCCCGGGAGCAGGCCCTTGGCGGAGAGCTGAAGGAGGCGAAGGCCGCCGCGGCTGCCGCGGAGACCGCCAAGGAGGAGCTCGCGGCCAAGGTTGCGCAGCTGGAGGAGTCCCTTAAGGCGAGCGCGGAGAGGGTCACCGCGCTCAACTCAGAGCGCGAGAAGGACGCGCACACCAACTCTGAACTCCAGGTGCGCCTCTCCAAGCAGGGCGACGAGCTGAAGGCCGCCAAGGATTCAATTGAGGATCTGGAGCTGAAGGTTTCCACGCTGAAGGACTCGCTCGACGCCGTCCGGGACCGGGAAACCAAGCTGAAGGAAGAGCTCCGCAGGGAGCGAGGCTTGGTGGAGAGCGCCACCACTGCGGCCGAGAACTTCCGCCGTACCGTCGAGGTATGGACCGACGACTTGGTGGCCTCTGCATCCAACATCGACCAGGAGCTGTTGGCGCTGAAGGTTGAGCATCTTATATACTCTCCGGATCCAAACCTCCCCCACAGCGCCAAGCTCAGCCTCTTCTTAAGAGGGATCGCGCCGGCTCTTGCAGGTCTTCGGAAGAAACTCCCCGCGCAACTGGCCGAGGAGTCACGCCAGCTCTGCGCGGGAACCTTGGAGCGCGTTCTGACGAAGATTGTGTACCGCAACCGCGGTATAAACCTCTCCAACGTTCTCCGCAGCTTGCCGGCCGACGCGAATATGGAGGCGCTGAAGGCGCAGGTCGCCCACATTATCGCCAAAGTGAACAAGATCTCCAGGATCGAAGGCGACCGCGTTGACTAGGCTTCCTTTTCCTTTATCTCTTTTGTTGCTGCATAGTGTGCTATGAACTCATTAGTCATTGTGACAAGTTATCCTTTGTAAGATATTTATCTTTATTTTGATCAATCAGTGCAATGTTATCTTCCTTGTCTTGGTCCTTTACTTTGTATGTTTTTCACCCTACGCTTCCAGGGAGCTTGCCGGCAAGTGGCCTTTGCCGCGAGCGCTGAGTGCTGGACTCCGAGCAGCCTGCTGGCCAAGGTCTTACCGGCAAGCAACCTTGCCGCAACTAGTCGCAACGCACTTAGCTTGTTGAGTGAACTCGAAAACGAAACAAGGGCGCAACACTTGTCGCAGCTCACTTGAGTCGTTGAGCGTACCCGAAAACAAGATAAGGGTGCGGCTAGCCACGGGTAGGTTCCTCCGCGCACAGGTTTTCCATACAAAGTGAGGTTGTTCAAGAAAGACAACTTAAAATTTAAAAATTTGAACTGGTCAAATTCTGATAACTTAGCTTTCATATATTGCTTGCTTCCCGGTAAAGCTTCTCTTTCTTGAACAGCACTTGGTTCATCTTCCAGCACTTGGTTCATCTTCCATCTCCTTCCCCCCCGGCAAACTTGTGCGCGAGGAACATTCCTTCTGCTTAAGGGGCAAGGAAAAAGAAGAGGGAAACAAGTATATGGCCTTTCGGCATGCTAATGCTTACCGGATTTGTATGTTGCACAAGATGCCAAATAACGCATGCAAATAGCGAAGAAAAGCATGGAAAAGGCAAATAGCGCAAAACACAAAGCTTTACTGATGCACGAGGTCTGCGCCCGGCTTTGTACAAAGGGTTACATGCAACAGCGGCAAAGCTTGTACAAAAGGTGGTTGCCGGAGCAGATCACGGCAACCGCGCCCTATGGGTGAAACTTGCGAAGATGCTCTATGTTCCAGGAGTTGCTCACCGGTAAGCCTTCTTCGGTCTCAAGGCGGACAGCGCCGGGCCTTGTGACTTGTCTCACCCGATAAGGGCCTTCCCACTTCGGCGTCAACGACAGCGCCGGGCCTTGTGACTTGTCTCACCCGATAAGGGCCTTCCCACTTCGGCGTCAACTTGTTGGAATTCTTGGCGGACTGAACACGCCGAAGAACAAGGTCGCCTTCCTCGAGACTCCTGGCCTTGACCTTGCGGCTATGGTAGCGACGCAAGGCTTGCTGGTATCGAGCAGCTCGTACAGCAGCCTGGAGACGTTCCTCCTCGAGGAGCAATGCATCATCTTGTCGCAGTTGCTCTTGCTCGAGCTCATCATAAGCGAGCACTCGAGGAGATCCGTATACGAGTTCCGTGGGGAGAACTGCCTCTGCCCCATAGACTAGGGCAAAGGGTGTCTGTCCGGTGGCTCGACTTGGTGTCGTTCTGATTGACCAAAGAGCCGCCGGTAGCTCCTCTATCCAGTTTTTTCCGCACTTACGCAGCCTGTCAAAGGTCCTTGTCTTGAGTCCGCGTAGCACTTCAGCATTTGCCCTCTCCGCTTGACCGTTGCTCCTTGGGTGAGCAACAGAAGCGAAACAGACCTTGGCGCCAAGGTCTTGGACGTACTTCATGAAGGTGCGACTAGTAAATTGCGTACCGTTGTCGGTGATGATCCTGTTAGGGATTCCGAAACGGCAAACAATCGACCTGAAGAACCTGACCGCTGACTTTGCTGTCACCTTTCTCACTGGTTCCACTTCTGGCCACTTTGTGAACTTGTCGATCGCGACGTACAAGTACTCAAAGCCCCCGACAGCACGAGGGAAAGGGCCAAGGATATCGAGCCCCCAGACCGAGAAGGGCCAGGACAAAGGGATTGTTTGGAGAGCTTGAGCTGGCTGATGAATTTGCCTCGCATGGAACTGGCACGCTTCACACTTGGTTACTAGTGCAGTTGCATCTTGGAGGGCTTCTTGCCAAAAGAACCCTTGCCGGAAAGCCTTCCCGGCAAGCGCCCTTGAGCCAATATGGTGGCCGCATATGCCTCCGTGTATTTCTGTCAACAGCTTCTGTCCATCTTCCCTAGAGATGCACTTCAACCTGACACCATTGAGTCTTCTCCTGTACAGCTCGTTATCCACGAACTGGTACATACTTGACTGCCTGGTTATCTTCTCTATCTCTTGAGGGTCGTCGGGAAGTTCTCCAGTTTGCAGAAAACGGACGATCTGCTGTGCCCACGCCGGAGCCCGAGGCTCGACGGCGAGGACTAAAGGCATGAGGGCCGCTGCGGGAACCCCTGCTTCTACGGCAAGAACCTCTGGTTCTGCCGGAGCAGATGGCCCCCCGGCAAGCTCGCTGGGGCGAGGCTTGTCGGGAACACTTGCTTCAACTGCACAGATCCGAGGATCTGCATGAGCAATCTGTTCCTCAGCGTTCTGATCGTTGATCTTGGGGACTTTGGCGGCGGCCTCGGGGAGATCCGCCGGCAAGTAGTCACCGGAGACCAACTTTCTCTTCTTGGACTGCCCAATTGATGGTGTAACGGATGGCTGAGTTAGCTTGAGCAAGAAGGTTCCTGGTTCCATAGGTAACTTCATCGCAGCACACTTCGAAAGGCCATCTGCAATTTCATTCTGAGCTCTCGGGACGTGCTCCATTTGCAGACCTTCAAAGTGCTCTTCAAGCTTCCTCACTTCATCTACATAAGCTTCCATCAAAGGGCTCTGGTAACTCTTGTTGACTTGTCGGACCACCAACTGAGAATCTCCCCGCACAATCAGCTTCCTGATCCCAAGTTCGGCCGCAATCCTGAGGCCGGCAAGCAAGCCTTCATATTCGGCAGTGTTGTTTGTCGCTTGCTCCCTGGGAAAGTGCATCTGGATAACATACTTGAGGTGTTCTCCAGTGGGTGCTATGAGTACCACACCGGCTCCAGCGCCTTGCAGCGAGAAGGCACCATCAAAGTACATTACCCATTCACTTGTCGCTTCTTGTACGGGTATACTTGTCTCTGGAATTTCTTCATCGGGCGTCGGGGTCCATTCAGCTATGAATTCTGCCAAAGCTCGGCTCTGTATGGTTGAAGTACTTTCAAACTTGAGTCCAAAGCTCGACAGCTCCAGTGCCCACTCAACGATCCTGCCTGTTGCTTCTGGATTGTGCAATATCCTCTTCAGCGGAAAGCGAGTGACCACTATTATCTCATGTGCTTGGAAGTAATGGCGCAGCTTTCTCGAGGCCATGAGGAGGCCGAAAAGCAACTTCTGCACCCCGGAGTATCTTGATCTAGCCCCCTGCAAGAGGGAACTCACAAAATACACCGGGCGCTGCACCATCTTCTTCCGCACTTCTTCTTGTCCCTGCGCAGAGTTGTTCTTGTCGGGGCCAGAGCTTGTCGGAGGAGCCCCCTGCTTGTCGCTGGATTCGCTTGCCGGTGGTGCAGACTCCTCGTCGGCCTCCCTCTCCGCTACTAACGCAGCACTAACCACCTGGTTGGTTGCCGCTAGGTATAGCTGCAACTTTTCCTGTGGTTTAGGTGCGACAAGTATTGGAGTGGAGGATAGGTACCGTTTCAAGTCCTGTAGCGCAGCCTCCGCTTCCGGAGTCCACTTCATGGGACCTGCCTTCTTCAAGATTTTGAAGAAAGGTAGGGCGCGTTCTGCAGACTTTGAAATGAACCTACTGAGGGCAGCCACACAACCTGCAAGCCTTCTGACATCCTTGACGCGCTTCGGGGCTTCGATCTGCTCGATGGCTTTTATCTTGTCGGGGTTGGCTTCAATCCCCCTCTGTGACACAAAGAACCCGAGAAGCTTGCCGGAGGGGACTCCAAAGATGCACTTCTCGGGGTTCAACTTGAGTTGGATCTTGCGCAGGTTCTCAAATGTCTCTTCCAAATCTTGGATCAGTGTATCCTTGCTCTTGCTCTTCACCACGATATCATCCATGTAAGCCTCTACATTTCTGTGGATCTGTGGCTCAAAAGCAGTGTATACTACCCTTGCAAAGGTTGAGCCTGCATTCTTCAGTCCAAATGGCATGCGTATGAAGCAATACGTGCCACACGGCGTGATAAATGCAGTCTTCTCTTCATCTTCCTTGGCCATGAAAATCTGATGGTAGCCTGAATATGCATCAAGGAAAGAGAGCAGCTCACATCCGGCAGTGGAGTCAACAATCTGGTCAATGCGCGGCAAGGGAAATGGATCCTTGGGACATGCTTTATTCACATCGGTGAAGTCTATACACAGTCTCCACTTCCCGTTGGCCTTACGCATGACGACTGGGTTTGCCAACCACGTCGGATGGATCACACCTCTAACTAGGCCTGCTGCTTCTAGTTTCTTGATCTCTTCGTTGATGAATTCTTGGCGCTCCACGGCTTGCTTCCTGACCTTCTGCTTGATGGGCCGCGCATGAGGACAAACAGCAAGCTTGTGCTCAATCACCTTCCTGGGAACACCGGGGATGTCGGATGGTTGCCAGGCAAACACATCGACATTCGCCCGCAGGAAGGCAACGAGCGCGCTTTCCTATTTGCTGTCAAGCATGGCACTAATGGTGAAGGTACCACCAGTGCCGTCCTCCTTGGCGGACACCTTCTTGGTTGCCGGAGGAGCAGCCATTCCCTTCTTACACTTGCCGGTGGAGCTCGATGGAACGTCCTCGACGGCAGCGCAGCACTCCGAAGAGGTGCGGTTGCCGGAGTGGGCCCCAGAGCACTTGCCGGACTTGGTCTTCGACTTCTTCCCCCCGGGAGCTTCAGCGGCAAGGGTGTCCTTCCCCGCTGCGGCTGCTGCATCCCGGTAGATCTTGTCGGCGCAGACAAGCGCATCCTTCTTGTCGCCATGGACAGTGATGATGCTTATCGGCCCCGGCATCTTCAGTACGTTGTAGGCGTAGTGGGAAGCTGCCATGAACTTGGCGAGGGCAGGACGGCCGAGTATCCCATTGTACGGAAATGGAATATCGGCGACGTCGAATGTGATGCGCTCGGTTCTGAAGTTGAGCTCCCCGCCAAAGGTCACCGGCAGAGTGATCTTCCCCTTGGGCTTGCTCCTCCCCGGGTTGATTCCTTGGAAAGAACCGGTCTCTTCGAGCTCGCCATCTGGGATCTGGAGTTTCTTGATCACAGCAGAGGAGATCAAGTTCAGCCCGGCCCCGCCGTCAACCAACATTTTAGTGACCTTGAGGTTGCGGATGGTAGGTGAGACCAGCATCGGCAAGCACCCGACCGCAGTGGTGCGGTCAGGGTGATCCTCAAGATCAAAAATGATGGGCGTGCTGGACCATTTGAGGAGCCTGCACGACTCCACGGGCGGCTCTGCTGCATTCACCTCCCGCACCCACTGCTTGAGTTGGCGGTGGGAGGTGTGCAGAGAGGCGCCACCGTCGACGCACAGGACCTCCGTGGCCTTCTGGAACTCCTGCTCGCTATTATCTTCATCCTCCATGTCATCGTCTTCGTCTTCTTCGTCCTTGTCGTGGCCCCGGGGAGGTCGGTCACCTTGCCGCTGCTTGGCCTTGCCGCGGCGTCCTCCCCGGCCATTGAACGGCCGCTTCTTGCTTGGCTCTCCTCCGCCACCTTGGGCCTTCTCCTTGTCGTGCCTCTCGTACTCAGCTTTTTGCTGCTCGACGAGGTACTCGACGCGTTTGCAGTTGGAGAGGTCGTGGCCCTTGGTGCGGTGGATCTTGCAGTATTGCTTGTCGGAGCCGTCCTGCTTGTCGGCTGCCGCTACAGGGGCAGGCTCCTTGCCGGAGTCGCCAGCCTGCGTTTGCTTTACGGGAGCTTCCTTGCCGGACTTCTCGACGGCAAGCACTTCCTTCTTGTTCTTCCTTCTGTTGTTCCGCCGCCGGCTCTTCTTTGCCGGGGCGGCGTCGTCGCTGTCGCTTCCCCCCGCGCCGGTATCCTCCCCGGGGAGTCTCCTCCCCTCTTCGGCGCGTGCGCACTTATCAGCTAGAGCATAGAGCTCGCTGACATCCCGTATCTTGGTCATGGCCATTTCTTCACGCATGCGGCGGTTACGCACATTCTGGTGGAACGCGCTGATAACCGCGGCGGGGTGGACGTCGGGGATGTTGTGCTACACACGACTGAAGCGTTGGATGTACTTGCGCAGGGGTTCTCCTTCCTTCTGGGCCAGAATGTGGAGATCGCTCTCCTGGCCGTGGGGTTTCTGGCCGCCCGTGAAGGCGCCGACAAACTGATGGCAAAGGTCCTCCCAAGAAGAAATAGAGCCTTCCGGCAAGTGCATAAGCCAAGAACGTACATTTGGCTTAAGCACCAGCGGGAAGTAGTTCACCAGTATCTTCTCGTCGCGCCCCCCGGCAGCCTGCATGGCGATTGTGTAGATGCTGAGGAATTCCGAGGGGTGCGTCTTGCCGTCGTACTTCTCCGGTACGTCGGGCTTGAAGTTCTTCATGCTGGGCCACTGGACGCGCCGCAGCTCTCGGGTAAACGCAGGGCAACCTGCCGCGTACGGCAAGTCGCCTGGTTCACCGGGCACGGGCGTGTCGACAGCGGTCCCAGCTCTCTGGTCTGATTGTCGCCGAGCTTCTCGGCGGCGCTCGATCGTCGTTCGAGCGTCTTCTTGTCGCCGGTCATCAAGGACCTGGCGCTGGTCCCGACGAGCCCGCGGATCCGACGACGCCGTGGAGTCGTCGTCGACGTTGATCCGGCGGGGAGGCGTCTTTTGCTTCCGCGGCGGGGAGTGCACGGTGGTTGCACCCCCGGCGGTCTTGTCGCCGTCGGCCTTCGTCTTCTCGGCTTGCCGCGGCCGCGAGGTCGCCGGCTGCTGTGGAGAGTCGTTGTTGGCGAAGGCGATCAGGCTCTGGATGGTGGCCCTCCAGTCTTCGGCCTTGTCTGCCGCTGGAGGGAAGTCGAGGAGCAATTGCGCCCTTGCGAGCGCTTCTGCTGGAGTGGAGGGGAGCGGGGGCGAGCGGCGCGAGGAGCGGGATATGCTCGGACTCCTAACTGGGTTAGAAGCAGCAGGGTCCCGCCCCGGCGACCGCGCTTTGCTCGTGCCAGGACGATGGCCCGGAGCGTCCCGCAAGCCTCCGGTTTGCCCTTGGCCCAGCAAGCGGATGCCACCGCCTGTGGCATGGCGCTGCTGGGTTGTTGTTTGCTGAGATGGACGTGGCGCGTCCACGGAGACCGAGGCTCGGTCGTCCGTCTTGTCCTTGGATTTGGTGGCGCCGCGAGTTCCCTCGCCGGCGACCACCCTTCCGACGGCGTCTCCCCCGCCCACCGTTGGCTCCGGTGGCGGCGGATGAGACGCAGACGGGCCTGCGACCTCCGAAACTTTCTTCTTCGGGGCCATGGCGCAGTTGTTGATGAAGCTAACGAATTTGGAGAGGTTGATGAAGAATGCGCCCGCGTGAACGCTGGATCAGGTTCGCACAACCTCGACGCCCCCTACCTGGCGCGCCAAAGATGTCGGGGGAAACTGTCCACCACGAGCACCTATGGGACCGGAGCCCCTTGTCCGTGCGGTAAGAGGGCGGAGGGAGCACGAAGAGCAGATCGTGGAGAGCACGCGGGCAGTTTACCCAGGTTCGGGCCGCGACGGACGCGTAAAACCCTACTCCTGCTTGATTGTATTGAGTGTTGGAGCTCGGGAGCTTGAAGAACTAGCTACACCGAGCGAATGAGTGATCTAGGTTCCGAACCCCCTCTATGTTGTGCATGGGCCTCCTTTTATAGTGCAAGGGGTCACCGACAGGTGTCAACGTAAGAGAAAGGGTAAAAATGTAAAAGTGGTGGTAGTTGTAACAGTGCGGGAATAGTGGAGCTACAGTGGATAAACAGTGGTCGCTACCTACTTTGACAGTGGGGGACAAGAGCATTTAATGCCCGTCGCCGTCGACCCCAAAAGCGCCCGCCCTTGCGTCTCTGTTTGCCACGGCGATGGCTTTACCACCGTGGAGTGCCACCGTGTCCCCCAGGCTGCACAGCCATCCGCCACGCGTCCCTGGAACGGCCCCAGGGCGACGCGTGGTTCGATGAGCTGGAGCGCGGGCACACTGCGTAACTCTCCCCGGCAAGCACCTTGCCGGGGTCTTGATCTTGCCGGGCCCGGGAGCTTGCCGGGCTCTGAAGCTTGTCGCTCCCCGGGCCCTACCGGGGCGCACGTCGCGCCGAGGAATGTCTTCTGAAGTGTAATCTTCTGGCCTTCCTGGCAAGCTCCTCTTGCCAGGGTCTTGTGCTAGTGAGGTAATCTTGAGCCTGGGACGGCCTTCCCGGCAAACTCCACTTGCCGGGGTCTTGATCTTCTGTCTTGTATACTTTGTTTTTGAATGGTTTTATATGGAGCAGGAAGGTCTCCGGCAAGCATGTGGTAGGCCCTGCCGCGGGAAGCTGCTACTGCCCGTGCACAAGTTGGGGTACTGAGGTACCCCTACCTTAGTACACCGACAGTGAAACTTATGATTATCCTGATTTGAGTAAACTCAAAGAGAGGCTCCTTGATGATGATTACTATATACTAGATGAAGATTTATGCAGGGAACTGACAGAGTTTTCTGGCTCTGACCCTGAAGCTATTAAGAAACTTTTTGAAAAACACTCTCTGAAGAACAAAACCGTTCCTAATCCTGAATTTGCTACATCCCCTATATGCATTGATGATCCTGATTATGATTTCTCTGTTGATCTTTCACTTATATCTATGGTTGAAGCTGACCCCTTTTATGGCAGAGAAAATGATGATGCTATTGCACACCTGACTAAACTCGGTGAGTTGGGTAACCTGTTTACCACAGATGAGAAGATACGATACTTTTATGTGACCAAGCTTCTTCCTTTCTCCTTGAAGGAGGGTGCTAAAGCATGGTATGATTCACTCCCATGCGGTTCCATTAAGAGTCCTCAGGACTTAGCTCACTCTTTTGTTGATAAGTACTTTCCGGCTCACATGCAACATGCTGCTTTACAAAGAATTTATAACTTTAAACAGTTGCAGGATGAGTCCCTCCCTAAAGCTTGGGGGAGGTACTGCGGTCTGATTCGGGCTAGACCAGGACATGAAATCCCTAAGAATGAATTAATCGATATATTCTATGCTGATCTAACTGATGAATCCAGGTCCTATTTGGACAGTTGTGCTGGTTGTGTTTTCAGGAAAAGAACACCGGACGATGCGGAAGATTTAATGGGCAGGATTGCCAAAAACCATGAAGATTGGTCCGTCCCTGAACCACCTCCACCAACAAAGAAGAGGGGCATGTTTGTTCTGAGCCCCGAGGATATGCGAGAAGCAAAGAAGTCTATTAAAGAGAAAGGTATTAAAGCTGAAGACGTGAAGAATCTACCCCCTATTGAGAAGCTGTGTGAGCCTACCACTCACCCTCCTATGGTAGAGGTACACTCTCTTTTAGATTTCAACGCAAGTGACATCCCTCATGGTAAGCCTCCTGATCAATGTTTAGATGAGTTTGATAATTTTATTATGAAACAAAATCATTTTAATGAGAGGATAGAAAGTCAATTGCATGATAATTCCCTTGCTATCAAAAGACTACTTGATGTTTTAGATAGAACAGTTAATGATGTTCAATGTCTTGTGAAGCATTTTCATATGGTTCAAACTCAGCTTGATCAAATTTCTAATGTGCAAAGAGATTTGCTTGCTAACAATGCCGAACAAGATAATTTGCAGGCTTTCGGGATTAAGACCCGAGGAGGAACTAGCACTCAAGATCCTCTTTACCAGAGGGGCATCCGAAGAGAATCGAGCAGGATTCTCAAATGCAGGAAGAAGAAATTGTTGGCTCTCCAAAGAAAAAGAAGAAACATAAGGAGACTGACAATTCTAATGATCCTATTGCAGATGAAGAACCAGCTATTGATCCCAACAGTGTATCTATCTCCGATGCTGAGACTAAAGACGGTGCTGAACCTGAAGGTAATAATAATGAGAAGAATGATCCGCCTGAAGTTCGAGAAGAAGAAGCACCTGACAAACGTAAGAGGTACACTAAAAAAGACTTCATCGCAAGAAAACATGGGAAGGAAAGAGAACCATGGATACAGAAACCCATGCCCTTTCCAGGTAAGTTCATCAAATCTAAAGAAGAAGAGCATTATAATAAGTTTTGTGAGTGGATTAAACCTCTTTTTCTTCAAATCCCTTTGACTGATGCTATTAAGTTACTTCCTTATTCAAAATTTATGAATGATATTGTCACTAACAAAAGAAAAGTTCCTAATGATGCAATATCTACTATGCTTGCTAACTACTCTCTCAGTGGCAAGATTCCTGAGAAGCTCGGTGATCCAGGTATACCCACCATTCCTTGCTCCATAAAGAATAATTATGTCAAAACTGCTTTATGTGATCTTGGAGCAGGAGTGAGTGTTATGCCTCTCTCTCTCTTTACGAGAGGCTTTGTTTAGAGAAACTAATTCCTACAGATATCTCCCTTCAGATGGCTGACAAGTCAACCGCTGTTCCGATAGGTATTTGTGAGGATGTTCCTGTAGAAGTTGCTAATTGTTTAATTCTTACTGATTTTGTTGTGCTTGACATGCCCGAGGATGGGAGCATGTCCATTATTCTTGGTAGACCTTTCCTTAACACCGCAGGTGCTATTATTGATTGCAATAAAGGGAAGGTTACCTTCCATGTGAATAATAAAGAACACACGGTATATTTTTCGAAGAAGACCAACAGGAGGCATGCCCTCAACTCTATAGAGAATATCGAGACCGTGAAAATTGGAGAATGGGACTGTCCACTACATGTGCCTCACAAATATAAAACTATCATGGTGGGGACAATGTCCATCAAAGTAAGGGTTTAGTAACTACTTCGTAGGAGGTGAGACTTTTTGCTCTATATATCGCCTGTTTGTTGGTAAGACTTGATCAACCTTACTAGTAAACATGTTTTATATAGATAAAAAAGTTGAGCTTGTTATGTTTTCACTTGTTTTTAGTTTTGTCCTACTTGCTGTACCAAGCATTTATGTTTTTGAAGCTTCACAATACTACCAACTGCTTCAAATTTTCAGAGAGTTTCGTAGCTTTTTGAACTTCGAAAAAATTTCAACAGTGAAGTTTTCAGAAAAATTCTAGAAAAATTATAATAAAAATTTCCACGTCGGGAGAGACCCAGAGGGGCCTGGGGCCAGCCAGGGGGGCCACCAGTGGCCCAGGCGGCCAGCTGGCGCGGCCCAGCCCCTGGCCGCGCCCATAGGGCGCCTGGGGCCCACGGGACCCCCCTCCAGGTATGTCTTCTTCCTCCCTCTCTCTCTTTCTCCAAAAACACGAGTTCTGCTTTTGTTCTTGTGTTCTTGCTGTTCTTGGAGGCGATTCTTCGATCTCTCTTTACAGCCCATCATTTGAGCTGAAATTTTGAGCAAATACTCCCTGGTATGTGACTCCTCCACCCCTCCTATTAGATTTTTGATTGGTGGCCTCATTTGTGAGTATTTAGTAGTTCTTGGTGTTGTAGAGATGAGCTTGCATGCATGTGTAGAAAGTTATTTTCCAAGTTTTGATGCAAGTTTATGCCTTGGGCAAGTGAGTTGAGTAGTTTGCCTTAGCTCACTTTGTTTTAATCCTCATTTTTGTAAATTGTAAAAAAAATTCAGAAATGAGTTTGTTAGGAAGTGCAAAAGGGTGGCTTGAGAAGAGGAGGCCCGCACACTCCGATCGAGTTACTAGAGCCGCAACTTCACCATCGACTGCTAGGGTGAGCTATAATGAAGATCATGTGCCCTTGGAGTTGTTGGAAGATACAAGTCCAGCACGTGCGATGACATTTCCATGTGATGAATTCATGGAAGCTGCGGGAATCAAGGACGAGTTTTATAATCTTTGTGCTAATGCAGGTTTGACCTGACTCGTCACGAGCCGTGTTACTCAGTATCAAAAACTCACCTCCAGTTTCATTAACAGTTTTAGATATAATCCTGATTCAGGTGCTATTGAGTTTAAAATTTATAATGATCTTATCACCATGACTTTGGGAATTTTTGTGAAATAATAGGTGTGCCGAACGTTGGGAGGACGGCTAGGATGGCCACTCAGCCCTCCGAGCGGAAAACCGTCATCAACTCCCTCTACAGCATGGGTACGAGGGATATTCATCGGTCAAAGATCTCCAGCATCTTATTTCCTCACCTCAGGTATTTTGCATATTATATTGCTAGAGGGGTGTTAGCTCGTGACAACACGAGCAACATTTCTGCTCCGGATATTGCTATCCTGGCAGCAGCCCTCTCGGGGAGGTCTGATTATAATCTGGGTGCCTTAATTGCTCGACGCCT
Source organism: Secale cereale (assembly GCA_902687465.1). Classification (NCBI taxonomy): domain Eukaryota; kingdom Viridiplantae; phylum Streptophyta; class Magnoliopsida; order Poales; family Poaceae; genus Secale; species Secale cereale. The sequence goes on from LR738714.1 coordinate 563,004,005, forward strand.
TGCTATGAACGGTAACAAGGGGGACTTATATGGTGGCGTTTACGCCACACTTATCTTAGAGCATCTTGGAGGGACCCCACACCCTGATGATACTCCTTTTACTTATTTAAGCTTTGATCTTGCTGCTATGAAAAGGCATAAGTTTGTTACCATGGGTTCTGAACTTGATAATCTTATCTATATCTTGCGTTTCGGAACTGCCGTGGAACACGAGATCCGTCTACCTGCACCACTTTTGTTTGATTTTTCTCGCAGGAACGGATGGTCCTTTGATGTTGTTCAGTTCGATGAGTTCATGGTCCAGCATCAGTTTCATAACCCCATGGAGGGGGTTGTGCCCGACGAGGAGAGGCGCGGTGAGATACCACATTTTCAGGAAGAGACCGCCACCGAGTTTGGTGAAGGGTCTTCCTCTATTTGGCGTTCGGAACCTTCCTCGTGGGAGACTCCGAGGAGTTCGGTGTACGCGCCAGCATCCTTTTACGACCCGTGGACTCACCACCATACCCCTGGAGCAGGAGGCTCCTGGGGGCAGTAGCTGCTACCAACTTAGGCCAAAAGCCTAAGCTTGGGGGAGTACGTGCCCTTCTCACTTTTCCATTGTATTATCCGTTTTATTCACTTTGATCTTTTCAAAGTTTTTGCCCATTCTTCTTTATTTTTCTCTTTGCAAAAACAACAAAAAGATTTTCTTTTTTTCTTTTGCTTTTATTCAACATTTGAAAAACCCAAAAAGATTTCCTTTCTCTCTTTAGATGGCATTTAATTATATTTCCTACGTTCGATCATGCAAGTGACAAGCAGTAATGACGAAGATCGACTGAAGGGAAGCAACAGGGAAGACCGGTATGAACTCTTATTGTTTCTACTTTTGTACATATGCCTGTACTTATGATCTAGAGACCAGCTTGTAGCGACATAGTGCTATGTTTACAATGCTCTTTCGGTGGTTCATGCTTTCCTTGTGGCTAGTCTCGAATAACTAGAGTATATAATGTGTTATTGAAATGATCTACATGCATTGCACTGTTCATAGTCTGGTATACTAAGGTGGTATTTCCCTTTAGAGAATTTTTGGATTGTCTTGGCACATGCTTACACATGTTTAAGACTAAAAAGTCTACTTTGCCTTGATGATCTTTGAGTTTTAGAATAGTTATATCACTTTCATGCCCGATTCAATGTTGCTTTGTCGCTTTGCATGATTATGACCGTTATTGCTCTCTAGTTGGTCGCTTCCCAGTCTTTTGCTAAACCTCCACTTGTACTAAGCGGACTGACTGCTTGTGCATCCAAAATCCTTAAAACCAGTTATGCCATATGAGTCCACTATACCTTCCTATACATGTTATTTACCTACCATTCCTAACAAAGACTTTCATGTACCATCTCGAAACTAATCAAAAGCATTTCTCTTTTGTGCCTATGTTTTAGCTCATGAGGAAGTAGTAGTTAATTCATGATCTTTTTAAGTTGGACAAGTTTCACCCCTGGATTGTATGTATAATGTCCAAACCCCTAATACGAAAAGGAACTTGCATTGAGTCCGCCCGGCTCAAAAAGATAATATAACAAACAAACCCTCCTTCACGCTTTGTTCATGAGAAATCAGAAAACTTTGGCAGTGATAAACAAAGGAGATTAAGAGGATGTGATCGTCCTCATGCGGGAGCCGTTCCTCGAGACTTGTCCACTCAAAAATTGATTGAGTTATCTGCTAGCATTCGTTGACGAAATATGCATTTCTCAAAACATGTTTACTTCTGTTTTTAAAACCAAGAGCTCTGTTACATGTTTAGTTTTTGTTTCCGACCATGGGTTTTCAACCTTGCCAATAAAAGCCACGGTTCGAGAGTCTCACCTTCCTTCTTCAAAGCACCAACTATGAGAGCATAATTGTCATTCCGAGTGTAATGTGCATTGTCCCAAAGTATTACATTGTCTTCTGCATACTTGTGATTTGATTTATTCTGAAATTCTTAGTTCCAGTCTCCTTTAAAACTCTGGAGGAGTGTCTGCATTTATGTTTTGCTTCACTCATGGAGGCTAGCGAGATACCACCCTAATATGCTCAAGCTATGTGCAATGTAATCTTGTCTTGATTTTCAGTAATATATTATTTACTTTTAAGTATTTGTGACTGGTCACTTGAAAGAAGGATTGCTCCTTGCATTGTCCTCATAGTACTGTTTCAATACTTACTAAACTCTTTTCGTAGTACATGCTTATATACATCTAATGAAGCAAAAGAGTTTGTCAAAGTTTTCTTTGTCGCGTCCAGTTCGTTGAACTGAATTGCTTGAGGACAAGCAATATGCTAAGCTTGGGGGAGTTGATACGTCTCAAATGTATCTACTTTTCCAAACACTTTTGATATTGTTTTGGCCTCATTCTTGCATGATTTGGACTAAACTAACCCTGACTGACGCTGTTTTCAGCAGAGCTGCCTGTATGGTTTATTTGTGTGCAGGAAAACGGATTTTTAGGTACCTCAGAAAAATCCACGAAAAATCACAGAAAATCCACGCACCCGAAGGAACCAGGAGCCAGAAGTGGGGCCAGGGGGTGCCCAGGCGCCCTATGGGCGCCCCCCCTGGGCCGCGCCGGGGGGCCGCCTAGGTGGGTCCCACACCCCCTAGTGCCCTACTTCGCCTCATATTTTTACTCCCGACGCAGAAACCCCAGATCAGAAGTTCTTTCGTAGTTTTCCGTCGCGGAGCCGCCACCACCCTCTGTTCTTCTTCGGGAGGGCTAATCTGGAGGCTGAATTGGCCTCCGGAGAGGGGAGATCGTCGCCATCGTCATCATCATCACCACTCCATCATCCCTCCATGACTTCTCCCTCCATGTGTGACTAATTCCCCCGCTGTAGGCGAAGGGGATGGTAGGGATTGGATGAGTTAGATCATGTAATAGTTTATCAGATCGTTGGGGGCATGTTGCCTATCATCTACTATGGTGTTTATCATCTTTGCTTCAACTTATTACTCTTAATGCTTGACACTTAGGGCCCGAGTGCCATGATTTCAGATCTGAACCATATGTGTTTGCATGAATATATTTGTGTTCGTGATCCTAGCTATGAGTTGTTTGCACCTGTTACGGTTCGGAACCGGCGATCCCAAAAGTGATAGCTTGGGACACCAAAGGGGATGGTCCGTACTTTGAGGATTACATGTATCCATTGAGTTCATTGCTTTGTTCCGGTGCTCTTTGACAGGAGCACCTTAATATCCATAAGTTCCTTTTGGCCCCGTTCGTAGCAGGATGGTAGGACAAAAGATGTTGTGCAAGTTCTTATTGCAAGCACGTACAACTACCTACGAGATACATGCCTAATGTTTGATATTTGCCTAGATGATCATTACTTTTCCGTGTGCCGTGCCCCAAGTTAGAATCTATCTCATCCATGCAGCGCCCAACCATCCATCTCCCTAGCCTATAGTGTTTTAAACCCTGCTTGTCACTAGTTGCTACTTTTGCCGTTTACAACTGCTATTTACTTTTCCTGTTTACTTTTACTATTACTATCATCACTATCATATCACTGTTACCACTTATCTTTTGTTGCAAGTAAGTATATTTCAGGTGCGGTTGAATTGACAACTCAACTGTCAAAGCTTATAAATACTCTTTGGCTCCCCGTGTGTCGAATCAATAAATTGGGTTATTCTTACCCGCGAAGACTATCTCGATCCCTTACGGTTGAGGGTTATCAGTTCCCTTCCTAGGCATCGTTGTCGTCCACCGCCCTGGTGCTCTCAGCGCGGCCTGGTCAACATGGTCAACGACAGACATGCTTCTGAAGGGGACTGTACGTGGAGAAGCTAACAACTGGGTCCACGGCCGCACGCAAGGAAATGCCTCCTTATTACGCGCAAAATAATGATTCCTCCACCTGACTTCTGGGACCCACCGAAAGGGTCTCTGTATTTTGGAAAAAAACATTACAGCCGCTGACAGCTCGGACCACTGTTCAAGATATCTTCCGATATGCCGATAAATTGGCTGATTTATCGCTTACCGCTGTCTGACCGATAAGACAAATCGGCTGATAAATCAGCCAATATGGCGATAAATCGGCCGATATGCCGATAAACTGGCCAATTTACCCCTTATCATGGGTCGACCGATAAGTTTCGCGATAAGCGATATCCCCAACATTGGCTCGGACTCACCAGCTATATCTTCGCACGCAAGGAAGTGCCTCCTTATTACGCACAAAAAATGGATACTCCCCCTGCTAGCTGGGACCCGGTATGGTGGGAGGCTGACTTGTGGGCCTACTAAGTTGATGGGGACGGAGGGCTTTGTCAACTTAGTCAATATGCATGATTATAGCTCCAGTGACCGTACGATGTCCATCCAACGGCCGTAGTGCTTCTTCAACCTCTGGTCTTCTTGCTCCAGCCGCCCAAACCAGCGCCGATCGTGCCTCGTGCTCCTGCCTCCCGTGGACGGCTGCGATGTCGCGGAGGCCTCGCCGCCCCCTACTACTCCCACCGCTGGCCAGGCCATCCCTCTACCCACCCACACCCCCTATTATTTTACGGCAATGGCAGCCTCACACCATAGCCGAACCAGTGAACCATCATACTCCTCTCCGTGTTGGCATCCAGTGTCGCGTCTTCCCTGGCTCCTCGTCATCCCCTTCCTAGGCCTCGCCGTTGTCAACCTCCTTGGTGCTCTCAGCGCGGCCTGGTCAATGTGGTCAACGACCGACTACCATCGGAAGGGTACTGTACATGGAGAGGCTGGCAGCTGGGTCCACGGCCGCAGCAAGGAAGTGCCTCCTTATTACGTGCAAAATAATTATTCCTCCACCTGACAACGGGGACCCACCGGACGGGCCACCGTATTTCGCAAAAAAAACATTTCCCCCTGACTACTGGGACCCACCAGCTACATCTTCGCACTTAAGGAACTGCGTCCGAAAAAAACGATTCGGCCCCCTGACTGCTGGGACCCACCAGCTACTTCTTCGCAGGAAAGGAAGTGCCTGACAGTCGGGACCCATCTGGTCGAAGCGTACATAGCATTGTCATTCTGGTCGCGAACGTGTACGTACATACTGGTCGATGTAGAAGCGCACACGTGTCGTAGTAGAAGCGCACACGTAGCATGTACACGTACGTACAACGGCCAGTGTGCAAGAAAGAAAATACGGCCACGTACGCACATATGGACAGGGTCTCGAACGCCTACTCGCGCATACGTACGGCCAGGGCTCGTGTACATGGCTGGGTCAGAACGGAGAAACAGTCTCGTCATCGTGTTCATGGGGAGCCAACCGCCTGGGTCGGAACAGAATGCGTCTCGTGTTCATCGGGAGGGCTTGGACGGAACAACCGATGGAAACGAGGCCTGGCGTACCATAGAACGGAGGAAACGGCCTTGTGTTTGACCGACCACGGTCGAAACAAGATCCTGTTCATTGGGAGGGGTCTAGCGTACCGCAAAACGGAGGAGACGGACCTCCTACGGTCGAAACGGGGGTCCTGTTGATCGGGAGGGGTGTGGCGTACCGCAAAATGGAGAAAACGGACTTGTGTTGGAGCGCTACGGTCGAAACGGGGGTGCTGTTCATCGGGAGGGGTGTGGCATACCACAAAACGGGACTCCACGGGATACTATTCATCTCCACCATCGACCCCCTTCACCCTCCATGGGCTACAGTTCATCCACCGTCGACCTCCTCCTGCCTCCACCTGCGACTGTTCAGCCTCCACCGCACGCTACTGCACCGGCTACTATTCAACCAGCCCTCTCCACGGGCTCCTGTTCAACCACATCTCCACGGGCTACTATTCATCCAGCCCTCCACTGTCTACTGTTCATCCTGCCCTCCATGGGGTGGTCCTGTTCATCCAGCCCTCCACGGGGTCCTGTTCATGCAGCCCCAACCGGCTCGATCGATCGGGGTCCTGTTCAACACCACGGGGTCCTGTTCATCCACCCCCACCGGGAACTGTTCATCCAAACCCCCCAGCAACGCTCACTGTTCATGCAGAGGCAACATCAACCAGCTTCAGTTAGCAACAGTAGCGAAGGAATCTCTCGATCGGGTTCAGTTAAGAGCCATCGAACGATCGCTCGGGCTCAGTAACGCGTAGCCTACAGTGCAATCGCTCGGGTTCAGTTAGAGCCCAACGCCTCGCACCCACGCGCATGAGTGTACGAGAGAAACACGCATCGCTCGGCCCCGACCACCCACCGTAACCGGGAACACCCCGATATTTTCCTCGCCCTCGCTTCTACCACGGTTTTTTCCGTCATGGACGGCCCAAAGAATGTCATGCAGCTGCGTCTCCGGCCCGCCCAGGATGGAAAGCCCATTTTCTGTCATGATTTTTTGTCATAGAAGTAGGACCCCACCAAATATATGTTGATACCGTGTTTTGTCACAATTATTGTCATAGAAGTGTCATAAGTATGACAGGAAAAAATTCGTTCGGCCCAAAATGTCAAGGATGTGTCTTTTTTTGTAGTGGTTCCATGCTATTATATTATCTGTTTTGGATGTTTAATGGGCTTTATTATACACTTTTATATTATGTTTGGGACTAACCTACTAACCTAATGCCCATTGCAAATTGCTGTTTTTTGCCTATTTCAGTGTTTCGCAGAAAAGGAACATCAATCGGAGTCCAAATGGAATGAAACCTTCGGGAGGATCGTTTTGGAACAAACGCAACCCTTCGGGAGGATTATTTCAGTGTTTGTCGAGATTCGATGTAATATAGATCCAGTGCAAAATAACTCTCCCGAAGGTTTCATTCCGTTTGGACTCCGTTTGATATCCCTTTTCTGCGAAACATTGAAATAGGCAAAAAAATAGCAATATGCACTGGGCCTTGGGTTAGTAGGTTAGTCCCAAAAATAATATAGAAGTGTATAATAATGCCCATTAAACATCCAAAACAAAATATATAACAGCATGGAACAATCAAAAATTATAGATACGTTGGAGACGTATCAAGCATCCCCAAGCTTAATTCCTGCACGTCCTCGAGTAGGTATATGATAAAAACGGAATTTTTGATGTGGAATGCTAACCAACATAATTCTCAATGTAATTTCTTTATTGTGGCATGAATGTTCAGATCTGAAAGATTCAAGACAAAAGTCTATATTGACATAAGAAATAATAATACTTCAAGCATACTAACAAAGCAATCATGTACTCTCAAAACAACATGGCCAAAGAAAGTTATCCCTAAAAAATCATATAGTCTGGCAATGCTCCCTCTTCATCACACAAAATATTCATATCATGCACAACCCCGGTTTTAGCAAAGCAATTATTTTCATACTCAAATTTTTTTCAAACCTTTCAACTTTCACGCAATACATGAGCGTGAGCCTTGGATATAGCACTATAGGTGGAATAGAGTGGTGGTTGTCGAGAAGACAAAAAAGGAGGAAGATAGTCTCACATCAACTAGGCGTATCAATGGGCTATGAAGATGCCCATCAATAGATATCAATGTGAGTGAGTAGGGATTGCCATGCAACTGATGCACTAGAGCTATAAGTGTATGAAAGCTCATGAAAAGAAACTAAGTGGGTGTGCATCCAACTTGCTTGCTCATGAAGACCTAGGGCATTTGAGGAAGCCCATCATTGGAATATACAAGCCAAGTTCTATAATGAAAATTCCCACTAGTATATGAAAGTGACAAAACAAGAGACTCTCTATCATGAAGATCATGGTGCTACTTTGAAGCACAAGTGTGGAAAAGGATAGTAGCATTGTCCCTTCTCTCTTTTCTCTCATTTTTTTGGAGGGGATTTCTTTTTTTATTTAGCCCCTCTCTATATTTCTTTTGGGCCATCTTTTTTTATTTGACCTTTCCTCACATGGGACAATGCTCTAATAATGAAGATCAACACACTTTTAATGACTTACAACTCAAAGATTACAACTCGAAGCTAGAACAAAATATGACTCTATGTGAATGATGATGTAGCATGTCATATGAATGGAACGATGGAAAGTTGCATGGCAATATATCTCGGAATGGATTTGGAAATGCCATGATATATAGGTATGGTGGCTGTTTTGAGGAAGGTATATGGTGGGTGTATGGTACCGGCGAAAGATGCGCGGTACAAGAGAGGCTAGCAATGGTGGAAGGGTGAGAGTGCGTAGAATCCATGGACTCAACATTAGTCATAAAGAACTCATATAACTTATTGCAAAAATCTACAATTCATCAAAACAAAGTATTCAACGCATGCTCCTAGGGGAAGGGTTGGTAGGAGTTAACCATCGCACGATCCCGATCTCCACACAAAGGATGACACTCAATAAATACCTCATGCTCTAACTTCGTCACATAGCGGTTCACCATACGTGCATGCTACGGGAATCACAAACTTTAACACAATTATTTCTCAAATTCATAATTACTCCACTAGCATGACTCTAATATCACCATCCTCATATTTCAAAACTATCATCAAGTATCAAACTTCTCATCATATTCAATGCACTTTATATGAAAGTTTTTACTATATTCATCTTGGATGCCTATCATATTAGGACTAGTTTTATAACCAAAGCACATTACCATGCTGTTCTAAAAGACTCTCAAAAGGATATAAGTGAAGCATGAGAGATCAACAATTTCTACAAAATAAAACCACCACCGAGCTCTAAAAGATATAAGTGAAGCACTAGAGCAAAACTATCTAGCTCAAAAGATATAAGTGAAGCACATAGAGTATTCTAATAAATTCTAATTCATATTTGTCTCTCTCAAAACATGTGTCCAGCAAGGATGATTGTGGAAAACTAAAAAGAAAATACTCAAATCATACATGATGCTCCAAGCAAAACACATATCATGTGGTGAATAAAAATATAGTCCCGAGTATAGTTACCGTTAGATGAAGACAAAAGAGGGGATGCCTTCCCGGGGCATCCCCAAGCTTAGGCTTAAGCTTAGGCTCTTGCCACTCTTTGTTTCATAGTCCATCAAAGCCATACTCAAAACATGAAAACTTCACAACACAAAACTTAGCCAAAAATCTCGTGAGCTCCGTTAGTATAAGAAAACAAACCACCACTCAAAGGTACTGTAGCGAACTCATTCTTTGTTTATATTGGTGTTAAACCTACTGTATTCCAACTTCTCTATGATTCATACCCTCCGATACTACTCATAGATTCATCAAAATAAGCAAACAACACCCAAAAAACAGAATCTGTCAAAAACAGAACAGTCTGCATTAATCTGTAACTTTCGAATACTTCTATAACTCTAAGAAACTTGAAATAAATTGGTGGACGTGAGGAATTTGTCTATTAATCATCTGAAAAAAGAATCAACTAAAAATCACCCTCTAGTGAAAAATGACAGCCAATCTCGTGAGCGCTAAAGTTTCTGTTTTTACAGCATGATCACATAAACTTCACACAAGTCTTCTCAAAGGTCCAACTTGGCAGAAACACTAATTAAAACACAAAACCACATCTAAATAGAAGCTAGATGCAATATTTATTCCTAAACAGAAGCAAAAACAAAGAAAATAAAATTGGGTTGCCTCCCAACAAGCGTTATCGTTTAACGCCCCTAGCTAGGCACGATACAGGAATATATAAGTGGCTCTCATAATAGATTCATAAGGTAATTTGATTTTCTTTCTAGGAAAGTGTTCCATGCCTTTCCTTGACGGAAATTGGAATCTAATATTTCCTTCCTTTATATCAATAGTTGCACCAATCGTTCTAAGGAAAGGTCTACCAAGAATAATACAACATGAAGGATGGCCATCTATATCAAGAATAATGAAATCTACGGGCACATAATTCCTATTGGAAACAATAAGAAATCATTAATCCTTCCCATAGGTTTCTTAATGGTAGAATCCGCAAGATGCAAATTTAAAGAACAATCATCAAGTTCATGGAATCCTAACATATCACACAAAGCTTTTGGAATTTTGGAGACACTTGCACCCAAATCACACAAAGCAAAGCATTCATGATCTTTAATTTTAATTTTAATAGTAGGTTCCCACTCATCATAAAGCTTTCTAGGGATAGAAACTTCTAATTCAAGTTTTTCTTCATAAGAATGCATTAAAGCATCAACTATGTGTTTGGTAAAAGCCTTATTTTGACTATAAGCGCGTGGAGAATTTAGCACAGATTGCAACAAGGAAATACAATATATTAAAGAGCAATTATCATAATTAAATCCCTTGAAATCCAAGATAGTGAGTTCATCGCTATGCAAAGTTTTGATCTCTTCAATCCCACTTTTAACAATTTTAGCATCAAGATCTAAAAACTCTGAATCATTGGGACGCCTTTTAACTAAAGTAGACTCATCTCCAGTCCCATCTTTATCAAGATTCATACTAGAAAACAAGGATTTCATAGGAGATACATCAATCACTTTCAGATCTTCACCTTTATTCTCATGATAACTAGAAGAACACGCTTTCATAAAGCAATTTCTTTTAGCACGCATCCTAGTGGTTATTTCTTTGAACTCATCAATGGAAATTCTCATGACTTTGAGAGACTCATTGATATCATGCTTAGGTGGAATAGATCTAAGTTTCAAAGAATCAACATCAAGAGTAATTCTATCCATGTTTCTAGCCAACTAATCAATCTTAAGCAATTTTTCTTCAAGCAAAGCATTGAAATTCTTTTGCGAATTCATAAATTCTTTAACACTAGTCTCAAATTCAGAGGGCATCTTACCAAAATTTCCATAAGAGTTGTTGTAGGAATTACCATAATTATTAGAGGAATTACTAGGAAAAGGCCTAGGATTAAAGTTTCCTCTATAAGCATTATTACCAAAATTATTCCTACCAACAAAATTCACATCCAAAGATTCATTATTATTTTCAATCAGCATGGATAAAGTCATATCATTAGGATCAGAAGAAGCACTCTTAGTAGCAAATAATTTCATAAGTTCATCCATCTTTCCACTCAAAACACTAATCTCTTCAATAGCATGCACTTTTTTACTAGTAGATCTTTCGGTGTGCCATTAAGAGTAGTTAGCCATAATATTAACTAGGAGTTTGGTAGCTTCTCCTAAAGTGATTTCCGTAAAAGTGCCCCCCGTGGCCGAATCTAAAAGATTTCTAGAAGCCAAATTCAAGCAAGCATAAAAGTTTTGTATAATCATCCATAAGTTCAAGCCATGTGTAGGGCAATTGCGTATCATTCATTTCATTCTCTCCCAAGCTTGTGCAACATGCTCATGATCTAGTTGCTTAAAATTCATAATATCGTTTCTAAGAGAGATAATCTTAGCGGGAGGAAACTACTTAGAGATAAAGGCATCTTTGCACTTATTCCATGAATCAATACTATTTCTAGGCAAAGAGGAGAACCAAGTTTTAGCACGATCTATAAGTGAAAACGGAAATAACTTCAATTTAACAATATCATTATCCGTATCCCTCTTCTTTTGCATATCGCACAAATCAACAAAGTTGTTTAGATGGGTAGCGACATCTTCACTAGGAAGGCCAGAAAATTGATCTTTCATGACAAGATTCAATAGAGCAGCATTGATCTCACAAGATTTAGCATCTAAGATAGGAGCAATCAGAGTGCTAATAAAATCATTATTGTTGGTATTGGAGAAGTCACACAATTTGGTATTATCATGAGCCATAGTGACAAGCAAGCAATCCAACACACAAGCAAACAAGAGGCAAGCAAACGGTAAAACACACAGAAAAAGATGGGCGAATAAAACGGCAAGGGTGAAGTGGGGGAGAGGAAAACGAGAGGCAAATAATGTAGTGTGAGGGAAAAGTGTTTGTGATAGGTACTTAGTATATGACTTTTGCGTAGATCTCCCCGACAACGGTGCCAGAAATTCTTCTTGCTACTTCTCGAGCTTGCTTTGTATTCCCTCAAAGAGAAAAGGGTGATGTAGCACAGTAGCGTAAGTATTTCCCTTAGTTTTTGAGAACCAAGGTATCAATCCAGTAGGAGACCACGCGGGAGTCCCTCGCACCTGCACAAACAAATAAGAACTTCGCAACCAACGCGATAAGGGGTTGTGAATCCCTTTACGGTCACTTACGAAAGTGAGATCTGATAGATAGCATAGTATGATATTTTTGGTATTTTTGGTATAAGAACAGAAAGTAAATAAAGCAAATAAGCAATGGCAGCAGAAATTGAAGGAAAGTAATATGATAAAGCTAGACCCGGGGGCCATACGTTACACTAGTGGCTTCTCTCATGAAAGAAGAATTCTACTGTGGGTGAACAAATTATTGTCGAGCAATTGATAGAAAAGTGCATAGTTATGAGTATATCTAGGCATGATCATATATATAGGCATCACGTCCGTGAAAAGTAGACCGAAACAATTCTGCATCAACTACTATTACTCCACACATCGATCGCTATCCACCATGCATCTAGAGTATTAAGTTCATAATAAAAGAGTAATGCTTTAAGCAAGATGACATGATGTAGAGGGATGAACTCAATATGATATAAACCCCATATTTTTATCCTCGATGGCAACAATACAATACGTGCCTTGCTGCCCCTGCTGTCAGTGGGAAAGGACACCGCAAGATTGAACCCAAAGCCAAGCACTTCTCCCATTGCAAGAACTATTGATCTAGTAGGCCAAACCAAACCAATAATTCGAAGAGACTTGCAAGGATATTATAATCATACATAAAATATTTCAGAAAAGAATCAAATATTGTTCATAGATAATCTTGATCATAAACCCACAATTCATCGAATCTCGACAAACACAGCGCAAAAAAGATTACATCGAATAGATCTCCTCGAAGATCGAGGAAAACTTTGTATTGAGATCCCAAAAGAGAGAAGAAGCCATCTAGCTAATAACTATGGACCCGAAGGTCTGTGGTAAACTACTCACAACTCATTGCTGAGGTTGTGGCATTGATGTAGAAGCGCTCTGTGGTATATCCCCCCTCCGGCGGAGATCCGAAACAGGCCCAAGATGGGATCTCACGGGAACAAAAGGTTGCGGCGGTGGAATTAGGGTTTTCTCTGTTGCCTCGATGTTTTCAGGGTACATGCATATATATAGGAGGAAGGAGGGCATCAGGGGAGCCAGAGGGGGCCCACGAGGGTGGGGGCGCGCCCTGGACCCTCGTGGCCACGTCCTTCGTTCCCTCGTGTGTACTCCAAGTCTTCCGGATAGATACGGTTCCAAAAATAACTCTCCTGAAGGTTTCATTCTGTTTGGACTCCGTTTGATATCCCTTTTCTGCCGAACACTGAAATAGGCAAAAAAATAGCAATTTGCACTAGGCCTTGGGTTAGTAGGTTAGTCCCAAAAATAATATAAAAGTGTATAATAAATCCCATTAAACATCCAAAACAGAATATAGAATAGCATGGAACAATCGAAATTATAGATACGTTGGAGATGTATCATAACTCCCCGACCCCCCACACTTAACCCCAAAGTTTCGCTCTGCAGCGGTAGTACCGCTAGGGCGGGTGGTAGTACCGCTTAAGTTAATAAGTGCTAGTACGGTGCGCTCCCAGCGGTAGTACCACCCAACTCAGAAAAAGAACTCTAGACTGACTTTTTGCTCACAGTTTCTTTTAGAAAGAAAACAACTTAGCTCAGAGAAATAGGATCACAAGACAACAGTGAGAACACCACAAACACAAGCACAAAAAGCAAAGAGAAAACAAGACAGCAAATACACACCTCAAGAAAGAGAAGGCGATGGCCGAGGCCACCTAGTGGTATGGCACCGTGAAGATTTTAACCTTGGGCCCATGACCACTACTCATCTTTGAAGCACATATATACCATCAACAATGGTAGATGTGAAAGAGTTGATCGATTTATGCATAATGGGGGACGGAAAGCTCATCGAGAGAACAACACTCCCCCTATGTCTACGCCTACACCAAAACAAGATATCATGATGAGTATGGGGAGGTGTGCAAAGTTTCAAACCACATTGCTCAAATCTATGATATTTAGCTCATGCCCTAACTCACAAAATCTTGCTTCATCCAGAGGCTTAGTGAAAATATCTACAAGGTTATCATGAGTGTTGACATAATGAAGATCAATCTCCCCTCCCCGAATATGCTCCCGGATGAAGTGATACCGAATCTCAATATGCTTCGTCTTAAAGTGTTGCATCGGGTTGAGGGAAATCTTGAAGGCACTTTCATTGTTACACCAAAGAGGAACTTTATCACAAATGACACCGTAATCCTTTAAAGTTTGCCTCGTCCATAAAAGTTGAGCACAACAACTGTCAGTTGCCACATACTCGGCTGCGGTGGAGGAGAGAGATACAAAATTTTGCTTCTTGGAAGACCAACTCACCAAAGAGCAACCAAGAAATTGGCATCCTTAGGAAGTTGACTTCCTATCCACTTTGTCTCCCGCCCAATCCGAATCCAAGAAACCAACAAGGTTGAAGTTTGCTCCCCTTGGGTACCATAAGCCAAAGTTTGGGGTATGAACCAAATATCTAAAGATTCGCTTGAACGCCACAAAGTGACTTTCCTTAGGTGAGGCTTGAAACCATGCACAAATTCCCACACTCAACATGATATCCGGCCTAGATGCACAAATATAAAGCAAGGACCCAATCATAGAACGATAGACCTTTTGATCCACGGCTTTACCATTGGGATCAATTTCAAGTTGGCACTTGGTATGCATTGGAGTAGTAGCCAGCTTGACATCATTTAGATTGAACCTCTTGAGCATGTCTTGAGTGTATTTGGCTTGTTTGATGAAGATTCCTTCTCTTCTTTGTTTGATTTCGAACCCGACGAAGAACTTCAACTCTCCCATCATGGACATCTCAAACTCCGCGGTCATGAGTGCATCAAACTCATCATTGAAAGCTTTGTTAGGTGAACCAAAGATAATGTCATCAACATATAGTTGGCATAAAAACAACTCCCCTTTGACCTTCTTAGTAAAAAGAGTGGGGTCGATTTTCCCAATTTCAAACCCACGATCTTGCAACAACTCGGTAAGATGCTCATACCACGCACGTTGGGCTTGTTTAAGGCCATAGAGCGCTTTATAGAGTTGATACACATGATTGGGGAACTTAGGATCCTCAAACCCTAGGGGTTGTTTGACATACACCAACTCATTAAGAGGACCATTAAGAAAAGCACTTTTCACATCCATTTGTTGCAATTTAAAGTTATGATGAGAAGCATAGGCAAGCAACAAACGAATAGATTCAAGGCGAGCAACGGGGGCAAAGGTTTCACCATAGTCGATACCCTCGACTTGGGAGTAGCCTTGAGCCACCAAACGAGCCTTGTTGTGAATGAAAATCCCGTGAGCATCTTGCTTGTTCTTAAAGATCTATTTGGTTCCAATGACATTATGGTTATCCTTCGGCCTTGGCACCAAATGCACACCTTGTTGCGCTCAAAGTTATGGAGTTCTTCATGCATGATGTTGAGCCAATCGGGGTCTCCGAGCGCCTCATAGACCTTTTGGGGTTCAACACAAGAGACAAATGCATGATGAGCACAATAGTTTGCTAATTGTCTATGAGTGCTTACCCCCTTTGTAATGCTTCCAAGGATATTCTCCATGTGATGCTCTGTAGAAGCGAGCCTGCAAGCAACTTTGGCAGCACGACGCTCCAATTGCTCTTCAAGTGTTAGTTGAGGAGTGATAAGTTGATCATCTTGAGCGTCGTCATGAGCTTGTTCTTGATCTTGAGATTGATCTTGATCTTGAACATGCTCGGGAGAGGGAACTTGGCCTTGTGCATCACTTGGTGGATCAACACCATCTTGTGATTGATCTTGCACTTGGCCTTGTTCATCGGGTTGAGGGCCTTCACTTTGTTCTTCGGAAGCGTGTGGGTCTTGGGTTGGTGATGGTTCCACTTGAGTGGAACATTGTCCTTCTCCTTCGTCCACAAGGGGTTCCTCAATGGGAAGGATATGACCAACACCCATTCTCCACTTGGGAGCCGTTATTCTCATCAAACTCCACGTTACACGTCTCCTCAATGAGTCCACTGGACTTGTTGAGGACACGGTAAGCATGAGAGTTTGTAGCATAACCAACAAATATGCCCTCATGACCTCTAGGTTCAAATTTAGACAAACGAACACCTTTCTTGATTATCAAACACTTACAACCGAACACCCGGAAGTACTTGAGGTTGGGCTTGTTACCGGTAAGTATCTCATATGGAGTCTTGTTCAAGCCTTTGCGGAGATAGAGCCGATTGGATGCATGACAAGTGGTGTTGATGGCTTCGGCCCAAAAATTGTACGGAGACTTGAACTCCGCCATCATGGTCCTTGCTGCGTCCATTAATGTTCGGTTCTTTCTCTGCGCCACACCATTTTTTTGAGGGGTATAAGGAGCGGCATATTGATGCTTGATCCCCTCATCACTAAGGAACTCATCCAAGGTGTAATTCTTAAACTCGGTGCCATTGTCACTTCGAATCATCAAGATCTTTGCATCATGTTGACGTTGAGCTTCATTTGCAAAGATGATGATGGTTTGTTGGGTCTCGTTCTTCCTCTTGAAGAAATATACCCAAGTGCATCTTGAATAATCATCCACAATTACCAAGCAATACTTTCTACCCCCAATACTATCAAAGTATGGAGGCCTAAAGAGATCCATGTGAAGGAGCTCTAAAGGTCTCGTCGAGTAGATGATAGTCGTGGGAGGGTGAGCCTTCTCATGTAGCTTTCCTTCGATACACGCACTGGAAGCACGATCTTTGGCAACACTAACATTTGTTAGTCCACGGACATGGTCCCCCTTGAGAAGACTTTGCAAAGATCTCATATCGACGTGGGCTAAACGGCGATGCCAAAGCCATACCACATCAACTTTAGCCATTAGGCATGTCGCGGTCTTAGTGGGTCGCTCCAAGAAGTTAACCACATAGAGACTGTTCTTGACATGCCCAACAAAGGCTACATTAATAGTCTTGATCCACAAGAGGGCCACAGTATCAATATCAAAGAATGTAGCAAAGCCCAAGTGCAAGTTGATGAACGAAAAGTAAATTGTATGCAAGGGACTCAACAAGCATGACTTTCTCAATCGTGAGATCATGAGAAATGACAACCTTGCCAAGTCCCAATACCTTAGAAGATGAAGCATCACCCCATTCGACTTTGGTGGGCATAGATGAACCTTTGTGCACATCCACAACCAAGTCTTTGCTCCCGGTCATATGATTTGTGGCTCCACTATCGAGCAACCATGATCCCCCACCGGAAGGAAACTCCTACAAGAGATCAATGATTGGTTTTAGGTACCCATTTTGTAATGGATCCTTTGAGGTTAGTAACAAGGGTCTTAGGAACCCAAATAGACCATTCAATATACTCATAAGAAGAACCAACAAATTTTGCATAAACATCTCCATCACGAGCATGACATAACACAAAAGACGGGTTAAAGTCGCCGGCTTTATTGGAAGGAGTGGCAATGTATTTCTTGACTCCACTACCCTTCACATTGTTCTTCTTCTTCTTAGGAGTACCCGCTCCCTCCTTCACAAAGGTTTGCTTGAGAGGAGGGGTTTGCTTGGCCTTGTCATTCTTCTTCTTCTTGGGATTGGGAGCAAACCCAATCCCTTCCTTGGCCACAACTTCCTTTTGATTGCTCAAAAGGTCGTTGAGGTTCTTGTCACCTTGTATGCAAGACACAAGGCCTTTTTCAAGTTGCTTTTTCAACTTGGCATTCTCCTCCACAAGATGTACATGCTCACAACAAGTGTTAGTAGCATTTGCATTATCAATTAGAACCATGTGAGGAAACGTGGCTTTCTCCTTGGTTAACGAAACTTGAAGTTGATCATGAGACTCTTTCAGGCTAGCATGTACACTCTTCAAGACCTTGTGAGCCTTGTCAAGTGTAACAAACTCTTCCTTGAGTATAGCATGGTCAACCACAAGTTGTTGACACACGAGCACAACATGTGTACCCTCGACGCCGGGGGTGATGCACCGCAGCTCACGTCGAAGGAGGCCCGACCGACAGCGCGATACTCAAGACAGTCGACGGGCGCTTTTGCGGACCCGAAAACCCCACACCCTCGGGAGGGACCCCGTCAGGGTGTGTGGCGGCTATGGGCTACCCTAGGTCGATTCGCTCGGCCCTAGATCCTCGAGATTCGCAGCTCTCAAACACGAAGAACAATGAAGAACGAGAAAGAAAAACAATGGAGATAAAACGTAGACTGAAAAAGTAGTATATTGATTTGATCGATTGTGTGTTGTTCAATCGGCCGTCACCCCCAACATATATAAGAGGCGGCTGGACTTCCCGTACAAGTAAAGGATTCATCTAGGCTTTCCTTACAAGAAAATTACATCAATTCATGTCCTAGAGTCCTAGTTTTAGTCCAACACGAATTCAACCCGAATCTGGTCCAAACTTCTGTCCTGCTTCTTGCGCAGGCCGCCGAGCTTGTATACGATCTCCGATCAAGACGGCCCAAATATCAAACTCGTGCGCCTCGACCAGGCAAACAATTCTCATGTTGATCACTTTTTCAAATAAGGCCATCTTGAATACCTTTTGAGGTCATCTTTACCTTCTAGTCGGATTCGTTCTTGCAGCAGACTGGATTATCCAAGTCTCGTAGTGAATTTGCATGCCATATACTATCTCTGATGATGATGACTCCAAAACCAAATTTGACCATTTTTACGATACGCACAACTTCCGTATTGAACACTTCTCCATCCGAGATCATCTTGATAAACTTTTGGGCACATGTTCAGTTTGACTCGGATTCGATCTCATCCACTCGGATATTAGAGTCTTTCACTCGGATGGTCCGACTGGACTTTTTCACTCGGATGTTTAGAATTTTCACTCGGATGACTATATTTTCACTCAAAAGACAATCTTTCACTCGGATGATGACCACATTTTCAGTCGGGAGACAATCTTTTACTCGATCGGTAGGTTTTCACTCGACCTTTTACTCGATCGGTAGGTTTTCACTCGACCTTTTACTCGATCGGTAGGTTTTCACTCGCCCTTTTACTCGATCGGTAGGTTTTCACTTAGATGGTAAAACTTTTCACTCGACCTTCCCGACTGAAAACACAGCCTGATCTTGAGTTGCCTCTCCAAGTTGCATACTACCACGGATTGAGACAAACTTTATATGAAAAACGATCGGCGCAACGAGACAAACCTTTTTTGTGTTGAAGGTTTTCCGATTCAAGGCCGTCCAGAAGGCAGAATTGCTCACGCATTGTATCAGACACTCATCAACATGTGTCTGGTGTCGAGCGGAATATTTTGGTCTTTGGTAGGGCTGGTCCGTAGCGACTGTAACTTTTGCATACAAACTCGGATTGAGATGATTTATATATCAAAATTGATTGCCTCGACGAGACGAAAACAATTCCTTTAAAGTGCTGCTTCATCCGAGGTCGTCTTGAAGGCGTGATTGGGAAAAAAACCACTCAGCACATTGAATTATGCCACTCGGAGTATAGTTTCGGACCCTAAAATATGATCGAATGATGATAACCGAAATATCAAAGTTGTTCCACTCGGCGATGTGAATCTTTTCATGCTGAAAACCCTTTCACTCGGGACCATCTTCATTACTTTATATATCTTGCCAAAATCAGGTGTCAATACATGCCCCCTGTTTTTCGGCAAAGCTTGCATGCAGAAAAATAATATGCATGGTTTTTGTTCTAAGGACGATGTCAACACTCCATCGGCCATTTGTATGTCTTAGGGTGATAATCATATATCGGCCATGTTTGTGCTAAGGGCGATAGTCGTATATCGGCCATTGCTTATTTAGGCTTCTTGCCACACACACTCGGGTGCTATTTCTTCAAGTACTTGCCATTGAGAGCTCGAGATAACAATGTCCCCTGTACGGACTCCACCAAATATGAGTTTCCAGGAATTAATCTTGTAATCCTAAACGGACCTTTCCAACTTGGAGACCACTTCCCGAATTTCCTATCTCTTGAACCAATCGGCAGAATCACTTTCCACACGAGATCACCGACTTGAAAATTCTTCAACTTAACTTTCTTATTGTAAGCTCTTGCCACCCTCAACTTGTCTCTCTCTATGGCTTTTAAAGCAGCCAAACGTTTATCGGCAACCTCATCAATATTGTCCATCACCATGTTATAAAAATCTATTGCCGATAAATCATTCTGTTTGGCTATTCTCAAGGCATTCAAATTTACTTCCACTGGTAAAACAGCCTCTTGACCATACACTAGCTCATATGGAGTCACCTTCGTAGCACCATGTCTTGAGATTCTATGTGCCCACAAAGCTTCAGACAACAACTCATGCCATCTCCTTGGATTATCCTCAATCTTCTTCTTGATGAGTTTGATTAAAATTTTATTGCTAGACTCATCTTGTCCATTAGCTTGGGCATAATACGGAGAGGAATTGAGCAACTTTATGTTATAAGAATCGACAAACTCTCTGACTTGGTGTGACATTAAAGATGAACCTTGATCTGTAGTTAACGTTTGAGGAATACCGAATCTATGAATAATGTGCTCATTTATGAATTGAATTACCTCTGTATGTGTTATGTTCTTGAGAGGTACTGCTTCAGACCATTTAGTGAAATAATCGGTTGCCACCAATACGAACCGATGCCCCTTTGAGGAAGATGGATGAATTTGCCCAATAAAATCTAAACCCCATCCTCTGAAAGGCCACGGCTTGATAATAGGATGTAACATAGCAGCAGGAGCTAATTGAATATCACCAAATTTTTGACAAGCTTCACACCCTGTATAATATCTGAAGCAATCATTAATCATAGTCGGCCAATAAAACCCAGCACGTCGCAATAACCACTTCATCTTGGGAGCCGACTGATGAGTGCCAAAAATGCCTTCATGTACTTCTCCCATAGCAACTCTTGCCTGGTCTTCATCCAAGCACTTTAGAAGAACATCATCGACTGTTCGGCGATAAAGACCATCATCTCCCATTGTATACTTGAAAGCCATACGCCGAACAGCCCTGTCCACCCTTTCACTCGGATTGCATAAGTAATCAATAATGGGCTTCCTCCAGTCGGGACTGTCACCTGCACTAGACTTTTTGTTAATGGCCGAACTAGTGGGTTCAGGTTCGGCCTCTCCCATGTTGGCAAGACAAGACATCGGTCTTTGAGAGATATGAAACATGCCATGATCAATATGATATCCAGATGCTTGTTGTGCAAACTCATTTGCTTTCCAGTTGTCATGCCTAGATATATGACAATGCTAAAACAATCCAAAGTAGAGATTATATGTAGACATTTATCAAGATAAACATTAAGTGATTCGTCTAAACACTGAAAGACTTTGGATATTTGTTGCACCACTAGTAACGAATCACCATAAGCCTCAATATGTGTAACACCTATAGCAATTAACATCTCTAGGCCGAATAACAAGGCTTCATATTCGGCCTGATTATTTGTGCAAAAGTATTCTAAGCGGCACGAGGCTTCGAAAACAGCACCATGAGGAGATATATAAACAATACCAACACCCTGGCCATTGCTACAAACTGAACCATCGAAATATAATCTCCAAGGTACTAAAGAGACAATGTTTATATCAACATCATGTTTGTCATTAATCCGATGCTCAACAATGAAATTAGCAACGATTTGGCCTTTCATGGATTTTAGAGATTCATAATCCAAAACATACTCAATCAAAGCATAAGCCCACTTGCCAATTCTACCACTACGAATTGGCCTATGCAACATGTATTTAATGACATCGGTTTGACAAGCTACTATGCAAGTACTCGGCACCAAATAATGTCTTCATTTTGTGCAAGCATAATATAATCATAGACATAGTTTTTCAATAAATGTATACCTTGTCTCGGTGTCTAATAAGCATCTGCTGAAATATGTAATAACATGCTCTTTTCCTTCGGTTTCTTGAGTCGAAACAGCACCAATAACACCTTCTTCTGCTGCAATGTAAAGCTTAAAGGGCTCCTTATGCTTGGGTGCTTTCATCACCAGAGGAGTGCACAAATAATTCTTGATCATATCAAAGGCTTCTTGCTGTTTTGCCCCCCAAGTGAAATCAACATCATTCTTTAACCGAAGGATAGGAGTAAATGCATCAACTTTCCCTGACAGATTAGCTATGAACCTTCTCAAATAATTAACCTTGCCAAGAAACTTTTGCATATCTCTCTTGCATGTTGGCGCTTCGACTTTCTGTATAGCTTCTACCTTTTTGGGATCAATTTCTATGCCATCTTCATGAATAATGATACCCAAAAATTTACCAGCTGACACGCCGAATGCAGACTTCAAAGGATTCATCTTCAGTCCATACTTTTTCATTCTTTCAAAAGCTAAACGCAAATCGGCCAAATGAGATTCAAAATCATCCGATTTGACAACAATATCATCAATATAAACTTCAAGTATGACACCAAGTAAATCATGAAGAATCAAATTCATAGCCCTTTGATATGTGGCGCCAACATTTTTTAATCTGAATTTCATCACCGTCCATTCGAATAAACCAAGAAAACCAGGGCATCGGAAAGCCGTTTTGGACATGTCCTCTTTGGCCATAAAAGTTTGGTTATACCCCGCATTACCATCAAGGAAGCTAATGACTTTATGTCCAGAAGCATCATTAATGAGCATATCGGCTATTGGCATGGGATACTCATCTTTGGGTGTAGCCCTATTCAAATCTGTGAAATCAATGCATACCCTTAACTTGTCGGATCCTTTTTTCTCCACCGGGACAATGTTAGAAATCCACTCGGCATATCTGCAAGGTCGAATGAAATTAGCTTTAAGCAGTCGACCGATCTCTTCCTTGATCCGGTCATATGTTTTTGGATTAAACTTTCTGGCCGATTGTTTATATGGTCTAAAACCAGCCTTTATAGGAAACCGATGCTCCACTAGCTCTCGGCTTAAACCTGGCATCTCATGATACTCCCATGCAAAGCAACAAACATATTCTTTCAATAGCTCGATTAACTTAGCTTTACAATCGGCTCTGAAATTTTTGTTTACAAACGTCGGTCGAGTGACTGAACCATCTCCAATATCTATCTCTTC
Organism: Secale cereale; assembly: GCA_902687465.1. Taxonomy (NCBI): domain Eukaryota; kingdom Viridiplantae; phylum Streptophyta; class Magnoliopsida; order Poales; family Poaceae; genus Secale; species Secale cereale. The sequence goes on from LR738714.1 coordinate 563,027,093, forward strand.
TCATGATCGGCCGATGTAAAACCTTGTCCAAGTTTATCCATGTCATCTAACTCCTCTATAGATTCATACATATCGTTCTCACAGGACCGATATTTTACAAGACGTTTTTGTAACCACTCGGAACTAGAATCCATTCAAACATATCATACCTTGGAGCCGACTACATTCAGTCGGCTTTAAAGAAATGGGCACGAAACTATTCTTGGTCGCACTGAGAAAATCAAACTCTGACAAGTCACGTCCCGTCAAGAAAGTAGCATTAGGATGTTGCCAATCCACTGATGCATCGGGCAAAGCAACACAGGCCAAGATATCCGCATGAATGACTTCCACTTCATCATCAACCCACTGGATCAAAAACTGGTGCATAGTGGATGGCACGCACTGGTTTGCATGAACCCAATCACGGCCTAGTATGACGTTGTAGTTACCTTGCACCTCTGCGACAAGAAATGCAGTAGCCAAAGTTTTGCTTCCGACTGTGAGTTCCACATACATCACACCTTTGGCTTCAGTTTTCTCTTTGCCTTCGAATCCATTGAGCACCATATTCGTCTTTATTAAATCTTCATCGGGCAAACCCAATTACTTGAAGACCGAATAGGGCATCAGATTTAGCACAGAACCACCAACAACAAGCATCCGAGTGAGAGGTGATCCATTGATATCGCCTTTGAGATACAATGGTTTCAGATGCGTTACTAGGTCTTTTGGCTTCTCAAATATTGCATTTTTAGGGCCAAAATCCAGCTGAGTAACCTCCCCTTCCTCATCTACAGCAAGAAACTCAATAGGTAAGTAATAAACCATATTGATATCCATACCTTCATGAACCGGCGTCGACTCATAATCTAACATATCATCTTCTGCCTCAAGTGCATCCACCGATTCTGAAATCTGTCCGAGTGAAGGAGAAGTAAGAAGTGTCGCAGACGATGTGATAGATGTTGCATCGTCCTTCTTTGGTGATGTATGTACTGCTGTGATAGATGTAGAAGCTGTTTTATTTTGTATTTGTTTAGGCCTCCACACTTGTTTTGCTGGTACCATGGGTCAAGTGTCATTGAACAACTTATCCCTTTGCTTCTCGGCCTCCTGTTCTGCCATCTTTTGACTCCTTAACCCCTGTAGTTTCCTCTTTTGTCTCTTTGTTAGCCCTGGAGGACACCACTTTGGCTGAGCACATTTAGGATCTCTCGGCTTTACTTGGCTGCTGCTTGCTTCATGATCATTAGCCGAGTGCTTTGGCGCGATAGAAAGTATCGGCTCAGTCGAGTGGTTATTCACAGTCGACTATTGTACGGGGAACGTTTTGGTGCCCAAGATAAGTGAGTCGACATCAATTTTCTCCTTGCCTTTTGTTGACTCGACCGCTGCAACACTTGGTGATTTTACACGCCATTCTTTTTGATTTTCCGGATGCATGAAATTTTCACTCGGGTGCACCTTTTTACTCGGATGGAATCCACTCGGATGGATGTCACTCGGATGGGATCTACCTGGCCATATTTTTTCACTTGGATAGTTTCCACCTAGGTGCATTCTTACACTTGGATAGTTTCCGTTTGGCCACATATTTTGACCAGCCGACTGATGACCACCAATGTTCAGTCGGCCATTGTATGAGTAGTCGAGTCGATCCCAAACAGGTTGCCTTTGTTCCTCTTGAAACGGTGCCCTTGGTCCAGCCGGCTTCACATACCGACTAAATATATCATCTTGTGGTGACCTTGGTCGCTTCAGGTCTGTTGGCCGGTTAGAGCTAGAACTGGCCGACTGACTGGCATACTTGGACAGCAACATATTAAAAGTTGGCTTGATCCGCTTACGCTGCACTTTAGCCTTGTTCCTCTTCCACTTGCCAACTTCTGGACTCTTGGGCTTAACAAATTTAACACGAACATTTTCTTGCACTTGTGGTTGCCCCCCGAGTGTAGGATTCTTGATGGTGATCTTGATTACTTCCTTGCCATCGGGTTGCTTGTCAATCACAATCTGCCTCCCCAAGATCTTGATGTCCTCCTTGTCTTTCCTGGGCTCACCAACAATGGCATTAGCTTTATTAGCAGATTTGGCTACCTCTGGCCGAATGAGTAACTTCTTCCCTTCCAAATCCATGGTATTCATTGGAAAGGGTTGTTTATCAACTTGCATCTCATAAAAATTCAATCGACTGTCATTAATGGCCGATTGTATCTGTCATCGAAAAACATTGCAATCGTTAGTAGCATGAGAAAAAGAATTATGATACTTGCAATAAGCACGCCATTTCAGCTCTTCAAACGGCGGCAAAGTATGAGATATTCTAATAATTTTGGCTTGCAGCAAAGCATCAAATATCTTATCACACTTGGAAATGTTAAAAGTAAACTTCATCTCTTCATCACGATTCTTATGAATCGGTTTCAGATCATTGCAAGTAAATGGTTTGGCCTTAGATGGCTAAACGAATTCAGTAGCATAAATATCACCCTCATCGTCCGAGTGATCACTATCATATTCAACCATATTCATCTTTGGACGATCAGCTTTATACCTATGCACTTCTTTGAGATCTTTGCTTTGGCTTTCCTGAGCCAAAGCCCTTTGTAAAACTTGGTTAATATTTAAGAACTCATAGCCTTCTAGCTTTTCTCTAATGGGAGTCCTTAAACCACTCAGCACTAGGTCTGCCAAGTCTCTCTCGGTTATCACCAAACTATAACAACGGTTTTTTGTTTCTCTGAATCTCTTGACATAATCGGAGACCGATTCATCATGTTTTTGTTTAACCGATGTCAGATGTGACAACTTGAGTTCATTATCGCTGCTATAAAAGTGATCATGAAATTTCTGCTCTAGTTACGACCAAATCCGAATGGAACCATGTGGTAAAGAAGAAAACCATGAAAATGTAGTACCAGTTAATGATAAAGGAAACAAACGCACTTTCAATTCATTCAATGAACCTGCCTCACCCAATTGTGCTAAATATTGACTAACAAGCTCCCATGTGGTTTTTGTGCCTTCTCCATTAAACTTAACAAAGTCTGGAATTTTTTATCCTGGAGGGCACTGGATGGCATCGAAGTACTCGGGGTACGGCTTTTGGTAAATCCGATTCCGAGGTAACTCAAGTCCAAAATTCTCTTGAAGCATCTTAGCCATCTCCTCTCTAAGATTATCTGGACCATCATCCATAGTGGACAATGAAGCTTGTGGTAGTGGCATAGGAGGAGTAGGGTTACTAGCGGTAGGTAGGAATTGTGGCATGTATGTCGACCCATGATTTGGTAGTGGTCGAGTGGTTGTAGCTGTAGGTAGGGTTTGGTTCGGCGTTGCCACCGAACCTGGCATGCTCATGATAGGACTAATTGGTGCAGCCACAATCTGATTTGTTTGTGTAGAATAATAAGTCATCGACATGGGAGGTGCCGATGAAATAGGCAAAGTCGGATTAGGGTTTTGCACACTAACAGCTATACCACCATTACCAGTAGACGATTGTGATATATTCTTCTGAGCATTAGTATTTTCTATAAAAGTTTGATAGACTAGATTGTTACCATCAGCAATACGACTCTCAATCTCAGCCCACTGCTCAGGAGAAAATGTAGTACTCACAAAGGGTTTAACCTGCTCGGCTTGAAGAGGAGGGAACTTGATTTCTTCAATCAGAATGATGTTGCCTTGGCGATCCTTCTTGAACTATGCAAGGAACTCCAGCAACTCCTTCTCTTCGCGCGCCTTCTTGTTCTCCTCATAAACTTGGTGATGGTCGCCCGATATCTCATCAAGACTGGGCTTAATGATGTTATCAGCGTCTACCTCAGATGGCTTGGGAAGATCGGACATGGTGGATAATGATGATTGATCTTCAGTCCCCAGCGGAGTCGCCAAAAAGTGTGTTGACACACGAACACGTCACGTGTACCCTCGACGCCTGGGGTGATGCACCGCAGCTCATGTCGAAGGAGGCCCGAGCGACAACGCGATACGCAAAACAGTCGACGGGCGCTTTTGCGGACCCGAAAACCCCACACCCCTGGGAGGGACCCCGTCAGGGAGTGCGGCGGCTATGGGCTGCCCTAGGTCGATTCGCACGCCCCTTGAGCCTCGAGATTCGCAGCTCTCAAACACGAAGAATAACAAAGAACGAGAGAGAAAAACAATGGAGAGATAAAACGTAGACTGAAAAAGTAGTATATTGATTTGATCGATTGTGTGTTGTTCAATCGGCCGTCACCCCCAACATATATAAGAGGCATCTGGACTTCCCGTACAAGTAAAGGATTGGCTTTCCTTACAAGAAAATTACATCAATTCACGTCCTAGAGTCCTAGTTTTACTCCAACTCAGATTCAGCCCGAATCTGGTCCAAACTTCTGTCCTGCTTCTTCCGCGGGCTGTCGAGCTTGCATACAATCTCCGATCAAGACGGCCGAAATATCAAGTTCGTGCGCCTCGACGGGGCAAACAATTCTCATGTTGACCACCTTTTCAAATAAGGCCATCTTGAATACCTTTTGAGGTCATCTTTACCTTCCAGTCGGATTCGTTCTTGCAGCAGACTAGATTATCCGTGTCTCATAGTGAATCTGCATGCCATATACTCTCTCTGATGATGATGACTCCAAAACCAAATTTCACCGTTTTTACGATACGCACAACTTTCGTTTTGAACACTTCTCCATCCGAGATCATCTTGATAAACTTTTGGGCACATGTTCAGTTTCACTCGGATTCGATCTCATCCACTCGGATATTAGAGTCTTTCACTCGGATGGTCCGACTGGACTTTTTCACTCGGATGACTATATTTTCACTCGGAATACAATCTTTCACTCGGATGATGACCACATTTTCAGTCGGAAGACAATCTTTTACTCGATCGATAAGTTTTCACTCGACCTTTTACTCGATTGGTAGGTTTTCACTCGACCTTTTACTCGATCGGTAGGTTTTCACTCAACCTTTTAGTCGATCGGTAGGTTTTCACTCGACCTTTTACTTGATCGGTAAGTTTTCACTCGGATGGTAAAACTTTTCACTCGACCTTCCCGACTGAAAACACAACCTGATCTTGATTTGCCTCTCCAGGTTGCATACTACCATTTATTGAGAAAAACTTGATATGAAAAACGATCGGCTCGACGAGACGAAACTTTTTCGTGTTGAAGGTTTTCCGATTCAAGCATCATATTTTGGTCTTTTCACGCATTGTATCAGACACTCATCAACATGTGTCTGGTGTCGAGCGTAATATTTTGGTCTTTCGTAGGGCTGGTCTGTATCGACTGTAACTTTTGCATACGAACTTGTATTGAGATTATTTATATATCAAAATTGATTGCCTCGACGAGACGAAGACAATTCCATTAAAGTGCTCCTTCATCCGAGGTCGTCTTGAAGGCGTGATTGGGCAAAAAACCACCCGACACATTGAATTATGCTACTCGGAGTATAGTTTCGATCCCTAAAATAAGGTCGAATGATGATAACCAAAACATCAAAGTTGTTCCACTCGGCGATGTGAATCTTTTCATGCTGGAAACCCTTTCACTCAGGACCATCTTCATTACTTTATATATCTTGCACAAATCAGGTGTCAACACAAGTGTTTCCTTTTCGGAATTGAGCACACAGAGACAACTAAAGCATGATCAAGATCTTTCTTTAATTTAGCATGATCATCATTGTGTGACTCCTCATGAGCCAAACGAAGACCACGCTCTTCCTGAGGAGCATTAGAGGGATCCGATATCTCATCGGCATAGTCTCGACTATGACCCTCCATTTTGGAGATGGTCTCTTCGTGAGCCTCCATCATGTCATTGGCTTCACCAAGTTGTTCCAAGAGAGCAACAAAGTGCTTCTTGGGTTTACCTTTGAGCTAACTCATAAAAGACTCAAATTCATTTTCCTCCTACTCCGCCCCCTCACTCTCATCAATGCAATCGGTCAATGAAGGATTAGAAGTGATGGTAGAATTGATGTTGGGGGTTACCTTATTGGTGGCTTTAGCTATGAGGCACTTGGCGGTGATGTTCTCATTTGGTGAGTCAAAGAGGGATGACCGAGGAGTTGTTACAATAGCAACGATGGCCATGGTAACCATCTAGTCATCTTCTTCATCATCGTCATCCTCATCATACTCTTCTTGGGCCAACAATACTTTCGGAGGAGTCTTCTTGGGGAAGTTGTTATTGTTGGGATAAGACTTGGCCTTGTCCTTTTGGATAAGCTTGCCTCCATTGTCTTCCCTTTTCTCATATGGGCAATCTACAACAAAATGACTCACATTGCCACAATTGTAGCACATCCTCACTTGTTGCTTGCCCTTGAAGACACTTGAATTGTTTTTGTTGAAGTTGGGCCTTGAATTATTCTTGTTGCCCCGAAATTGTCGTGACGCAAGAGCCATGTGCTCATGATAGGCATATTTGGTGTCTTCGGTGCAACACTCATCTTCATCTTCTTCTTCCACACAAGCCTTAGCCTTCAATGCAAGGTTGGGCTTCTTTGATCGTTGAGCTTGCAACACCGCATTATCGACGGTCTTGTCCAAGATCCTCATGGCAACAAACTCACCCAACACTTTAGTTGAGGACAAGGTGCGGAAGTCCGATCTTTGGCAGATGACCAAGGACATGACCTTGTGATAACGCATCATGGCCTTGAGAAACTTGCGCTTGATCCAGTTGTCATCTGTATCCTTGATCCCTTTATCTCGGAGTGAGACTGCAAGAGTGGTTAATCTCCGATAAAGTTCACGGGGTTCTTCATCTTCGATAATGGCGAACTCATCGGCTTCATCTTGCACAACTTCATAGTTTGATTGTTGAATGCTTGCGCTTCCCTTGTACAAGGAAACAACATGCTCCCATGCTTCCTTGGCCACGGAGAAGGGTCAGAGGTGTGCAATATCTTTGGGAGGGATGGCTTATTGAAGAATGCTAAGAACGGACTCGTTGAATTGATGATCCACGGCTTCTCTTGGAATTAAGTTGTATCGATCATGCGGGTAGAAACCTTGCTCAATGATTCTCCAAATATTAGTAGAACAATGATTTAAATGACGTTTAAAACAAAACGCCCAAGTAGAAAATCAACATTTTTCACATACTTAGGGGGAGGACCAACCGAATTTAGATGCAGGGAGGGAACGGGTCCTCCATAATGTATGGGAGGTGCGGAATGAGAAAAGATGCCACTCCCATTCTTAGTCACCGGGACTTGATCACTACTAGCTTCTCCCTTATCGGGAATAGCATCCGACACATTGTTAGTGGGATGAACCACTTCCAACGGTGCAGTGGATAATTTGAGCCTATGAAGAAATTCTTTGAACATGCCTTTGACCTCAATCGTCATGGAGGTTTTCAATGTGTCCAAGGCCACATTGAACTCCTCACGAGAGACCGAGGGTCCCCCATCAGACCTAGACAAGGACGGATTCCCACCGGAGTGTTCCTCCGTCTCGACTACGTTGTCACCCATACTCTTTGGACGATAAAGTTCTTAATAAAGAGATGATGCTCTGATACCAATTGAAAGGATCAATATGGTTGACTAGAGGGGGGGGGTGATTAGGCAACTAACAATTTTTATCTTTCATTAACCAAATTAAACTTAGCAACAAGATAGGTTGTCTAGATGTGCAACTAAGTGGAGAACCTATATGATGCAACAATAATAAGCATACAAGCAAGCAAGGAATAAATCACAATATAGTTTGCACAAGTAAAGGTCAGAGATAACCAAAAGTAGAACTGGTGGAGACGAGGATGTGTTACCGAAGTTCCTTCCCTTTGAGAGGAAGTACGTCTCCGTTAGAGTGGTGTGGAGGCATAATGCTCCCCAAGAAGCCACTAGGGCCACCGTATTCTCCTCACGCCCTCACACAATGCAAGATGTCGTGATTCCACTATTTGTGCCCTTGAAGGTGGTGACTGAACCTTTACAAACATGGTTGGGGCTATCTCCACAACTGAATTGGAGGCTCCCAACGAAACCACGAAGCTTCACCACAATGGAATATGGCTTCGAGGTGGCCTCAAACGTCTAGGGTGCTCAAACACCCAAGAGTAACAAGATCCGCAAGGGATTAGTGGGGGGAATCAAATTTCTCTTGGTGGAAGTGTAGATCTGGGCCTTCTCAACCAATCCCTAGAGAATCAACAAGTTTGATTGGCTAGGGAGAGAGATCGGGCGAAAATAAGCTTTTGGAGTAACAATGGGGCTTGGGGGAGAAGAGGTAGGTCTTCTTAAGGAAGAAGACCCCTTTATATAGTGGAGGGGATAAGCGAACCATTACCCCCCCCCCTTTTTGCCTGCACGGAGCGGTATTACCGCTGGGTGGAGCGGTACTACCGGAGGATGCAGCGGTACTACCGCGCAGTGTAGAAGACAAGGTTTAGATGAGGGGAGCAGTACTAGCAACGATGGTGGCAGCGATACTACCGCTTATAAGCGGTACTACCGCTGCTACTGCCGTGGCTACTACCGTAGAACCCGAAACGAGAAAAGAGCTCCTCGAATCGACACGGTAGTGGAGACTCACTAGAACGGTACTTGCGCATATGCCTCTAGCGGTACTACCGCGCTGCGCAGCGGTACTACCGCTTGGTAGGAATAGGAGGTACTACCGCCCCAACGGCGGTACTACCTCTCCCAACAACAAAACCTCCATTTGAAAGATGCGGAGATCTCCAAGACAATAAAGGAGCTGAGGGTGCCGAAAAGAAGTGTATGTGATGATTCCACCCTGGCCTTTCCAATGCGGATCCCCTCTTGATAGTACGGTGTCTCCTACGGCTCAAGTCCACCAAATCAAAAATCGAGGAAGACGACACGTCTTCTGCTTAAAGCTTCGAGGGGAGATAATCGTCTCGTGCCAATGGGTTAATCTCTGAAATACTTAGCACCCATGATTAGTCCGCAAACGCATTGTCATCAATCACCAAAACAACATAGGAAGGGACATGCCCTTTCACCAGGGGCATTAGATTAAGAACAGTGCATATTTGGGTTGGTCCCATTTTTTCACATTAGCCACCTATTCGTATGTGTGGATAACAAATCTAGTCCTGGTCATACAAGTGTGTACATCATCTCCCTTTATTTCTGTTTTCGGCCAAAAGACCGGTTGGAGGGACAGACTGTACTACTTGCACCCCCTTCCATTCATGTTTGTACCAAGTCCTATGTACATTACATACTACAACTTTTCCCCCTTACTTTCCTATTTAAACCAAGTAACAAGATTCGACTCCATAAAGTAGTTTTACATCTAACAATAGACAAAAATTAGGTGGCATTGGACAATCCGATCGATCCTAGCTACGTGGGGGGCTCAGAGGTAGAAAATGATGCACATGCAGCGGCGTAACAAGCCGTGTTAGTAGAGCTAGGCCTGTTTCGAAGGAAGATATACCTGAAGGTCATCGGGGTGTGGCTAGGTGGGGGGGCATGAGGCCGGATCCGCCCACACTACGGCAGCGACGAAGCGATCAGAGGACCTCCCGCGCTGGCGCTCGGCCAAAGAGACAATGGTGCAACCGGCAGTGGGTTTCCTCCCTCGCCGTCGACGACGGCCTAAACTCTGCACCTCCTCCCCTTCCCGGGCGGAGGGGATGCGTCCAGATCTATAACCAGCTGTGAGGATAGAAAGACTGTGTGACATCTTGTTTAGCTCTGGAGAGGATGCGAGTTTGTGAATAGAGCAAAGCTTAGGAAGCGAGCCGGGAGGCTATATATATATATATATATATATAGCCGGTTTATTCTCATAACATTATGAGAATAATATTCTCATAACACTTCCGAACTGCATTGCAAAATTGCATTGGAGAGCTAAACGCACCGCACCACAGAGACCAGCGAACTTCATGTTGAAAAAACTGTACGTGTTGTTTTTTCTGTACCTTTTTTGCTCTAGTTTTTTAACCGTTTATCGGAATTATGCGTGTAATATACTGTTGAAAAGCTATGGAGTAGACGCATCTTCACCATGTTGAACACTTTTCCAAATTCATCATAGTTTAAGAGCAGTTTCGAAAATCGTGCGGCTCACAACGAATAGCAGCGAGAGTTTTTTGGCGTTTTTTTCTAAACCGCTCGTCGGAACAAAACATATGATACACCGTTGGAAAGGTATCGTCGCCACGCATCTTTTTCGTATCTATTATTTTTTCTAATTCGCTACGGTTTAAGAGCAGTTTTGAATTTACTAAATCGCGGAATTGTGTTTTTCGATTTTTTTTCAAATTTTCGGTACTGTTTTCACTCTAATTTTTTAACCGTTTTTCGGAACAAGGCGTGTAATATACCATTGGAAAGCTACGAACGAGGCGCAACTTTCATATGTTGAAATGTTTTTGAGATTCCTTACGGTTTTTAGTTAAATTTGAAAGTCGTGCGGCTGGCTACGAACTGCAGCGCGTTGAGAAGTGTTTGAGAAGTGAGCTGCTTCCCGATGTGTGTTTTGTTTTTTGATCACGAAGTGAACCGCATTACTCTTTTTGTATTGTTTTTTGCGCGAGTTTGAGAAGTGTTTTGAGAAGTGAGCTGCTTTCCGATGTGTGTTTTGTTTTTTGATCACGAAGTGAACC
>LR738714.1:563047237-563064461 GCA_902687465.1 Secale cereale
GTCCACCTTGCCGGCGCCGCTCCTACGACCGTCTCGTCGACCGTGCTGGGATATTTCCCCCGCCACTACGTATGCCCACCTACATCTGCTTCCACGCCATTGACAGCCATCGCTACCGCATCACTGTCAAATTCTCAGCAGATGCATACACGGTGCCACACCAGAGGGGGTACTCTTTCGTATCTGCTCAACTTATTCATCGCAGCTGCTTTACTGTGATTTCTTGTCCACCACTTAGGACCTTACTTGTTAGTTGCTTGGTTGCGAGGTTGCCTTTGTCCAGTTTGCACCTTCAGATCCGCAATGGAACGATCAATACTATACTCGCAATGCTTATGGTTTTCCCCTTTTATATTCCAGACTAGCTAAACAACGGTGTAGGGGGCGGGTCAGGGGAGGGCGAGGGGTCGGGGCCGATGGTTCGGCCGGTGGCCCGTGCTGTGTTCCGTAAGGGAAGAATCAGAGGGGAGGAAGAAGAAGGGTTATGAGACGTAGGATCTTCATCCAACCTCCTTATCCGGTCGACTGACCCAAATGACGAAAGTCACGCGACTTGCATGCAAACATTCCTTTATACTCCAGTACCATCATCGTAGCTGCTTACCACTGCTCCTCAATCCATCAAGCTAAACATGGTACCACTAATAATTCCAAACTTGTTGCTCAAATACGAATCTGATTTGATGCTGATATTACTAAAAAATAACGTTTAATTGGCCAGCTGATGTTCCCACTTTACTTTTGAGAAGCACGTGCGCCACATATAGAGAGACAGTAGGGAGTTCCATTCTTAATATGCTCTGGTTCATCATATGTGGGCACTGTGCAACACACATTTTATTATCCTAAATATGCTTGCTCTTCTTTAGCATGTTCCTCTTCTGTTCTTATTTAATAAGTACTCTCTCTGTTCCTAAATACAAGTCTTTGTATAGATTCCACCATGGACTACATATGGAGCAAAATGAGTGAATCTACACTCTAAAATGTATGTGTATACATATGTATGTGATCCACATTGGAAATAACAAAGACTTATATTTTGGAACCAAGGGAGTATAATAGTATAGTATAGTATGTTCCTTGTTGTGAAGAGGAGCAGGGACATTTGCAATGTACAGGTCTATTCGGTCGGTTGGGATGGACACATTCAATGCTTCGGGCCTCTTTGATTCGCAGGATTTTGTAAACATAGGAACATGAATTGTAGTGGCCTGCCCACTTGAATCCTATAAGATTAGCAAGAAAATGCGGGGAGATGTGTCTCCTTTGAAAGTTACACTGATATTAACAGAACCGCACCTTCAGTTGAAGAGAGTTGTTTTCTGAAGCCTTTCTAGTCGTACCGACAATTGTAGCCCATATTTTCCAGCAAGTTCCACTTTCCTAATTTTACTTGTGATGCTTACAGGTTTCCCGTTATATGTACACTATAATCTGTGTTGGTCCTTTGTGTCGCACTAGCAGCAGTCCACTCTTGAAGCTAAACATCACACCAATCATAAGTCCAAAGCTTACTTCTTCAAATACAAATTTTGATATGATACGTACTAATATTAGTTAACAGACCCGCATTTAATTGCTCAGCTAATGCTCCCACTTGATTTTCCAAATGCATGTGGCCACCTATAGAGAGACAACATGGAATTCTATTTCGTTGGGCGTTGTGATTCATCATGACTGAGCAACCAACATTGTATAGAAAGAAGCAGAATCTCAATAATATGCTTCCTCTTATGTTCTTTAGCATGTTCCTCTTTTGTTATTCTTTATTTAGTAAGTACATTATGTTCCTTGTGAGGAAGGGGAGCAAGGACATCTGCAGTCAACAGCTGATAGAGCTGGCCTGTAGGTGATCGATATGCTTTCAATTAGTAGCGGCAATACAACACCATATTTTCCAGCCAGTTCCACTTTCCCGATTTATTTATGCTGCGCATAGTGTACCCCTTTTATCTACACTACGATCTGCCTAGTTGATGTGTGCTCTTGTTATCGTGGATTGGTAATAAACTTTATCTACAGTATATTCTGAACCTATCATCTGCTGACTATCCTTACTTATGGAGCTCCCAATAGGGAGCCTATTTTTGTGTGTAGTTGTGCGAGATTATATTAATGCACGCACCATATTACAGCACACATGGGCTCTCCCATCGGAATCCAATTATAGCACACAAGTGTTTACAGGGAGCCCCTATTATATTAGAATATCATGTGCAATAAAAAGATAATCTCACTACTATTTATTTTTTCATGCTTCCCAGATGTTGTACGTAATCACAATTAATATGAGAATGTAGGCATCAGAAGAATATTACGGAACAGTGCAATGACTAACCAACTTGGCACCAAGGCATTGAGTTCCATTCTGGATGCAATGAAGCTCATACTCTCCCCACCTGCAGATTCTTGTTCAGAATATGATCCTAATGACTATTCCAACCTCGAGGAGTCGAAGGTAGATGGCCTATCCTTTTCACCCTTCAAGGTGCCTCTTCTAATTTGGCGAGGTTTTATTGATGGCACGTAAAATGCGTAAGGTGTCTTGCATTTCTTCTACTTCGTTGCGCCATCATATGCTTAGTTTACTCATCATATATGTCAAGAAGCCATGCCCATCCATTATCAATACATGTTCCATCTGTCATCATACCATGTTTTCCCACCCAAATGATGTTCTTGTGTATCAGACATCAAAAAGGAAGAGGGTGATTGCCGAACCTGAAGGAGCACCAGCAAAGTCCTTGAAAAATGTGGTGGCGCCGGAGAAATCAGATAGCACCCCACTTATATTGGCTCTCCAACCAGTGACACAAAACGTAGGACCGACTCCAGCAGAATGTACCCATACTTCACTGGCCACACCACTAGCCTCACCACACAGGATCTGCACCCCAGCAAAAGGTATGCCCATTTCAGTTGCCATAGCACCAGCCGTACCATAGAAAAATCCCATTGTAGCAAAAAGTACAACAAGTGCATCGGCCAAAGGACTGATATGTCTCCAACATATCTATAATTTTTGATTGTTCCATGCTATTATATTATCATTCTTGGATGTGTTATAATCAATTTATAGTCATTTCATATCCTTTTTGGTACTAACCTATTGACATAGTGCCAAGTGCCACTTGCTATTTTCTGCATGTTTTTTACATAGCAGGAAATCAATATCAAACGGAGTCCAAACACCGCAAAACTTTTTTTGGATTTTTTATGGACCAGAAGACTCATGATGGGCCAAAGCAGCACCTGGGGGGTGCCCCGAGGGGGACACAACCCACCACGGCGCGCCCTGGTGAGTTGTGCCCACCTCGGGTGCCCCCCGGACCGCCTCTTTGCTCTATAAATACCCCAATATTCCAAAAACCATAGGGAGTCGACAGAATTTTGATCTAGCCGCCGCAGAGTCCAGAACCACCAGATCCAATCTAGACACTATCACGGAGGGGTTCACCACTTCCATTGGTGCCTCTCCGATGATGCGTAAGTAGTACCTTGTAGGCCTACGGGTCCGTAGTCAGTAGCTAGATGGCTTCATCTCTCCTTTTTGATTATCAATACAATGGTCTCTTGGAGATCTATATGATGTAACTCTTTTGTGGTGTGTTTGTTGGGATCGATGAACTTTGAGTTTATGATCAGATCTATCTTTTTATATCCATGAAAGTTATTTGAGTCTTATTTTGATATCTTATATGCATGATTGCTTATAGCCTCGTATTTCTTCTCCGATATTTGGGTTTTGTTTGGCCAACTTGATCTATTTATCTTGCCATGGGAAGAGGTGCTTTGTAGTGGGTTCAATCTTATGGTGCTTGATCCCAGTGATAGAAGGGGAACCGACACGTAAGTATCGTTGCTACTAAGGATAAAACGATGGGGTCTATTTCTACAAAAATAGATCTTGTCTACATCATGTCATCGTTCTTATTGCATTACTCTGTTTCTCCATGAACTTAATACACTAGATGTACTACAAAAAAATACACTTCCGTGATGATACGTGTTTATCACAGTAGGTCACGTTTTCTGTCATGCATGTACATCCATGACAAATTTATGACAGAATCAAGATAGTCATACATATGCTGTCGTAGAAGTGTTCCATGACATTAGCAAAATTATCATCACAGAAGTGTCCACTTCCATGACGATAAATCGTGCGTCACATAAGTGCTTTCGTCAAGGGTGACCAACACGTGGCATCCACCGTAACGGGACGCCGTTAAGCTATCAGGTCCGGTTTTGGACCCAACAACCCGTTAGCAGCCCCGACCAATGGGGATTTTCTACGTGCAAAATCATCACTGGCTGGAGGGAACACGTGTCGGCTCGCCGTTGGGACAGATGTCATCCACTGTTGGACCCAAAGCGCCTATGATACGTCAACACGTGGCATGGCCCACAGAGGCCCATTTCTGTGAAAAGACCGGCCCGTTTGACTTGGTCAAAAGGTGGCAGGCCGGCCCACGGCAAGCCTGTTAACGGCATGTTCGCATATAGCCCATTTACAGCCTGCTAACCCAGGGTTTGTTTACGGCCTATCCGAATGAGGCCCAGTAGCGTCATCTGGGCCGTCCAATATAATTCCAGCCCGTTTTAACTTCCGGCCCATGTATGGCCTATGACGACTTTCGGCCCATATGAGGCCCTTAGTAACCCTCGGCCCATTAACGGCCCGTGCTAAAACTGGCCTGTAATGAACAGTGCCCAATAGAGGCCCATTCATGTGAAAAGGCCGGCCCGTTTGACTTGGTCAAAAGGTGACGGGCCGGCCCACGACAAGCCTGTTAACGGCTTGTTCGCATATAGCCCATTTACAGCCGCTAACCCAGGGCCCCTTTACGGCCTATCCGAATTAGGCCCAGTAGCGTCATCTGGGCCGTCCAATATAATTCCAGCCCGTTTTAACTTCCGGCCCATGTATGGCCCATAACGTCATTCAGGTCATATGAGGTCCTTAGTAACCATCGGCCCATTAATGTCCCGTGGTAAAACTGGCCCGTAATGAACAGTGTTTCACTTTATA
The DNA here is from genome assembly GCA_902687465.1 of Secale cereale. Taxonomy (NCBI): domain Eukaryota; kingdom Viridiplantae; phylum Streptophyta; class Magnoliopsida; order Poales; family Poaceae; genus Secale; species Secale cereale. Next base: position 563,052,273 of record LR738714.1, read on the forward strand.
CCCATTAACGGCCCATTATTCCGTTGGGCTGTTTCCAGCCCATGTTATCTTTCGGCCTTCTCATGGCCCATTTATTCTTGTGCTCATTTCCAGCATTCGTTTACTTTCGGCCCGTTACTGTCATTTTCTACTTGTGGGCCAAATTCAGCCCGTGGTTACAGTCGGCCAGTTTGTGGCCCATTAATACGTTGGGCCGTTTTCATAGCGTCTTCAAATACAGCCGATTAACGACGGCCCGTTATGGTCGGCCCATTATGGTCGGCCCATGAACGGACGATTTCAACTCTAGCCTATTTACGGCCGTAATGTGGTCTGTTATTGGCCCATGTTTGCCCAACCGATCATACAGCTCGTATAAGGCCCATTGTTTCTACGCCCTGTAGAAGGCCCATTGTGTCTACGGCCCTTAGAAGGCCCATTGTTTCTACGGCCCGTAAGAGGCCCATGTTAACTACAGTAAATATGTAGCCCATGGTTAATGTGGCCTAGTTTTAAAAAATAGGCTATTGCGGCCACTAGCAAACCGTGGAAAAAGAACTGCACTGACTACAAGAAAACAAATAAATAAGACAATAAGGAAATAAATAGACAAGCAACTTATGCTAGGCTATCACGGCTATTACACATATTACATCCACTAGGCATCAAGTTCGACACCAGTGCAAATATAGGGTACAAAGTAGCATATTAACGCCGCAGCAAAACAAGTCCAGAACTGAAACCACTTCAGAAGAGCTCAAGAAACAATATCCTGGGTACCCATAATGCTGGCAAGATGCTTAGCAAGCTTATTAACTTTCTCTTGTTTGGCGCTTAAATCCTCCAGCACTTGCTGTTGCACCAGAAAGTATGCATCTGAATTCTGCAGGGAGTTCCTCAGTCCTTCGGCTTCCTGTCGCATAACATCTGATCGATGTCTTTCAACTTGAAGTTGAGACTCAAGAAGCCGAACTGATTCAGGCAGCGAGTTCGAAGAGCTGGTGACAGCAGTAGTAGCTAGTAACTCGAATACTACATCAAGACAAGACTTTGGGGTTGTCTTAGTGTCTTCAATATAGTTTTTATCAGCTTTCTTGGAGACTAACAAGGATGTCTCACTATCTTGAACCTTATCTGCATTACTTCTTGTACCATTGCATAACGGGCTACTCTTCTCCAATATTTTATCCGCATTCTAAAAGAGAAACAAACAAACACATCACAGGTTTACAATGTAGTATATGAAACTCATTTTGGTAAACCAGTTCAGTAGTAAGGTGGACAGGATAACAGCATGAAACAAACATATATCTATGTAGTATGGTCACTGTATGGTCTATATCATTCTAGTTTATGTTGCCAAATCAAGATAGATACAGTTCGAATCATATCTATTTAAGACAAAGCAGCTTAGATAGAATATAAGTGTGGGAAACTACACAGCAATAACAACACTTGTAAGGTCCATGGCATGAGAATATAACTGTTTATTCAATTGAAACTGAAATCAACATAGAGCAAGTTACAACATCAAACACGTTAAAGAAACAGGTTTAAAACATACATGTTGCGCCATTGGAGTTTCAATTGCATCCTTCAAATTTGAAATTAGTTGGTATGAGTAAATACAGTGATGCAAGAGCAAAGTAGTATGAACCAAAGCCGCGGATCCTGACCTGAGAACAATTCTTCTTCTGCTTTAAGCGTTGACTTGGGGTTCGGAGTGGTGGTCCTCGTGCTTTGGGCACTGCAGTTGCCTTACTAACTGCTCGTGTTTGGGTGCTATGTGATGGAGACGGTGATGTGTCAATGGGAACTTGGTTACTATCTGCTGGGATTGGGGTTAGAAGGGGTGTAGCTGGTTTTCTATCCAACTTGGTAGGGGTACAATCTGCGTGAGTCTGGGTTATGTGTGGTGGGGCTGGTTCTTGGGCAAGTACAACCGTGGTTCTATCTCCATCGACAGGTAGCACGATCTTTTCTGAAGATCGTGTGTTTACTCCCACAGATACTGCCATCACCCCCTCCAATTGAAATGGCTGATAAACAACAAAAGTAATTGAATGTACAGACATTGTAAGATAGACAGGTGCAATGGATAGTAGGGAAGAAAACATGGCATGAAATAATTCACATTTATGTTGTCTAACCAAACAGAATAGCACGACATAATTTCACATATATGATGGCTAATTAAACAGGATAGCATGACACAATTTCACAAGTATGATGGCTAACTAAACAGGATAGAATGACATACTTCAAAATATGATGACTATGTAAACAGGATGACATGATATAACTATACGATGTGTCTATTAAGGGGATTGACATGCCATAAATCACAAACATGTCGTAGATGGAAACATGATGGCATGATATAATTCACGGATAGAATGACATAATTCAAAATATGATAACTATGTGAACAGGATGAGATGATATAACTATATTATGTCTTTAGAAAATGGGTTGGCATGCCATAATTCAGATACATGTTGTCCATGTAAACATCGTGGCATGATATAATTCAAATATATGATTTATATACTAAGGAAGTGAGCAGAGGGCAATCACATATATGATGTGTCAACTAAGGAGATGGCATTCAATATCGTGTATATGATGTAAAAACTAAGCATTGCAATACAACATATGCATGATATGAGTAATATAACCCTGCCAAGTTTGAGCATACACCTCAGGGGGATAATAGGACTGGTCATCTGCCTCTGAATCCTCTTCTGAAGATCTATCTATAACCAGCAAGATATCTGCTTCACCAGGTAGCATTGTCTTCTCTGAAGACCTTGTTTTCACTCCAGATTTCTCCATCACCAATTCAAATGGCTGATGCACAGGAAGAGCAGTTGAGTATACAAACATTGTCATCAAAAGCAATGATAAATACAAAAAAATGACAGCATGATATAATTCACATATATGACGCTTGGCTAAACAGCATGGCATTGCATAATTCACATATATAATGTCGTGCAACAAGATAGCATTGCATAATTCACATATATAATGTCTTGCAAAAAGATGGCATTGCATAATTCACATATATGGTAATTAGACACTAAACAGGTGGCATTCACACAAATCATGTCTAAACTAAGCAAATGACATAGCAATGCAAGATACCATACACACGATATGAGCAACATAACCCTGCCAAGTTAGAGCATGAACCTCGGGGAGGGGGGGGAATAGGACTGGTCATCTGTCTCTGAATCCTCCTCTGAGAAGCTATCTTCCTCTTGATTACGATCTGAAATGGGTGGAGGGGGGCTGCCTTTGTGCCCACCATGGAGCAACATCTGCATGAAATTTTATTGCCACGCAAGGCTCGTCTCTTTTCCTCTACATGTTTAGTTCCATTGTGTACAATAACTGACATGCATAGGAATAAAACATAATGAGATTATGTAAGGAGTGCATGCACAAATCCAGAGTGAAGGTAGCAAACTGTGGATAGACCCAAAACCAATGATAGCAGGAAGATAATAGCTTTAGTTAAAAAATATAGATAATGGCTCCTTTAATGTTTGTTTGCACCCAACATGAAACTCATAGTAGACACCCAAGATTAACCAGATAGTAGACAGATAGTACTGATTGTTGGCCCAATATGTACCCCACAACCATTTAAAAACTCAAGTTTCAGCATAAGTTTGGACCTGAGTCGGAGTCTAATAGGTGAACACGATGATAAAGTAGCATGTCATCATATTAAGCGATGCATAGCGTAAGCAGACACGAAAGAGTGCGACCTCTCTTGCGGACCCGTGTGGTCCTCAAGGTCATCTGCTCAGTTGATGATGGTAATGCAGTTGTCGTGGCTGCCGGCAGCGGGGAGGAAGATCTGAGGCGGCGAAAGACAGTCTGGAGAGCGGATCCCTGTTGTGGTGAACACTTCCGTCGTTGGAGCAGCTGAGATGGGGTGGAACACAGCACCGCAGGAGCAGGACAAACCACACAAGGTTTTCTTTGACACATATCTGTAACAGAAGTAATTGTGTAAGGCTTGTTTGAATTTGAGGATTCTAACAATGCAGGGGATAGGAAATAGACAGGAATAGGATAGGAATGCACGTGCAAAACAGAGAATTTTAAAACACAGGATTTCTGCCAATCTAGGTGTTTGGTTTACAAGAATTGGAAGATCACGGGATGTAGAGAAGCATGGTGATATTAAGTCAAACCACAAGAAGTGTACAACCTCTTTGGAGAAGCCATGTCGATCTCAGCGTGATTGGGTTGGCCGGTGAGGATGCTCTGGCTGACTTGGCTGTCGAAGGAGGGGAAGAAGATCTTAGGCGTCTGGAGATGGAGCCCAAGGTACTGCTCCGCTGTAATGGAGGGTTTCATCGTTAGAGCAGCTCCGGTGAGTTGTACGACGCGGATGCTGAAGCAGGACAAGAGAGACAACGTTAAACCTGAGTGGAATTCTACTAGCATCTCCAATAGATGACATAAACTACATAACCACAAAGTGCTAGATGTATACATCAGCCGCTCATCTCTGAACTTAACTGTCTAAACTGAACTTAACTGTCGAAACTGAATTTTGCTGTCGGAACAGAATTTAACTGTCGAAACTGAACTTAACTGTCGAATCTGAATTTTGCTGTCAAAACTGAATTTTCCTGTCGAAACTGAATGCACTAGAGGTGAGGCTACATGTCAGTCGACTAACTTTTTCGTCTCTGGTAAGTCGATTGTGCAGCCATTGGATACGAAATCAAGGGCCTGCAGTTCATCTTTGTCACAGCCCTAGATCAGCCCTTTGTTGTCTTGCTTGTAATTAGTTGCCCTTGAGTGCATCATGCATCATGTCTATTTTCCTTTGAAGGTTGAAATGGGGATTGATCAAACCCTAGCACTTCAAAATTCAAATAGGTCCAGTTAAAAAAAATTGCATTCAATGTTTCCAAAGTGTTCTTATTAATTGTTTGATATTTTTGGCAAGGTTTTTGCACCAAACCAAAAATAATGAACATTTTTAGGAATATTTTGGGCACTGAATTTAAATCATTATTGTATTTGAATTGGAGCCGTTTAAATGATATATATTTTTAAAATGGTCCAAATATTCTGAAGTTATTTGTGGAGCCCTGAAATAATTCAGTTAACCTCCAAAATAATTGTCAGAATTATCTAAAATGATTTAGTCCCTAAACTAAATCAGGACAAAGAAAACAGAATATAAACAGAAAACAGAAAGAGTTAGAGAGAGGGAGAGTTTTACCTCGCAGCCCACTTACCTAGTGGCCCAGCTGAAACGGCCCAGCTGTAGGCCCAGCCCGCAACCGCCTCCTCCCTGTCGTCTTCCTCCTTGCAAGGATGATGAGTGCGCGTGCCCGGAGCGTGGTCGCCGCACGCCGGCCACCTCCACCCTGTCTGGTTGCCTCCCATTCGCCCTGGATCTCCCTCGCGACGCCACGCAACCCCCCGACCCCTCTTGCCTGTCCACTCCTCTCCCCTCCTCTATCTCTCTCGCAAGCAACCATCGAGCGGGCTCGTCGCCGCCGCTCGCAACCACCGCAGCCATAGCCACCGCCCCGCCTCCCCGAGCTGTCTCCGAGGTCCACCGCGACTCTCTCCATCTCCAAGCCAAAGGAACCGAGCCCGGACGTCCTCCATCATCGCCATCATCGCCTTCTTCACCGTCGGCCACCGGGGACCTCCACCGTCGATTCGCCACCGTCGTCGCTTCCCTGGGCATGCTGGCCATCCCTACGGCACCGCTGTGAGCCCCCGGTCTATTTCCCCCTAACCCCGCCTCCGTTTGGTCGCCGTAGCCGTCGCCCCGCGAGCACCCGACGCTGTCGTCCGCCATGGCCGGTGAGCCGCGCTTCGGAGCCTCTCCTGCTCCCTCCAGGGGCGCTAACACGCTCCTAGCGCCTCTAGCAGGCTGCCTGGCCACTCTTTTTGCTCGCCTGAGCACTACAGCCGCGTCCCCGCACTGACCCGCACGCCGGCCGCCACTGCGAGATTGTTTTCGGAGAGCCCGGTCGACGTCAGCCCCTCCCGATGGCTTAGATGGATGCGGGCGAGTCCCAGCTCCACGTAGAGCCCCTCCGCCGCTCGTTTGGTCGCCTGAGGGCGAAACCCGACGCCCTCCGCCGTCTCTGGCTACGCCGGCGACGATCCACGGGTCAACTCCAGCGAGTTTGACCCGGGTTGACCCAGTTTGACCCCTGGGTCACTGACGCGTGGGCCCCCCGCCTCTTTTTAGCTAAGTTATTTAAGTTAAATGCTAATTAATCCAGTTAGTTGGGTTAGTCACTAACTATGGGCCCAGCCTCTGGGTTAATTAAGTTAGTTAGCTAAGTTAGCACTAACAGTCTTAATTAACTGGCTGTGCCACTGACATGTGGGACCGAGCCGTCAGGTTTGACCTGGGCTGGAGCCTTTGACTTGCTGACGTAGTGATGATGTCACTATGACGTCATAAAGCCTTTCTGGAATTTTAAATAAATCAGAAATGATTTATTTATTTCAGAAAATAGCTAAAACTTCTAAAATTCATATAAAATTAACCGTAGCTCAGATGAAAATAAGTTATATATGAAAAATGATCAGAAAAATATGAGGAATCTGTTTATGAAATTTTCATGCATGTTTGAACAACCTAAGGTTGCTGTATATGACAATTTGCAAATTTGGCATTTAAATAATCACATATGAAGTTTGAATTTGAACCCTTGGTTCGAACCAACTTTATTTAATTGTGTTGCTAGTTGCATTAGCTCAATCAATAGCATATTGCCATGTCATGATCATGCATCATATTGTTGCATTGCATTGATTGTGTTCCTTCTCTGTTGCCGGTATTTGTCCCCTCTCAGTAGACGACGTTCCGACGATGAGTTCGATGACACCGATGAAGAACTATTACTATCTTCGGAAGTGCCAGGCAAGCAAACCCCCATTGAGCATTCCGATACAATCCCACTCTCTCGCTCCTGCTCTCCTTTACTGCATTAGGACAACAACGATTGAACTGCTTTTTGCTGCGGTAGCTAAACCCCTTTCCTTTGCATGACCTGTCATTGCCACAGTAAATAGTTGAAACCCACTAGCATGAGTAGGAGTTGTTTTAGCCCTGTTGTGCTTACTCATTCATGCTTTTTGGTAATGCCTGCTATTGCTTAGAGTTGTGTCAAGTCTGATTCATCGGGGATGAATTGGAATGTGGTGAACATGTCCAACGGTGTGTGAGCTAAGTGTGTGAACACGATTTGGTAAAGGTAGCGGTGAGAGGCCATGTAGGAGTACATGGTGGGTTGTCTCACTGGAACCATCCTTAAGAACTGAGTTCTGTGTAAGTTGTCCAATGACTAGCTACTACCATGCATTGGAATGCTTAAGTGCCCCTCTCGACTTATTAATCAACTAGATCTCTGTCCAGGAGTTGCAACTAGTTTCTGGTGTTGGTAGGTAGTGTTAGTACTCTACCAAGTGGCACCCGGTACAGGTGGGCTTGGGACAGACTAGGCACCATGGCACGGTGTACCAAGCGTAGATCCATCCGTCGAGGTTGGCTTGGGAACCCTGCGCACATCATCTGTGGCTGTGGTTTTTGCTTTTTTTGAAAGGGGAGGGGGTTGGAGTTTTTGGGGGGTTAATTTAGGTGTTTCATATTGTGTTAGCTAGCTAATTAATAGAGAGAAGTGTCCTCTCTTATGTCCGTGCTTGGTCGACGCTACGTACTACAGATACGTATAGAGAGGACTAGACACGCTAGCTAGCTAGCTGCTAGCTAGTAAGCAAACGAAGGAAACAGAAGATCGTATAATCAACATATGTATATATATGCATACAGAGAGAAGTAATATCGACCACCTCTCCTTCTCCGAGAGATTGGTCGAACAACAAGTTCTCGTATATCTATCCGACACTACCGGGTACATATATACAATAATTATCTCTTACAAATATAATCTCCTATACAATGGACGCATGGTACACATAGTATTCTCCGTCTGGCGCGATCACGTGTTCAAGGAAGAATGCCGCAAATTCCTCTTGAATTGCTCGCAGACGATCTGGTGTTAGGAGTTCATCCCGCATCCGAAACATCTAATTTGAAGTAGGGGGTCAATACATGAAATGATGCTATAAAATTGTGAATATTATTGATTGCTTACGCACTTCAAATTGTGCTTCAGAGTAGCCCCGCTCACAGGTCGTGTGGCGGATGGACTCGCAAATGTAGTATCCACAGTAATCATTCCCGGGTTCCTGCCACAACCACTTTACAAGAAATAGAGGTCAATCAAACTGATAAGCAAGAATGCCAAATGGTATTGATGAAACTAGCGCTTGAATCAAGATATAGGAGATGCGCGCGTGGAACATGCTACTATATAGTACTTACTTTCGGGTATCTAAATTCTAGCTTCTTCGGTAGTCCCGGAGCTTTTTTGGTGAATTTTCTCCAAACCCTGCCAGACAAAGAAAACAATTACTTGATATCAGAAATGAACAAAGTTGCTGTTATGCATGGTGGATAATATTGATCGATTGAACTTACCTGTCGAGCATCTGAGTCATGTCTGCATACTCCTCGGGATCTTTACGTTTAGAGTCCAAGACAGTTACTACTCCCTTCTCAAGCTTAATCTCTAAGAGAATATAGTGGAAGCTGCGCACGCATGCATGAACTCATCAATTACATTACTATAACCTTGACTGATATATAAGGGAAACCAAATATGCACAAGACAGTAACACTCACTTGAAGTTGTAAGGAAAGAGTATTATATCTTTGTTTTCATTTACCACCAACGATCGTAGCAAGTTGGTCTCGGTATCTAAGGGACGCCATTTAACCTCGGTTGCATCTATGAGGTATGTGTTAATGAACCCAATATCGCCTACTTGTCTTTTCTTCAATTCGACGATCTTCAATCTGCATAATATAGTGAGGATAATTATAAATACATGCAATGAAAGAGATCAGCTATATAGAGAGACTTAATGACAGAAGTAGTACTACTTACAGACAGTAGCAGGTGACCGTTGCTTTATCGAGGGCCAATTGATTGAAAAACTGATATAACTCCGCAAATGGAATAGGCAACAGTTCAATTCCAACGAGGTCATGCTCCGGTTTAACTCTCAAATACAAGCTATCCCTCCCCCCAGACTCTCTGGAGATTTTCAAGTACCAATCATGCAATCTTCGCATATTCGTTGATAGAGATCTTTCATTTTTGACGAGAGGCTTCCCGTACTCGTATCTTTGTATCTGCACGTCCAAGAAATCATATTGTACATCGTCGGACACGTAATCTGCAAGATTGCTATAACCGGGCACCATCCTCGTATCATTAGCGACCATGTCGCTAGACACCTTGAGCGGGGGGCACGATTGGTCCGCTTGTTCGCCGAGCTGGGCAATTTGTTTCCCAGCTCGTCCTTCTGCTAACCTTTGATCACTTTTAGTACTTCCCGACCGCTTCGCTGCTTGAAATGACTTTTGAATCATGCGGTCATAGTTGTCCTTCGCTTAGTTTTCGCTGGTTGCTTCAGGGCAGCAAGAGTGCGCTTTGCTTTCACCGGATCTATCTTCTCCTCCGGAGGTGGATGTCTCTGTGCTTTCAACCATTAAAGCCAGTCCTTCACTACACCTTGAGCGATCTTCGTGTTTTCCTCGTCGGACCTCTCGTATGGTAACTTCTCTAGAGGCGTGAGAGAAGGACCGAATCCGCATCGCCTCCCGCCTCTGGCTGTACTGCTAGACGTCGCCAGACCAGACGAAGCGGCTGTCTTCTTTCCTTGCTTACGCGCCGGAGCAGGAGCAGCCGGAGCGGCGGCAGGTCTCTTCCGCCCTTGCTAACTAGGTGGAGAAGGAGGAGCATGCTGGCTGCTCGGGCGCGCCGGCGCAGGCGGAGAAGGAGGAGGCTGGCTGCTCGGGCGCGCCGGCGCAGGCGAAGGAGGCGGAGTGCCGCCACGCGGCGGAGAAGGAGCCGGAGTGCCCTGATCGTCACTCGCCGGAGGAGGAGGCGGTGGAGGAGGCGATGGAGGAGGCGGAGTGCCCTGACTCGCCGGAGGAGGAGGAGGAGGAGGAGGCGGAGGCGTCCAGTTGAGAATGTTGATGAGGTCCTTCCGCCATAGGCATGGAGTCTTCAGTGAAGAACCCATCCGAGTCTCCCCTTCACCGGTAGGGTGGTCAAGCTGGAGCTCCTCAAATCCCTCCGTAATTTCATCCACCATCACCCTAGCATATCCTTCTGGAATCGGCCGGCAGTGAAAAGTGTCGCCGAGTCCAGTAGGATAAACAGAGCCAGCAGCCGCCTTGACCTTCAGATTTATCCACTGCGTCATAAGGTGGCAATTTTGTGCCTCCGTGATAGCATCCACAGGATACCAGGCAGTAGCCGTCAAGACAGGCTCCGGCTGAAGCAGCTCGGTGGAAGCCACGCTTCTTCTCCACTGAGATGGCGGGGTAGCTTCGGCAATTCTTTTGTCCCGATTTGCTTCCCGTTCCTCTATCGCTTGTATTCTGGCCCGCAGCGCCTGCAGTTCGGTCTGCTCCATTTTCTTCCTCCTCTCGTGGCATTTGTAGCCGCCTGCGTCCGGAAACCCAGCACGCCACGGAAGGGAGCCTGGCGTGCCTCGTGTCCGTCCAGGGTGCTCAGGATTCCCGAGGGCCATTGTCAGCTCGTCGTTCTCTCTGTCGGGGAAAAACATCCCTTCATGCGCTGCTTTGATATACTGCCGCATCTTCTTGAGTGGTGTTTCCAATTGCTTGTCCGTCCAAATGCACCTCCCTGATACAGGGTCCAAGGTTCCGCCAGCCCCGAAGAACCAAGTCCGGCAACGGTCTGGCCATTGCGTTGTCTCTGGTTCAATCCCTTTCTCAAGAAGATCATTCTCAGCCTTGGCCCACTTAGGCCGGGCTCTGAGGTAGCCACCTGACCCCGTGCGATGGTGATGCTTCTTCTTCGCAGCATTTATCTGGTTTGTCACCGACATCTTCTTACTCTTTTCCGATGTCTTATAGGCCACAAATGCGGGACAGTCATCTTTGATCTTCTCATATATGCCCACGAATTCTGGAGTCTTTTTATCGCGGACAAACTTATTCAGTTTTTTCTTCCATGCCCTGAATTGGTCTGCCATCTTCGAAAGAGCAGCAAACTTGATTAAGTCCTCTTTAACTGGATTCGCCGGATCATCCTCTGGCGGTAGGATGAAATTTGACTTCAGCTCAGTCCGCAGATCTTCTTTCTGCATATCAGTGACATAAGACACCTGAGCGTCTTTTGCAGCCGGCTTTATCCATTGATGGATGCTGATCGGGATCTTGTCCCTAACCAGAACCCCGCACTGATTAACAAATGTGTTCTTTGTCCGGATGGGTTCAATCGGCTTGCTGGAGCGCGAGATTTCTGAGATCTCAAACTTTTCATCCGGCCTCAACTTTTTCTTCGCGCCTCGTCTCTTTACCGAAGATTTGCTCAATCCGGAGGGCTAGAAAAAGGAACAAAGATGAGAGTTAATGAATGCATCAATTAACTAGTCAGCACAGGCTTAACTAACATATATACCTCCTGGCCGGACTCGGTTCGGTCACCGGAACCAGCATCACCGTCTCCTTCTTGCACCGGCATTGGGTCACCGGAGCCGTCCTCACGGTCTACTTCTTCCATGTGCATTGGGTCACCAGAGCCATCAATATCATAGCCTAGATCTTCCAGCTGCAGCTCTCTTTCCACCTCCTCATTGGTGTCGTTGAGAAACGACAAGACGGCATCTTGTCCGTCTGCGATTATGTCCATCAACATCGCTTCTTGTGCTAGGTCTCGGGTGTTGTCGTCCATAGTTTCTACAAATATTTACAACATGCCAATTATTATTCAAACATGACAGATGGATATATTAATGGCAAACGTAGAACTTGCTTCGACCCTCGACCCCTGGACAACCCTCGACCTCGGCGATCCACAACCCTAGACCCCCTCATGTCACATTTTGTCTAGTGTCAAAGGATTCAACAAAACCAATACTTCATCATTAGGCGAAAGTAACAGTCGCATGATGGTACGAAGCTCTCCAAAGTTATTTTGGAACGGAGTCCCAGATAGGATAATTCGTAACAAAAGACGGATTATCCTATCAGGAACTCCGTTCCAAAACAACTTTGCATAACTTCGTACCAACATGCCCCGGTTACTTCTGGCAAATGATGAA
>LR738714.1:563067354-563078737 GCA_902687465.1 Secale cereale
CGCTTGTGTCATTTGCTTATTGCGCCGTAATCATGGATAATCTTCATCGTTTATCAGGATGCTTGGGTCAGCCTTGACTTTGAAGGGAGGAATTTCATGAAACTTTTCATAATCTTCAGACATGTCTGTCTTGCCCTCCACTCCCAGGATGTCCCTTTTTCCTGAAAGAACTATGTGGCGCTTTGGCTCATTGTATGATGTATTCACTTCCTTATCTTTTCTTTTTCTCGGTCTGGTAGACATGTCCTTCACATAGATAACCTGTGCCACATCATTGGCTAGGACGAACGGTTCGTCAGTGTATCCAAGATTTTCAGATCCACTGTTGTCATTCCGTACTGTGGGTCTACCTGTACCCCGCCTCCTGACAGATTGACCCATTTGCACTTAAACAAAGGGACCTTAAAATCATGTCCGTAGTCAAGTTCCCATATGTCCACTATGTAACCATAATATGTTTCCTTTCCCCTCTCGGTTGTTGCATCAAAGCGGACACCGCTATTTTGGTTGGTGCTCTTTTGATCTTGGACAATCGTGTAAAATGTATTCCCATTTATCTCGTATCCTTTGTAAATCAATACAATCAAAGATGGTCCCCTGGACAACAAGTACAACTCATCACAAACAGTGTTGTCACCTCTGAGACGTGTTTCCAACCAACTGCTGAAAGTCCTGATGTGTTCACATGTAATCCAGTCGTCGTACTGCTCCGGGTGTTTGGAGCGCAGACTGTTCTTGTGTTCATCGACATACGGGGTCACTAATGTAGAGTTTTTTAGAACTGTGTAGTGTGCTTGAGACCAAGAATATCCGTCCCTGCATATTATTGAGTCCCTTCCAAGCGTGCCTTTTCCAGTCAGTCTCCCCTCGTACCGCGATTTAGGGAGACCTATCTTATTAAGGCCAGGAATGAAGTCAACACAAAACCCGATGACATCCTCTGTTTGATGGCCCATGGAGATGCTTCCTTCTGTCCTGGCGCGGTTACGGACATATTTCTTTAGGACTCCCATGAACCTCTCAAAGGGGAACATATTGTGTAGAAATACGGGCCCCAGAATGACAATCTCGTCGACTAGATGAACTAGGACGTGTGTCATGATATTGAAGAAGGATGGTGGGAACACAAGCTCGAAACTGACAAGACATTGCGCCACATCACTCGTTAGCCTTGGTACGATTTCTGGATCGATCACATTCTGAGAGATTGCATTGAGGAATGCACATAGCTTCACAATGGCTAATTGGACGTTTTCCGGTAGAAGCCCCCTCAATGCAACCGGAAGCAGTTGCATCATAATCACATGGCAGTCATGAGACTTTAGGTTCTGGAACTTTTTCTCTGCCATATTTATTATTGCCTTTATATTCGACGAGAAGCCAATCGGGACCTTCATACTGAGCAGGCATTCAAAGAAGATTTCTTTCTCTTCTTTCGTAAGAGCATAGCTGGCAGGACCTTCATATTGCTTCGGAGGGATGCCGTTTTTTGTGTGCAAACGTTGCAGGTCCTCCCGAGCCTCAACTATATCTTTTGTCTTTCCATACACGCCCAAGAAGCCTAGCAGGTTCACGCAAAGGTTCTTCGTCACGTGCATCACGTCGATTGAAGAGCGGACCTCTAGGTCTTTCTAGTAGGGTAGGTCCCAAAATATAGATTTCTTCTTCCACATGGGTGCGTGTCCCTCAGCGTCATTCGGAACAGCTAGTGCGCCGGGGCCCTTTCCAAAGATTACGTGTAAATCATTGACCATAGCAAGTACGTGATCACCGGTACGCATGGCGGGCTTCTTCCGGTGATCTGCCTCGCCTTTGAAATGCTTACCTTTCTTTCAACATTGATGGTTGGTCGGAAGAAATCGATGATGGCCCAGGTACACATTCTTCCTGCACTTGTCCAGGTACATACTTTCAGTGTCATCTAAACAGTGCGTGCATGCGTGGTATCCTTTGTTTGTCTGTCCTGAAAGGTTACTGAGAGCGGGCCAATCGTTGATGGTCACGAACAGCAACGCCTTTAGGTCAAATTCCTCCTGTCTGTGCTCATCCCACGCACGTACACCGTTTCCATTCCACATCTGTAAAAGTTCTTCAACTAATGGCCTTAGGTACACATCAATGTCGTTGCCGGGTTGCTTTGGACCTTGGATGAGAACTGGCATCATAATGAACTTCTGCTTCATGCACATCCAAGGAGGAAGGTTATACATACATAGAGTCACGGGCCAGGTGCTGTGATTGCTGCTCTGCTCCCCGAAAGGATTAATGCCATCCGCGCTTAAAGCAAACCATACGTTCCATTGGTCCTTTGCAAACTCCTCCCAGTACTTTCTCTCGATTTTTCTCCACTGCGACCCGTCAGCGGGTGCTCTCAACTTCCCGTCTTTCTTATGGTCCTCACTGTGCCATCGCATCAACTTGGCATGCTCTCTATTTCTAAACAAACGTTTCAACCGTGGTATTATAGGAGCATACCACATCACCTTCGCAGGAACCCTCTTCCTGGCGGGCTCGCCTTCAACATCACCAGGGTCATCTCGTCTGATCTTATACCACAATGCACCGCATACCGGGCATGCGTTCAGATCCTTGTATGCACCGCGGTAGAGGATGCAGTCATTAGGGCATGCATGTATCTTCTGCACCTCCAATCCTAGAGGGCATACGACCTTCTTTGCTGCGTATGTACTGTCGGGAAATTCGTTATCCTTCGGAAGCTTCTTCTTCAATATTTTCAGTAGCTTCTCAAATCCTTTGTGAGCCACAACATTCTCTGCCTTCCACTGCAGCAATTCCAGTATGGTACCGAGCTTTGTGTTGCCATCTTCGCAATTGGGGTACAACCCTTTTTTGTGATCCTCTAACATGCGATCGAACTTCAGCTTCTCCTTTTGACTTTCGCATTGTGTCCTTGCATCGACAATGACCCGGCGGAGATCATCATTTGGTTCCTCTTGATCTTCAGCAGCTTCACCCGTTGCAGCATCATTGGGCACATCGTCTGGTTCCTCTTGATCTTCACCAGCTCCCCCCATTGCAGCATCACCGTATTCAGGGGGCACATAGTTGTCATCGTACTCTTCTTCTTTGCCGTCTGCCATCATAACCCCTATTTCTCCGTGCCTCGTCCAAACATTATAGTGTGGCATGAAACCCTTGTAAAGCAGGTGGGAGTGAAGGATTTTCCGGTTAGAGTAAGACATCGTATTCACACATTTAGTGCATGGACAACACATAAAACCATTATGCTTGTTTGCCTCAGCCGCATTTAGAAACTCATGCATGCCCTTAATGTACTCGGAGGTGTGTCTGTCACCGTACATCCATTGCCGGTTCATCTGCGTGCATTATATATAATTAAGTGTGTCAAAAACCATTACAGAACATCATAAATAGATAATTAAGTGACCAAATGGATAAAAGTTCATCATCACATTAAAACCAAAGTACATACATATATAGTTCTCATCTAACAACATATAGCTCTCCATACACATCGAAACTATGTAAAACATTTCAATGCGAAAACAAATGCGATCATAATCGCAACCAAGGTAACAATTGATCCAACGGCATAATGATACCAAGCCTCGGTATGAATGGCATATTTTCTAATCTTTCTAATCTTCAACCGCATTGCATCCATCTTGATCTTGTGATCATCGACGACATCCGCAACATGCAACTCCAATATCATCTTCTCGTCCACAATTTTTTTTCCTTCAAGAATTTGTTTTCTTCTTCAACTAAATTTAACCTCTCGACAATAGGGTCCATCTTGATCTTGTGATCATCGATGACTTCCGCAACATGCAACTCCAATTCCATCTTCTCCTCCTCCATTTTTTCCAATTTTTTCTTTAAGGATGTTTTCCTCTTCAACTAAATTTAACCTCTCCACAAGAGGGTCGGTTGGAATTTCCGGTTCAACTACCTCCTAGACATAATAAAACATCTATGCATGTCAGGTTGGTCGGCATAACTATCATAAACACTAAAAAAATAGTTATAAATTAAAGATAATATACCACATCCGAATCGTAGACAGGACGAGGGCCCACGTGGGCGGATATCAAAACCATCGCACTATATAATAACAAGCAATAATAAACGTAAGAAAATTAGACAAATATCTATCTAAAGCAATAATAACAAGCAATAATAAAAGTAAGAAAAGCATGGACATAACAAGAGGCTCACCACGGTGGTGCCGGTGACGAGATTGGCGGGGGCGATCGACGGCGGCGAAGACGGGGACGGGACGTGACAGACCGCTAAACCTAGACAAATCTCGGAGAAAATAGAGCTTCGAGAGGAGAAAAGCTTAACTAGTGTGGCTCGGGCATTCCATCGAACACGTTGTGTGCATAGGAGGTGAGCTAGAGCACCACTAACCCCTCTCCCCCTCGGCCAGAAAAAAAACAGAGCAGTGTGCTCTGCTCTTGAGTGAGGGGGTATATATAGGCACCTCATTGGTCCCGGTTGGTGCTACGAACCGGGGCTAAAGGGGTGCCTTTGGTCCCGGTTCATATCACCAACCGGGACCAATGGTGGTGGGCCAGGAGCAAGACCCATTGGTCCCGGTTTGTCGCTCTAACCGGGACCAAAAGGTCCAGACGAACCGGGACCAATGGCCCATGTGGCCCGGCCGGCCCCCTGGGCTCACGAACCGGGTCCAGTGCCCCCATTGGACCCAGTTCTAGATTGAACCGGGGCTAATGGGCTGGACACGCTGGACCAAAGCCCTGTTTTCTACTAGTGATCATATTGTTGCATTGCATTGATTGTGTTCCTTCTCTGTTGCCGGTATTTGTCTCCTCTCAGTAGACGACGTTCAGTCGATAAGTTCGATGACACCGATGAAGAACTATTACTATCTTCGGAAGTGCTAGGCAAGCAAACCCCCATTGAGCATTCCGATACAATCCCACTCTCTCGCTCCTGCTCTCCTTTACTGCATTAGGACAACAACGATTGAACTGCTTTTTGCTGCGGTAGCTGAACCCCTTTCCTTTGCATGACCTGGCATTGCCACAGTAAATAGTTGAAACCCACTAGCATGAGTAGGAGTTGTTTGAGCCCTGTTGTGCCTACTCATTCATGCTTTCTGGTTATGCCTGCTATTGCTTAGAGTTGTGTCAGGTCTGATTCATCGGGGATGAATTGGAATGTGGTGAACATGTCCTACGGTGTGTGAGCTAAGTGTGTGAACACGATTTGGTAAAGGTAGCGGTGAGAGGCCATGTAGGAGTACATGGTGGGTTGTTCTCACTGGAACTGTCCTTAAGAACTGAGTTCTGTGTAAGTTGTCCAATGACTAGCTTCTACCACGCATTGGAATGCTTAAGTGCCCCTCTCGACGTATTAATCAACTCGATCTCTGTCCAGGAGTTGCAACTAGTTTCTGGTGTTTGTAGGTAGTGTTAGTAGTCTACCAAGTGGCACCCGATACAGGTGGGCTTGGGACAGACTAGGCACCGTGGCACGGTGTACCAAGCATAGATCCATCCGTCGAGGTGGGCTTGGGAACCCTGCGCACATCATTTGGGGCCGTGAGCGACACACCGGCCGGATCTCCTTACGGATGGAACCCGAACAGGCGATAAAGCTGGACTAGAGTCTTGTGTGGTTAGTCAGGTCATGGCCGACACCCTCGCCAGGCTTCCGCTTGAAGGTTGCCGAGATACACGACGTGTACATGGCGGTAAGTGGCGAGAGCGTGTGTGAAGAAGTACACCCCTGCAGGGTTAACATGATCTATTCGAATAGCCGGGTCCGCGGTTATGGACTTCTTGGATGCTTACTTGGTACATAGACAAGTGAAAGTGGATACTCCAAAATGCTCAAGACAAGTGTGAGTGCTATGGATGGCCTTCTCGTAGGTAGACGGGAATGGATCCATAGTGGTGTATTGATTGGTGAATATGTGGACTCGTGTGCGCCACCTCAAAAGAGTTACTTGCAGTCGCAGTTCAGGATTGCCACCGAGTCAAAGCTGGCTTGCTGCAGTCAAACTCCACCACCCCTTTGTTGATACTGTTGCATATGTAGTTAGTTCTGATGTAAGTTTTGCTGAGTACCTTTGTACTCACGTTTGCTTAATTTATGTTTTGCAGAGAGACTTCAGTCTCACTAGTGATTCTGCGTGGACTTCGATGTTTAGCTTGTTACCTCAGCTACGATCTTGTACCCTTGGGAGGGTCTTGTAGATAGTCAGGCTTCTCAGCCATTTCATTTGTAGTTGTCTGTACTCAGACATGTTATGCTTCCGTTGCCTGCATGCTCTGTATCTTGGGTCATGTGACCCCTGTTTGTAATAAATGCTATGATGGCTCTTCTAGGCCTTATCTATATGAGTTGTTGACTTATGTTGTGATGCCATGTTGTACATCACATACTTGCATGTTATGCGTACGTGTAATGTGTATTGCTATGTGTGGGATCCGACACCTAGTTGCTTACCCTTGGTAGCCTATCTTACAGGGAAATGTCTCCTAGTGCTTCCACCGAGCCTTTGTAGCTTGCTACTGCTCCGGAACACTTAGGCTGGCCGGCATGTGTCCTTCTTCGTTCCTGTGTCTATCCCTTAGGGGAAATGTCACGCGTTGTTCCTTTAAGTCCTTGTAGCTTGCTATGACTTGGGTTCATACGTTGATGACCGACACGTTCGTTGCTGGGTCATGTATGCCTGTCTCTGTAATTTAGCGCCACTTTTGGTTTATAACTAGTCATGTCGGCCCGGGTTCTCTATCATATGGATGCTAGCGACGCTATCATATACGTGTGCCAAAATGCGCAAACGGTCCCGGGCCAGGTAAGGTGGCACCCGTGGGAATACCGTGCGTGAGGCCGCAAAGTGATATGATGTGTTACATGCTAGACCTGTGTGACTTAGGATCGGGGTCCCGACAGCTTTGGTATGAGAGCCTGACTGCCTGTAGGATTAGCAAGCCAAACTGGTCGAAGTCGTGCCTAGAAATTCTTTAGTTATATAAGGGAATTGATTGTGGAAGGGAACGTAAGGCTCTTTTTACTCCTTTACCTTATGACCTTCTGATCTGAGTCACCTTCTTCTATTCTACGGGGGTTAAGAACTAGGCTTTCTCTTCTGTCTATCAAGATCACGTTAATTGTGGATTCAACTCTCAGTTCAGTTTATTCTACTTCTGTGTGTTCAACTGTTGATCTTAGAACCTTGTCATTATGATGTTGAGTGGTTATGCTATCTTTGTGCATGAGTTTCAACAGTATTTTCGAGCATTTACAGCCGTTATGCTGTCCGAGTCATCCCAGGTTTCTAAATAGTCTGATGCATTTGCAAATCCCTTCTTCCTGTTCCCGATGCTCCTTTGGGCCAGATTAACCACACTAACCAGTGTGTTGAGGTACTCTGTTACCTCGCTAAATATGTAGGAGTTATTATTATGACCCTAGGTGTCCTAGAGAATCACCCAGTAATCTAGCAATACTCTGTGTTCCCAGTGTGATGACTCTGGCCAACATTCTCGAAAGCATCCCGTGATGCCACTTAGTGTGTAGGTATTCCACTTCTGGGTTTTGAACCCGAGATTCACCCTACTTGCTTCATGTTGGTAGTGTCTGCTAGTTCCTTTAGGATTTTAGTAACCTTGTGATAGTACTCGAGGTCTGTGGTGAATCGTTCCTCCAACACCATGAACCGTTATGGCAGAAGTTCTTTTGAACCAAAGGATCACAACCAGAGTGCTCTTGATGAGTTCTCCATTCCACATTGTGACTCTGCCAATTCTACCTTTCTGCATGGGTCATCCGGAAGAAATATGTTGAACAAGTTCGACATACTAGTCTATGCATCCACAACTTGGAAAGTTATATGTTCCTTTGAGTTGTCCCTCTTTAGTTGTATTGTGACCCTCATCTATCAGTTGATAGTCAGGAGTAGTTGTGCACTCGTGTTCATCGATGCCTTTTACCCTTGTGGTCCGTCAAGCCATTCTATTCTGGATTGACTAGGAGAAACAAACCCCAGTACCTTATCCATATCCAGGATTGGGTCAAAGCAGTTGTACTTCACAAAACAAAATGCAATCAAGCTTTTGATCCGTTCTACTCTGAAGTGTTACCCTCTTTACGTCAGGATCATCATGAGAATTGCACTATCTCTTATGAACTCTTGATACAGTGATACTTCTCGCCATCATCGTTCATTCTTCGGTCTTCGTGTTATTATAACTGGAATGCCAACATGTGAATCGTGGTGTGTGAAATCAATACTCCTAGCAACTCCGTTGCTTGGTAGTTAAATGGACAATAACCTCATCCTTAGCGAGTTGATTATTGAATCATCACCCTAAGGTTGATCGTGCTACCTAGTCCACTTTTCTGGTGCACTCTTTGATCAATGAGTTAGGATTGCATAAATCCCTCACCCTTGTGATCATATCGACTTTCCCTGAAAAGCAAGATTGTTCCGAGCTTAATAACATACCAGTGGTTCGTGATTTTCCGAATATCTTCTCGGAGGTATTACCAGGTTGTTCCCTGGCCGTTATGTTGAGATCGTGATCAAGTTGGTTTACATATAAACCACCCCTTCTCCAAGAATCTGTGTCGCATACCCTGAGCTGGTTGGTCAAGCTAAACAACAACTTGGAGAGTTGGAAGATGGAAGCTTGTCTGATTTAGTTCATCTTAAGGGATATCTTGTATCTGTGTTGAAGAAAGATGGTATTTCATCGATTGATCCTCGTGATTAGTTAATGTTCCTATCATCTAATCCAAACTTTGATTTGAGTGTGGGCTATCGTCAGATCAAATCAGAACCAACGATATTTGTAATGTTGTCTTACTCGTGGTTGTTTCCTCGAGCATACACCATTATATCTTTTGGGTCTGACCAATGCTATCACTTTGTTCACATTATCATGAAATTCCATCTATTTGGAAACCTGGATGAATTGTTGTGGAGCCCATCAGCAACATTGTTATCTTCTCCATGATCTGTGTTGAACATCCAGCTAGTATTGGAAACTTTTATAAGCATTATCTTCATGACCCGTTCGTGAAGTATATGTTTGGATGAAAGAAGTGGCTTCCCCTAACTCACGTGTAATTGATGTAAGTTGCCACCGTGAATTTGAGGAAGTTTGTTTTGCCTCCCCTGGAATCATCCCAAATCAGTCATGCATACGTGCAAAGTATTCTACGGTTTGGTATATTAATTACCTCCATTCCATATGTATCCCTAGCACATCAAGCCACTGATTGATTTGTTCAAGATAAAGGAGTCTGTTCTAAGGTTAATACTTTAGATTTCCACGCGGAGACTTCAATGTCATTAATAATGGTTCCTTAACCTGAACTCGGTAGTGTTTTATCATAAGACTACTACGTGATCATGCTTGTCTTGGACAACGTGTTCATAGGTACGTAGCAGAACTAGCTCAAGTTTTGGAGCTTACTACCGCGGTCCATTTCCCGAGAATCTCGCGACGTCAAATCGTCGGTTTGGGTTGCAAACTTTCATTTTTCTTCTAGACTCGATGAGTCTGGAATATCCTAACACCAACCAGAACTGAATCTCAGGCAGATATGATGGTTGGAGTTTTTTCCAAGAGCTATAATATTGGTCTCTCGATAACCGGTAAAGTGGATGTCGTGGCCAACACACCCAACCGGAAGACCTATTGTTGTAGAATCTTGATTGAAGAAGTTGGCCACCTCCCCATAAGGATTTCGTAGGATTTACTCCAACAATTGTTCCTTATGGATTCTTGTGCTCCCGAAGTCCGGCCTTTTACTTGACGTTCTAGGTACCAAACCATTTTAATAAATGGGTTGTGCTAGCACATCAAGGAGAACATTAGAAGCGGAGTGCTAAATGTTTCTCGGTCGATCATCCAGATTTTGCCCCTTGACTCTGCCAAGGTGAAATCTGATAAAGTGTGATCTTCCTTTGCATCTGCATCGTCCATCGCTATTCATCATGGTCGTATGTTGTGTTGTCAACACCATTGGCATGGATAATGGTAAAACCTTGATGAATATGGGAATGCTCAAGTTCTTGAGAGCACGCACAAGCACTAGGTGTTATCATCGGCACTAACCGGGATTGCTCCCAGTGTTCTTGGTTATGCTATGACCTCTCAAAGAGTAGATTTACTCTCTACTGTTGGGATTTACGACAGTTACCAGAATCATTCCCAGCATTTGCATTTTGTTCCCAGCTTGCACCGCCAATGTGCCATTTTACCGTGGGTTCCATCCATTTCCGATGATAAGCAGAATCATCCCTTGTGTTGTCTTCAACAAGGTAGTCCACATCATCCATTCTGGCCCAAGAATGTCATTCCTTCGAACTCCTTCAAACTATCTATTGTGATTTGCCTCAGGCTGGTATAGGGAATTTCAATGGTCTCTATATCAAAAGTAATTCTTTTTGCCACTAAAGGGAATAATTCTATCTGTCACCTTCTCTAAGGTGCCCCGTCTGGTGACATCGATCACCATCTTCTTGGGTGTGGAATTGGTTGCCTACCAAGTGAACCTTCATCATTGTTTCACTCCATCCTCTTGGATGAGTGTTCCGTGTCTCAGCTCAAGAGATGTTTCAATGTCTCACTCCATGAGTTGATCTTGAGTTCCTCGATCTTCGGGAAGATCGATTTCTATGGAGTATGGCTCCGTTATCATCTGGTTGGATGAAGACCTCGAAAGCAAGGATGCCAAGATCAACATGATGCAATGAATCAACAGCTTCGAGGAGGACGGATGAAACGAGAAGTTTGTGATGGCTTTGTGTCCCCTCTGTCTTCTTACCTCGCGTCTTGAATCTCGGGATGAGATTCTTGTTTTAGTGGGGGTGAGTTGTCACGGCCCTAGATCAGCCCTTGTTGTCTTGCTTGTAATTAGTTGCCCTTGAGTGCATCATGCATCATGTCTATTTTCCTTTGAAGGTTGAAATGGGGATTGATCAAACCCTAGCACTTCAAAATTCAAATAGGTCCAGTTAAAAAAATTGCATTCAATGTTTCCAAAGTGTTCTTATTAATTGTTTGATATTTTTGGCAAGGTTTTTGCACCAAACCATAAATAATGAACATTTGTAGGAATATTTTGGGCACTGAATTTAAATCATTATTGTATTTGAATTGGAGCCGTTTAAATGATATATATATTTTAAATGGTCCAAATATTCTGAAGTTATTTGTGGAGCCCTGAAATAATTCAGTTAAACTCCAAAATAATTGTCAGAATTATCTAAAATGATTTAGTCCCTAAACTAAATCAGAACAAAGAAAACAGAAGATAAACATAAAACATAAAGAGTTAGAGAGAGGGAGAGTTTTACCTCGTAGCCCACTTACCTAGTGGCCCAGCCGAAACGGCCCAGCTGCAGGCCCAG
>LR738714.1:563092720-563136247 GCA_902687465.1 Secale cereale
CTGTGCCCTCTGACGTTCCGGTAGCTAGGTCAGTCGCCCTATATCTTTGACTTGCACACACACAAACACAATTTCGATGGCTCTCTTCATCGATCTCGCACCCACCCACTTGATCCTCTCTTCGACTCTATCGATATCTATGACCCCTCCCTCTCTTCTCATGGATCGCTCGACCCTCTATATATGATATGGATAGTCCTCCATTTCACACACATTGCATGCAAAATTTTGTTTGAGATGTCATCGACACATATTCCCACAAATACATTCACGAAATCAACCTCCCCCCAAACAAAAAACACTCACGAACGCACACAAGCCATTTGTCTAGGTTTGTATCTCTCACACACACCCACGTAGGTGGGGGATGTGCACGAAGAGAAGAGGTGCACGCACAGCGCATGTACTCCCGTCTCTTTCCAACCACACCCGCGCGGGTACATGGTGCAGCTCATTTCTGTATGAAAAGGCAGCCCACGTGGTAACTTGACACGTGTACTGGTTGTCCACTAGATGGAGGGAGGATCGTCTACTACGGGTGAACAAACAAATTGCGACTAGACGCGTTATGTTAAAAAGGAGGAAAATCATGTGGGGCCTACCTTAGTGGCAAGGCTCTATACACTAGAGTACTTTTGATGTGTCTCGTCAACTCGCAGAACGAGGAGAAGCTTGCTTAGTACACCGTCTCCCCCACCCACGGCCGAGATGGCTCGCAGGTTGAGGTGAAGCTTGCTTACTACGCCTTACGCCCGCTCCCTCGCCCACGCGCGCGGTGGCTTGCGGGACGAGGAGAAAAGTTTACTACTCCCTCTGTTTACTCCTCGTCCCTACTACCTTGGTTAGAGAGATTATAATATTTTTTGGAATATATATGTCCTTTAGTAGATTTCAATATGAACTACTAGTACATACTCCAAACACTGATGTATATAGACGTATTTTAGAGTGTAGATTCACTCATTTTGCTCCGTATGTAGCATAAAGTTGAGACAGTTATTTTGGAACAGAGGGAGTACATATTTGCTATGATCTGTCAATCATTGAGATGCAATAGCATGCATGTTAGTCTCCTTCGTATTTGATGAAATGTTGCAACGGGCAACCTTGGACGCAAGATACATGTAACAGAAGCTGGAAGCTTCATCGCATTGTACTATCTCGCTGATAAATTACAGTACGTACTATACAAGTACTTCCTCCGTTCCTAAATATAAGTATTTGTAGAGATTTCACCATGAACCACATACGGATGTATATAGATGCATTTTAAGTGTAGATTCATTCATTTTGTTCCGTATGTAGTCCACCTGGTTGAATCTCTACAAAGACTTATATTTAGGAACGGAGGGAGTACTATATAAAGAGTTAGGTGTCGCACGGTGTCCAGAAAATATGTTGATAGTGTGAGGTGGGCCATGTAATCACTGAGCCTGCGTGTTTTCACTGCTCTTGCACTCCTCCACCGTAAGAATGGAGAAAATTGTAATCTAGTAGTACCTCCTATCGTCGAAAGTGTGGGACATCCAGCAGTCCTACCACCTTAGTAATAATGACCAACGAGCCGTCAAATCACATAGACCCAGTAGTAAGTTAGACGGACAAAGCAACCATCACTCTTGAATTCGCTTCTCCCTTCAACGCAGGTGCCAGTGAGAGGTCGCGTCCGCTCTACCCGGGCATGAATGCGGCACCAATTCTTTGGAGTGTCGCTGGCCATTTTGGGCGCGAAGCGCGTGTGGGCGATGGAGGGGCTTTGGGTGGGCCAGGCTGGTTAGGAGCGGGCGTGGCAGCTGTCCATCTGTCCCTACCGGACGCCCGGAAACAAGAGGATGCACCAACTCTCGCGGCTAAAATCGTACACTACATACCATCTCTCTATAGGAGTAGGTCGATCTGTCGCTCTCTCTAACACACACATGTTGTTAAACACACACGCACACGCACACGCATACACAGGTTCATAAAATAGGAAAATCGTACGAGTGCGAAGCCACAAGAAGTGAGATACAAATGGAGTACGTACAAACTATGACCAGCCTAAGCAATGTAACCAAACGCTCCTTACTCTGCCTTGTTATCTCCCCCGGAAACCCAATGCATGGAGCGCAACTACGCGTTGATCAGTCAAGAAATCAAAGTCGACTTGCATGCGAGTTAATACGTGGCCCTGCATGGTAGCTAAAATGGCATCTCTTAGGGCTTCTTTGATTCCAAGTATTCTCAAAGGAATTTTGAAGGATTCAATTCCTTAGGATTTTTTTCTTATGTGGGTTGTTTGATTCATAGGATTCTAAACCATAGGAACTTTTCCATAGGATTCATTTGCACAAGATTTCATAGGAAATTTTCAATCCACACTAACCACTTTGAAAGAATCCTACGTTTTTTTTGTGCACGATCAAACACTCATAGAATCATGTAGAATTCAAGATGACATGCCACCCCAATCCCACGTTTTTCCTATTCCTGCATTTTGGAAATCCTACGATCAAAGAGGCCCTTAGTTGTTTGGATCAATTGTTGCATTTAGAGAAAGAAATCACGGCTTTGATTGGAGGAATGACCGGTCTAGTTTCTCCTTCTCCTCCAATCTGCTTGCACCTTGGTCCTGCTGCACCTTCTAACGTGACTTATTACACCTAGACGGAGGGAGTCGTACGAGATACGGTGGCACACTGACTTTGGTCGAATACAAGTGCCCAAAATTGTGTGCATTTTATAATAAGGATTCACTTAAAATAGTACGTGAGCGAACAGAGGGATCAATTGGACAGTGTTCCCGAGCAGTAGTGATATGTGTGAGGTAAGATACATCACTGGCGCTTTTAATTTTTCTTATTAATTTGTTTGTTTCACCCTTTGGACTGATGGGACCCAACGTACTACGTGGAGAGAGGTAAGGTGACTAAGGATGCATTATTTTTGCACCACTGTGGATAGTCTTACCACCAAAGCCACATGATACGATTATGATTTAAATCCCAATGACTCCCACA
This sequence comes from Secale cereale, assembly GCA_902687465.1. Taxonomy (NCBI): domain Eukaryota; kingdom Viridiplantae; phylum Streptophyta; class Magnoliopsida; order Poales; family Poaceae; genus Secale; species Secale cereale. The sequence continues at coordinate 563,095,720 of LR738714.1, forward strand.
CACACAAAAAAATAAGGCATGCTTGTCACACGAATGCAGGAATGTATAAAATGTTATTTTCCTCTCATTGAACATAACAGGAGGGTTGTGTAGCTGGTTAGCCTGTTCGCTCATCAAACTTGAGGTCTCGGGTTCGATAACTACACTTGAGCATAATTTGTGCCAGTAGTATTCTTTGACTGGTGAAAATGGATGGATATGGATGTCGGTGTACTAAAGTAGGGGTACCTTAGTATCCCGAACTTGTGCACGGGCAGTTGCAGCGTCCCGCGGCAAGGCTTGCCAGGCGACCGCCAAGATCCTCCGTGGTTCCCTTGGAGCCATTGAAGAACAAAGTATCCAAGTCCAGAAGACAAGGCCCCGGCAAGAGGAGCTTGCCGGGAAGGCCACTCAAGGCACAATACCACTCAAGATACGAGACCCTGGCAAGAGGAGCTTGCCGGGAAGGCCAATCGAGGCATCTCAAGGAACTTGCCGCGACGCGCCACGCATCCCGGCAAGGCCCAGTGAGCGACAAGCTCCCGGAAGCGACAAGATAGCGACCGCGGTAAGACGTTTGCGGCGGCAAGCTTCCACTCAGTACCCGCGCTCCAGCGCATCCACCTACGTGCCGCCCTGGGACCATCCCAGGTGCACATGGCGGAAGGTTGTGCAGCCTGGGGTACACGGTGGCAAGCAGCGATGACAAGGCTACCGTCGTGGCGGACGGTGGCGCCCCTGACGGCCACTTTTTGCACTGTTGGGGCGACGGCGACGGACATTTAATGCCCTTGTCCCCTGCCGTCAGGGTTAGGTATGGCGCACTATGCAAACACTGTTCCAACTATCACTCTTTTTACATTTTTACGCTCATCTATGTTGCCACCTGTCGGTGACCCCTTTGACCTATAAAAGGAGGCCCATGCGCAACGTAGAAGGGGTTCCGAACATCGATCATTCCCAGGCTCGGTCTTGCTAGCGGTTAGAGTGTACTGTAGCTCTCCTCGCTCCCGAGCAAGAACACAATACAAATCAAAGCAGGAGTAGGGTTTTACGCATCCGTGCGGCCTGAACCTGGGTAAACCGCTCGTGTGCTCGCCTCGATCCGCTCTTCGTGCATCCTCCGCCCCCGGCCGTACCGAAAAGGTGCTCCGGTCCCATAGGTGTTCGTGGGCGATCAGCTTCCCCGACATCTTTGGCGCGCCAGGTAGGGGTGCGTCGAGGTTGTGTGAACCCGATCCGGCGTCCACACGAGCTAGATCTTCATCAAGTTCATCGACTCCATCGACATGTCGCCGAAGAAGAAGGCTTCGGAGGCAGCAGGCCCGTCCGCGTCGATCCCGCCACCGCCGGAGCCAATGGCTGGTGGGGTAGACGCTGGCGGAAGAACGGACATCGATGAGGGAACTCACGGTGCCGCCTGGTCCAAGGACAAGGTTGCGCTACCTATCGGCGGTGTAGTTGGCTCCCATGACGACCGGGCGCACTCCAAGACCTCCGCGTCCGTGCATGCACCGCGCCCTTCTCAGGAGCCACGGGACCGGCAGCGTCGTGGTACTCAAGGTACCATACGCTTGCTGGGCCAAGGTCAAGCTGGCGGATCTCGGGACGCTCAAGACCAGCATACACGCCAACATGCTAGCACGAGCAAAGCACGGTCGCCGGGACAGGAAGTTGCTCCTTCTAACGTAGTTAGAAGTCAGAGCATATCCCGCTCCTCGCACCGTTCGCCACCGCTACCCGCCACTCCAGCAGAAGCTCTAGCACAAGCTCAACTGCTCCTAGACTTCCCTCCAGCGGCAGACAAGGCCGACGACTGGAGGGCCACCATTCAGAGCCTCATCGCCTTCGCCAACGGCGACACCCCGCAGCAGCCGAGCACGTCGCAGCCGCGGCAAGTCAGCCAGGCGCAGGCCGATGGCGACAAGACCGCTGGGGGTGCGACCACTGCGCACTCCGCGCCTCGAAGGACGAAATTGCCGACTCGCCGGATCAACATCGACGACGACTCCACTGCGTCATCGGATCCGCGAGCTCGCCGCGATCAGCACCAAGTTCTCGACGATCGGCAACAAGAAGACGCTCGTACTCGTATCGATCGCCGAAGAGAAGCGCGACGTCAATCAGACCAGTATGCTGGGCCCGCTGTTGATATGCATGCGCCAGGGGGACCAGGCGACTTGCCGTACGCGGTAGGTTGTCCTGCGTTCACCCGTGAGCTGCGGCAAGTCCAGTGGCCGAGCATGAAGAACTTTAAACCGGATGTACCGGAGAAGTACGACGGCAAGACGCACCCGTCGGAGTTCCTCAGCATCTACACCATCGCGGTGCAGGCTGCCAGGGGACGAGACGAGAAGATCCTTGCCAACTACTTCCCTCTGGTACTCAAACCCAACGTCAGGTCCTGGCTCATGCACTTGCCGGACAACTCCATTTCTTCTTGGGAGATCTATGCCATCAGTTTGTCGACGCCTTTATAGGCGGCCACAAACCCCATGGCCAAGAGAGTGACTTGCACCTGCTCGCCCAGAAGGAAGGAGAACCCCTGCGCAAGTACATCCAAATATTCAGCCGTGTCCAGCACAACATCCCAGACGTCCACCCTGTCGCGGTCATCAGCGCGTTCCATCAGAACGTGCGTAACCGCAGGATGAGGGAGGAGATGGCGATGTGCATGATCAGGGACGTCAGTGAGCTGTACGCCCTGGCCGACAAGTGTGCATGTGCTAAAGAGGGAAGGAAACTCCTCGGAGAGGATATAGGAGCCGGAGGATCTGACAGCGAGGATGCCGCCCCGGCAAAGAAAAACCGGCGGCGGAACAACAGGAAGAAGAAGAACAAGGAAGTGCTAGTCGTTGAGCAGTCCGGCAAGGAGGCTGGCGCCAAGAAAGCCCAAGTTGGTAGCTCCGGCAATGAGACTGCCGCATGCACCAACTGCCAGGCTGTGGCGGCCGCCGACAAACAGGACGCCACCGACAAGCAGTACTGCAAGATCCACCGCACCAAGGGCCACTATCTCCAGAACTGCAAGAGGGTCGAGGAGCTTGTTGAACAGCAGAAAGCTGAGTACGAGCGGCGCGACAAGGTGGGGGGACCCCGACTCATAAGTCGAGATCACCGAATGCACGTGTACAGTGATCCCAGAGATCAATGCTCACTAAACACACATAAGCTGAATAACTAGAGTCTTACATCCATACATACCGTATTACACAAATAGGACCATTAAGGTCAAGTCTTGAGTATAACATCGCAGCGGAAATCTTCAATAACAACTTGGACCCATGCCATCTGCCTTAACCCTACTGGCATTCTGACTGGGAAGCGTCCTAGCTCGCATGCTCGTCACCAAGAAATCTTCATCATAACCTGTTCTCTCATGCCTGGCCAATAAAATAACTAGTGGCAAGCCAATGAGTACTTTGAATGTACTCGCAAGCAACCCAAGTGCGATGACAGAATAGTTATGCAAAGCTCTACTGCTAAATTGGCGGTTTTGCGGAAAGCTAGTTTTTCATATGCAAGTATGATCAACATATAACATGGGCATGCATGTGTCTGTAACAAGTATCAGGAGGTTACATACATCATTATCGAGAAAGAGTTGTAATCAACTCATGCTCAAGCTCATTGTGACTTTCTCACAATCACATCAACAATATCTCTGAATCGTGTTGTTTCCAGAAACTTATGGACATAGTCTAAGTAGCACCACCCAACTGTCCTTGACCGCGGACACGGCTATTCGAATAGTTTGACACTCTGCAGAGGTTGCACACTTTACCCACAAGATCCGGGGAACTTCCGTGACATCCACGACCCGCGGTACCTCAAGTACCCGGGGTAAGCACCCGATCACTATCTTTCCCTAGACGACACTAACACAGAGTCCACTCGATTGGTAACAGCCCCGTGCCAAACATTTCACACCTTAAAGATTGTGGAGCCTTGCTCCCATATTCATCACATACCACTGACACGGGGTACCAACGGTGTGTTCGGTGCCCTGTGAAAACAGTCATGGCCGCCTATCCAAGCACGACCCCGTCCCGAGAGTGACCTCATGTCACCCCCATCACTAGTAATGCGGGCACCATGCTAGTATCGACCTAGGTAACCAATAATGCCCTTTCCCATATAAGGGTAGAGTGGTTGCGCATGTTTGGTCGGGACGGTAGTCACACATAAATCTAATCCATCTCTGTCAACAACACTCTCATCAAGCCTCGGTACACTACTTCTTCACCAAGTAGTGCCCTAGTTTCTCATCATCTCCCAGGGGCATTAATGGCACCCAATGGGTCATTTGCAAGTATGCCAAACCACACTTGTTTCACTCAATGCATAACCCTGACCCATTTTGCGTAGCCAACTACTATAGCATACATCTATCTACTCCCACCCACATAACCCTCATAGGAAGGTAGGGTCATGTTTGATGCAAGTTTCAATAGCAAAGTAACAAAGGTACCAACCAAGGTGGTCACCTCTTCTACATGATTCCGATGCATTGATAATAAGGCGTTATAAGACATGCATAAAAAGGTTTCTCGAACATGGTCAAAGGGCTGCTTGCCTTATTCTCCCGAGTCTTCAAACCTTCTGGTTCATCTGCGAGTATTCCGTTTATTTCGTCAACTAACGATGGAAACAATCATAATAAGCAACACAATCAAAGCAAAAATAAAAGTGCTCTAAAAATAGGAGTTGGACTTTTCTAGGATACCTCTGGTCATATTAGAAATGACCAAGGTGTTTTCATAGGCATTGGATCAATGGATAGTTTGGATCATTTCAAAATGATGGAACCAAGGGGTTTATGGATTTGAAAGAAGTATACAGAAATATTTTCTTGAATGATGAGCAAAGGCACCCATCAACAAGACATGATTTTAGAAGCATCTAGGAGTTGGTTTCAATGGATTTGGAATTCAAATGAATTTCCTAGGATTTTGCAAAGTTGATAAATATGAAGAAATGGCTCATTATTTGGTGGGGCACAGAAAGTATTAATAAAAATGTTCCAAAACTAAGTTTGGATATGACAAGCACCTGGGAATTTGAACCACTGCATTTGGATCAAATTTGAGCCCTCTGTGATTTTCTAAAGTTCATCACAGAAAATGGAATAATGGCATTTGATAAATATTTGTGAAGGAAAAGTCTCTGGAATAATGTGCATGTTGCACCATGTGGTAGAGCATGATTTATGGAGTCACTGGAAACTTCAATCACCAAATTTGGAGTCCATTAGAATTATTTATGGGTTTTTGAAGTTGACTGGAAAAAGAAAATAAAAGGGAAAAGGGGTTATACCCTTTTACTGCGCGCCGGGCGAGGGATAGATGATGGGCCGGCCCAGCTGCACGGCCGCGAGCGCACAGGTGCTACGTCGATAGCGCCTTCCGGGAAGTACGTCTCCGTTTACCAAAAACGGTTTTCATGGAAGATGTTTCCACTTAAACAGTGGGGCCCGGCCACTGGGTCACTTACACCCAGGGCCCACCGGGCTCTCTCTCTCTCATGTCTCCTTCTTCTTCCTCCCGACGAGAGACAGAGGAGGGCACCGGCCACCGTGGTTCCGCCACCCCACTGCGCCAAACAGCGCGCTGGCGGCTCGAGCGGCTGCCCCGTTCCACGCTGAGCTCGATGGTGGTCGCGCTGGTCTCTTGGGCGGCCGGAGCGAGGCGCTCGACGAAAGGGTGAACGGCGGTGTCGGGCAGGAGGGGGATTGGGGGTTGCAGGCGCCATAGGAGGAGGTAAAGGGGCGGTGGAGCGTTGCCGGCGTGCGGTGTCCCCATGGGTGCTCAAGGGAGGGGAGGACAGCCTTCGGTTTGGGGGAATTTGGGCGAAGACCGACGGCGGCACCTCGCCACGGAGGGAGCAGGAGCGCATGAGAGGGAGAGGGGACATGTCTAGGAGATGCACGGGAGAGAGGAGGGTCCAGAAGAGGCAAGGGGGTGCTCGGGGGGAGGCTTAAATAGATACGGTCGCAGTGCACCGTGAGCGCGGTCCAGGGCACGCACGGGCGAGCTTCACAGAGGGAGAAGGAGGGCAGAGGAGGATAGGGCCGATAGCGAGGCGTGTCGTGGACGTCGAGGCGACCTCGATGGACACGCTCGCTCTGCCCAAGGCCGCCTGGAAGCCTCGGGAGGGCCGAGCTACAGTGCCTCGGCGCACTGTAGCGCGCTCCAGAGCATGCCTTTGGCCAGCATGGTCATGCCCTCGCTTCCTGGCCGTGTCCCCCAGTGTCCAGCAGTGCTAGGGAGTAGTAAACTATGTGGAGGTGGTCTTGGATGCTCTGGGGAGCCACTGGAATGAGGAGGGAGGTGAACGAGGAGGTGAAAACTGCTGTCCAGAAGAGTAAATTGGAGTTTTACCCCCTCCAATGATTGAGCTGAGGCCATGGAGAAGTTACTGGGGGTAGAAGATGATCAGGAGAAGCTGTGCTAAGAATTTAAGGTAAAGGGAAATAGTAAAAGGGGTCCAAACAATGGTTTAGGTAATTTGACAGAAGGTGTTTGATCATGTTTTGGGCAAGCAAAATAGCTCCACTTGACATGATACTAAACAGGATCAAATGTCACATATTATTAAGGCCTTTCACCAAATTTGAGCTCATTTGGGAAAAGTTGCCAATGTAAATTTGGTGAACCCTAGAAATCAACAGAAATGGTTCCACCTTGTTTGAGTTAAGCTAATCATCTCCCCTTGATGCACCACTTGGTGTAGTATCATCATTTGGGGTTATGATCATGCTCACAAAGTTTGAAGTCCCAGGTAAAAAGTTGGTAATGTAAAGTTGTTCAAATTTGAATTTGAACAAAAATGGTTTTGGGGTACTTAGACCAAGTTATGCTTCTCCAAAACTTGTGCCATTTGGCATAGATGCATAATTACATCATTTTAGCATGTGCACCAAGTTTGAGAGCATTTGGACAAGTTTGGCAATGTAAAGTTGCTCAAACTTCAAAATGGACAGAAATGGTTTTGAGGGGATTAGAGGATGTTTCCTTGATCTTCAAGGCATGAGGCTTTGCAAGATCATAAAATATGTCATATATGACATGATAGAATTTCCCTGGAATTTTTGGAGAATATTTCCTTTGTAAATATTTCAAAAGCTTGAAATATCCAGAAAGGGTTTGGGAAGGATTTGTCCAATATTTTGAACATGACCATGTGTTGAAACTCTTATATATGGACAATATATGTCCTATGAGTTTCCCTGAATTTTGGCAAATATTTTTGAAATAGTTAAATAATTTTTCCCTATTAAAGACCATTTCTGGTCTTAAGAAAAAGCTTTTAAATAAAATATAAAAATAACTTTTAAAATTATAATTTTGTGGTTTCTGGGAGTCCTATACCTAATAGGATTCAAATATTCTTTTTGAAATATTTTTCACACCCTAAATAAGGTACTTGTAGTGCAAACCTCAATTCAGGGGTTTTTGGAAGACTAATTTTAGAAAATACTATTTGGCCAAAATATTCTTATAAGAAAATTCTATACTGGTCTATACACATGGCATGATCATTGGGAAAAGGTTTTGTATCAAGGAGATGAAGTATAAGAGTTGGAGGATTTATTTGATTTTTAGAGCACTAGCAAGCAGCAAACAGAAAGTCAATCAAGCTAAGTCAAAATCACTCAAAAGTTTTTGTCAAACCACATTTTTAGCATGATTATTAGCTTAAGCAATGTGGCATGAAAAACAGGGTGTGACAGACCTACCCCCCATACAAGAATCTCGTCCCCGAGATTCCCAGACTAGGCGTGGAAAGGAATACGGAGTCTTGGATACGGGATAGTCTTCACTTCTTCTTGTTGGTTCTGCTTCCGGGTGGTGCTCCATGGAATCTTGAAGTACTTGGTGGTGTGGCTTCTTGCTTGTTGCCCTCTTTGATGCAGGTTGCTGAGGGGTCTCTCGTAAGGTTAGGTTGGGTTAGCTGTCAAAGGCTTGGTGATGTCCTTGTGGGCACCGGGCTAGTTAGGAAGTAAGAAGTACTTCCAGAGTGGGGACTCGTGGAAGATTTGGTGCACGGAGGGTATCTCAGGTGGTAAATCAAGCTGGGGAGCCGTCTACTAATTGACTTGCAGTGGTCTTGAAGAAGGTCGATAAATCTTGGTGTGAGCGTTCCTTCAATGCGGAAATGCTCGGTCCCTTCGAGAGGAGTGGTTTGCAGATACGCCCAGTCTTGGATGCAGGAGTTTACTTCTTGATGACGGTGGTCGGTGTAGTTCTTCCTTCTTGATAGGGCAGTCTTCAAATGTCTTCTATCCAGCTATCCGTCTCTTCTTTGTCTTCGAGCAGACAAGTAGGCCATCAAATAATGATGTTACCCAACTTGTCCAATTACTCCATGAGTCTATGGGGGGGTACGCAAGGTAGGCTGGGGTATTGGTGGGGCTTAAGGGTTTCAAGGATTCTAGTGAGTGAGTGAACTTTTATCATCTTATCCTTAAGCACAATTTCTGAGATGCCACTAGCTCTATCTAGTGCTCCGAACGAAAAAGCATCTTCTCGCATAGACCAACTTCAATCATCACTCATGCCATACATATTCTCATGACTCTCAAGAGACGGTCTAACAAAATTGTACTTGCCTACGATCCCCAAATCCATATGTATGTCTACCCCTATAATCCATGGGTAGGTCATACATGCTACTAAGCTTGAATTAAACACCACAATCCAAGCGCTCAACCTATTCTTGCAAGGCTCAAAATAATGCATCACCATCCTAAGGAAACACGTCATATGCCACTCCAAGATTTTGTTTCCTTCCTATAGGTTAACTCCAATAGCCCGGTAATTTCTATCAATCACCACATAATCCAACAATTCTACAAATCCGATGTCTACGGTGTTCCACAAGATCTCAAGTCCCTGTAATACCCAAATACTTGGAAGGACTATGCATTGCGATAGTAAATCCACCAAATTTCCATCATCCGGGTCAAGTAAACTCCAAGATCACGACTATATTGATCCCTAAATCAACTCCGACATTAATCCAAGAACCATGCAAGCATATCAAGCATTTATACCAACCAGAATCACCTACATAAATCCAAATCTCATGTCCAACGGGTACTCCTACATGCTTCCCCAAAGTCATGATCCCGCCAATATGAAAACCTCACAATCCACCAAGGTCTCAGATAATTCCTCGAAGTCACTGATATAAAGCCACCAAGTCATCTGTCTCATATCTTCAAATTGGTCTATCTATGGCATCGTCAGTTCTTGCGCTATAATAGGATGGAAATGTGCTCACTCACTGCGCCCACTAGTTCCTTTACGAACCCAGTGTTGTGCAAGGTCACAAAGGCTTAACAGGTTCTCTTGTGATTCTATGGGATAGGCACATGGTTAAGGATTCGTGCTGGAGTGTCTCGTGAAGTCTCAAAGGGTCTAGGAATGGGTTACTAGTCTGGAGGGTTAGACATAATTCTATGGGGTTGTACTTGGTCACGGAGGTTGTAGCAGAGGTCTTCAGTGCCAGTTGGTTGCCGAGGTAGAACCTTGGTGCATCTTGTCTTGCGGGTCTTCAGTTGGGGAGAGAGAGAAGAGAGGGAAAAGTAGCGTAGAGGAGGGAAATGCCTAAAGGGGGGGGGTTCTATAGTGCAAGTGCAATCAAATAGGTGCAAAAAGGCCGAACAAACGAAACAAGGCAAGGAAGGTGATATAGCCATGCACTTGTTGCCTAAGGCAAAAGTGCGACTTATATCAAAACACATGCAAATAGAAGCAAACAACACACAATCATGGTTCTATTCGAACCATCATACGGACTCGACTGCGCATAGGGGGTACACGACTCATCCTATCCTAGGGGTTCTCGGACTCAGTAGTCGTGACTCGTGCCTCGTGCAGTCTTCTGAGCTTTCCTCAGGTGTTGCTATGCCCCTTGTAGTTGTTTGATAAACGACCCAGGTTGAGCCTGAAGAATCTTCAACAACTTCTCGCCTGATGAGATGATGCGGTGAAGGTGTCTCCTTCTAGCTGGCGTTGACTTGGTCGTCTCTTGTCCCTTTAATCATGATGATCCCTTGTTCCTTCTGGGACGCCGAGGGTACCAGGTAGGCAATCCGTACGCAATGACAATAACAAGGCATAATAGAGGTTCAACATGTCGGTTACGTTGATGACAACATCGACACCAAGAGCGGGGGACGAAGAGAACTGTTTTCCTGCTCACTATAGTGAGGCGGACCAAATGGCGAAGTTCTCATCCACCGGTGGTTGCCGATACAACAACGGTAGTGACAGGATTACTCTATTAGCGATGTATATCATGATTTTGCACAACTCATGCCATGGTCATCATAGGCTAGGGTTGCACCATCTTGGGGCAGTGTCATGGATGTCACCATCTTCTGGGTCTTCATGTCTTCATTCCTCGAGGATATTTCTTTTGTTGGCATCGTCTTGTTGTGGTGTCACCAATCTTGCATTCAGAAGAGGTGGGTGAGTGTTTGGCAAGGTGCACTCCACGAGGATTACAGAAAATCCAGTGGTCAGGGGCATAAGGGTTCTAGCGACCAGAGTTTTGAAGGGGAAGAGGTCAAGTATAGCCTAGTTTTCGAAAAACTGAGAAGGGAAGAGAAGCATAGATAGTTTTGAAATCTAGTTATAGTTTTGAAAATAGTTCTACCCTAACTAACAACCATGCTAACTAAGGCTTCCTACAGTCAGGATGGCTCTGATACCAGCTCTGTGGGGACCCCGACTCATAAGTCGAGATCACCGAATGCACATGTACAGTGATCCCAGAGATCAATGCTCACTGAACACACAGAAGCTGAATAACAAGAGTCTTACATCCATACATACCGTATTACACAAATAGGACCATTAAGGTCAAGTCTTGAGTATAACATCGCAGCAGAAATCTTCAATAACAACTTGGACCCATGCCATCTGCCTTAACCCTACAGGCATTCTGACTGGGAAGCGTCCTAGTTCGCATGCTCGTCACCAAGAAATCTTCATCATAACCTGTTCTCTCATGCCTGGCCAATAAAATAACCAGTGGCAAGCCAATGAGTACTTTGAATGTACTCGCAAGCAACCCAAGTGTGATGACAGAATAGTTATGCAAAGCTCTACTGCTAAATTGGCGGTTTTGCGGAAAGCTAGTTTTTCATATGCAAGTATGATCAACATATAACATGGGCATGCATGTGTCTGCAGCAAGTATCAGGAGGTTACAGACATCATTATCGAGAAAGAGTTGTAATCAACTCATGCTCAAGCTCATTGTGACTTTCTCACAATCACATCAACAATATCTCTGAATCGTGTTGTTTCCAGAAACTTATGGACATAGTCTAAGTAGCACCACCCAACTGTCCTTGACCGCGGACACGGCTATTCGAATAGTTTGACACTCTGCAGAGGTTGCACACTTTACCCACAAGATCCGGGGAACTTCCGTGACATCCACGACCCGCGGTACCTTAAGTACCCGGGGTAAGCACCCGATCACTATCTTTACCTAGACGACACTAACACAGAGTCCACTCGATTGGTAACAGCCCCATGCCAAACATTTCACACCTTAAAGATTGTGGAGCCTTGCTCCCATATTCATCACATACCACTGACACGGGGTACCAACGGTGTGTTCGATTCCCTGTGAAAACAGTCATGGCCGCCTATCCAAGCACGACCTCGTCCCGAGAGTGACCTCATGTCACCCCCGTCACTAGTAATGCGGGCACCATGCTAGTATCGACCTAGGTAATCAATAATGCCCTTTCCCATATAAGGGTAGAGTGGTTCTGCATGTTTGGTTGGGACGGTAGTCACACATAAATCTAATCCATCTCTATCAACAACACTCTCATCAAGCCTCGGTACACTACTTCTATACCAAGTAGTGCCCTAGTTTCTCATCATCTCCCAGGGGCATTAATGGCACCCAATGGGTCATTTGCAAGTATGTCAAACCACACTTGTTTCACTCAATGCATAACCCTGACCCATTTTGCGTAGCCAACTACTATAGCATACATCTATCTACTCCCACCCACATAACCCTCATAGGAAGGTAGGGTCATCTTTGATGCAAGTTTCAATAGCAAAGTAACAAAGGTACCAACCAAGGTGGTCACCTCTTCTACATGATTCCGATGCATTGATAATAAGGCGTTATAAGACATGCATAAAAAGGTTTCTCGAACATGGTCAAAGGGTTGCTTGCCTTATTCTCCCGAGTCTTCAAACCTTCTGGTCCATCTACGAGTATTCCGTTTATTTCGTCAACTAACGATGGAAACAATCATAATAAGCAACACAATCAAAGCAAAAATAAAAGTGCTCTAAAAATAGGAGTTGGCCTTTTCTAGGATACCTCTGGTCATATTAGAAATGACCATGGTGTTTTCATAGGCATTGGATCAATGGATAGTTTGGATCATTTCAATATGATGGAACCAAGGGGTTTATGGATTTGAAATAAGTATACAGAAATATTTTCTTGAGTGATGAGCAAATGCACCCATCAACAAGTCATGATTTTAGAAGCATCTAGGAGTTGGTTTCAATGGATTTGGAATTCAAATGAATTTCCTAGGATTTTGCAAAGTTGATAAATATGAAGAAATGGCTCATCATTTGGTGGGGCACAGAAAGTATTAATAAAAATGTTCCAAAACTAAGTTTGGATATGACAAGCACCTAGGAATTTGAACCACTGCATTTCGATCAAATTTGAGCCCTCTATGATTTTCTAAAGTTCATCACAAAAAATGGAATAATGGCATTTGATAAATATTTGTGAAGGAAAAGTCTCTGGAATAATGTGCATGTTGCACCATGTGGTAGAGCATGATTTATGGAGTCACTGGAAACTTGAATCACCAAATTTGGAGTCCATTAGAATTATTTATGGGTTTTTGAAGTTGACTGGAAAAAGAAAATAAAAGGGAAAAGGGGTTATACCCTTTTACTGCGCGTCGGGCGAGGGATAGATGATGGGCCGGCCCAGCTGCACGGCCGCGAGCGCACAGGTGCTACGTCGATAGCGCCTTCCGGGAAGTACGTCTCCGTTTACCAAAAACGGTTTTCATGGAAGACGTTTCCACTTAAACAGTGGGGCCCGGCCACTGGGTCACTTACACCCAGGGCCCATCGGGCTCTCTCTCTCTCATGTCTCCTTATTCTTCCTCCCGACGGGAGACAGAGGAGGGCGCCGGCCACCGTGGTTCCGCCACCCCACTGCGCCAAACAGCGCGCTGGCGGCTCGAGCGGCTGCCCCGTTCCACGCCGAGCTCGATGGTGGTCGCGCTGGTCTCTTGGGCGGCCGGAGCGAGGCGCTCGACGTAAGGGTGAACGGCGGTGTCGGGCAGGAGGGGGACTGGGGGTTGCAGGCGCCATAGGAGGAGGTAAAGGGGCGATGGAGCGTTGCCGGCGTGCGGTGTCCCCATGGGTGCTCAAGGGAGGGGAGGAGAGCCTTCGGTTTGGGGGAATTTGGGCGAAGACCGACGGCGGGACCTCGCCACGGAGGGAGCAGGAGCGCATTAGAGGGAGAGGGGACATGTCTAGGAGATGCACGGGAGAGAGGAGGGTCCAGAAGAGGCAAGGGGGTGCTGGGGGAGGCTTAAATAGATACGGCCGCGGTGCACCGTGAACGCGGTCCAGGGCGCGCACGGGCGAGCTTCACAGAGGGCGAAGGAGGGCAGGGGAGGATAGGGCCGACAGCGAGGCGTGTCGTGGACGTCGAGGCGACCTCGATGGACACGCTCGCTCTGCCCAAGGCCGCCTGGAAGCCTCGGGAGGGCCGAGCTACAGTGCCTCGGCGCACTGTAGCGCGCTCCAGAGCATGCCTTTGGCCGGCATGGTCATGCCCTTGCCTCCTGGCCGTGTCCCCCAGTGTCCAGCAGTGCTAGGGAGTAGTAAACTATGGGGAGGTGGTATCGGATGCTCTGGGGAGCCACTGGAATGAGGAGGGAGGTGAAGGAGGAGGTGAAAACTGCTGTCCAGAAGAGTAAATTGGAGTTTTACCCCCTCCAATGATTGAGCTGAGGCCATGGAGAAGTTACTGGGGGTAGAAGATGATCAGGAGAAGCTGTGGTAAGAATTTGAGGTAAAGGGAAATAGTAAAAGGGGTCCAAACAATGGTTTTGGTAATTTGACAAAAGGTGTTTGATCATGTTTTGGGCAAGCAAAATAGCTCCACTTGACATGATACTAAACAGGATCAAATGACACATATAATTAGGGCCTTTCACCAAATTTGAGCTCATTTGGGAAAAGTTGCCAATGTAACTTTGGTGAACCCTAGAAATCAACAGAAATGGTTCCACCTTGTTTGAGTTAAGCTAATAATCTCCCCTTGATGCACCACTTGGTGTAGTATCATAATTCGGGGTTATGATCATGCTCACAAAGTTTGAAGTCCCAGGTAAAAACTTGGTAATGTAAAGTTGTTCAAATTTGAATTTGAACAGAAATGGTTTTGGGGTACTTAGACCAAGTTATGATTCTCCAAAACTTGTGCCACTTGGCATAGATGCATAATTACATCATTTTAGCATGTGCACCAAGTTTGTGAGCATTTGGACAAGTTTGGCAATGTAAAGTTGCTCAAACTTCAAAATGGACAGAAATGGTTTTGAGGGGATTAGAGGATGTTTCCTTGATCTTCAAGGCATGAGGCTTTTCAAGATCATCAAATATGTCATATATGACATGATAGAATTTCCCTGGAATTTTTGGAGAATATTTCCTTTGTAAATATTTCAAAAGCTTGAAATATCCAGAAAGGGTTCGGGAAGGATTTGTCCAATATTTTGAACATGACCATGTGTTGAAACTCTTATATATGGACAATATATGTCCTATGAGTTTCCCTGAATTTTGGCAAATATTTTTGAAATAGTTAAATAATTTTTCCCTATTAAAGACCATTTCTGGTCTTAAGAAAAAGCCTTTAAATAAAATATAAAAATAACTTTTAAAATTATAATTTTGTGGTTTCTGGGAGTCCTATACCTAATAGGATTCAAATATTCTTTTTGAAATATTTTTCACACCCTAAATAAGGTACTTGTAGTGCAAACCTCAATTCAGGGGTTTTTGGAAGACTAATTTTAGAAAATACTATTTGGCCAAAACATTTTTATAAGAAAATTCTATACTGGTCTATACACATGGCATGATCATTGGGAAAAGGTTTTGTATCAAGGAGATGAAGTATAAGAGTTGGAGGATTTATTTGATTATTAGAGCACTAGCAAGCAGCAAACAGAAAGTCAATCAAGCAAAGTCAAAATCACTCAAAAGTTTTTGTCAAACCACATTTTTAGCATGATTATTAGCTTAAGCAATGTGGCATGAAAAACAGGGTGTCACACAAGGAGAAGGCCCAAGGAGGTGATGGGGGGTCTGGCAAGAAGTGGCCATTCAACGGCCGGGGAGGACGCCGCGGCAAGGCCAAGCAGCGGCAAGGAGACAGACCTCCCCGCGGCCGCGACAAGGACGAAGATGACGACGACGACGAAGACATGGATGATGGAGAGACCAGTGAGCAGGAGTTTCAGAAAGCCACGGAGGTTTTGTGCGTTAACGGCGGAGCTTCTCTGCATACTTCACACCGTCAACTCAAACAGTGGGTGCGGGAAGTCAATGCAGCAGAACCACCTGTCGAATCGCGCAAACTTCTGAAATGGTCCAGCACGCCTATCGTCTTTGACATTGAGGACCACCCTGATCGCACAACTGCGGTCGGGTGCTTGCCGATGTTGGTTTCACCAACTATCCGCAACCTCAAGGTCACTAAGATGTTAGTTGACGGCGGGGCCGGCTTGAACCTGATCTCCTCCACTGTGATCCAGAAACTCCAGATCCCGGACGGCGAGCTCGAAGAAACCGGCACTTTCCAAGGAATCAACCCGGGAAGGAGCAAGCCGAAGGGGAAGATCACACTGCCAGTGACGTTTGGCGGCGAGCTGAACTTCAGGACTGAGAGGGTCACGTTCGACGTTGCCGATTTCCCATTGCGTTACGATGGGATACTTGGCCGCCTAGCGCTTGCCAAGTTTATGGCAGCCTCTCACTACGCCTACAACATGCTGAAGATGCCAGGCCCGATAAGCGTCATCTATGTCCCTGGCGACAAGAAAGATGCCCTTATCTGCGCCGACAAGATTTACGGGAAGCAGCAGCCGCAAAAGAGCGACAAACACTTGCCGTTGAAGCTCCCGAAGGGAAGAAGACCAAGTCCGGCAAGAGCGCTGGGGCCCACTCCGGCAAACGCACCTCCTCGGAGTGCTGCGCTGCCGTCGAGGACGCACCATCGAGCTCCACCGGCAAGTGTAAGAAGACGATGGCAGCTCCGCCAGAGACCAAGAAGGTGTCCGCCAAGGAGGACGGCACTAGTGGTACTTTCACCATCAGTGCCACACTTGATCCTAAATAGGAAAGCGCGCTCGTTGCTTTCCTGCGGGCGAACGTCGACGTGTTTGCATGGCAACCGTTTGACATCCCCGGTGTTCCCAGGAAAGTAATTGAGCACAAGCTTGCCGTTTGTCCTCACGCGCAGCCCGTCAAGCAGAAGGTTAGAAAGCAAGCGGTGGAGCGCCAAGAGTTCATCGCAAAAGAAATCAAGAAACTGGAAGCAGCAGGCCTGGTCAGAGGAGTGCTCCATCCCACGTGGTTGGCCAATCCTGTAGTAGTGCGTAAGGCAATCGGGAAATGGAGGCTTTGTATCGACTTCATCGATGTGAATAAAGCTTGTCCAAAAGACCCATTTCCCTTGCCGCGCATTGACCAGATTGTTGACTCCACGGTCGGATGTGGCCTGCTTTCGTTTCTTGACGCATACTCAGGATACCATCATATCTTCATGGCTGAAGAAGATGAAGAGAAGACCGCATTCATTACTCCATGTGGCACCTACTGCTTCATACGCATGCCTTTCGGATTGAAGAATGCTGGTTCAACATTTGCAAGGGTGGTCCATACAGCTTTTGAGCCACAGATTCACAGAAATGTAGAAGCATACATGGATGACATAGTGGTCAAGAGCAAGGACAGGGCTACCCTAGTTCAAGATTTAGAAGAAACCTTCGCAAATCTGCGCAAGATCCAGCTAAAGCTCGACCCCGAGAAGTGTGTGTTCGGAGTCCCTTCCGGCAAGCTTCTCGAGTTCTTTGTGTCTTAGAGGGGGATTGAAGCCAATCCCGACAAGATCAAAGCCATCGAGCAGATCGAAGCACCCAAGCGAGTCAAGGATGTGCGAAGACTCGCCGGTTGCGTGGCTACTCTTAGCAGGTTTATCTCTAAGTCATCTGAGCGCGCCCTGTCGTTTTTCAAAATTTTGAAAAAGGCAGGTCCAATGAAATGGACTCCGGAAGCGGAGGCTACGCTGCAAGACTTGAAGAGTTACCTGTCCTCCACTCCAATACTTGTCGCACCTAGGCCACAAGAGAAGTTACTGCTGTACCTAGCGGCAACCAATCAAGTGGTTAGTGTTGCGTTAGTAGCGGAGAGGGAGGCAGACGATGAGCCAGCAACCACGGCAAGCACGTCCAGCGACAAGCAGGGGGCTTCCCCGACAAGCTCTGGTCCTGACAAGGATGGGTCCACGCAGACGCAAGAGGAGATACGGAAGAAAATTGTGTAGTGCCCAGTCTACTTTGTCAGCTCCCTTCTGCAGGGGGCTAGATCAAGGTACTCTGGTGTGCAGAAACTGCTTTTCGGCCTCCTCATGGCCTCGAGAAAGCTGCGCCATTACTTCCAAGCACATGAGATAACAGTGGTCTCTCGCTTTCCGCTAAAGAGGATAGTGCAAAATCCAGAAGCAACAGGCAGGATTGTCGAGTGGGCACTGGAGCTGTCAAGCTTTGGCCTCAAGTTCGAAAGCACTTCAACTATCCAGAGCAGAGCATTGGCAGAGTTCATAGCAGAGTGGACGCCAACACCAGATGAAGAGATTCCAGAGACGAGCATCCCCGTCAAGGAAGCGAGCAAAGAGTGGATAATGTACTTTGATGGTGCCTTCTCGCTGCAAGGCGCCGGTGCTGGCGTGCTGCTTGTCGCACCCACCGGAGAGCACCTCAAGTACGTCGTCCAGATGCACTTTCCCAAGGAGCAAGCAACGAACAATACTGCAGAGTATGAAGGTTTGCTTGCCGGTCTCAGGATCGTGGCGGACCTTGGGATCAAGAAGCTGATTGTAAGGGGTGACTCACAACTTGTCGTCCGCCAAGTGAACAAGAACTATCAGAGCCCGTTGATGGAAGCTTACGTCGATGAAGTGAGGAAGCTTGAAGAACACTTTGACGGCCTACAGATGGAGCATGTTCCAAGAGCTCAGAACGACATCGCCAACAGCCTGTCAAAGTGCGCCGCACTTAAATTACCTGTGGAACCAGGGATCTTTGTGCTCAAGCTGACTCAACCATCTGTGACACCATCAACTGGACAAAGCGGAAAGAGAAAGTTGGTTTCTGGTGACTATTTTCCGGCAGAGCTTCCCGAAGCCGTCGCCAAGAAGGTTCCCAAGATCAACACCAAGAATGCTGAGGAGCAGTCTGCTCCTGCAAGCCCTAGGGTTTGTACAGTTGAAGCAGACGCTCCCGACAAGTTTTGCTCCGGCAAGCTTGCCGGGGAACATCAAGCTCCGGCTGAGACACAGGTTCCCGCCTTAGAAGCAAATGTTCCCGCAGCAGCAGATGTGCCTTTAGTCCTTGTTGTCGAGCCACAAGCTCCAACATGGGCACAACAGATTGTCCGTTTCCTTCAAACAGGAGAACTTCCCGAAGAGCAAGAAAAAGCTAAAAGAGTAGCCCGGCAGTCAAGTATGTACCAGTTTGTCGACAACACACTGTACAGAAGAATACTCAACGGTGTGAAATTGAAGTGTATTCCCCGGGAAGATGGACAGAAGTTGTTGGCAGAGATACATGGAGGCATATGTGGCCACCACATTGGCGCAAGAGCACTTGCCGGCAAGGCCTTCCGGCAAGGTTTCTTTTGGCCAGAAGCCCTCCAGGATGGAACTGCACAAGTAACCAAGTGTGAAGCGTGCCAGTTCCATTCCAAGCAGATACACCAGCCAGCTCATGCTCTCCAGACGATCCCTTTATCCTTGCCAGTTTCGGTCTGGGGGCTCGACATCCTCGGCCCCTTTCCCCGCGCAGCCAGGGGCTTTGAGTACTTGTACGTAGCAATCGACAACTTCACAAAGTGGCCAGAAGTGGAACCAGTGAGAAAGGTGACCGCACAGTCAGCAGTCAAGTTCTTCAGGTCGATTGTTTGCCCTTTCGGGATCCCTAACAGGATCATCACCGACAACGGCACACAATTCACAAGTCGCACCTTCATGCAGTACGTCCAAGACCTTGGCGCCAAGGTCTGCTTTGCTTCTGTTGCTCACCCGAGGAGCAACGGTCAAGCGGAGAGGGCAAACACTGAAGTGTTGCACGGACTCAAGACAAGAACTTTCGACAGGATGCACAAGTGCGGAAGAAACTGGATCGAGGAGCTGCCAGTGGTTCTTTGGTCGATCAGGACGACGCCAAATCGAGCCACTGGACAGACACCCTTTGCTCTAGTCTATGGAGCAGACGCAGTTCTCCCCACGAAACTCGTATACGGGTCGCCTCGAGAGCTCGCTTATGATGAGCTCGAGCAAGAGCAGCTGCGACAAGATGACGCACTGCTCCTTGAGGAAGACCGTCTTCAGGCTGCTGTACGAGCTGCTCGATACCAGCAAGCTTTGCGCCGCTACCATAGCCGCAAAGTTAACGCCAGAAGTCTCGAGGAAGGCGACCTTATTCTTCGGCGCGTTCAGTCCGCCAAGAATTCCAACAAGTTGACGCCGAAGTGGGAAGGCCCTTATCGGGTGAAGCGAGTCACAAGGCCCGGCGCTGTCCGCCTTGAGACCGAAGATGCCTATCCGATGAGCAACTCCTGGAACATTGAGCATCTTCGCAAGTTTTACCCATAAGGCACGGTTGCCGTGATCCGCTCGGGCCTTCTTTGTATGGAAAACCTGTGCGCGGAGGGACCAACTCGTAGCTAGTTGCGCCCTTACTTTGTTTCGAGTTTGCTCAGCAGCTTAAGCGTGCTGCGACTAGTGTCGCGCCCTTATTTTGTTTCCGAGCCCGCTCAACAACTTAAGTGTGCTGCAACTGGTTGCGACAAGGTTTCTTGTCGGCAACGGCACCGCCGACAGGCTGCTGAAGTTCCACACTCGGCGCTCGCGGCAAAGGTGCCTACGCCGGCAAGTTCCCTAAAAGCGTAGGGCAAAAACATACAAAGCAAAAGGATTCAAGTAAAGGAAATAACATTGCATTAACTACCCAAAATAGAGTTATATTACAAAGCAACTTGTCGCAGTTCTAATAGACTGTTGTTCATAACATGGTTGGCGGCGACAAGGAAAGAAGAAAATGTGCAAGCTTAATCCGCGCGGTCACCCTCGACCCTCTTGATGCCGCTCACCTTGTCCACAATGGGTGCGACAAGGGCCTTGAGCGCCTCTATATCAACGTCCGACGGCAAGCTCCTGAGGACGTTGGTGAGGTTGATGCCTGGATTGCGGAAGGCCACCTTCATCAACACCTTCTGCAGGGCTCCCGCGCAGAGCCTGCGCGACTCGTCCGCCAGCTGCTTTGGGATCTTCTCCCGGAGTTGCTGGAGGGCCGTCGCCACGCCCTTGAAGAATAAAGTAAGCTTGGCGCTGGGGTGGAGGTTCTCGTCGGTGGAGTACCCGAGGTACTCCGCCCCGAGCTGCGCCAACTCCTTGTCGATGTCTGCGGCGGCGTTGACAAGGCCTTCCGTCCAAAGCTCGACGGTCTGCCTAAAGTTGTTCTGGGTAACGGCAGCGCTCGCCAGCAATGCCTTCTCGGCCCTGATCTGCTCTTTCAGAGTCGTCTCCCGCTCCTTGGCGCCGTCCAGCGTCTTGTTAGGGTGGCCAGCTTCAGCTCGAGGTCGGCGATGGAGTCCTTGACGACGGCAAGCTCCTTGCCCTTCTCGGAGAGGCGGACCTGCAGCTCGGAGTGGCTGTGGGCGTCCTTCTCTCGCTCGAGCTTGAGTGCGGCAACCTCCTCGCCGCTCGTCTTGAGGTTGGCCTCTAGCTGCGCCACCCTCGTCTCCAACTCCCTCTTCGCGGTCTCGGCGGCCGCGGCAGCATCCTTCGCTTCCTAGAGAGCTCCGCCAAGCGACTGCTCGCGCGCGGCAAGTTCCTCCTCGTGACCGTCGAGGTTGACCTTCCGCTGCGCCAGCTCGCCCTCCAGCGTGGCCAGCTTCTCGGCGGCAAGCCACTGCTGTTCCTCCACTTCGGCATTCTCGAGGATGAAGGCCTGCTGCGCCTCGGCAAGCTGCTCCCGCTCCTCCGCCAAGGACCGGTGAGCCGCATGGTTGATGGCCCGGAGCTCCTCCGCGCGCTTCTCGATATCCGCTCCCGCCTTTGCAGCAAGAGCCTCACGGGACTCCAGCTTGGCCTGCCGGGCGCGGTAAAGTGACAGCAGCCTGCGCAGCAGCCGTTCCTCCTCGGGCTTGCTGCTGCTGCTCGGTGCGTCGACAATCTTCAGCCCGGCGGAGGCAAGCACCTCCCCGTCAAAGACCTCTCCCTCGACCGGCGCCCTGGACATGGACGCCCAAGGGAGCTGGATGAAGACGTCGTCGCCGGCCTTTAGGTAGGCGCCTGGCTCGGGCTCGTCGGTGCTGGGGGCTACGGCAGCGGCGGAGGGCTCGGCGGCCGGTGTAGCGCCTGGCGCTCCTGCGGCCTCAGGACCGTCAGTACGACCACCAGCTCCTTCGCCAGCTACTGCGGCGGCAGCCTCGGCGGCCTCTGCGCCAGCAGGATCGTCTGCGCCAACCGTTTCTTCAGCAACGGCGGCGTCGTCAGCAACAACCTCCGTCTCCATTGGCTCAGCTGCGGACGGGTCCGACGGAGGAAAAGACAAGACAAATAGTCAAGCAAATATCCAAAAAAAAGAGGAATCTAAAGGAGAAAAGCCCAAGGGAAATTTTTAAAGCAAAGGGATTACCTGCGCGGGCCGGCTCTTCGGTAAGGTTCCTTGCCGGGGAACTCTCCCTCATCGGCGTGGTTGTAGCTCCCGCCGGTGGATGACCGCTAGTGCTGTCCCTTGGCGGAGTATTCGCCTTGGCGGAGTACTCGCCCTTGGCGGGGTACTCGCCTTTGGCGGAGTGTCCTCCCTTGTCGGAGAGCTTCCCCTTGGCGGTGTGGTAGAAGCCTGCGGCACATCGGGTGCAGTCTCTTGGCGCTCTTGGTGCTGCTGCTCTGCTCCTACACGGATCAACGAACAAGACGTCAGTAAAAGAAGAAGCACCCACGCGCGCCTAACAGCAAAGGATAAACCAGACACTTACGCTGGGGGCTGCTCTGATGACCAATTGCCGGGTCCGGCAAGCTTGTCTCGGGCGCGCCCCCTGCTGTTGCAACGGGCTCGTCCTCGATGACAATCACCGGGGCCTTGGCTCTCTTTGCCGCCCTCTGGGCTAGGGTTCTGAAAAGGAAGAACAGGTTCAGAGTTAGGCAAAAGAGATACAAGACAAAACAACAGAAAATCGAAGAAATACAAGAACTACAAAGACTTACTCTTCTTCCTCCTCGTTGGAGCTGAGCGCAGAGAAGTCGAAGTCTGGCTCACGCGTCCCGGCGCGAGGAGGCGGAGGAGTGGGCTCCCTTGGCCGCTTGGCAGGAGCAGGGGCAGTGGTCTGAGAAGACCCCGCTCCGGTTGCCGCCGAGGCACGAGGGGCGGCAGGAGCAGAAGTTCCGGTCCGGGACGACCCCCCTCCAGCCGCTGCGGAAGCGCGAGGCGCTCCCGCGGCAGCCTTGCTTGCCGCGGTGGCGCGCGTCGCGCGACGCGGCAGCTGTTGGCCCTTCTGCCGCTCCGTCATGTCCCCGGCCTTGCGGAGGCGCTTTCGCGGAGCTGGAGGCTCTGCTGGTGGTGGCGAGCTACCTGAAGACAAAGAAGAGGAGCCGATCTCCAGTGAGCCGCTCGTGTCCCCAACGGGCCCGCTCGACTCGGCACCCTGCTCGGCGGGCTCACTTGTCTCGGCGACCTGCCCGGCAAGCTTTCCCGTTTTGAGAAGCTCTTTTTGCTCGGCAAGGCTTGTCGCCTCCGCTGCCTTCGCCTCCTCCACTGTGTACCCGAACTCGCCCGAGGCCGCGGCTGCCGCCGCCTCTTCCAGCCTGGTGGCAATATATGCCATCTCCTGGTCGGTGGTGTCGCGGGTGAGACCTTTCTTCTCGTCGGAGTCGATTGGCAGTTCCACAAAATTGTCGAAGAATGCCTGCACAGCTTCGTCGGCAGGCTCTTGCCAAGTGGGCTCGATCCCGTGCAAGTCGCACAGCGGCATCATTGCACGGATGCCACTGAGCGACGAGTTGTTGCACAGCGGAACTACGCCCCTCGGCAACGTGAACCATTCGGGATGGTCGGAGTCATACTTGAACAAAGCCTGGAGCATCGCGTTGAGCTCCAGGACAGTGAAGTTATAATTGAGGCCCGGGCGTAGCCTCATGATATCTGCCGCATTCTCGAACTCCCAGGCGGCCCTCTTCCTCTCCTGCAAGGGGGCGATGCGGCGGCGGAGAAAGTCTGCTCCAACTGCGCCTACAGTCAGCCCGGCAAGCCTGAGGCGAAGGATCCGGGTAGTGGCAATCTTCAGTCTACTATCTTCCGGGGCCAAATCACTCCAGTCGTCGCCGCGTACTACTGGGGCTTGGCGCCGGGCGGTAAAGTGCTGCGGGTTATCCTCTACGATCCAACACCAATTGGCTCTCCACTCATCCCACTTGCCGCAGAGCTCTCCCGACAAGTAAACTTCCTTCTTATGGGTCCTAGAGATCCAAGAGATTCCGCCAGACAGAGGCTCTCCCCTCTCAACTCGAGGCGTGAAGTTGTGGCGGAAAAGAGCTACATTGGGGAAGACTCCGACAAAGTTCTCGCAGAGGTGTGCGAAAACGGCCATCGTCAGAACGGCGTTGGGGGTGAAGTCAAGGAGGTGAAACCCATAGGTGTTCATGATATCGCAGAAGAACTCAGAATAGGGCGGGCAGAGCCCGCAGTAGAAGAACAGAGCGAAGAATGCGTAGCCATTTGGGAACATCTCGCAAGCTACGGCTGGGATTACCTTGGTGTGCGGATGCGCCTTCGTCTCCCTCGACCAGAAAAGGTAGAAGGTATCCCTCAGCTCCTCCGCGTCAAGCTTGGGGGGGAAGACTGCCTTCCTCTTCCGCATCGCCGCGAGCCGCAGCGCATCGACCGACTTCTTGGTCTTTCCCTTCTCGATCTTCGGAGCCATGGCAGAAACGGTGAAGGAGGTCGACGGCGCTGGTGGTGCTGGTGGCAACCGAGGGCGGAGCGCTGCTCTCTTTCGTCCTTCGGGAAGGAGGGGAGCGGCGGAGGTTTCTGAGGATTGAAGAAGCAACGGGTAGATGGACGAACTGCCCCTGTTTCCCCTGCTTATAAGGGGGGAAGAGGCGGACGTTCCGCATTTCCAATTAAAGAAACAGGCCACGATCTCTCCCACGACGCCACGATTGACGCGTGCCGTTAGGGGAGGGAGCGGTGGATACGGAGTAAGATACGGCGTGCCGCGGGCCGCGCGTGCCCGTGCACTGTTTTGGGCCTGGCCCAACAGCGCTCGGCACCGTCTATGGCCCAGGCCCGGGGGCTCCTGTCGGTGTACTAAAGTAGGGGTACCTTAGTATCCCGAACTTGTGCACGGGCAGTTGCAGCGTCCCGCGGCAAGGCTTGCCAGGCGACCGCCAAGATCCTCCGTGGTTCCCTTGGAGCCATTGAAGAACAAAGTATCCAAGTCCAGAAGACAAGGCCCCGGCAAGAGGAGCTTGCCGGGAAGGCCACTCAAGGCACAAAACAACTCAAGACACGAGACCCTAGCAAGAGGAGCTTGCCGGGAAGGCCAATCGAGGCATCTCAAGGAACTTGCCGCGACGCACCACGCGTCCCGGCAAGGCCCGGTGAGCGACAAGCTCCCGAAAGGGACAAGATAGCGACCGCGGTAAGACGTTTGCCGCGGCAAGCTTCCACTCAGTACCCGCGCTCCAGCGCATCCACCTACGTGCCGCCCTGGGACCATCCCAGGTGCACGTGGCGGAAGGTTGTGCAGCCTGGGGTACACGGTGGCAAGCAGCGATGACAAGGCTACCGTCGTGGCGGACGGTGGCGCCCCTGACGGCCACTTTTTGCACTGTTTGGGCGACGGCGACGGACATTGAATGCCCTTGTCCCCTGCCGTCAGGGTTAGGTATGGCGCACTATGCAAACACTGTTCCAACTACCACTCTTTTTACATTTTTACCCTCATCTATGTTGCCACCTGTCGGTGACCCCTTTGACCTATAAAAGGAAGCCCATGCGCAACGTAGAAGGGGTTCCGAACATCGATCATTCCCAGGCTCGGTCTTGCTAGCGGTTAGAGTGTACTGTAGCTCTCCTCGCTCCCGAGCAAGAACACAATACAAATCAAAGCAGGAGTAGGGTTTTACGCATCCGTGCGGCCCGAACCTGGGTAAACCGCTCGTGTGCTCGCCTCGATCCGCTCTTCGTGCATCCTCCGCCCCCGGCCGTACCGAAAAGGGGCTCCGGTCCCACAGGTGTTCGTGGGCGATCAGCTACCCCGACAATGGAGCAATACGATCTCGTAGTGACCGTATAATCACCTCATCACGTATAAGCTGCAACCTCGTCGCTTGTTTTCTAGGGTTTGCACTCTTCACACTCTCTCCAGTATATATATACACGCTGGAGCCTCGGCGCTTGTAGTTGTTCTCTTCACACTCTCTCACCCTCTCCAGATCTAAACAAGACTTCGTTGGCCTCTCTCTCCCCTCACTGTTGATCTGCTTGTAGTTGCTCTCTTCACACTCTCTCAGCCTCTCCATATCTACACAAGACTTTGTTGGCATCTCTCTCTCTCCCCTCACTGTTGGTCAAAGAGCCGGCAGGATCCGTCCACCGGGAAGGGAAGGAGGCTTAACGTTGTTGCCGTTGGCAAGGGAGGGAATCCACTACCGGCACAGCAGTTCACTTTCACCCAGCGGCGGCACGGGAGGGCCTTCGACCCCTTCTTCTTCGCCGCCGTACATAGTGTGGGTCGAATGGCCTCCGGTCGCCCACCGAACCACACCCCAAGAACCTTAAGGTATAATTTAGTTATTCTACATGCATTGCTCTAGCTGCATGTGGGATTTTTCCGCTTCCGTACTCGAATCTAGGTGTTGGATCAAACAGAAAAGTAGTGGGGAAAGTTGTATACCATGAATCTAGGACATGGTTCAAAGAGGAAAGGAATGGGGGAAAGTAGTGGGAAAAGGTGTATAGCATGAATCTAGGACATGGTTCAAAAAGGAAAGGAAGGGGGAAAGTTGTATCGCATGAATCTAAGACGTGGTTCAAAGAAGACATGAATGGGGGAAAGTAGTGGGGAAAGTTGTATATCATAAATCTAGGGCGTGGTTCACAGAGCAAAGGAAGTCGGGAAAGTACAAGTATAGACTAGCTATCCAACACCTACGTTGGTCGAAAAGGGAAATCTAGGACGTGGTTCACAGAGGAAAGGAAGTGGGGAAAGTACTAGTATAGACTGACTATCCAACACCTACGTTGGTCGAAAAGGGAAAACAATGAGAAACGTAGTACACACATCTGTAACGAACTGATCTTTTGTTTTGGGGGACAAGGCTGTAGAGTTTGAGCAGGACTAGATTTACTGCGCTCACATAGGGAAAGGTGTCTAAAGATAACAAAACTGGGACCAACACAAATATGCTCCTTGGTTGTTTGTTCTTTGTTGCAACAGACTATGCATCACCCCAGTACATCGGTAGATGCACATGATGCTGGTGCGTCCACTGTCCCGTGCAACTCTTTAGCTCTTGTTAATCTAAGGCCATGTTTGGTTAAAAACTCCCTAGTCCCTACTTGCTTAGTTCCAGGGACTAAACATGGACTAGAGGTTATTAAATGACATGCTAAAAGATCATGTTACCCCTAGTAATGAACTAATAGAGACAAGGTGCCATGCGTGGCAGGGGCAACTGTTGGAAAAAGTCCCAAAAAGACTCTCCCTCGGGGTCTTCTTTCTTTAGTACCAAATGCCCACTTTTAGTCCCTCCAGTTTTGTTTAGATGGGACTGACACGGAGTTTTTAGTCCCTCCACCAAAATGTCCATGTAAACAAGCACCCTCTAATAATGTCGCTGGAAAATCGATGCAATGCCACAGTTAAAAGAAAATTACATGTTTAACATATTTTATCGTTAATATAATCTCTCTGTTAATATTAATCAATGCCACCGTTTGAGAAATGCTACTGTCTTGCTTTCTTTCCCATTTAGATAAGGTAGATGCTTCTTTTTGTTGGCTTCTGTGTCATCCACCATTATTGACCACTAGTTGTTTCCTTCGCACCTCTGTGTAAACAGGGTTATTTACTTCACCTCGTTGCCATTGTGACCTTTTGTTGCACTGCACAAAACACTTTTGTTTTAAGAGTATTTTGTGCAGTTCAACCAAAATGTCACACCGACAACGTTACTTGATTGCTTGATCTTAGTGGAACTGCACAAGAGGAGATCTTACTTCCTATCCGTGTTGGCAAATTTAGTTCAGATCTTCTTCTTTGAGTTGTTTGAATTCCGTGTCATGAGAGGTCAGTACTAGACTTCTTTCACATTGAAGGCGAAGCTTGTCTGTTATTGAACCAAGTGATGAAGGGGAAGAACAAGCGGAAGAAAAACAAAAATCAACTGTTGGTTCTGTAAAGAAGCACTGGAACTGTGATGAAACAAGTAATGATATAGTTTTGCATCTTAATTTATTGCTATGGCTGGAACGAGCAATTGTTTTGCCACTGATTTGATGCCACTCTTAATGTAATACGTAATTATCTCTACTTGTGCAAACAGGGATCTTCTCTAAAGATACCATATATTTTAGTGGAACTGCAGAAGAAGATGTTGGAAACATTAATCTAATCGAGGAGTATATAGTAAGCATGGCCACCACAGTAGATAGCAACAGATGGTTCTGGAGAAGTGCTTCATCTGTATGCTCTACACAATAAGCCTCCTGACAAAGGTTGGTACTTGCCCACTGATTTCATCCATATGATTGAACTTTGTCATCTCTATTGGTGTTCTGCTACTGTTTAGATACTGTCATCAAAAAGTGGTATTGTCCTTGAGAAGTGCTTCATCTGTGCTGTTTTAAATATTTCCTTTCCATTTTTCAAGCAAACAGGGATGCTAGCATTTAGTTATCCTCTTGTCTTTGCACAACAGGATCATCCTCCTCTGAGGCCTTGTTCGGTTGAGGTGGTTTTTGAAGGGGAATTAGATCCCCTACAAGCCAAAATCGTCTCCAATCCACTCCAATCCCCTTGGGAGGAGGATTAAACGAACAAGGCCTGAAGAAGAATATGGAGTACGTGAACTGACTAGTTCCGATTATGCCAGGATGAAGAAGCCATATCTATCTTCTCATCAGAAGGAGCAGTTGAAGGATGGTTACATTACCCCCCCCCCCCACAAGACCAAACTAACTTCAGCTCAGAAGGACTGACAAATCTCCATTTTCTAGCTATGATGCGCGAGTACAATGTTGTTCTAGGATTCTTTCTGGTGAGTTCCATTTTTTTAAAGTGTGCTCTACATGGACCATGTAGGTGCCTTTTTAAACTATCAATTCATAGTACAGTTTGCTTTATACTAATCACTTTTTTTGTATTTGTGCAACCAGGGGTGCTCAGCTTGATTTCAATGGGAACTGTACAAAATGTTCATGAATACATCGAATCATTCATTTCCACCACAAGAAAGGAGGTGCTGATAAGTTCAAGTAGTTGCAACATATAAGGGCGAAATCATACAAGCTACGCGCGAATTTGGTTGATTTTGGTGGAACTGCACAAAAAGAACAGTTGGTTTATTTAGCACGAGGTGCCATGTCAATGTCCGAACTGATGGAAAACCATGCCCATTCCACAATCGTAGGCATTTGATATTTTGGAATGGGAAAACCTTGTCAAATTTTGCTCAATGATTTTAGCAAGAAGACATGTGTTTGCTATTTTCGAATGGGACGCCCTTTGCTATCAGCAGCGTCAATCCATTTTTTTATTCTTTAGTTGTGAAGTAAATATTGGCTATGACATGTGAATCGCTGAGATGCATAATCATCGATTGTTTTGAAAGTTCTTTATGAATTGCCAGGCATGTGTGTTTGATTGCAATGTACAGGAACGCTAAAAAACTGCTCAAACTCTTTGTACTCATTCTGTTCCTTTTTACTTCGCACATTGTGAAAGTGCATACTTTTTTCTATAAGATTGGTCAAAGTAGAGATACTTTGACTGCAGACGTAACTTGTATGCAGACTAGAAAGGACTGGAGGGAGTACATGTGAAACTGCTGCAAACGAGGTGTTCACCCTAGGAATAATGCTAGTACGTATTGTTTTGCATGTTCATCCAATATCAGTGATACAAGAATTCAAACTAATCAAAATAAATTCATTCATACATGGTCGGATTTCATATAAACATGCCGAATTTCATTACATTTCATACATTCTTCAACTAAAAAGGGGTGCGCTGAAGGTATAATTAATTAACCGAAGCTACCCACCTGTGTCTGGCTGAGCCGAACAAAAGCTTCAGTGACTTAACTGCAGGTGCAGTTACGTAATTGACATGTGGCCCAGATGCTTGTTGGGCCCACGTGTCAGTCACCCAACTGCACCAGCAGTTAAGTAGAAGCAGCGTCCTTCTCCCACATAGCTCTCCGACTCCACGTCGCCGCCAAGAAGCTAACTGGCCGGAGGATAGCAGCGGTGGCCTTAATTGGACCCGAGCGGTGGCAACCTACCGTGTCCTACTCTTCCTCGCTTTCCATGTGGCGCGGCCTCGTTGGTAGCAGGGCGGGGCCTCGGCAGAGCCAGCGATGTCTTTTGTCTCGTTGCCGTCGGGCGGCGCCCCGGCGGAGCGGGGGAAATCCTCCACCTCGTTGCCGGCAGGGTGGGGCCTCGGCGGAGCCGGCGGTGTCCTCTGCCTCATTGTTGGCGCAGCGGGGCCTCGGCGGAGCAAGCGGTGTCTTCTGCCTCGTTGTTGGCGCCGCGGGGCCTCGGCGGAGCAGGGCCTCGTCGACGCCAGTGGAGCGGGGACTCGTCAGAGCCGGCATTGTCCTCTGCCTCGTCCTCGGTCTCGCCAAACAGCACCTCGCCCGCTTCATCGCCCTCTTTGTAGGTGGTCGCAACCTCCACCACTCGCATGCGGTACCGCCAGCGCTCGAGGCGGGCCTCGCGGGCGGAGCGGTACGAGTCGAGCAGCGCCTCCTGCTCCGCCCGCTCCGCGGCGATCTGCTCCTCCGCCTGCAGGTGCTCCTGGAGGAGATGGTGGTTGTAGGCGGCGTCGGCCTGCGCCTCTTGGAACTGCTCCTCACGCTTCTGCATCACCGTGTCCATATATTGGGCACGGGCCTCGCCGATGGTCATGGTGCAATGCACCAGCAAGCATGGCGCGGAGGAGGGGGTTGGCACCGGATCTTCGACTACCATGTTCTCCATTGGGACGTCGTCGTCCTCCGGCTGCCTGCTGGCCAGCCAGTCGGCAGCAATGGCTGCCATCTCCTTGTGGTCCGCCGTCCGCCCGTCTCGAAGAGCGCTGGAGCGCGAGGAACCCATGGTGGGCAGTAGTGGTGTGTACAGGAGAATAGGAACGAATGCAGATGACTGCGGCTATGGCCGGTGCAGTAGTTTATATAGCAATGGTGGGCGGCGGAGGGATGGACGTGTGGTGCCGGAGTAGCTGCCTTGGCAACCGCGTATCATTAATGTGGGTGGCAGAAGGACGGACGGACGACAATTGTGTCGTTTGAAGGCGGAGCAATCGCATGCACCGGGAAGCAGGGCGGGCGGCTAACCGTTTCGGGTAGAAAGCACGTGCGGGCAAGGGAGGCGTTCTGGGTGGGCCAGGGTAGTCACACTCGTGCTTGGCAGTGGGTCAGTCCAGCAGCCGGACATGCTGGCTCGCCAGCTACCTCGCCGAGCTGAGCGACGACAATCAGACAATGGATGTAGCTTCCGACCAGGAGCCGGCGCCACTGTCCAAACCGGTTCATGCCGTGTTCACCATAGAGCAGGTGCGGCCGCACTTCAACGCCCTAATGGCGGAAGAGCTACCAGCGCAGGAGTACCTATGATGCAACCTCCGTCTCCTCAACGAGCACCGGTGAACAAGCGAACGACAATGCCGTCGCGGACATGTGGCCCTATGATCCTGGCTTCCCGAATGAGCAGCGGGCGCTGTATCAGACCATCCATAGGGCCCGCGAGGCCCTCTCCGTCGTCCTTTGAGTTGTTGCGCTCGCTGTGGCGCCGCCGTCTCGTGTTGTCAACATGGTCAACAGACATGAGGATGAGGAGATGACTTTACTTGGATAGGATGACAGTGGGGACCCACCAAGGCCATAGCCGCACGTACGCAAGTGCCTCCTTATTAGTATATAAAACTATAAATTTTTTTGCTTCCTCCTGGTTTCCTGACATCACGGTCCCACACCATTGTCAACCTATGTAGTCAATAAATGAGAGAATTGCACAAGAAGCGGCAGACAGCTGGGACCAAGCAGCTCGAGCAGTCTTTGTGTTTTTGAGGTGTGAGCACTGCAGTGTTTTTCTTGAGCGATGTTTAGCCTAGATATTAATTTTTCTCCTCTGAACAACAACGAAAACATCGTTGCAGCTATTAACTGGGCGGGTTATGGCCCGTCTAGCCCAGGCCAGATATCCAGTCCAGATATTATTATTTTTAAAGCTGAAAATGGCTAGCCCAGCTGTACTTTTTTTTAGGAATAGCCAGGCAAGGTCATGTTGTAATTCTCCACCCCGCCGGGCTGCAAATCTTTCCTAGGAGGGATGCATTAGGCTTAACAAGAAAATGGGCTTTAAGAAATAATAAATGGGATGTAATTATAAAAATTGGGCAGTAACTATAAAAAATGCACCAAACACGTAATTACTTTATAAAATATTATTTTTGGATATTGGAAATTTTAATTTCATTAATTTTTGCGAGCGCAATGTTTCGTTGGATTTTTATGTAATATAAATTTATATTGAAATTGTATTTCATCTGACTAGAAATTTGGGGATAAAAATATTTCGGATCCCATCAAAATGTGCGAAATTTTATTGAATTCTGTTTTGAACGGTTGGTTGAAATGGGCTGTACTTTTAACAAACTGTAAATGGGCTGTAGTAAATTCCATTAGAATTCAAAAATTGGCTGCACATTCTTACAAATCTCAAATGGGCTATAAGTTCTCTGCCACACACTTGTGGCCTTACTAAGTTGACGCGTCCCCTCAAAATAAAAAGAGTTGACGCGTATGCAAGGCTTTGTCAACTTATAGTCAACACACGGTTCTAGCAGCAGTGGCCGTTGGATGTCCATCCAACGGATGTCGTGCTTCTTCTTCAATCTCGGATATTCTAGCTTCACCCGCCCAAAAAATGATTCCTCCCCCTGACATCTGGGGCGCACCGTTTCGGAAGCTGACCTATGGGCCTACTAAGTTGACGCGTACCAAGGGCTTTGTCAACTTAGTCAATATAAACGATTCTAGCCGCAGTGACCGTACGATGTCCATCTAACGGCCGTCGTGCTTCTTCAACCTCTAGTCTTCTTGCTCCAGCCGCCCAAAGCAGCA
The DNA here is from genome assembly GCA_902687465.1 of Secale cereale. Classification (NCBI taxonomy): domain Eukaryota; kingdom Viridiplantae; phylum Streptophyta; class Magnoliopsida; order Poales; family Poaceae; genus Secale; species Secale cereale. The sequence goes on from LR738714.1 coordinate 563,128,426, forward strand.
TCGATCGTGCCGCCTGCTCCTGCCTCCCGTGGACGGTTGTGCTGCCGTGCAGGCCTCACCGGCCCTACTACTCCCACTGCTGGCCAGGCCATCCCTCTACTCACCCACACCCCATGTTGTTCCGCGGCAACGGAAACCTCACACCGCAGCTGAACCAGTGAACCCTCGTACTCCTCTCCGCACGGGCTTCCACTGCCGCGTCTACCCTGGCTCTACGTCGTCCCCTTCCTAGGCCTTGCCGTCGTCCACAGCCCTGGTGCTCTCGGTGCGGCGTGGTCAATGTGGTCAAGGAACGGCTTCCATCGGATGTGGACTATACATGGAGAGGCTGACAGCTGGGTCCACGACGGCAGCAAGGAAGTGCCTCCTTATTATGCGGAAAATACTGATTCCTCCACCTGACTGCAGGGACCCACCGGATGGACCATCGTATTTTGCGGAAAAAATATTTCCCCCTGACTGATGGGACCCACCGGACGGGCCACCGTATTGCGCAAAAAAAACGTTCCCCCTGCTGTCAGCTCAGACCCACCGGAAGTGCCTCCTTATTACGCACAAAAAATGAATACTCCCCCTGCTGGTTGGGACCCACCTTTGTGGGAGGCTGACTTGTTGGCCTACTAAGTTGACGGGGACGGTGTGCTTTGTCAACTTAGTCAATATGAACGATTCTAGGTCCAGTGACCGTACGATGCCCATCCAACGGCCGTAGTGCTTATTCAACCTCTGGTCTAGTTGCTCCAGCCACCCAAAGCAGCGCCGGTCGTGCCGCATGCTCCTGCCTCCCGTGGCCGGCTATGCTGCCGCGGAGGCCTCAACGCCCCCTACTATTCCCACCGCTGGCCAGGCCATCCGTCTACTCACCCACACCCCCTGTTATTCTGCGGTGACGACAACCTCACACCGCAACGAACCAATTAACCCTTGTACTCCTCTACGAGTGGGCATCCACTGTCGCGTCGTCCCCTTCCTAGGCCTCGTCGTCGTCCACCGCCCTGGTGCTCTCGGTGCGGCGTGGTCAACGTGGTCAAGGAACGGCTTCCATCGGACATGGACTATAAGTGGAGAGGCTGACGGCTGGGTCCACGGCCGCAGCAAGGAAGTGCCTCCTTATTACGCGCAAAATAATTATTCCTCCACCTGACAGCGGGGACCCACCGGACGGGCCACCGTATTTCGCAAAAAAAACGTTTCCCCCTGACTGCTGGGAACCACCAGCTACATCTTCACACGCAAGGAAGTGCGTCTGGGCAAAAAAATGATTTGCCCCCCTGAATGTTGGGACCCACCAGCTACATCTTCGCACGCAAGGAAGTGCGTGGCAGTTGGGACCCACCTGGTCGAAGCGTATGTAGCATTGTCATTCTGGTCGCGAACGTGTACATACATACTGGTCGATGTAGAGGCACGCACATGTCGTAGCAGAGGCGCGCACGTAGCATGTACACGTACGTACATCAGCCTGGGTGCAAGAAAGTAAATACGGCCACGTATGTACATACAGGCGAGGTCTCGAACGCCTACTCGCGCGTACGTACGGCCACGGCTCGTGTACATGCATGGGTCGGAACGGAGAAACATCGTCATCTTCGTGTTCATGGGGAGCCAACCGGCTGGGTCGGAATGGAATGCGTCGTCGTGTTCATCTGGAGGGCTTGGAAGGAACATCCGATGGAAACGAGGCCTGGCGTATCGCAGAATGAAGGAAACGGCCTTGTGTTCGACCGGCGACGTTCGAAACGGGATCCTGTTCACCGGGAGGGGTCTGGCGTAACGCAAAATTGAGGAAACGGACCTCCGACGGTCGAAATGGGGGTCCTGTTGATCGGGAGGGGTGTGGCGTACCGCAAGACGGTGGAAACGGACTTGTGTTGGAGCGCTACGGTCGAAACAGGGGTCCTGTTCATCGGGAGGGGTGTGGCGTACCACAAAACGGGACTCCACAGGGTACTGTTTATCTCCACCGTCGACCCCCTCCAGCCTCCACGGGCTACTGTTCATCCATCGTCGACCTCCTCCAGCCTCCACCTGCGACTGTTCACCCACGACCCATGTTCATCCAGCCTCCACCACGCGCTACTCCACCGGCTACTGTTCAACCAGCCCTCTCCACGGGCTCCTGTTCAACCACCCCTCCACGGGCTACTGTTCATCCAGCCCTCCATCGTCTACTGTTCATCCACCCCTCCACGGGGTGGTCCTATTCATCCAGCCCTCAACGGGGTCCTGTTCATGCAGCCTCAACCGGCTCGATCGATCGGGGTCCTGTTCATCCAGAGGCAACACCACGGGGTCCTGTTCATCCACCCCCACCGGGAACTGTTCATCCAAACCCCCCAGCAATGCTCACTGTTCATCCAGAGGCAGCATCGATCGGCTTCAGTTAGCAGCAGTAGCGAAGGAATCGCTCGATCAGGTTCAGTTAACAGCCATCGATTGATCGGTCGAGTTCAGTAACGCGTAGCCTGCAGTGCAATCGCTCGGGTTTAGTTAGATCCCAGAGCCTCGCTCGGGTTCAGTTAGAGCCCAACGCCTCGCACCCACGCGCGTGCGTGTACGAGAGAAACGTGCATCGCTCGTCCCCAACCACCCACCGTAACCGGGAACACCCTGATATTTTCCTCGCCCTCACTTCTACCACGGGTTTTTCCATCATGGACGGCCCAAAGAATGTCATGCAGCTGCGTCTTCGACCCGTCCAGGACGAAAAGCCCATTTTATGTCATGATTTTTTGTCATAGAAGTAGGACCCCACCACATCTATGATGATACGGGGTGTTGTCACAATTATCGTCATAGAAGTGTCATAAGTATGACAGAAAAAAGTTTCGTTCGGCCCAAAATGTCACGGATGTGTCTTTTTTTGTAGTGATGCTTGCTGGATAGTGGTCGATGTGTGGAGTAATAGTAGTAGATGCAGGCAGAAGTCGGTCTACTAATCTTGGATGTGATGCCAATATAATGATCATTGTCTGTATATCGCCGTGAGTATTTGAAGTTCTATCAATTTCCCAACATTAATTGTTTCCCATCGTTTGCTATTTTCTCGAGAGAAGCCACTAGTGAAATCTACGACCCCCGGGGCCTCTTTCTCATATTATTTGACTTTGAGATCTATTTGCCTTTGCTTTTATTTTCAGATCTATATTATCAAAAACCCAAAAATACCTTGCTGCAATTTATCTTATTTATCATTCAATCTATCAATATTTACAACTCTATCATGTCTGTTACCCGAAAGGGATTGACAACCCCTTTTACACGTCGGGTTGCGAGTATTTGTTATTTGTGTGCAGGTGATGTTTATGTTATGTTGCTTGGTTCTCCTACTGGTTCAATAACCTTGGTCTCGTCACTGAGGGAAATATCTACCGCTGCTATAATGCATCATCCCTTCCTCGTTGGGGAAATACCGACGTAGTTCTAGCAGTCATTGGCCAGCAAGGCACTTTTTGGCTCGTCATAGCTAGGCTTTTCTGCACTGGTGAAGTGGTGATGGTTAATAAAACCACCAGTTTCAAGAAAAGGGGCAAGGGAAAGAAAAGGAACTTCAAGAAGAATGACAAGCAAGCTGCCGCTCCAGTGAAGAAGCACAAAGCTAGACCCAAGCCTGAAATTGAGTGCTTCTACTGCAAAGCAAATGGTCAGTGGAAGCGGAAGTGCCCCAAATATTTGGTGGATAAGAAGGATGGAAAAGTGAAGAAAGGTATATTTGATATACATGTTATTGATGTGTTCCTTACTAGTGCTTGTAGTAGCACCTGGGTATTTGATACTGGTTCGGTTGCTCATATTTGTAACTCGAAACACGAGTTGCGGAATCAACGAAGACTGGCTAAGGATGAGGTGACGATGTGCGTCGGGAATGGCTCCAAGGTCGATGTGGTCACCGTCGGCATGCTACCTCTACATCTACCTTCAGGATTAGTTTTAGACCTCAATAATTGTTATTTGGTGACAGCATTGAGCGTAAACATTATATCTGGATCTTGTTTATTGCGAGATGGTTATTCATTTAAGTAAGAGAATAATGGTTGTTTGTTTATATGAGTAACATCTTTTATGGTCATGCACCCTTAGTGAATGGTCTATTATTGTTGAATCTCGATCGTACTGATACACATATTCATAATATTTATGTCAAAAGATGAACATTTCATAATGATAGTGCAACATACTTGTGGCACTGCCATTTTGGGTGTAAAACGCATGAAGAAACTCCATGCGGATGGACTTTTGGAATCACTTGATTTTGAATCATTTTATACTTGCGAACCATGCCTCATGGGTAAGATGACTATAACTATGTCCTCCGGAACAATGGAGCAAGCTAATGACTTATTGTAAATAATACATACCGATGTATGCGGTCGAATGAGTGTTGAAGCACGCTGCAGGTATCGTTATTTTCAAACCTTAATAGATTATTTGAGTAGGTATGGGTATATCTACTTGACGAAACACAACTCTGAAACATTTGAAAAGTTCAAAGAATTTTAGAATGAAGTGGAGAATCGTCGTAACAAGAAAATAAAGTTTCTACGATCTGATTGTGGAGGCGAATATTTGAGTTACCAGTTTGACCTTCATTCAAAACAATGTGGAATAGTTTCACAACTCACGCCACCTAGAACACCATAGCGTAATGGTGTGCCCGAACATCGTAACCGTACTTTATTAGATATGGTGCGTTCTATGATGTCTCTTACTAATTTGCCACTATCATTTTGGGGTTGTGCATTAGAGACAGCCGCATTCACGTTAAGTAGTGCACTATCTAAATCCGTTGAGATGACACAGTATGAACTATGGTTTGGCAAGAAACCTAAGTTATCGTTTCTTAAAGTTTGGGATGCGACACTTATGTCAAAAGGCTTCAGGCTGATAAGCTCGAATCCAAAGCGAAGAAGTGTATCTTCATAGGATACCCAAAACAAACTATTGGCTATACCTTCTACCACAGATTTGAAGGCAAGATCTTTGTTGCTAAGAATGGGTCCTTTTTAGAGAAGGAGTTTCTCTCAAAAGAAGTGAGTGGAAGGAAAGTAGAACTTGATGAGGTAGTTGTGCCTTCTCTCGAATTGGAAAGTAGTACATCGGAGAAAACCATTCCCGTGATGCCTACACCAACCAGAGAGGAAGAAAATGATGATCATGAAACTTCAGATCAAGTTAGAGCAACTCTAGCAGACCCCGCAAAGAGCTGGCCCGCAAAACGCATTTGCAGTTTGCGCAAAACAGCTTTTGCGGGCCGGCGCGGGCTGGCACAGATGCAGCCCCCCCAAACGGATCCGTAAAAAAGTATATTCGCGGAATATGTTTTTTTACGGGTCGGCTATGCGGGTTCTGCTCTTTGCGTCACTGCATCCCCGCATATCATCAGCCCGCAAATATCAAATCCAACATAATTCAACAATCGAAAACAAACTGAATTATTCAAATCAAACATAAAACAATAATCATCCGCATTACAAATAATTATACAAATCACCGTAGCAAATTTAAAATAATGCCATACAAAACTTGTCATGAATACAAATACAAATGAATACAAAAATTAGTCACTGTCTAGCCCTTTGCCAATGGTGCTCAATGAGATCTTCCTGAAGTTGAAAGTGCGTGTCTGCATTTTCATTCTCCTTGTATGTCTGAAGAAAAGGTCTAATGCGGTTTGGGTCTCTAGCTGGTTTGACACGGCTACCCACATTGTCGTAAAAGAATTCTAAGTCCATTCCTCTCTCATCTTCAAGAATCATATTGTGCAGGATAACACGACAAGTCATGATGTTCTTCAGGGTTTTCTTATCCCAAAAACGAGCAGGACCACGGACAATGGCAAACCTAGATTGCAAAACACCGAATGCTCTTTCAATGTCTTTTCAGGCTGCCTTGCACCCTTGCAAATTCACATTGTTTTTTGTTTTGGGTTCTTTGATGCTCTTGACAAATGTGCACCAAGGAGGATATATACCATCTGCAAGATAGTACCCCTTTGTGTATTCATGCCCATTGATAGTGTAGTTGCAAGCAGGAGCATCACCACTAGCAAACAAATGAGAGCGTTGCAACACATTGATATCATTGAGTGTGCCGAGCATACCCAAAAAGCAATGGCAAATCCATAAATCCTCGGATGCTACGGCCTCTAGCACAATTGTTGCATCACGAGACTTGCCACAATACATTCCCTGCCAAGCCTTGGGGCAATTTTTCCAATTCCAATGTATACAATCAATGCTACCTAGCATGCCGGGCCAACCTCTCCTCTCATTAGCTGCCATTAATTTCTTTCTGTCATCTTCATTTGGTGCCCGAAGATACTCAGGACCAAAGACACGGACGATCACTTTCGCAAATCTACGCACAGACTCAGTCGTGCTATCTTCACCGTTGCGAAGATACTCATCGGCATAGTCAGCCAGAACGGCATATGCAATCACCCGCATAGGTGCAGAGATTTTTTGATATGCACTAAATCCCTTTAAGCCCGCGACATTCCTTCTTTGAGTGAAATATCGGCAATTTGCCTCGCAAGCTTCAACAATTTTCACAAAAAGGGATCGGCGCATTCGGTACCTTCTGCGGAAGAGGTGTGCAGGATATGTAGGATTCTCTGAAAAATAATATTGCATCAACATCTCGTTCCCAAGATGGGATTCCGCAGAATGCATAGACGCCCGACAGTAGATCCTCGCCTCCTCTTCCGGTACTCGCCTTCATGCTCCTTCACGGCAAGCGCCATGACCAATGTTTGCTGTCGAAAGGTCGAAAGCATGATCTCCGCATCCGAGTCGTCCGAATCGGACGAATCGGATAGCAAGAACTTCTCGCACGGGGTCAAGTCCATCTACACGTACACCGGCGCGTCAATCTACTACACAGCTCACAAAATTCGGAAAAAGGGACTAACCGATGGCGAGTGATCCCTGGCGGCGACGAGGGTGGTGCGCTCGGCGGTGGTCGATCCCAGCGGCGGCGGCGACTGGGGCGGCTCTTCTTGCCGGATCCAGAGGGGCGGTGCAGCGGCTCGGCGTGGGAAGGCGTGGGGCGGCCCTGCGGAGCGATTCCGCCCGAAGATATGGCCGGAATCGCCAGCAGCGGGCGGGCGGAATCAAGGGCGGGCGGCGGCGGAAGGAGGGGGAAAAGAGCGCGGGGCTGAAATGTCCCTCCTGCCAACTGCTTCTCTATGATGCAGGGCAACGCAGCCGCGATGGTGAAACCCTCCTTTTCCAGGGTTGGGATCGGGAATTTGCCGCGCCCCCTAAAAAATTTTGCGGGCCTCGGCGGGTTGTGGGGTCTGGTCGGGCGGGCTTTGATACGTCTCCAACGTATCTATAATTTTTTATTGTTCCATGCTATTATATTATCCTTCTAGGATGTTTTATGGGCTTTTATATACACTTTTATATGATTTTTGGGACTAACCTATTAACCCAGAGCCCACTGCCAGTTTCTATTTTTCTCCTGTTTTAGAGTATCGTAGAAAAGGAATATCAAACGGAGCCCAATTGACCTAAAATTCAACGGAGGCTGTTTTTGGACCAGAAGAAGCCCACGGAGTACCGGGGGAGGACCAGGAGATGCACAGGCTGCCCACGAGGGTAGGGGAGCCCCCCAACTAGGCGCGTCCCCCTGCCTCGTGGACAGCACGTAGACCCCCTTTACTTGCCCCCGACTCCAACACCTCCTATATATACAGAAACCTCTGGAAAACAACCTAGATCGGGAGTTCCGCCGTCGAAAGCCTCTGTTACCACCGAAAACCAATCTAGACCCGTTCTGGCACCCTGCCAGAGGGGGGGAATCCCTCTCTGGTGGCCAT
>LR738714.1:563153408-563190609 GCA_902687465.1 Secale cereale
GGTGGCGTGAGTAGTGAAACTATTTCACATTGTTTTTATTGAAGGCCAAACTCGCTAACTCAAATATTTTACCTCTACGATCATATCGTAGAAACTCTTATTTTCTTGTTACGATGATTCTCCACTTCACTCTGAAATTCTTTGAACTTTTCAAATGTTTCAGACTTGTGCTTAATTAAGTAGATATACCCATATCTGCTCAAATCATCAGTGAAGGTCAGAAAATAACGATACCTGCCGCGAGCTTCAACACTCATTGGTCCGCATACATCAGTATGTATGATTTCCAACAACTCTGTTGCTCGCTCCACGGTTCCGGAGAACGGAGTTTTAGTCATCTTGCCCATGAGGCATGGTTCGCAAGCACCAAGTGATTCATAATCAAGTGATTCCAAAAGTCCATCACTATGGAGTTTCTTCATGCGCTTTACACCAATATGACCTAAACGGCAGCGCCACAAATAAGTTGCACTATCATTATTAACCTTGCATCTTTTGGCTTTAATATTATGAATATGTGTATCACACGATCGAGATCCAACAAACCATTTTCATTGGGTGTATGACCATAGAAGGTTTTATTCATGTAAATAGAACAACAATTATTCTCTAACTTACATGAATAACCGTATTGCAATAAACATGATCAAATCATATTCATGCTCAACACAAACACCAAATAACACTTATTTAGGTTCAACACTAATCCCGAAAGTATAGGGAGTGTGCGATGATGATCATATCAATCTTGGAACTACTTCCAATACACATCGTCACTTCATCCTTTAACTAGTTTCTATTCATTATGCAACTCCCATTTCGAGTTACTACTCTTTAGCAACCGAACCAATATCAAATACCGAGGGGTTGCTATGAACACTAGTAAAATACACATCAATAATCTGTATATCAAATATACCTTTGTTCACTTTGCCATCCTTCTTATCCGCCAAATATCTAGGGCAGTTCCACTTCTAGTGACCATTTCCTTTGCAGTAGAAGCACTTAGTTTCAGGCTTGAGTTTAGCTTTGGGTTTCTTCACGGGAGTGACAACTTGCTTGTCATTCTTCTTGAAGTTCCCCTTCTATCCCTTTGCCCTTTACTTGAAACAAGTGGTCTGGTTAACCATCAACACTTGATGCTCTTTCTTGATTTCTACCTTCGCCGATTTCAGCATCGTGAAGAGCTCGGGAATTACTTTCGTCATCCCTTGCATATTATAGTTCATCACAAAGTTCTACTAACTTGGTGATAGTGTCTAGAGAACTTTTTCAATTACTATCTTATCTGGAAGATTAACTCCCACTTGATTCAAGCAATTGTACTACCCAGACAATCTGAGCACATGCTCACTGGTTGAGCTATTCTCCTCCATCTTGTAGGCAAAGTACTGTCAGAGGTCTTATACCTCTCGACACGGGCATGAGTATGAAATACTAATTTCAACTCTTGGAACATCTCATATGCTCTGTGGCGTTTCAAAACGTTTTTGAAGTCCCGGTTATAAGCCGTAAAGCATGGTGCACTAAACTATCAAGTAGTCATTATATCGAGCTTTTGTCAAAACGTTCATAACGTCTACATCTGCTCCTGCAATAGGTCTGTCACCTAGCGGTGCATCAAGGACATAATTCTTCTGTGCAGCAATGAGGATAATCCTCAGATCACGGAACAATTCCGCATCATTGCTACTAACATCTTTCAACTTGGTTTTCTCTAGGAACATATAAAAAATAAACGTGGAGCAACATCACGAGCTATTGATCTACAACAGATATGCTAATACTACCAGGACTAAGTTCATGATAAATTAAAGTTCAATTAATCATATTACTTAAGAACTCCCACTTAGATAGACATCCCTCCGGTCATCTAAATGATCACGTGATCCAAATCAACTAAACCATGTCCGATCATCACGTGAGATGGAGTAGTTTCAATGGTGAACATCTTATGTTGATCATATCTACTATATGATTCACGCTCGACCTTTCGGTCTCCAGTGTTCCGAGGCCATATCTGCATATGCTAGGCTCGTCAAGTTTAACCCGAGTATTCTGCGTGTGCAAAACTGGCTTACACCCGTTGTATTTGAACGTAGAGCTTATCACACCCGATCATCACGTGGTGTCTCGGCACGACGAACTTTCGCAACGGTGCATACTCAGGGAGAACACTTATACCTTGAAATTTTGTAAGGGATCATCTTATAATGCTACCGTCGTACTAAGCAAAATAAGAAGCATAATAAGATAAACATCACATGCAATCAAAATATGTGACATGATATGGCCATCATCATCTTGTGCTTTTGATCTCCATCTCCAAAGCACCGTCATGATCACCTTCGTCACCGGCGCGACACCTTGATCTCCATCGTAGCATCGTTGTCGTTTCGCCAACTATTGCTTCTACGACTATCGCTACCACTTAGTGATAAAGTAAAGCAATTACATGGCGATTGCATTTCATACAATAAAGCGACAACCATATGGCTCCTGCCAGTTGCCGATAACATTACAAAACATGATCATCTCATACAAAACCGTATAACTCATCATGTCTTGACCATATCACATCACAACATGCCCTGCAAAAACAAGTTAGACGTCCTCTACTTTGTTGTTGCAAGTTTTACGTGGCTGCTACGGGCTTAGCAAGAACCGTTCTTACCTACGTATACAAAACCACAACGATGTTTCGTCAAGTATGTGCTGTTTTAACCTTCACAAGGACCGGGCGTAGCCACACTTGATTCAGCTAAAGTGAGAGAGACAGACACCCGCCAGTCACCTTTAAGCAATGAGTGCTCGTAATGGTGAAACCAGTCTCGCGTAAGCGTACGCGTAATGTCGGTCCGGGCCGCTTCATCTCACAATACCGCCGAAGCAAAGTATGACATGCTGGTAAGCAGTATGACTAGTATCGCCCACAACTCATTGTGTTCTACTCGTGCATATCATCTACGCATAGACCTGGCTCTGATACCACTGTTGGGGAACGTAGTATTTTAAAATTTTCCTACGATCACGCAAGATCTATCTACCAGATGCATAGCAACGAGAGGGAAGAGTGTGTCTACATACCCTCGTAGACCGGAAGCGGAAGCGTCAAGTGACGCGGTTGATGTAGTCGAACTTCTTCGCGATTCAACCGATCAAACACCGAACGTACGGCACCTCCGCGTTCAGCACACGTTCAGCCTGATGACGTCCCACGAGCTCTTGATCCAGTTGAGCTTCACGGGAGAGTTTCGTCAGCACGACGGCGTGTTGACGGATATGATGTATTCACCGGCGCAGGGCTTCGCCTAAGCACTGCGACGGTATGACCGACGTGTGTTTCTGTGGAGGGGGGCACCGCACACGGCTGGAACAATTCAACTTGTGTGTCCTAGGGTGCCCCCTGCCCCCGTATATAAAGGAGCAAGGGAGAGGCCGGCCCTAGAGGGGGCGCGCCAAGTGTGGGGAGTCCTACTAGGACTCCCAAGTCCTAGTAGGATTCCCCTTTCCTTTCCGGAGTAGGAGAGAAGGAAAGAGGTGGAGAGGGGGAAGGAAAAAGGGGCTGCACCCCTTGTCCAATTCGGACCAGAGGGGGGGCACGCGCCTCCTTCCTTTTGGCCTTTCTCCTCTATTCCCGTATGGCCCAATAAGGCCCATATACTCCGAAAAATACCTGAATCACTCGGAACCTTTCCGATGTCCGAATATAGTCGTCCAATATATCGATCTTTACGTCTCGACCATTTCGAGACTCCTCGTCATGTCCCCGGTCTCATCCGGGACTCCGAACTCCTTCGGTACATCAAAACTCATAAACTCATAATACCGATCGTCATCAAACGTTAAGCGTGCGGATCCTACGGGTTCGAGAACTATGTAGACATGACCGAGACTCATTTCCGGTCAATAACCAATAGCGGAACCTGGATGCTCATATTGGTTCCTACATATTCTACGAAGATCTTTATCGGTCAAACCGCATAACAACATACGTTGTTCCTTTTGTCATCGGTATGTTACTTGCCCGAGATTCGATCGTCGGTATCTCTATACCTAGTTCAATCTCGTTACCGGCAAGTCTCTTTACTCGTTCCGTAACACATTATCTCGTGACTAACTCATTAGTCTTTTGCTTGCAAGGCTTATTATGATGTGTGTTACCGAGAGGGCCCAGAGATACCTCTCCGACACTCGGAGTGACAAATCCTAATCTTGATCTATGCCAACACCACGAATACTTTCGGAGACACCTGTAGAGCATCTTTATGATCGCCCAGTTACGTTGTGACGTTTGATAGCACACAAGGTGTTCCTACGGTATTCGGGAGTTGCATAATCTCATAGTCATAGGAACATGTATAAGTCATGAAGAAAGCAATAGCAGTAAAACTAAACGATCATAGTGCTATGCTAACGGATGGGTCTTGTCCATCACATCATTCTCCTAATGATGTGATCCCGTTGATCAAATGACAACTCATGTCTATGGCTAGGAAACATAACCATCTTTGATCAATGAGCTAGTCTAGTAGAGGCATACTAGGGACATACTGTTTTGTCTATGTATTCACACATGTACTAAGTTTCCGGTTAATACAATTCTAGCATGAATAAAAGACATTTATCATGATATAAGGAAATACAAATAATCATCTTTATTATTGCCTCTAGGGCATATTTCCTTCACATGCCATGCTCAAACACATGATGCAAGATATGATGCATATGAATATGGGCAGGATATGATGCATATGAGCATGGGCAGGATATGATGCATCTCAAAGAAACATGATGGGTGCACATGGGACAAGACAATAAGCAAGATCACAACACATGTAGGGACACATCATGCAAAAGGAAATAAGAACAAACATAGTCACAAGTGGTTATGTAGTTGAATTAACCAAGCAACCAACAAGTTTTAAAAGTGGTTTAGCATGGCAAGGGGTGCAACTAGGACTAACAATATCATGCTAGCATTTTAAATGGGCTGGAAAGAACAAACAACAATTTCCGGAAACTCCCATGAACATAAGAACACATATAGGACAGATCTGATGCAACCATATTTTAGAGTTGTTAAACATACAAAGTAACAGCACCATCTTAATCTACACATTTTTCCACCCCAAATACATATAAAGTTTGTCAAATTTGGAACTATGGTTATTTATTTGTGAATTTAACAAGTTTGAACATATTTTAAACTCAAAATAATTCAAACAACAATTTAAATGTTTTTAACATGGCAACAAACTGCATATAAATAATCTAAACTAAAACTAGGCAGTTTTCATGTATAAAGTATTTTGAACAAATGCATATATTAAAAGATATGAATTATGCAAAAGAAAATGCAAAAACTGAAATTAAAACAAAAACAGAAAAGAATAGGAAACTATGCAGACCCAGCCTGGACCAACCATGGCCACCGACTAGTGGGTCCAGGGGGGCTGATGTGGCGCCTACGGGTGTGCAAGTGGGTGTGAGTGCGCTGAGAGGCTGCCATGTGGGGCCCCCTCTGTCAGCGAGACAGAAAACATCAAAAAAAAGGGCGAAATCAACTGGCCTGGCGGGGTTTCGAACCCAGGTCTCTGAATTAATTGAATGTGAGACAGACCACTGGGCTAGCTGCGTGTATCTGATAGAGAAGAGGAAAGCCACAAGTTGACTTAGCTGTCGAAGCAGAAATAGAGGGAGAAATAGGGGCGGTCGGAGGAGCTCGTCAGAGCTGCTCCAGCGACCAAATGGAGCGGCGGATGTGTGCGATGGATTTGCTGAGGAATCCCGCACCTCTGGGTGCCACTGGATGGGCCAAACGACGACGGAGTCGACACCGGTGAGCCATGGCAGAGCGACGCGACGGAGATGAGCGCGGCGAGGCCAGGGACCCTACTCGCAGCTACGCGTGGGGGATCATCGGCACGGGGAGGCGCGGAGGCTCACCACGAACACGGTGGTGTGTTCGGCTGGCCGGGAGGAGAACGGAGTCGATGGCGACGTCGATCGAGCACTTGCGGTGGCCGGAGTCGAAGTCGAGGAAGAAAAAGAAGTAGCCGTGGCCTTCAGCTCCGTGTAGCAGGCGTAAAGGACGTAGTCGACGTTGGGGAAGCAGAAGGACACCCTTGGCGAGGCAACGGAGGATGAGGAGCACGCCGGCAACAAGCCCGTGCACTCAGATGCGCTCGGGACGACGATGGCACGGCGGATCTGGTGGCTCTCAGCACACCTGGCGGCGGGAGGAGGAAGAGGTGAACCCTAGAGGGTTGGTGGACACGGGGGTTGGCTTAAGAGGGGGCCGAGGCGACCAAACGGGCGGCGACGCGCTCGTGCTCGCGGTCCCCATGGCGCGAACGGGAGGAGGAAGAAAGGTGGGTGCGGCACTATGCACGGTCACTGACCTGCGGGCCCGTCTCGTCCACGTGGAAACGCAGCAGAGGGGGCGAGTGTATGCGTGGGTGAAAAAGGGTGCGAGGGACGTCGCGGGGGTTGGCTCGCGCGGGCTGGCTGGGCCGAGGGGGAAGGCCAAGGCGGCTGCTGCTGCGCTGCTAGCTGCTCGGTTGCACTGTTGTTGCTGTTTTTCTCTCTTTTATATTTTATTTAGGCAGAAAACAAAAAGGAAAAACCCAGGTCTAAAGAAAAGGAGTTAGGAGGAAAATAAAATATTCCCTAGCTCCTGGAATTATGCCCTATTTTATAAAAATGACTTAGGCATTTTTAGAGGTAGAAAAATAAAACAAGTTTGAATATGGTTCAAACTTCTGTCATTTTTGAACCTGACCAAATCATTTCAAAATAAGGTAAGGTTTTGCACAGTGGCTTATGACAAGGTACCAAAGAAGTTGTGAGGAGATGAACATTTAAAAATAAGAGGTGAAGCCTCTTGCAAAAATTAAAGAAAGGGAAAGAAAGGAGGGGAAGTGGTGCAAGTTGAAAGGGTAAAACTAATGAGCATGATCTTGCATCCACCACCACAACAAGATCAAGAAGAAATCATCTGACATCAAGGGAGAGCAATGCACAATGATGCAATGATGGCCATGATGCAATGATGAAGACAAGTAATGCATGAATGCATAAGAAAAGAAAATATGACAATGCAAAACAAAAGAGAAGGCATAATTGAAAAGAACCCCCAAGGAAAGGACAAGGACAAAAAGTTAAATGTTTATATTGCCATATAAGGAAGTATTACACTTGGGGTGTTACAAACTCTCCTCCACTACGAAAAGATCTCATCCCGAGATCTAGGACTGAAAGAAAACAGGATACTCGGAACGGAGATGATCTTCTCGTTCCCATGTAGCTTCTCGGTTGGTATGGTGTGACCACTTCACTTTCAAGAATTTAATGGACTTGTTGCGGGTCTTGCGCTCAGTTTCTTCAAGAATAGCAACGGGGTGCTCACGATAAGACAAGTCTTGTTGAAGATCAATCTCTTCGAAAGGAATGGTGCGTTCAGGCATCTTGAAGCACTTGCGGAGTTGTGACACGTGAAACACATCATGCACATTTGCAAAGTTGGAGGGAAGCTCGAGTTGGTAGGCTAGATCGCCTCTCTTGCCAAGAATCTTGAAAGGGACCACGTATCTTGGAGCAAGCTTGCCCTTGATACCGAACCTCTGAGTACCCTTCATGGGAGAAACACGGAGATAGACATGATCACCAATGTCGAAAGCCAAGTCACGATGCTTGCTGTCATAGTAGCTCTTTTGACGCGATTGCGCGGCCTTGAGATTCTCACGTATGACTTTGCACATTTCTTCGGCCTCTGAGATCAAATCATTTCCATGGAGTTGACGTTCACCAGTCTCGGACCAGTTGAGAGGGGTACGGCACTTTCTGCCATAGAGAATTCCAAACGGAACTTTGCCTGCACTTGCTTGGAAGCTGTTGTTGTAGGAGAATTCGGACAATGGAAGGCAATATTCCCATTTCATACCGAAGGATATGACACAAGCTCTAAGCATATCTTCGAGAATTTGGTTCACTCTTTTGACTTGACCACTAGTCTGAGGGTGAAAAGATGTGCTGAAGTGAATCTTGGTGCCCATGGCTGACTGAAAGGAATCCCAGAACTTGGAAGTGAACAAGCTTCCACGATCTGAGGAGATTACTTGAGGGATGCCATGCAAATAGATAATTCTGGAGGTGTACAGCTCTGCCAGTTGAGCTGCGTTCATGGATTCTTTGACTGGAAGAAAATGAGCCACTTTAGTTAGCTTGTCAATCACCACAAAGATAGCATCATTTCCTCTCTTGGACTTGGGAAAACCGGTGATGAAATCCATCTCAATATGATAGAATTTCCACTCGGGAATAGGTAGGGGTTGAAGGAGTCCGGCTGGACGTTGATGCTCTGCCTTCACTCTTCTGCAGACATCACACTCGTTCACGAATTGAGCAATTTCCCTTTTCATGCGAGTCCACCGATAGGATTGCTTGAGGTCATGGTACATCTTGGATCTTCCTGGATGTATCGAGAGGAGTGAGTCATGTGCTTCGTTCATTATGAGCTTCCTGAGATCACCTTTGGGAAACACAATTCTGTCCTCAAAGAACAAAGTGTCTCTGTCATCAATAAGATAGCACTTGTACTTAGGAGTACCCTTTGCAATACCATGTTTCATTTTCTGCACCATAGCATCACTGAGTTGGGCCTCACGAATTTGATCTTCCAAGGTGGGAGGAACTTGAAGGTTGGCAAGAAATCCTTGCAGAACAACTTGGAGGTTGAGCTTCATGAATGATTCACAAAGTTCGGATTGGAATGGTTTGAGAAGGAGACTGTTGCAATAGGCCTTTCTGCTCAAGGCATCTGCAATGACATTGGCCTTGCCAGGAGTATACTCAATGCTTGGATCGTACTCTTGAATCATCTCAACCCAATGAGTCTGGCGAAGGTTAAGGTTTGGCTGAGTGAAGATGTACTTCAGGCTCTTGGGATCGGTGAAGATGTCCACTTTTCTGCCCAACAGAAGGTGTCTCCACGTGATCAAGGCATGAACAACTGCTGCTAGCTCAAGACCATGTGTGGGGTAATTCTTCTCACTTGGTTTAAGCTGACGTGAAGTGTATGCAACGATCTTCTTGTGACGCCCGAGACCGACGTCCCAGAAGATTCCAGAAGATTCCAGATGTTCCGGGTTGCCCGTGTGTTCTTTTGTGCTTGTGTTATTTATTTTTGCATTGCATCATGTCATCATGCCATCATGTTTTTAATTTTTGCATCTCAACCTAATAAATTGTGTGGGCCTTCGGTCCATTTAAATCGAGGGAAGGTGACTTCTCTTTATAACATATAAAAGTCTCTCAATATTTAGGGAGCTATATTTATTAATTATTCCATTGCTTCGGAATCACCATAACACACTTGCATAATTTCCCCATGTCTTTTCACTTCGAGTTTCACCTTCAAAATCTTGCCAATAATTCTTTTCCGTTGTTTCGAGGTTCCTCCAAAAATTTGAACATTTTTGGACACTTCAATAATCACGTCTTAGTTCAAACCTATTTGAATTAAATTCAAATATGTTTGAATTATTTTCCGATCTGGCCTTTTGTATTTTTCTCCGGTCGTGCTCATTTTATGATGCCCGAGAAAAATAGTCCCTTGTCCTAATTCTTGCCCTAACCCCCTCCTCTTTTTCTTTTTCCTTCTCTTTCATTTTTTTCTGCTAAAAAATCAGTTAAAGAGAGAGGACTCAGCCTCCAGGCCTCCTGGCCCGTCTCCTCCTCCTCTCAACCTCCAGCCGCGCATCGGCCCCCCCTTAGGCCCATCTGGCCAGGCCCATTCCCTTGCAAACCCTAACTCCCGACCCGCAGCTTCTTTCCACTCGTTTCCCTCAGCCGCCGCCTGACTCCATCGCGCGAGTCCCGCATCCCCTCGCTCGAGCGACCCCCCATCCTCTCGCTCTCTGGCCCTCTTCCCCGCACCGAGCTGCGCCCCAGCCTCCAGCCGCCGCACTCTCCTCCAACGCCAGGGCCTCGCCCGCGCACGCCCCGTCGACCTCCCCTCCGTTCCCAGCCGGCGACCAAGGCCGCAAGAGCAGCGCCGCCCCAGGCTGCGGCCTCACCTCCCGCGCCGCGCTGCGCCCCGAGCCGCGCGCCCGCGTCCCGTCCTCCCCGACGCCACCCTCCCTCCGTTCCAGCTCCTCCCGTCGCCCTTGCTCACCGCAGCCGCGACCGAAGCTGCTCCCTCCTCTCCAGCGAGCGCGCCGGGCTCCCTCCGCGGCCGCCTGCCTCTACGCGCCTCCCTGGCCCTGCACCGACGTCTCCAGCAAGGCCGCGTCCTCGCCTCGTCGCCCGCCAAAACCGCTGCTGCTGCTGTGCTTCTTTTTTTTGGTTTTTGCGTTTTGTTTTGTCCAGCAATTAAACATGGAGCACCAAGTGCCACGACGACGAGAACGTCTACGTACGTGTACGGCTATCTTCGGCGAAGAACGAGTACCTCTACCGCGTCTCCGGATTCGTCAAGACACCAAGTACCACGACGACATTACACAACGCGTCAAGTACCCCTTCGTTTGCGTCAAGTTCGACTACACGACGACCCGACAAGTTCCACGACCGAGTACCCCTACCGTCGCCCGTGTACCCCTACGGAACGTCTTCGACCAAGTACCCCGACGTCGCAAGTACCACGACACGAACGTGAACAACCACCGTCGCCGGAACAACTACTTCCCTCTACGACATGTACAACTACACTCGACGCCCGAACGTCTACCGTCGCCCCGTGTACCACTACTTCCTCTACCGTCGCCGCGGAAAACGATGGATGCGCCGTGTACCTCTACGGAACAACTACCGCCTCGTGAACGGCTACTTCCTCTACGACGTGAACGACTCCTTCCTCTACGATCTCGAACCGCCCGAAACGCACGCTTCAAAGGTATAACGAGACGACCCCGTGGATGACCCGTGTGATGCTTGTTGTGTTGTATGAAATGTTTTCCTTGTGTGCACCGTGTCCGTTTCGTCCGTTTGACATGTTCCTCGGTTGCCTCGTCACCGACTCGTGGGAACCCGGTAACGGGATCGCCCCACCTTTCATCTCGTTGACCCGCTCACACCATCTTTCTTTTGCCCGGTCTCTCAACGAGTTACCGGAACCGAGTTGTTGCCTTTGCATCATTTCGGATCGTTGCCGTGGCACCCTTTTCTTTCCACCACGGCGACAAATGCTTCATATCTCTTTTAAGTCAACCTTTTAATAATTGCATTAACTTAATCATGTCATCCGCATCATGTTAACAACACTAAAAAGTTAAATTGTTGTTTGCTTATAATTATTAAACATGCTCATGGGGATTTTCCGGATATGTTGTTGTTATTCTCCGGCCTCATTTAAAATGTCTAAATAGTGTAGTTTCTTTATGCTTCACCTCTTGCCATGTTAAAAACATTTAATCTTGTCTTGTAATTAACAAGAGTCAACTAAACAATTAAATGTGGTGTTTCGTCATATGCAACTCGTTGCATATTGAGCTCCACTTAACTTGTAGTATTTGTTTGTGCACTTTGCCATGCCATGCATATTTAAACCGAACATGCATCATACTTGTTTGTGCATCGTATGCCATGTTTATGATTGTGTGTTTACCGTGTTGTTTGTTTCTTTCCGGTTTGCTTCTCTTGATAGCTTCGGTTTCGTTCCGGAGTTGTGAGGATTCTCTCGACTGTGTTGCTCCGTCTACTTCGTGGATCCGTTCTTCTCCCTCTGTGGATTCCCAGGCAAGATGACCGAACCCGGATACCATTACTATCTTTGCCTATTGCTAGTAGTCTCGATCTATAGTTTTGCCTCGATGCCCATGATCTTCTTGTCAGCCTCCTACTTGTAACCATTGCCTTGTTTAACCAACCTACCTATGCAAACCGTTGTTTGGCTAAGTACGCTTCGCTCAACCCTTCTTATAGCATTGCTAGTTGCAGGTGAAGATTGAAGATGCTTGCTTCATGTTGAAGTTTGGTTGGGTTATATCACACTATATAAATGCTTAAATGAAATCATCTATATACCGGCAAGGGTGGAAGGCTAAGCCTTTTGCTTGGTGTTTTGTTCCACTCATGCCGTTAGGAACCGTATAAACCGGTGTTATGTTCCTTGATTATGCGTTCCTAACACGGTTGGGGTGTATGGGACCCCCTTGATAAACCGCTAAGTGCTAAGTCTTTTCCAGCAAATCCCAACATTGGTACTATTTGCCTAATAACTAATAAAACTTGCATGTGGACTAGCTATCCCTTTTATTTTAATTCAACCCCCCCGGGCCAGTGCTCCACATGAGTGTTGGTCCGAAACGAGCAGACTGCGGGGCCGCCTCGGGGCAACCTGAGGTATCTGGCATACACCTGTAGGATGACTCATCCGGTCGTGTCCTGAGACTTAGATACGCGCGGCTACTATCAGGGTGTCGACACGCCGGGAGGATTTGCTGGATTAGCCTTACCTTAGTTCGGTTTAACTTGAGCACGGGATTCCGAGAATACTCGGGTCTTCCCACCTATGGAGTTGCGACTTCGCGGATCGTGGGCTTGTGATGGGCCAAGTTGGAACACCCCTGCAGGGTTTGAACTTTCGAAAGCCGTACCCGCGGTTATGTGGCAGATGGGAGCTTGTTAATTCCGGTTGTAGATAACTTGACACAATGTTTCAATACACTACCAGCGTGTGTACCGTGACTGTCAATTTCCGAATAGGGATTCGGGAGTTGAACACGGTGGGGTTATGTTTGACCGGTTTTAGTTAGGATCACTTCGTGATCATCTCTCGACCGATGCTCTTCTCTTCTCGCTCTCTATTACGTAAGTTAGTGCTAGTTGCTGCTGCAGACTCTTGTTGTTCCTTCACCTCTCGTTCTTTCTTCAGCCTTGTCCTCACCCAAGGCTTAAATAGTCTTGTTACCCGGGAATGGGATTGCTGAGTCCTCTGTGGCTCACAGTTACTTCACAACACCAGATGCAGGTTCAGCCGAGTTTGATGCAGGAGTTGGACCAGTTCTTCACCGGGAGCTCGATGAAGAGTTTGGCTGTTTGCTTGTGACGTTTTCGACGATCAGTAGTGGTTTCTACTAGGATTCGATCCTGACATGTGGCTTTATGTTGTTTTGGTATCTTGCTTTTGGATCTTACCCTTAGATGGGCTGTGATGTTTTGAATGATGTTTTGCTTATGTAATGTATTGTGTGAAGTGGCGAGTGTAAGCCAACTATCTTCTTTTGCAATTTAATCCCTCTTTTACATGAGTCGTGCAAAGATACCAAACTTGAGATCATTCTAGGATGGGCTTATACCTTTAAGTCGTGCCTCGACACGTAGGAGGTATAGTCCCATCCTGGGCATTACAAGTTGGTATTCAGAGCCTTCTCCGACCTAGAAGCCCCCACTGATTGATCAAATCGTTGACAGTTGAGTCTAGACACACACTGAAAATGTTTTGAGTCCTATATTATATCGGAGAGTAGGATTTCTTTTGCTTCTCATCCCTTTTCATTCTGGTGAGGACTCCTGACGTCTACTCTTGCCTCTTCTATCTTCAAAAATTGCACAAATTTTTTTTTAGGATCCCGCGAGTATTCTGGGATTGTTTCGATGTTCTTGTGACAAGGATATTGTTCTCGATGCCTCCTGTTACCGAGGAGTTGAGCTTCGGGGTATCATTGTAACAAGCATATCGCGGCAGTACTAAATACTTAAGACGGCCGACATCGAAAATCTCTCCTATACGGCCAGTGGCAAGATAACCCCGACATCACCCAGTACTGGGGAGGTAGTTCGGGAGTATTGCCATAGCTTGTTATAGTGGATGCTTTTCGAAGGTCTGAGGTAAACAGTTTCCGAGAAAGACTGGTTATGTGTTGAAGGATGGATACACCTGGATGTAGGTTTAGAGTTGATTGCGCGGTGCTGTAGGATCGAAAGTATGTCTAGAGGGGGGGTGATTAGACTACTTGACAATATAAAAAATCTGCCTTTTGATCATGCAATGTTTTTGGCAGTTTCACAATTAAGATCAATTCAAGTAACACCCTACACATGCAATTCTAGAGTATAAGCAGCGGAAAGTAAATTGCACATGTAGTAAAGAGAGGTGGAGAAGATCAAACGCAGTTTGGAGACACGAAGATTTTTGTCGTGGTTCCGATAGGTGGTGCTATCGTACATCCACGTTGATGGAGACTTCAACCCACGGAGGGTAACGGCTGCGCGAGTCCACGGAGGGCTCCACCCACGAAGGGTCCACGAAGAAGCAACCTTGTCTATTCCATCATGGCCTACGCCCACGGAGGACTAGCCTTACTCGGGGTAGATCTTCACGAATTAGGCGATCTCCTTGCCCTTACAAACTTCTTGGTTCAACTCCACATCTCAAAGACGGAGGCTCCCAAGCGACACCTAACCAATCTAGGAGGCACCACCCTCCAAAAGGTAATAGATGTTGTTGATGATGATGAACTCCTTGCTCTTGTGCTTCAAATGATAATCTCCCCAACACTCAACTCTCCTCACTGATATGGCTGTGGTGGAAGAAAGGATTGAGTGGAAAGCAACTTGGGAAGGCTAGAAATCAAGTTTCATATGGTAGGAATGGAATGGCTTGATCTCAACACAAGGGTAGGTGGTTCTCTTCTCAGAAAGTGTATGGTAGGAGTGGTAGACTTTCTGATGGCTCTCTCCACGAATGAAGAGGGGGTGGAGGGGTATATATAGCCTCCACACAAAATCCAACCGTTACACACATATTTGAGCCATCTCGGTGAAACCGAAGTGAAAACTCGGTCAGACCGAAAGTTCAAATATAGTGAACGTTGGGATTTTCGGTGGGACCGAAAATACCATCTCGGTGTGTCCGAAGTGAGTCAAAGGTAGGAACTTGCCATTCTCGGTGGGACCGAAATTAACAACTCGGATATTCCGAAGTGATGTTAATTGGTTACAGAAGGTTGGCAGTCCAGTTTCGGTGAGACCGAAACTCAAAATCGGATGGACCGAGAAATTAGGGTTTGGAAGAATAACTGAGGTGGTTCATCTCGGTGGGACTGAGTTTGCAGAATCGGTTTGTCCGAGATTACTTATGAGTGTGTTAAGTAGTGAAAGGTGCTGATAGTTGAGGGAGCTAGATCACTAAGCACTTGAGCAACCAGATCATCAACACAACCTCATCCCCTTTTAATAGTATTGGCTTTTCCTATGGACTCAATGTGATCTTTGATCACTAAACCAAAAATGGAGTCTTGAGCTTTTGCCAATGCTTGTCTTAGCATTTTGAGGGGTCCACTTCTTCAGACATTTCCATACCCATATCATCGAACTTCTCTGAAATGATTCTCAAGTAAATATTAGTTCAATGATATATATGTTGTTATTAATTACCAAAACCACTCGGGGATTAGTTGCACTTTCAATCTCCCCCTTTTTGGTAATTGATGACAACATATAGATCAAAGCTTCGACAAAAGATATAATCAATGAATAATATCGTCGCTTTGAGAAGTATGTGATAAACAAGAGCTCCCCCTAAATTTGTGCATTATTTAAAATTTGCGTTTGAATGCAAATGCACAATCGATTAGGATTATGGGTCACTCTTCCATGTCACATACATCTTGGTGGAGCGCACAAAATGATAAGAATGAATAACATGCACTCAATCACCAAGACAAGAGTAAATAGCCATACAATAAGGAATAGCATATGATAAGCATTAAGCACACATTAAAGCATAGTATGACCAAGCACTCATTAAGGTAGCATCAAACGTAGTAGCAAGCACACTGAAAGTTTCGAAAGACCAAAAGAAACCAATGTATCTCAAAGAAACCGGCAAAAGAATGAAAGAGCACTCTCTCTCTCGAAGCCCTATGATCTATACAATTTCTCCCCCTTTGGCAACAAGTTACCAAAAAGTTCGAAAAGGTATAGAGCTAAGCGTCACTGCGGGCTCTGCTGGCGGCTCCCGTCTGGGTAGATGTCGGTGTAGAAATGACTGCACCGGCGAAGACTTCTGCTGATGTCTGCGCTGGAGGAGTGGATGCTGGAGCTGGAGTAACTGCTGGAGCTGTAGCTGGTGCTGAAGTGGTAGCCCTGGAGTCAGTCACTGGGATAGCTGCAGATCTGGATCCTCTGGTAACCTGAGCAGTCTGGCGATGAGAGTCCTGGACTAGATCATCCTGCATGAGTTCTGCTCTCTCCTGCCTTGCTTCCTCCATGTCTGCCTCAAGCTTGTTGACGGACACCTGAATCTCTGTCAGCTTCACGTCCAGAGCGTGGATCTTGTCCTCAACAATCCTCTCTAGGCTTTCCTGAGATTGCTCAATGCTGGCCAGGCGTTGTTCAATCCTCTGGGTAGCTTCAAGAATCTGCTCTCCGAAGCTCTTCGGCTTAGCTGCTGCTGCTGCTGCTGCCTCTTTGTCAGCTTTAGCTTTCTTCGCAGCTTCAATTTTGGCTTGTCCTTCAACTGAGGTTGGATCCTCCTCATCCATCACAACTACGTTGTCCTCATGCTCTGGCTGCAGTGGCAAGTGCTTCCTATCCAACATGAATTTGCCCGTGCCAAACTTGGCATTGATGAGCATCTGAATCTGCGGGGCAAACCCACACGACCTCTTCTGGTCAGCTGCAGTCCTCTTAATGGTCTCTACCATTAAGTCCATCACCTTGAAAGGTGCCTTCTCATCAAGAATGTGCAGCATGTTGATAGAATAGCCTCGAATCATGCGGTGGTCTCCAGACTTGGGCATCAAGGTATGCCTCAAAATAGTGTTAGTGGTGGTCAGACCTGCCTGGAGATAGTACACTGAGCCAAGCTTCCACCCTTCCAAATCAGCAGCGGGGATCTCCTTGTACATGTTCTTCATGGAATCATGACTCTTCTTAGGAATCCCATAGACATCAATGTCGTCCTCTCTCTGCACTGGAGCATTCAGAAGTTCTGCCCATTCTTCAACAGACGAAGAAAACCTTTGACCTTCAGTCATCCAGGTGATCTTGCCATCAGGATAGAAGTGGGCTATGGCGTAGAACTGCATGATCATCTCGTCATTCCAAGCTGTCAGCTCTTGACCCACAAAATCAGCAACTCCACATGCAGTAAAGCTCTCATGCACATGGGGAAAGAAGTCTCGGTGCTCTTCACTGTCAATGTACTTCCAGTCAACATACCTGGTGTCAGCAACAATGGGCTTCTTATCCATCAGCACGGTCTCATAGAAGTCCTGCTGCTCTCTGGTGTGGAATCTGGGGTCCACAGCAGTCCTTCTTCTCACGGCATATGGATCAGACTGTCTCCATAGCCTGAGACCTTTATCCTTTCTTGCCTTCATGTCCTCAACTTGAGGATGAGCATCATTGTGGAGTGGCAACTTAGGACGGAGCTTAAGCAACACATGCTCTTCATCTGATTCAGACGGTGGCATCTCACCTTTGTTCTTCTCAGAAGCTGGAATGCTCCTGGTTGTTCTCTTGGGCTTGGCTGGAGCTGCCTTTGCTTGAGCAGGCTTCTTGGGCTTAGAGGAGGCTTGAGCCCGAATAGCATCACCCATGAACTTAGCTTTCTGAGGAGGAGGCTGGGGTGCATCTTCTTCTTCTTCTTCAGCAGCTGCATCAACTTGAGGTTCAGCATATACTACCCTCTTCCTCTTGGAAGTTTTCTTCACCTTACTTGGAGCTGGCTCTTCCAAGTTGAGCTTCTTTGCAACAGCTGATTGCTTGACCCTGCTTGTGCCTTTCCTTGACTGCTGCCCTTGGTGCTCTTTGGCAACCACATTCCTCTTTGGCTTGGAGGTAACTTCCTCAGCAACGAAGTCAGAGTCCTCATCATCATAATTTCTCTTCTTCCTGGTTCTGGTGGCTGCAGGAGGCAAACCACTA
Source organism: Secale cereale (assembly GCA_902687465.1). NCBI lineage: Eukaryota > Viridiplantae > Streptophyta > Magnoliopsida > Poales > Poaceae > Secale > Secale cereale. The sequence continues at coordinate 563,171,286 of LR738714.1, forward strand.
GGGGTGCTCCTCTCACCATCATCACTGGAGCTGCTAGCCTCAGGACTTGTATCTGCCTCTGGAATCTCAGCAAAAGGAGACTCAGACCTGTTTTGGCTGTCACTGACATCTGACATGGCTGACAACCTGTGAAAAGATAAGGTATAGGCAGAGTAGAAGAGTTATCACAACTGCAGAGGTTTTTGCAAAAAATTGAGTTCAAAACTTAGTTTTGAGTTTTCACAGAATGTATTTCGGTCAAACCGATTTTAAGTTTCGGTGAATCCGAAGTGTATACAGAGGCCTACACACCACTTTCGGTCAGACCGAAATGGGTTTCGGTCCTACCGATAACCTAGGGTTTCACTGAAACTAAGTTTCGGTCACACCGATTTGCACAACTCAGTTAGACCAAATGATGTAGTGCAATGGCCAGAGGCCAAATCGGTCATTCCGAGTTTCAAAATTGGCTTCACCGAGATGCGTTCCGTGGAAACCTAAACCTAAGAATTTCGCTCGAAACTAGAGGATCTGATCTAATGTATAGGGAATATCTCAAACGTGGATAGATTCATGGCAAGCCATTCGTGCAAGAGTCAGATGGGGAGCACGAAAGGGATCGGGACTCACCCTAACTTGGTGGAGTCCCTCTACGGCGGCAACGGTGCGGAGAGGATTACCGTTGACGGCGGCGGAGACCTGCGGCGAGGGCGCACAGGCGACGACGGCGACGATCCGTAGATCAGGGCGACGGCAGCAGGGGACTTGGGGGCGAACGGTTTGAAGAGTTAAATCGCGCGCAGCCCTCAGGTATATATAACCCCATGCTGTCGGTGGGACCGAGTTGAAAAACTCGGTGTCACCGAGATGTATAACTGCTGTGCAGTTACGCATATCGGTCAGACCGAGATTTTGAACTCGGTTTCACCGAGATGAAACCTAGATCAGTCTAAGCGTTTCGGTTGGAACGAAATGGAAAAGCCGGTCAGACCGAAATGGACTTAGAAGGTTTTGGAAGTCAGCCTTAGACGGATCGGTGGCTCCGAGTGCTCCTCACTCGGAGAGTCCGAAAATGACTTGTTCAAAGTTGTGATATGAGCATGAATAGAATTTGAGACAAGAAAGCATAGATAGCTAGGGAAAGTGCTTAGGCATTCTTGTCCATCCATTTGGCCAGAAAAATCAAACAATCAAAACAACAAATGGATGTCCTTGAATGGATAAAATCATGCATTCAACATGCTCACACAATAAGATAGCAACTGAAATATGTGTCAAACATGCACAACCAACACTCTAGCTACTAGCACACAATTTGTCGATGACTAGGTCATCTATATATGAGTATTTTGACTTAGGAGCCAAATGAGAACATTTGATCATAGGTCATACTCATCGTTTAAGCACAAGTGGGGTTACCACTTTTACATAAAGCATTGATGTGTTCACATCACTTGCAGATGCTTTAGCTCAATTTTTTAGAGCAAAGCTCCCCCTAGATGTGAGAACCCCTTTTAAAGGGTCAAACTAACCTTGGGTTGTCGTAGAAGACTTCATGTAGATGTTGAAGATGTGGATGCTCAATGTTGATGTAGGTCATCAAGAGTTGGGAGCTATCCTTTGGATTAGGGCACTTTCAATACCTACATGGGTTAGTCCCACAAGGAACAAACAAGAATATCCATAGACATAGATTGAAGTTCACAAAAGATGATGTCCATGAAAGGAATGATTACCTTGTCCCTTGACTTACCAACAAGAGGGTTTGTGACTCCATGAACTAGTGCATGATGTGGAAGTTGATTGCACAAGTTCTTGCCAAAATGAATATGAGCGAAGTTTGTTGGCGGAGTCACCCTCAAGAACCTTCTAGTTCTTCTTCTTTGGGATCCACGTCATCTTGATGGGAATCCTTGGGGTTGTAGTTGAGCTTGACGAAGTAGAACTTGATGTGTCCTTGGGAACTCACTTGACCATGGCTTGAGGTGCTTCAATGAATGCATCAATCTCCTCTTGAAGCTTGTCCTTGGCCTTTAGCTTGTGGTCTTGTGGTGGAAGGTCATCTTGAGCTTGTTCCACATTGGAAGAAGTAGGATCATACTTCTCCTTTTGTGAAACAAACTGTGGAGTAGGGTATTGACCTTCTTCCCACTCAACACCTTCGGCATTGAACTTTCGCTCAAAACCAATCCCTTGATTCTTCCGGTGTCTTCCTTGTTTGCGAACAATCTCCTCAAAGTTCTTGTTTCCGGCAAGACTCTTGTAGACACCTTTCTCTATGATTTCCTTCAATAAGCTATTTTCTTGCTCAAGTGTAACATGGCTTGAAACATTGTTAGTGGAATCAAGAGAACTACTAGAAGCAACAATATTGGATTTAACATTGTTATTGTTACTACTAGAGGAAGAATTTTTCTTATGCTTGTCATGCTTAGTCTTAATAGGTGGCAAGAAATTAGACAAGAGAAGTCGTTTGGCAAGATATGAAGAACTCTTCTTTCGAAGATCGTCATTGATCGCTTTTAGAAACTCATGTTCTTTCTCTAGAGTGAGCTTCTCGAAGCGTAGCTTCTCATGAGATCTTAGGAGCTCTCTATGATCTTCTTGAGTTGTTTCATGAGCTAACTTAAGAGTGTTAGTTCTTTAGTTAGACGCTCAATCTCCTTCATAGCATTGTCATTCGACTCTTCTCGACTATAAAGACAACTAGCATTTTCATCATTACTAAGCTCACTAGATTTATCATGCAAGAGCTCATCTTCACCAAGCAAGTCATCCTCATCACTATCAAAGTCAATGAATTCAGGGTGTGTTACCTTGGGGCCTTTAGCCATGAAGCATCTTACAATTCCCTCATTTGGTGAATCAAATAAGTCGTAGGAGTTGGAGTTGGAGGATACGAGTGCAAGTCCGGCAACACCTTCATCTTGACTATAGTCGGAGTCGGAGTGATAGCTTCCATCGGATTGATTGTCGGAGTCGGAGCCGGAGACCCATTCACCTACATGAGCTTGATGTCTTCTTCTTGTGTAGCTCCTTGATGACTTGTCTTTCCTTTCCGAATCCTTGCTTCTCCGAGAGGGTCTTCGTTCATAACGATCATCTCTACTCCTTCTCTCTCTCCGAGGTGACTCATCTCTTGCTCTTCTTCTTGGAGATTCTTCTCTTCTCTTGTGGGGAGCCGTACACTCATTTGAGAAGTGTCCGGGTCTTCCACAATTGTAGCAGTTTCGATCATGACTAGAAGATCTCTTTTCATCATATGATCTAGACTTTGAGCTTCTTTCTTTGCCTCTATTCTTGTAGAACTTGTTGAAGTTCTTAACCATTAGGCTTATCTCTTCATTGGAAATTAACTTGTCACTTGAGGTTGTGGGAGCATCACTTGTAGCTTTGTAAGCACCACTTGACTTGTTGTGAAGCTCTTCCTTATCCTTAAGTGTCATCTCATGAGCAACAATTCTTCCAATGACTTCAGTTGGCTTGAGAGTCTTGTAGTTTGGCATCATTTGGATCAAAGTGCACATGGTGTCATATTTTCCATCCAAAGCTCTTAGAATCTTCTTGATGATGAATCGGTCGGTCATTTCTTCGCTTCCTAAGCCGGCAATCTCATTTGTGATGAGAGCAAGCCTAGAGTACATTTCAGCGACTCCTTCACCATCCTTCATCTTGAACTTGTCAAGTTGACCTTGAAGAATATCTAGCTTTGATTCCTTCACAGATTCAGTACCTTCGTGCATTTCAACCAAAGTATCCCAAATCTCTTTAGCATTCTCAAGACGGCTGATTTTGTTGAACTCCTCGAGACACAAAGCATTGAAGAGAATGTCACAAGCTTGAGCATTGTTTTGCAACATCCGCAACTCTTCCGGTGTAGCTTCGCGATCCGGAACTTTTCCTTCCTCGAGGAATTCACCTTGCATACCAACACAAATAATGCCCCATGCGGCTGGGTTATGACCAAGAATATGCATTTTCATTTTATGCTTCCAACTAGCAAAATTTGTGCCATCAAAGTAAGGACCTCTACGATAATTACCCTCACTAGACGCCATACTCTCCTAGGTTGTGAAACCAAGCTTATGGAGTCCAATGCAATGGAAACCAAAACAATGGAGACCAAAGCTCTGATACCACTTGTAGGATCGAAAGTATGTCTAGAGGGGGGTGATTAGACTACTTGACAATATAAAAAATCTGCCTTTTGATCATGAACAGTTTTTGGCAGTTTCACAATTAAGATCAATTCAAGTATCACCCTACACATGCAAATCTAAAGTATAAGCAGCGGAAAGTAAATTGCACATGTAGTAAAGAGAGGTGGAGAAGATCAAACGCAGTTTGGAGACACGGAGATTTTTGTCGTGGTTCCGATAGGTGGTGCTATCGTACATCCACGTTGATGGAGACTTCAACCCACGGAGGGTAACGGCTGCGCGAGTCCACGGAGGGCTCCACCCACGAAGGGTCCACGAAGAAGCAACCTTGTCTATTCCATCATGGCCTACGCCCACGGAGGACTAGCCTTACTCGGGGTAGATCTTCACGAAGTAGGCGATCTCCTTGCCCTTACAAACTTCTTGGTTCAACTCCACATCTCAAAGACGGAGGCTCCCAAGCGACACCTAACCAATCTAGGAGGCACCACCCTCCAAAAGGTAATAGATGTTGTTGATGATGATGAACTCCTTGCTCTTGTGCTTCAAATGATAATCTCCCCAACACTCAACTCTCCTCACTGATATGGCTGTGGTGGAAGAAGGGATTGAGTGGAAAGCAACTTGGGAAGGCTAGAAATCAAGTTTCATATGGTAGGAATGGAATGGCTTGATCTCAACACAAGGGTAGGTGGTTCTCTTCTCAGAAAGTGTATGGTAGGAGTGGTAGACTTTCTGATGGCTCTCTCCACGAATGAAGAGGGGGTGGAGGGGTATATATAGCCTCCACACAAAATCCAACCGTTACACACATATTTGAGCCATCTCGGTGAGACCGAAGTGAAAACTCGGTCAGACCGAAAGTTCAAATATAGTGAACGTTGGGATTTTCGGTGGGACCGAAAATACCATCTCGGTGTGTCCGAAGTGAGTCAAAGGTAGGAGCTTGCCATTCTCGGTGGGACCGAAATTAACAACTCGGGTATTCCGAAGTGATGTTAATTGGTTACAGAAGGTTGGCAGTCCAGTTTCAGTGAGACCGAAACTCAAAATCGGATGGACCGAGAAATTAGGGTTTGGAAGAATAACTGAGGTGGTTCATCTCGGTGGGACTGAGTTTGCAGAATCGGTTTGTCCGAGATTACTTATGAGTGTGTTAAGTAGTGAAAGGTGCTGATAGTTGAGGGAGCTAGATCACTAAGCACTTGAGCAACCAGATCATCAACACAACCTCATCCCCTTTTAATAGTATTGGCTTTTCCTATGGACTCAATGTGATCTTTGATCACTAAACCAAAAATAGAGTCTTGAGCTTTTGCCAATGCTTGTCTTAGCATTTTGAGGGGTCCACTTCTTCAGACATTTCCATACCCATATCATCGAACTTCTCTGAAATGATTCTCAAGTAAATATTAGTTCAATGATATATATGTTGTTATTAATTACCAAAACCACCCGGGGATTAGTTGCACTTTCAGGTGCTTCCCGTGTATCCCCAACACCTGATTGCATAACTGGAAACTTTCGGAAATCTATAGGTGGGTTCATCTAGTAGTTCTAGGCATTCTTCCAACGGATGCATGATTGAAGTTCGGGGTTCTACATTGAGTGAAGTGGTTTTATGGACTTGTTCTGATCGGGAGTTGCATCTTAAAGGGTCCTTGGCTATGCTGATCCGGGGATGACAAAACCCTTTTGTAACACGTTCCATGAGCTTTCAGCACGAAGATGTCGAACAAAGCTTCTATCTTGTATTTGTTCTATCTGATCCTTGTTCCTTTTTATTTATCTTTTTGTTCTCCAAGTGGCTTCCCGACGAGTTGATGTACCTACGGAATTCATCCGTTCAATTCTCTGTTCGGATGATATTGTGAAGATTCTTCTGCAACTTCTATCCTTTGTTTTTGTTTTGATTCTGGTATTCGAGTTGCTTCGATGTCAAATGTTGACTCCATACCTTTCCTAATCGGTGTTCTCATATTTCTATGAGAGTGCTAGTCCTTTTTGATCATCAAGATGGTCATGTTAAATTCTTTTTCAACCGGTGTGCCTTCTCTTCAAGTTATTCCATACAGACGCCGTTGAGAAATCTGACGATTTGTATGTTTCATTCATCCCAAGTTGTCTTTGTTTTCCCCACCCTCCCACCCTTCTTCTTCTTGGAGCCAGAAATTCTCAGATGAAATATCCATTTTATTCATGTGATGTTTCTTCATTCATTTCCTTCAATGTTCTTATCCGGTGCTTTATCGTGAAGATGCTCAAGAGCTTCAAGTTCATCATTCTTTTGTTCTCTAATTCTGCCGGTGGATGTAATTCAAGATTTCGGTGTTGATCTTATCCTTTCCTCATTTCACAATGCTTTCTTATTTCGGTGCACCAATTAATCATTCTCCTCTTGCTATTCATATCCGGAGTGCTGAAGATTCATGTTTCCATTCTTAATCCGTTCAGCTATTTTGAGATTATCATCTTATTCAAGCCTTTTAATTCAACCGGTGCAATATCTCTTAAGCAATATTTCCCAACGGTGATTTCTTTGAGTGGGCCCTAACCCACAGGTCTTTTCCCAGGATCTTACCTGACTCTTCTAATTATTCCGGAGTTATTCTCAAATTCTTTTCAAAGTGTGACGTAAGAATGATCCCCATCAGTCACATGCCTCCTCCAAGATCGCTTTCAAATTCTTTTCATCGTTGGGTTCAACCTTTTTAATTCTTCATTCCGGAGTGCTCAACAATTCTTATGGCATTTCTCGTCTTCATTCTCAACATTTGAAGACCGGAGAAGTGTTTCTCTTAAATCTTGGCCCGTTCTCTTCAAGATTTGTGGTTCTAGCTTCTTGCCATCCTCATTATTGTTTCGTTTGTGAGGAATTCTTTTATACCCTTCCGAAGCATTTCATGAACTCTTTTCTTGTGATCCTCCGAAGGCCATCATTTTAGGAGATTTCTTCGTTCTCAGTTTTCAACTTCGTTCTTCAAATATTCCTCATTGATGTCTCTTCGTTCGTCTCCATATTCTTACGGTGGTTCTTTCAAGTTTACTCTTCGTTGTTATCATTTTAATTCACTCGTTCTTTTCATAATCCTACCGGTGGTTCGTTGAAGATTTACCCAAGCTTGTGCTAGATCTCTCTTTAATTCCTTGCAACGAGAATAAGTAGTATGCCAAATCCTTTGTTTGTCATCAATTTAATTGGTGAAGGAGATGCATGACATAATTCTTATTCTTATTCCTTCAAGGTGATTTAATTCTTTTGTCTGGAGCTTGTTCATCATATCATATCCTTGGTTCTAAATTCTTCATCTTGTTTTCCGGAGTTCCAAGTGATTTCAATTATATCATGTCAAACCTCCATCTAATTCATCGCAGGCCTTGAATCTTATTCTTTTCTTTTTGTCACTTCTCATTCTTTCTTTACCGGAGTTTTCATGATGGTTCATCATATTTTAATTCATCCTTGAAGTCTTCATCAAGATTCTTGTTGGAGCTCAAGCATTCTTCATCATGCTTTCCAATTGCAATTCTTTCTACCTTATCTTTTCAGATGGTGTTATGTCATTTTGACAATTCCTTCATGTTTCATGATTCACGAGTTGTCAGGGATGAGATATTTAAACCCATCTTTTTCTTTGTTCAGGAGATCTTTCCAACCATTCAATTTATTTGTTGGAGTTATCTTGGGTTGTATTTTACCTAAAGCTTTCCCTAAGGATTGTTGATAATTATGGTGCTTATAAATGACCCAAGTTCTTCATTTTTTCATTCCGGTGAATAAGTTTATCATCTCCTTGTTGATCTCAATCAAATCAATTGTTTTCGTTTCTGTGAGTGGCAGATTGTCACCTCTTAATTTTGAGATGCTTCCCATAAGCCCACATGAACCTCATTCTTTTCGTTGTTGATTTTCCATCAACCCCATTCAACCCATCTTGGTAAAGATGCTCTTTTCAATTCAATTTTGAGAGAAGTTGTCTTTTTCTTCTCCGTTCATTTCTTTTATTGAACTATATTCTCTATTCTTTCATTCCAGAGGTATTGTTATATTGCTCTCTCGTGACCATCATCTCGTTTTTATCAAGATCATGTTCTTTTCCTTGCTTATCATTTAACCGGAGTGTTGTATTCTTCATTCAATTCTCTCATCTTATCAAGTTTGCCTCTCTTTTCAACCGGAGTGCTGTCTGAATCTTTCTTATCCTTTGTGCCATTCTTTAATTGTTTCAGAGGCAATATATTGTTGATTTTCATCAAGTATCACTACATCTCCTCAAGTTTTTGTTCTTTTCCTTCCATTTACAGACGGAATGCTGTCCAAATTCTGTCATTCTTTTCCTTGGCTATACCATTGCAGTTTCATATTCTTTCCGTCCATGAGCTCTTGTTTCATGTCTTTCAACCTTCAAGGTTCTCTTTGTGTTCTATGTCCCTCCTTTTACCGAAGTGCTCTTAACTTCGATCATCTCCGTTGCATTCTTTCTTTCAACTGGTTTAACCTCTCAAGGTTCCTTGGTTTCACTCGTCTGTCGAAGAAGCAACTTGGTTTTACCCCTTCCTCGTCAGTTTTTACCCGGTGATATCTCTAGGATCTCGGGTCGAGATCCTCTATTAGTGTGGGAGAGTTGTGACGCCCGAGACCGACGTCCCAGAAGATTCCAGAAGATTCCAGATGTTCCGGGTTGCCCGTGTGTTCTTTTGTGCTTGTGTTATTTATTTTTGCATTGCATCATGTCATCATGCCATCATGTTTTTAATTTTTGCATCTCAACCTAATAAATTGTGTGGGCCTTCGGTCCATTTAAATCGAGGGAAGGTGACTTCTCTTTATAACATATAAAAGTCTCTCAATATTTAGGGAGCTATATTTATTAATTATTCCATTGCTTCGGAATCACCATAACACACTTGCATAATTTCCCCATGTCTTTTCACTTCGAGTTTCACCTTCAAAATCTTGCCAATAATTCTTTTCCGTTGTTTCGAGGTTCCTCCAAAAATTTGAACATTTTTGGACACTTCAATAATCATGTCTTAGTTCAAACCTATTTGAATTAAATTCAAATATGTTTGAATTATTTTCCGATCTGGCCTTTTGTATTTTTCTCCGGTCGTGCTCATTTTATGATGCCCGAGAAAAATAGTCCCTTGTCCTAATTCTTGCCCTAACCCCCTCCTCTTTTTCTTTTTCCTTCTCTTTCATTTTTTTCTGCTAAAAAATCAGTTAAAGAGAGAGGACTCAGCCTGCAGGCCTCCTGGCCCGTCTCCTCCTCCTCTCAACCTCCAGCCGCGCCTCGGCCCCCCCTTAGGCCCATCTGGCCAGGCCCATTCCCTTGCAAACCCTAACTCCCGACCCACAGCTTCTTTCCACTCGTTTCCCTCAGCCGCCGCCGCCTGACTCCATCGCGCGAGTCCCGCATCCCCTCGCTCGAGCGACCCCCCATCCTCTCGCTCTCTGGCCCTCTTCCCCGCACCGAGCCGCGCCCCAGCCTCCAGCCGCCGCACTCTCCTCCAACGCCAGGGCCTCGCCCGCGCACGCCCCGTCGACCTCCCCTCCGTTCCCAGCCGGCGACCAAGGCCGCAAGAGCAGCGCCGCCCCAGGCTGCGGCCTCACCTCCCGCGCCGCGCTGCGCCCCGAGCCGCGCGCCCGCGTCCCGTCCTCCCCGACGCCACCCTCCCTCCGTTCCAGCTCCTCCCGTCGCCCTTGCTCACCGCAGCCGCGGCCGAAGCTGCTCCCTCCTCTCCAGCGAGCGCGCCGGGCTCCCTCCGCGGCCGCCTGCCTCTACGCGCCTCCCTGGCCCTGCACCGACGTCTCCAGCAAGGCCGCGTCCTCGCCTCGTCGCCCGCCAAAACCGCTGCTGCTGCTGTGCTTCTTTTTTTTTGGTTTTTGCGTTTTGTTTTGTCCAGCAATTAAACATGGAGCACCAAGTGCCACGACGACGAGAACGTCTACGTACGTGTACGGCTATCTTCGGCGAAGAACGAGTACCTCTACCGCGTCTCCGGATTCGTCAAGACACCAAGTACCACGACGACATTACACAACGCGTCAAGTACCCCTTCGTTTGCGTCAAGTTCGACTACACGACGACCCGACAAGTTCCACGACCGAGTACCCCTACCGTCTCCCGTGTACCCCTACGGAACGTCTTCGACCAAGTACCCCGACGTCGCAAGTACCACGACACGAACGTGAACAACCATCGTCGCCGGAACAACTACTTCCCTCTACGACATGTACAACTACACTCGACGCCCGAACGTCTACCGTCGCCCCGTGTACCACTACTTCCTCTACCGTCGCCGCGGAAAACGATGGATGCGCCGTGTACCTCTACGGAACAACTACCGCCTCGTGAACGGCTACTTCCTCTACGACGTGAACGACTCCTTCCTCTACGATCTCGAACCGCCCGAAACGCACGCTTCAAAGGTATAACGAGACGACCCCGTGGATGACCCGTGTGATGCTTGTTGTGTTGTATGAAATGTTTTCCTTGTGTGCATCGTGTCCGTTTCGTCCGTTTGACATGTTCCTCGGTTGCCTCGTCACCGACTCGTGGGAACCCGGTAACGGGATCGCCCCACCTTTCATCTCGTTGACCCGCTCACACCATCTTTCTTTTGCCCGGTCTCTCAACGAGTTACCGGAACCGAGTTGTTGCCTTTGCATCATTTCGGATCATTGCTGTGGCACCCTTTTCTTTCCACCACGGCGACAAATGCTTCATATCTCTTTTAAGTCAACCTTTTAATAATTGCATTAACTTAATCATGTCATCCGCATCATGTTAACAACACTAAAAAGTTAAATTGTTGTTTGCTTATAATTATTAAACATGCTCATGGGGATTTTCCGGATATGTTGTTGTTATTCTCCGGCCTCATTTAAAATGTCTAAATAGTGTAGTTTCTTTATGCTTCACCTCTTGCCATGTTAAAAACATTTAATCTTGTCTTGTAATTAACAAGAGTCAACTAAACAATTAAATGTGGTGTTTCGTCATATGCAACTCGTTGCATATTGAGCTCCACTTAACTTGTAGTATTTGTTTGTGCACTTTGCCATGCCATGCATATTTAAACCGAACATGCATCATACTTGTTTGTGCATCGTATGCCATGTTTATGATTGTGTGTTTACCGTGTTGTTTGTTTCTTTCCGGTTTGCTTCTCTTGATAGCTTCGGTTTCGTTCCGGAGTTGTGAGGATTCTCTCGACTGTGTTGCTCCGTCTACTTCGTGGATCCGTTCTTCTCCCTCTGTGGATTCCCAGGCAAGATGACCGAACCCGGATACCATTACTATCTTTGCCTATTGCTAGTAGTCTCGATCTATAGTTTTGCCTCGATGCCCATGATCTTCTTGTCAGCCTCCTACTTGTAACCATTGCCTTGTTTAACCAACTTACCTATGCAAACCGTTGTTTGGCTAAGTACGCTTCGCTCAACCCTTCTTATAGCATTGCTAGTTGCAGGTGAAGATTGAAGATGCTTGCTTCATGTTGAAGTTTGGTTGGGTTATATCACACTATATAAATGCTTAAATGAAATCATCTATATACTGGCAAGGGTGGAAGGCTAAGCCTTTTGCTTGGTGTTTTGTTCCACTCATGCCGTTAGGAACCGTATAAACCGGTGTTATGTTCCTTGATTATGCGTTCCTAACACGGTTGGGGTGTATGGGACCCCCTTGATAAACCGCTAAGTGCTAAGTCTTTTCCAGCAAATCCCAACATTGGTACTATTTGCCTAATAACTAATAAAACTTGCATGTGGACTAGCTATCCCTTTTATTTTAATTCAACCCCCCCGGGCCAGTGCTCCACATGAGTGTTGGTCCGAAACGAGCAGACTGCGGGGCCGCCTCGGGGCAACCTAAGGTATCTGGCATACACCTGTAGGATGACTCATCCGGTCGTGTCCCGAGACTTAGATACGCGCGGCTACTATCAGGGTGTCGACACGCCGGGAGGATTTGCTGGATTAGCCTTACCTTAGTTCGGTTTAACTTGAGCACGGGATTCCGAGAATACTCGGGTCTTCCCACCTATGGAGTTGCGACTTCGCGGATCGTGGGCTTGTGATGGGCCAAGTTGGAACACCCCTGCAGGGTTTGAACTTTCGAAAGCCGTGCCCGCGGTTATGTGGCAGATGGGAGCTTGTTAATTCCGGTTGTAGATAACTTGACACAATGTTTCAATACACTACCAGCGTGTGTACCGTGACTGTCAATTTCCGAATAGGGATTCGGGAGTTGAACACGGTGGGGTTATGTTTGACCGGTTTTAGTTAGGATCACTTCGTGATCATCTCTCGACCGATGCTCTTCTCTTCTCGCTCTCTATTACGTAAGTTAGTGCTAGTTGCTGCTGCAGACTCTTGTTGTTCCACCTCTTGTTCTTTCTTCAGCCTTGTCCTCACCCAAGGCTTAAATAGTCTTGTTACCCGGGAACGGGATTGCTGAGTCCTCTGTGGCTCACAGTTACTTCACAACACCAGATGCAGGTTCAGCCGAGTTTGATGCAGGAGTTGGACCAGTTCTTCACCGGGAGCTCGATGAAGAGTTTGGCTGTTTGCTTGTGACGTTTTCGACGATCAGTAGTGGTTTCTACTAGGATTCAATCCTGACCTATGGCTTTATGTTGTTTTGGTATCTTGCTTTTGGATCTTACCCTTAGATGGGCTGTGATGTTTTGAATGATGTTTTGCTTATGTAATGTATTGTGTGAAGTGGCGAGTGTAAGCCAACTATCTTCTTTTGCAATTTAATCCCTCTTTTACATGAGTCGTGCAAAGATACCAAACTTGAGATCATTCTAGGATGGGCTTATACCTTTAAGTCGTGCCTCGACACGTAGGAGGTATAGTCCCATCCTGGGCATTACACTTCTTGTCTTGCATGAGAACACCACCAAGACCTTGCAATGAAGCATCACAAAAGACTTCATAAGGCTTGGACTCATCCGGAGGAGTAAGAACCGGAGCAGAAATGAGCTTCTCTTTGAGTGTCTTGAATGCCACATCACAATCAGGAGTCCACGAGTACTTGACATTCTTCTGCAGCAAGTTGGAATGAGGCTTGGCAATCTTGGAGAAGTTCTCAACGAACCTTTTGCAATAGCTTGCGAGATGGAGGAAACTTCAGAGTTGTTTGACATTCTGAGGAGGTTCCCAGTTGACAATAGCTTCAACCTTCTCGGGGCTAACATAAATGCCCTCGGCAGAGATAATATGGCCAAGGTAGAGGACTTTATCAAGCCAAAAATCACATTTGGAGAACTTCGCATAGAACCGGTGCTCACAGAGCCTGTCAAGGACCAAATGGAGGTGCTTGGCATGGTCTTCTTCATTCTTGGAGAATACCAAGATATCATCGAGGTAGACGAGCATGAATTCATTGGTGTAGGGGTTGAATATGAAGTGCATCATCCGAGAGAAAGTGGGTGGGGCATTAGCAAGCTCGAAATACATGACCGTGCATTAATAGGAGCCATAACTCGTTCTGAATGCGGTCTTGGGAATATCCTCTTCAGGATACGAATCTGATGGTAGCCCATCCGGAGATCAAGTTTCGAGAACACCTTGGCTCGTTTGAGCTGCTCGAACAATTCATTGATGTTGGGGAGCGGGTACTTATTCTTTATTGTCTTCTTGTTTAATGGTCGGTAATCAACGCACAATCATTCCGTACCATCCTTCTTCTTGACAAAAAGAACACCACTGCCCCAAGGAGAAGTACTCGGTCTGATTAGACCCATTCATTCTTGCTCATCGAGTTGTTTCTTCAGCTCCTTCAGTTCATCAGGAGAAAGCTTGTACGGATGCCGACAGGCTGGCTCGGTACTAGGCTCAAGTTCAGTGACGAATTCAATTGGATGGTTGGGAGGCATGCCTGGAAGCTCTTCAGGAATAACATCCTCATATTCACAAACCATCGGAATCTGAGAAATGGCATTAATCTCGCCCTTCTCATTGAGAGAGAATAGCCTGATTGTGTTATCTCGAGCTGCGAAGATAATCACGTCTTCGTTAGGATGAGTTAGCTTGACCTCCTTGTTTGCACAATCAATATTTGCATCATGCTTGGAGAGCCAATCCATCCCAAGAATAAGATCAATGTCGGAGTTACCGAGAACAACCGGAGAAACAAGAAAATTGTAGTCACCCATATGAATAGATATATCCGGAACATGCACTCGAGAGGACATTTGCAATCCGGGAGAAATAATATTCGATGGTTTTGGCAACACTTGAGTGACAAATTCATGCTTGGCAACAAATGGTCTTGAAATGAAAGAAAGTGATGCACCTGAATCAAACAAGACTTTTGCAGGAATTGAGTTAACCGAAAGATTACCAATTATCACATCAGAAGAATTCTCTGCTTGAGCTGCATTCATCAGGTTCACTCTTCCTGACTTGGGATTGTGCTTGATGATAGCATTGCTGACAGGTGGAGGAGGTGGAAGGCTCCTTTGGTTGGGACACTTGTTTGCATAGTGACCCCTTCTGACCACACTTGTTGCATGTAACTTCTGAAAGAGGCCGATGATAAGGACCGCTTGGTCTTGGAGCTTGGGACTGAGGCTTGGACTGGTTGCTTGGGTTGAGTGGGTGGGAGAATCCACGACCACCTGAGTGCTTGTTGTTGCTTGGAGGACGGAGCACTAGAGGAGACAGTAGCCAGAACTTCTGCTGCTTGGTAACCACTTGAGAGGAAGAGGAGGAGTGAACAACATCTCTTATTCTCTTTTTGGAAGCTTCACACTTGATATGAGCTGCCTCTTGCTTGAGAGCCATGTTGTACAAATGGTCAAATTCATCTGGCTCGAACAGGGTGAGTGCAAGTTGGAGTTCATCTTTCAGACCACCACAGAACTAGTAGATTTTGCTCTTGGCCTTGGGGATGTCTTGCTTCGCATAACGGGCAAGATTCTGGAACTTGACATTGTATTGATAGACGGACATGGTGCCTTGCGTCAGGTTGCGGAATTGCTCATGCATGCCTTCAATGACACTTGTTGGAATGTGACGAGAATGGAAATCTCTGCAGAAATCAGTCCACGAGATCTCACGACCACCTCTGGAGTCTTTTTACTGTTGCCACCAATCTGCATCTTGGTCTTTGAGTTGGAAGGCGGCAAACTTGACATAATCTTCGGTTCTGACATTACTGCATTCAAAGTGCTTTTTGATGTCTGTGATCCAATCTTCAGCATCTAGCGGGTCCACACAGTAACTAAAAGACTTTGGTTGGTTTGCCAAGAATTGGTTCAGTGTCGCAAAGTGAGGTTGATTGAACATATTTCCTTGGCCTTGGTTCCCTTGATTGCCTTGATTTGCTTGATCGGCTTGGAAATTCTACATCATTTGCCATGAGCATCTGAGTGTTTTGATTGGTTGCCTGGATAGTCGCTCTCCATGCCTCATACGGAGGAGGATGGGAAGGAGGACGCTCTTCCTCACCCTCTTGGTTTGGGTTAGGAACTTTCTTAGGTGCCATCCTGAAGATGATGACAACTATTAGCCATTGAAGCAAAATAATAGATAAGCTAAATCAACGGCTAGATATTTGCAACATATAGTCTTCACAATGCACATTCGAACAAAATTGAACGAATGAATTCCATAGCTTAATGGTACAACAACTTGTCGAGAAGCCACTTGGGAGAAGCTTGCGTTGTATTCCCTCGAAGAGGAAAGGGAGATGCAGCACAGTAGTGTAAGTATTTCCCTCAGTTTTTGAGAACCAAGGTATCAATCCAGTAGGAGACCACGCGCGAGTCCCTCGCACCTGCACAAACAAATAAGAACTTCGCAGCCAACGTGATAAGGGGTTGTCAATCCCTTTACGGTCATTTACGAAAGTGAGATCTGATAGAGATGATAGTTTATATTTTTGGTATTTTTAGTTTATAAGAACATCAAATAAAAGCGATAAAAGTAAAGTAGATGTAGATTGATATGTTGAGAATAGACCCGAGGGCCATAGTTTTCTCTAGTGGCTTCTCTCATGATAGCGATATTCTACGGCGGGTAAACAAATTACTGTCGAGCAATTGATAGAAAAGCCAATAATTATGAGACTATCTAGGCATGATCATTGTATGTAGGCATCACGTCCGAGAAAAGTAGACCGAAACGATTCTGCATCTACTACTATTACTCCACACATCGACCGCTATCCAGCATGCATCTAGTGTATTGAGTTCATAAGAACAGAGTAACGCCTTAAGCAAGATGACATGATGTAGTGGGATAAACTCAAGCAATATGATATAAACCCCATCTTTTTATCCTCGATGGCAACAATACAATACGTGCCTTGTTGCCCCTACTGACACTGGGAAAGGACACCGCAAGATTGAACCCAAAGCCAAGCACTTCTCCCATTGCAAGAACTATAGATCTAGTAGGCCAAACCAAACCAATAATTTGAAGAGACTTGCAAGGATATTATGAGCACACATAAAAGGTTCAGAGAAGAACCAAATATCTTTCATAGATAACCTTGATCATAAACTCACAATTCATCGGATCTCGACAAACACACCGCAAAAAGAGATTACATCGAATAGATCTCCTTGAAGACCAAGGAGAACTTTGTATTGAGATCCAGAGAGAGAGAAGAAGCCATCTAGATACTAGCTATGGACCCGAAAGTCTGTGGTAAATTACTCACGACTCATGGTGAGGGCGATGATGATGATGAAGAACTCCGTGATGGATCCCCCTCCGGTGGAGCTCCGGAACAGGCTCCAAGATGGGATCTTCACGGGAACAGAAGGTACGGCGGTGGAATTAGGGTTTTCTCTCTGTCTTCGGGGTTTTTGGGGTACGTAGACTTATATAGGAAGAAGGGGGCACCGGGGGACGCCCGAGGGGGCCACGAGGCAGGGGCACACCCTGGGAAGGGGGGCGCGCCCCCCACCCTCATGGGCCAGCCCTCGATCCCCTGACGTGGTTCTCAAGCTCCACATGTGTGATTTTCTCCAAAATATCTCTCGCGAAGGTTTCACTCAGTTTGGACTCCGTTTGATATTCTTTTTCTGCAAAACCCTGAAACAGGCAAAAAACTGCAATCTGGACTAGGCCTTTCGGTTAGTAGGTTAGTCCCAAAAATGATATAAAAGTGAATGATAAATCCCATTAAACATCCAAGACTTCATAAATAATAGCATGGAACAATCAAAAATTATAGATACGTTGGAGATGTATCAATAAGCTGAATCAACGGCTAGATATTTGCAACATATAGTCTTCACAATCAACATTCGAACAAAATTGAACGAATGAATTCCATAGCTTAATGGTACAACAACTTGTCGAGAAGCTACTTGGGAGAACAAAATGATAGAATAAAACAACAAGGTACAGATGGAACAAATACATAATAGAGGTTTCGTCCCACATTTTCGTGCTGAATGCCCCATGGCACGTGTTACAAAGGGTCTTGCAATCCTCGGATCAGCATAACCAAGGATCCTTTAAGATGCAACTCCCAATTGGAACAGCGTCCATGAAACCTCTTCACTAGATGTTGAACCCCAAACCTCATACCATGCACCCGTTGGAAGATTACCTACGAGCTACTTGAAACCCACCTATTATTTCCCGAAACTTTCCGGTTATGCAATCTGGTGTTGGGGATACAGGGGAAGCACCGCGCACTCAATTCTAAACCTACATCCATCTGTATCCATCTATCAACACATAACCAGTCATCTTCGGAAACCATTTACCTCGGACCTTCGAAACGGATCCGCTATACTAGCTGTGGCAATACTCCCGAACTATCTCCCCAGTACTGGGTGACGTCAGGGTTATCTCACCACCAGACATGCATAGAAGAGTTTTCGATGTCAGACGCCTCTCGTATTCTAGAACCTCTACGATACATTTGTGATGACAACACCTCGGAGCTCAACTCCCCGGGACACTGCCTCAACCCCTAAATGACAGGAGGCATCGAGAACAATATTCTCGTCACAAAGATATCAGAACAATCCAAACAATACCCGCATGATCCTAAAACAAATTTGGTGAAATTTTTGAGAGTAGAGGAGAGAGAACAACGTCAGGAGTCCTCACCAGAGCAATGAAGGGGATGAGGAGTAAAAATAAATCCTACTCTCCGATATATATATATAGGACTCAAAACATTTTTTTGTGTGCCTAGACTCAACCGTCAGCGGTTCGATCAATCAGGGGGCTCCTAGGTCGAAGAAGGCTCTGAATACCAACTTGTAATGCCCAGGATGCGACTATGTCTCCTACGTGTGGAGGCACGACTTAGAGGCATAAGCGCATTCCGGAATGACCTCAAGTATGGTATCTTTGCACATCTCATGCAAAAGTTCAAGGATGAAAATGTAAAAGATAGTTGGCTTACACTTGCCATGTCACACAATGAATACAATAACATACAATCATCCAAATAACACAGGATCCGGCTACGGACGAAAATCAAACGAGAAAGATACCATAAACACAAGCCCGGATCCTCCTAGTAAGAATGACTACTGATCGTTTGGATAAGAAACATAGTAACGACCACGCTCCTCATCGAACTCCGAGTGAAGTTCTGATCCATCTCCTGCATCGTTCTCAGCGGTACCTACATCTGGTGTGTGGTGTAATATGTGAGCCACAAGGACTCAGCAATCCCGTTCTCGGGTATCAAAACTACCAAAGCCTTAGGTGTGGAACAGGTATTAAAGTGTTTGCTGCAAGCGCTAAGCAACTAGCTTACGAGTTCAGAGCGGGATGAGAATATGTGCCAACGGTCGCCAAGTTGATCAAGAGGTGATCCTAGCTACTGCCGTCAAACATAACCCCACCGTGTTCACTTCCCGAAGCCCTTCGGAAAGAGACCGTCACGGTTACTCACACAAGTAGTGTATTCTTATGGATATGGTGTCAAGTTATCTACAACTTAACAAATTCCCATCCGCCACTTAACCGCGGGCACGGCTTTCGAAAGATCAAACCCTGCAGGGGTTTCCCAACTTAGCCCATCACAAGCTCACGATCTGCGGAGTCGCAACTCCAAAGTGGGAAGACCCGAGTATTCTCGGAATCCCATGCTCAAGATATTTCGACAAAGGTAAAACTAATCCAGCAAGACCTCCCGGTGTGCCGACACCCTGATAGTAGCCGTGCGTATCTCGTCCCAGGCCACGAC
>LR738714.1:563197147-563225076 GCA_902687465.1 Secale cereale
GTGGCACCTCCTGGCCATGGCGCACAGCAAGCCGCTGCCATGGCCTCGTCGCCCCTTTGTTGCTGCTGTTTTTTTTTTGTTTTCGCCAAGTGCACGAGGACCCCAAGATTCGGCAAGCTCGACTACACGAGGAATCATCAAGTACCCCTTCGGAAACGAGAACGTCTACTTCCCTCTACGACACGTGTACCACGACTCGCGAGAACGACTTCTTCCTCTACGGCCGTGTACCACTACTTCCTCTACGTCCCTCGACGACTCGATTCCGCCCCGAAACAAGTGTTTCGAAGGTATAACCCCGTGGATGACCCGTGAGATGCTTGCTCATGTTGTATGAAATGTTTCCCGTGTGTGCACCGTGTCGTTTCATCTTTTGTCGTGTTCCTCGGTTGCCTCGTCACCGACCCGTGGGAACCCGGTGACGGGATCGCCCCACCTTTCATCTCGTTTGACTTGCTCACGCCATCTTTCCTTTTGCACCGGTCTCTCAACGAGTTACCGGAACCGAGTTGTTGCCTTTGCATCATTTTTGGATCGTTGCCGTGGCACCCTTCCGTTCCACCACGGTGACAATACTTCATATCTCTTTTAAGTCAACCTTTTAATAATTGCATAAACTTGATCATGTCATCCGCATCATGTTAACAACACTAAAAATGTTTAATTGTTGTTGCTTTATAATTATTAAACATGCTCATGGGGATTTTCCGGATATGTTGTTGTTATTTTCCGGCCCCATTTAAAATGTCTAAATAGTTAGTTTACTTATGCTACACCTCTTGCCATGTTAACAAACATTTAATCTTGTCTTGTTAATAACGAGAGTCAATTAAATAATTAAATGTGGTGTTTCGTCAATATGCAACTCGTTGCATATTGAGCTCCACTTAACTTGTAGTTTTGTTTGTGCACTTTGCCATGCCATGAATAATTAAACCGAACATGCATCATACTTGAATGTGCATTGTATGCCATGTTTATGCTTGTGTGTTTACCGTGTTGTTTGTTTCTTTCCGGTTTGCTTCTCTTGTTAGCTTCGGTTTCGTTCCGGAGTTGTGAGGATTCTCTCGTCTCTGTTGCTCCGTCTTCTTCATGGATCCGTTCTTCTCCTCTGTGGAATTCCAGGCAAGATGACCGAACCCCGATAACATTACTATCTTTGCCTATTGCTAGAGTATCGCTCTATAGTTTTGCCTCGATGCCCATGTTTTCCTGTCAGCCTCCTACTTGTAACCATCACCATGTTTAACCACCCTACCTATGCAAACCGTTGCTTGGCTAAGTACGCTTCGCTCAGCCCCTCTTATAGCATTGTTAGTTGCAGGTGAAGATCGAAGATGCTTGCTTCATGTTGAAGTTTGGTTGGGCTATATCACACTATATAAATGCTTAAATGAAATCATCTATATATTGGCAAGGGTGGAAGGCTAAGCCTTTTGCTTGGTGATTTGTTCCACTCATGCCGTTAGGAACCGTATAAACCGGTGTTATGTTCCTTGATTATGCGTTCCTAACACGGTTGGGGTGTATGGGACCCCCTTGATAAACCGCTAAGTGCTAAGTCTTTTCCAGCAAGTCCCAACATTTGGTACTATTTGCCTAATAACAAACTAATAAAAACTTGCATGTGGACTAGCTATCCCTTTTATTCTTAATTCAACAACCCCGGGCCAGTGCTCCACATGAGTGTTGGTCCGAAACGGGGAGTCTGCGGGGCCACCACGAGGAAACTCGAGGTTTGGTAAAAACCTGTAGAATCGCCCATCCGGTCGTGTCCTGAGACTAGATACGCGCGGCTACCTATCAGGGTGTCGACACGCCGGGAGGATTTGCTGGATTAGCCTTACCTTAGTTCGGTTTAACTTGAGCATGGGATTCCGAGAATACTCGGGTCTTCCCACCTATGGAGTTGCGACTCCGCGGATCGTGGGCTTGTAATGGGTCAAGTTGGAACACCCCTGCAGGGTTTGAACTTTTGAAAGCCGTGCCCGCGGTTATGTGGCAGATGGGAGCTTGTTAATATCCGGTTGTAGATAACTTGACACAATGTTTCAATACACTACCAGCGTGTGTTCCGTGACTGTCAATTTCTGAATAGGGATTCGGGAGTTGAACACGGTGGGGTTATGTTTGTTGAGCTTTTAGTTAGGATCACTTCGTTATCATCTCTCGACCGAGGCACATTCTCTTCTCGCTCTCTTTTACGTAAGTTAGTGCTAGTTGCTGCTGCAGACTCTTGTTGTTCCTTCACCTCTCGTTCTTTCTTCAGCCTTGTCCTCACCCAAGGCTTAAATAGTCATGTTACCCGGGAACTGGATTGCTGAGTCCTCTGTGGCTCACAGTTACCTCACCACACCAGATGCAGGTTCAACCGAGTTGATGCAGGAGTTGGATCAGTTCTTCACCGGGAGCTCAATGAAGAGTTTGGCTGTTTGTTTGTGACGCTTCGACGATCAGTAGTGGTTCTTCTACTAGGATTCGATCCTGACTTGTGGCTTTATGTTGTTTTGGTATCTTTCTTTTGGATCTTCACCCGTAGTCGGGTTGTGATGTTTTGGATGATGATTGCTTATGTAATGTATTGTGTGAAGTGTCGAGTGTAAGCCAGCTATCTTCTTTTGCAATTTAATCCCTCTTTTACATGAGTTGTGCAAAGATACCAAACTTGAGATCATTCTAGGATGGGCTTATACCTTTAAGTCGTGCCTCGACACGTAGAAGGTATAGTCCCATCCTGGGCATTACAAGTTGGTATTCAGAGCCTTCTCCGACCTAGAAGCCCCCACTGATTGATCGAATCGTTGACGGTTGAGTCTAGGCACACACTGAAAATATTTTTGAGTCCTATATTTATATCGGAGAGTAGGATTTCTTTTGCTCCTCATCTCTTTTCACTCTGGTGAGGACTCCTGACGATTACGCTTGCCTCTTCTACTTTCAAAAATTGCACCAAATTTTTTTTAGGATCTCGCGAGTATTGTTTGGATTGTTTCGATGTCTTTGTGACGAGAACATTGTTCTCGATGCCTCCTGTCATTAGGGGTTGTGGCAGTGTCCCGGGGAGTTGAGCTCCGAGGTGTTGTCGTCACAAATCCATCGCGGCCGTACTAGAATACTTAAGACGGCTGACATCGAAAACTCTCCTATGCGGTTAGTGGCAAGATAACCCCGACATCACCCAGTACTGGGGAGGTAGTTCGAGAGTATTGTCATAGCTTGTATAGTGGATGCGTTTCGAAGGTCCGAGGTACACAGTTTCCGAGAAAGACCGGTTATGTGTTGAAGGATGGATACACCTGGGTGTAGGTTTAGAGTTGATTGCGCGGTGCTTCCCGTGTATCCCCAACACCTGATTGCATAACTGGAATCTTTCGGAAATTAATAGGTGGGTTCATCTAGTAGTTCTAAGCATTCTTCCAACGGATGCACGATATGAAGTTCGGGGTTCTACATTGAGTGAAGTGGTTTTATGGACTTGTTCTGATCGGGAGTTGCATCTTAAAGGGTCCTTGGCTATGCTGATCCGGGGATTGCAAAACCCTTTTGTAACACGTTCCATGAGCTTTCAGCACGAATTTGTCGAACGAAGCTTCTATCTTGTATTTGTTCTATCTGTTCCTTGTTCCTTTTTATTTATCTTTTGTTCTCCAAGTGGCTTCTCGTCAAGTTGATGTACCTGCGGAATTCATTCGTTCAAGTCTCTGTTCGAATGATATTGTGAAGATCATGTTGCATACCTATCCTTTGTTCTTGTTTTGATTCTGGTATTCGAGTTGCTTCGATGTCAAGTGTTGATTCCATACCTTTCCTAATCGGTGTTCTCATATTTCTATGGGAGGGCTAATTCTTCTTGATCATCAAGATCTTCATGTTAAATTCTTTTCAACCGGTGTCCATTTTGTTCGTCTCAAGTTGTCTTTGTTTTCCCCACCCTCCCACCCTTCTTCTTCTTGGAGCAAGAAATTCTCAGATGAAGTATCCATTTTATTCATGTGAGGTTTCTTCATTCATTTCCTTCAATGTTCTTATCCGGTGATTTATCGCGAAGATGCTCAAGAGCTTCAAGTTCATCATTCTTTTGTTCTCTATTCTACCGGCGGATGTAATTCAAGATTTCGGTGTTGATCTTATCCTTTTCCTCATTTCACAATGCTTTCTTATTCCGGTGGACCAATTAATCATTCTCCTCTTGCTATTCATATTCGGAGTGCTGAAGATTCATAATTCCATTCTTATCCGTTCAAATTATTTGAGCATTGTCTTCTTATTCAAGCCATTTAATTCAACCGGTGCAATATCTCTTCAGCAATATTTTTCAACGGTGATTTCTTTGAGTGGGCCCTAACCCACAGGTCTATCCCAGGATCTTACCTGACTCTTCTATTTTTCTGGAGTTATACTCAAACTCTTTTCAAAGTGTGACGTAAGAATGATCTCCATCAGTCACATGCCTTCTCTAAGCTTGTTTTCAATTATTTCCATCTTTAGCTCCACCTTCCTCTTGTCATTCGTCCGGAGTATCTCGAAATTCTTCTTGGCATTTCTCGTCTTCACTCTCAACAATTGAAGACTGGACAAGAGTTTCTCTTAAATCTTGGCCCGTTCTCTTGAAGATTCGTGGTTCTAGCTTCATGCCATCCTCATTATTGTTCCGTTTGTCAGGAATTCTTTTATGCCATCCGAAGCATTTCATGAATTCTTTTCTTTGTGTTCCTCCGAAGGCCATCATTCAGAATATTTCTTCGTTCTCAGTTTTCAACTTCGTCCTCCAAATATTCTTCACCGATGTCTCTTCGTTCGTCTCCATATTTTTACGATGGTTCTTTCAAGTTTACTCTTCCGTTGTTATCGTGTTAATTCATTTGTTCTTTTCATAATCCTACCGGTGCTTTGTTGAATAATTATCCGAGTTTGTGCTAGATCTCTCTTTAATTCTTCCCAAACGAGAATAAGTAGTATGCCAAATCCTTGGTTGTCATCAATTTAATTGGTGAAGGAGATGCATGACATAATTCTTATTCTTATTCCTTCAAGGTGATTTAATTCTTTTGCCTGGAGCTTGTTCATCATATCATATTCTCGGTTCTAAGTTGTTCATCTTGTTTTCCGGAGCTCCAAGTTATTTCAATTATATCATTTCAAGATGCATCTAATTCATCGCGGGCCTTGAATTTTATTCTTTTCATCTTTCACTTCTTATCCTTTCATTACCGGAGTTCTCATGGTGGTTCATCATGTTTTAATTCATCCTTGAAGTCTTCATCAAGATTCTTGTTCGAGCTCAAGCATTCTTCATCATGCTTTCCTAGTGCAATTCTTTCTCCCTTATCTTTCGAGATGGTGTTATGTCATTCTTGACAATTCCTTCATGTTTCATGATTCACGAGTTATCAAGAATGAGATATTTAAAACCATCATTTTCCTTGTTTAGGAGATCTTTCCAACCCTTCAATTATTCGTTAGAGTAATCTTGGGTTATAATTCACCTAAAAGCTTTCCCTAAGGATTGTTGCTAATTATGGTGCTTATAAATGACCCAAGTTCTTCATTTATCATTCCGGTGAAATAAGTTTTCATCTCCTTGTTGATCTCAATCCAATCAATTGTTCCGTCAGTGGCTGATTGTCACCTCTTATTGTTGAGATGTTTTCCATAAGCCCACATCAAGCTTATTCGTTTTCGTTGTTGATTTTTTCCAACAACTCCGTTCAACCCTTCTTCGTAAGGATGCTCTTTCAAATTCAATTTTGAGGGAAGTTGTCATTTTCTTCTCCGTTCTTTCTTCCCAACGATCTATATTCTATTCTTTCATTCCGGAGGCATTGTGTTATTGCTCTCTTTGACCATCATCTCGTTTTGTCAAGATCATGTTCTTTCCCTTGCTTATCATTGAACCGGAGTGTTGTATTCTTCATTCAAGTTCCGTCATTTATCTAGTTTTGCCTCTCTTTTAACCGGAGTGCTATCTGGAATCGTTCTTAACCCTTGTGCCATTCTTTTAATTGTTTCGGAGGCAATATGTTGCTGTTTTCATCAAGTATCATCTCAACTTGGCAAGTTTTTGTTCATTTCCTTCCATTTTCAGACGGAGTGCTGTCCAAATTCTGTCATTCTTATTCCTTGGCTATACCATTGCGGTTTCTTATTCTTTTGGTTCGTAAGCTCTTGTTTCATGTCTTTCAACCTCCAAGGTTCTCATAATACTCCTTGTTACTCATTTTACCGGAGTGCTCTTAACTTCGTTCATCTCCGTTGTATTCTTCTTTCAATTTGTTCAACCTCTCAAGGTTCTTTGGTTTCACTCGTCTGTCAAAGAAGCAACTTAGTTTTACCTCTTCCTCTTCCGTTTTTACCCGGTGCCATCTCTAGGATCTCGGGTCGAGATCCTCTGTTAGTGTGGGAGAGTTGTGACGCCCGAAGACCGACGTCCCAGAAGATTCCAGAAGATTCCAGATGTTCCGGGTTCTCCCGTGTGTTTATTTTGTGCTTGTGTTATTTTTTTTGCATTGCATCATGTCATCATGCCATCATCTCATTAATTTTTGCAACCAAATAAATCGTGTGGACCTTCGGTCCATTTAAATCGAGGGAAGGTGACTTCTCTTTATAACATATAAAAGCCTCTCAATATTATTAGGGAGCTATATCATAATTATTCCATTTGTTGGAGATCACCATAACACACTTGCAATATTCCCCATGCCTCTTAATTCAAGTTTCTACTTCTAAACCTTGCCTATAATTCTTTCCGTTGTTTCGAGGTTCCTCCAAAATCCCCCCCCCCCAACTCTTTTATTTTAATTCCTGATTTTGTGAGCCCAGGGAAGTTGACCTCATTCCATCCCTAACCTCTTTTTACTTTTCTTTCTCCTCTTTGTTGTTTTTTTAATAAGGAGAGAGAGCCGCAGCGCCAGCTTTTCCTTCCTTCCCAGGCCCAGGCCCAAGCCAGCCTCAGCCTCCCTCTCCATCTGGCCTCCCTGGCCCAAACTTCCCCAGCGGCCCATCTCCTGGCCCAACCGGCACTCCTAACCCTAGCGCCAGTGCCCGACCGCAGCTCCTCCCTCCGTTCCTAGCGCACGCCGCCACCCCTCGTCCCTCTTCTCGATCCCGCTGGTTCCCTCTCCCTCGTCGCCCGAGCCTCCCTCATCTCCCTCGATCTCCCTCGCGACCCACTCCCTCCGTCCGTCCTCCAGGGAGCCCGCCCCAATCCCGCGCGCCGGAGGGCCGTAGCGATCGCGCCCCATCCAAGCCCGCGGCCAGAGCGTCGTGCCGCCCCGCGCCTCAGGTCCTCCGTCGCCAAGGAGCTCCCCTCGGCCTTCCCCCGCGCCGCGCCGAGCCGGGGCCCTCCTCCATCGCCGCCCCGGATTCGCCAAGCCGGCCGCCTCCCTGGCCTCCTCCCGTGCGCCGCGTCGCGACCCTCCTTGCAGCTGGCGTCTCCAGCGCCATGGCTGCCCCGCGCTGCGCCCCTCCAGCGCCTCTCCTCTCGTGCGTCGATGCGCGCCCGAGGCCTGCTGCCTCTCCTCCGAGCCATCCTCTCCAGCAGCGCCACCGTCCAGCGCCGGCGTCCCGTCTCCGGCGTTCGCGCATGGCACCTCCTCGCCATGGCGCACAGCAAGCCGCTGCCATGGCCTCGTCGCCCCTTTGTTGCTGCTGTTTTTTTTGTTTTCGCCAAGTGCACGAGGACCCCAAGATTCGGCAAGCTCGACTACACGAGGAATCATCAAGTACCCCTTCGGAAACGAGAACGTCTACTTCCCTCTACGACACGTGCACCACGACTCGCGAGAACGACTTCTTCCTCTACGGTCGTGTACCACTACTTCCTCTACGTCCCTCGACGACTCGATTCCGCCTCGAAACAAGTGTTTCGAAGGTATAACCCCGTGGATGACCCATGAGATGCTTGCTCGTGTTGTATGAAATGTTTCCCGTGTGTGCACCGTGCCGTTTCATCTTTTGTCGTGTTCCTCGGTTGCCTCGTCACCGACCCGTGGGAACCCGGTGACGGGATCGCCCCACCTTTCATCTCGTTTGACTCGCTCACGCCATCTTTCCTTTTGCACCGGTCTCTCAACGAGTTACCGGAACCGAGTTGTTGCCTTTGCATCATTTTTGGATCGTTGCCGTGGCACCCTTCCGTTCCACCACGGTGACAATACTTCATATCTCTTTTAAGTCAACCTTTTTAATAATTGCATAAACTTGATCATGTCATCCGCATCATGTTAACAACACTAAAAATGTTTAATTGTTGTTGCTCTATAATTATTAAACATGCTCATGGGGATTTTCCGGATATGTTGTTGTTATTTTCCGGCCCCATTTAAAATGTCTAAATAGTTAGTTTACTTATGCTACACCTCTTGCCATGTTAACAAACATTTAATCTTGTCTTGTTAATAACGAGAGTCAATTAAATAATTAAATGTGGTGTTTCGTCAATATGCAACTCGTTGCATATTGAGCTCCACTTAACTTGTAGTTTTGTTTGTGCACTTTGCCATGCCATGCATAATTAAACCGGTCATGCATCATACTTGAATGTGCATCGTATGCCATGTTTATGCTTGTGTGTTTACCGTGTTGTTTGTTTCTTTCCGGTTTGCTTCTCTTGTTAGCTTCGGTTTCGTTCCGGAGTTGTGAGGATTCTCTCGTCTCTGTTGCTTCGTCTTCTTCATGGATCCGTTCTTCTCCTCTGTGGAATTCCAGGCAAGATGACCGAACCCCGATAACATTACTATCTTTGCCTATTGCTAGAGTATCGCTCTATAGTTTTGCCTCGATGCCCATGTTTTCCTGTCAGCCTCCTACTTGTAACCATCACCATGTTTAACCACCCTACCTATGCAAACCGTTGCTTGGCTAAGTACGCTTCGCTCAGCCCCTCTTATAGCATTGTTAGTTGCAGGTGAAGATCGAAGATGCTTGCTTTATGTTGAAGTTTGGTTGGGCTATATCACACTATATAAATGCTTAAATGAAATCATCTATATATTGGCAAGGGTGGAAGGCTAAGCCTTTTGCTTGGTGATTTGTTCCATTAATGCTTTAGGAACCGTATAAACCGGTGTTATGTTCCTTGATTATGCGTTCCTAACACGGTTGGGGTGTATGGGACCCCCTTGATAAACCGCTAAGTGCTAAGTCTTTTCTAGCAAGTCCCAACATTTGGTACTATTTGCCTAATAGCAAACTAATAAAAACTTGCATGTGGACTAGCTATCCCTTTTATTCTTAATTCAACAACCCCGGGCCAGTGCTCCACATGAGTGTTGGTCCGAAACGGGGAGTCTGCGGGGCCACCACGAGGAAACTCGAGGTTTGGTAAAAACCTGTAGAATCGCCCATCCGGTCGTGTCCTGATACTAGATACGCGCGGCTACCTATCAGGGTGTCGACACGCCGGGAGGATTTGCTGGATTAGCCTTACCTTAGTTCGGTTTAACTTGAGCACGGGATTCCGAGAATACTCGGGTCTTCCCACCTATGGAGTTGCGACTCCGCGGATCGTGGGCTTGTAATGGGTCAAGTTGGAACACCCCTGCAGGGTTTGAACTTTCGAAAGCCGTGCCCGCGGTTATGTGGCAGATGGGAGCTTGTTAATATCCGGTTGTAGATAACTTGACACAATGTTTCAATACACTACCAGCGTGTGTTCCGTGACTGTCAATTTCCGAATAGGGATTCGGGAGTTGAACACGGTGGGGTTATGTTTGTTGAGCTTTTAGTTAGGATCACTTCGTGATCATCTCTCGACCGAGGCACATTCTCTTCTCGCTCTCTTTTACGTAAGTTAGTGCTAGTTGCTGCTGCAGACTCTTGTTGTTCCTTCACCTCTCGTTCTTTCTTCAGCCTTGTCCTCACCCAAGGCTTAAATAGTCATGTTACCCGGGAACGGGATTGCTGAGTCCTCTGTGGCTCACAGTTACCTCACCACACCAGATGCAGGTTCAGCCGAGTTGATGCAGGAGTTGGATCAGTTCTTCACCGGGAGCTCAATGAAGAGTTTGGCTGTTTGTTTGTGACGCTTCGACGATCAGTAGTGGTTCTTCTATTAGGATTCGATCCTGACCTGTGGCTTTATGTTGTTTTGGTATCTTTCTTTTGGATCTTCACCCGTAGTCGGGTTGTGATGTTTTGGATGATGATTGCTTATGTAATGTATTGTGTGAAGTAGCGAGTGTAAGCCAGCTATCTTCTTTTGCAATTTAATCCCTCTTTTACATGAGTTGTGCAAAGATACCAAACTTGAGATCATTCTAGGATGGGCTTATACCTTTAAGTCGTGCCTCGACACGTAGGAGGTATAGTCCCATCCTGGGCATTACACCATTTCTGCACTGTCACCACCACCAGCGCGGTAGCCCGTGCAGCCACCTCAAGCGTCCTCCACCGCCCATGCCATGTCTCCTGTGTGACGCGGGATCTACCTCATCAGGCGAGGAAACCAGAACCTCGGTTGCCATCTCACATGTGTCGGCGTGCACCTCGGTGTGCGGTGAGAATGATGCATTTTCCCAATGGGACTTGTTTCTTCAGCAAACTTTATGTTCTTACAAGAATAGTTTACAAGATCGTGGCATTATCGTAACCGCTACTGGTGACATGTTTTCCAGTAGCCATGACGACATCAGGTGATCCTTATGAGCAGAACCATAATGACAAACAAACGGGTCAATATAATTCATAAATTTGCTATTTATTTGCTCCATTCAATAATGCTTTCAGTTTCAATGAAAATTGTAAACTGGACAAGCATGATTACAGTGGTGTACTATTATGCAAAAAGTAGTTTTTGTGGCCTTTTAATGTTTTCATTCACATCCATGGTCATATATGCTGCCTCACAAGATGTGAGTTATCAGCCACTTAGTTCTCATCTTTATTTCCATCACACTTTTGAACAATCAATTAGCTTCTGTTGCATCATGCTTCTAGATGATGAATAAAATGATGTACCGCTTGGATTACTTCTTCATCAACCTATTTTCCACTCAAAATTCATCTTTTGGATTACTTCTTCACCAGCTTATGCTCCGTTCGCTTTTAAAAAAACTTATGCTCCACTCTACGTTTATATCATGGAAAAAAAGTTGCATGTAGTGACCTTGTATATAGTTGTTTTGGCGGACATGGGTGCTTGCATTTTTCTCTTTTTTTACCCATTGCAATGCATGGGCCCTTTTGCTAGTAATAAAATAAAATAAAAACAGAAAAAAAGAAAGCAAGAAAGAAAGAGGGCCCAGCCCCCGTCATGGTCGATACGCGAAGGAGAAGAGGATGTCGAAATCACTAATTGAGGAGTACTCATTGCAAAGATCACTCCCACCTCCCCAGGTTGTGATAAGTGACGCGTTGCATGTGCGCCACTTGTCGGAACCTGGGCGTTTTCCCTTTTTCGTAGATCCATTTATTCAAAACATTTTATCTCTTAAACCGTACGTCCAAATCTCGAACCGTTTTCACCATTGGATTTCTCACGTCGAGATCTTCAAAAATAGATACCATGTTGATAGGGTTTGACGAACTTTTTTTCACGAAAAAAATGAACGAAAATATGACCCGGGAGCACGGGTTTTTCCCTTTTTTAAAGAGGCACGCTCGTGCCTCTCGCGACATCAAAATCGTGTATCTCGCGGAAGCAAACCCGTGCCTTTCACGGAAGAAAAAAAGAAGAGAAAAAACATTTTTTCGAGGAGGCACGGCCGTGCCTCTCATGAAAGCACAATCATGCCTCTCGTGGAAGCAAAATCGGGCCTCTCACGGAACGAAAAAAATAGAAAACATGTTTTTTTTCGTTTCTGAGAGGCACGCCGTGACTCTCGCGAACGCACAATCGTGCCTCGCGGTAGCAAAACCGTGCCACTCGCGGAAGAAGAAAAAAACAGAAAACGCGTTTTTTTCAGGAGGCATGATGACCCACAAGTGTAGGGGATCTATCGTAGT
Source organism: Secale cereale (assembly GCA_902687465.1). Lineage (NCBI taxonomy): Eukaryota > Viridiplantae > Streptophyta > Magnoliopsida > Poales > Poaceae > Secale > Secale cereale. Next base: position 563,209,094 of record LR738714.1, read on the forward strand.
CCTTTCGATAATTAAGAGTGTCAAACCCAACGAGGAGCAGAAGGAAATGATATGCAGTTTTCAGTAAGTTATTTTCTGCAAGCACTGAAATTATTGGTAACAGATAGTTTTGTGATAAGGTAGTTGGTAGAAAGTGACAAAAGGTAAAAGTAAATAAGGTGCAGCAAGGTGGCCCGATCCTTTTTGTATCAAAGGACAAGCCTGGACAAACTCTTATATAAAGGTAAGCGCTCCCGAGGAAACATGGGAATTAGCGTCAAGCTAGTTTTCATCATGATCATCTGATTCGTGTTCGGTACTTTGATAATTTGGTATGTGGGTGGACCAGTGCTTGGGTGTTGTCCTTACTTGGAGAAGCCTCCCACTTATGATTAACCTCTAATGCAAGCATCCGCAACTACAAAAGAAGTATTAAGGTAAACCTAACCATAGCATGAAACAAGTGGATCCAAATCAGCCCCTTACGAAGCAACGCATAAACAGGTGTCAGAACGGACAACGGAGAGGACGAGGGGAACCCGAACGGATGCAAGTTTTGAAAACAAGACAATGCAATGCACATGATGACAAGGCAAAGATGCAACACGCAAGCAGATGACATGGCAACGATGACCAATAACTGGCTGACACCTGGCGCATCGATCTCAGGGTGTCACAGCACTCCCCTACTAACAAGAGATCTCGTCCCGAGATCTAAGGAACGAGACAGAAGAGGAAAAAAAGGAAGAACAAAGTACTTCGAGGACAAAAGAGTGAAACAAAAGAACCTTGGGAGTTTGAACAACTCGAAGAAAGAACACGGCGGAGATGGACGAGATTAGAGAAACTCCATTACAAAAGAGGAACAAGGAACACGCGAGAACCAAGGAGGTTGAAAGGCACGAAACAAGAGCTGAAGGAACAAAAATGAATTCGAAACCACTCCGGTTAATACGAGAAAGAAAGGAATTTGAACGAATGAATTTGGGCAGCACTTCGGCTGAAAATGGAAGGAATAGAAGTTGAACTTGACGAGATGAATAACAGAATGCCTCCGGAAGAAATAAAGAATGGAATGAGAAGAAGGCAGAAGAACAACATCTTCTAGCACAAAAGGATTTGAAAACATCCTTGCGAAGACGGAACGAACGGAGTTGTTGAAAAAATTCGACACAAAAAGAATAAGCTTGTTGTGGTCTTATTACAACATCTCAAGACTTGATGTGAATTATGTCGCAACCAAAGTATTGATGAGCTGAGAAGAGCAAAGAATGCAAAAATACACTTCAAAAGAATACGGAGAATTGATTGCACTTCGAGACACAAAAGAATAATGCTTGAGCTGCTCAACAAGAATTTTAAGAACACTTGGAGAATGATTTGAATCGCGATGAAGCACCATGAAGAACTCCGGTAATGAAAAGATGGTGAAGGATGAGAAGAATAAGAATAAGCCTTGCGATGATTTAGACGGGGGACCAACGAGAAAGCCGAGAAACTTTGAACTCCGGAAAGAAAAGATTAAAGCACTTGGAACTAGAATTTATTCATCAAGAATAAACTCCGAAGGAAGGGATAAATCATCTTGACGAGAATGAATAAGACTTATGGTATGCTCACCCTTCATCTATTAAATTGATGAAAGCAATGGATTCGCATACTACTTATTCTCGTTGAAATGATTAAAGAGGGATATATCGCGAACTTGCGAAAATCTCCATGAAACACCGGTAGGATTGGAATACAAAAGAATGGATTGATATGATAACACTGGAAAAGAACTCTTGAGCAAACCACTGTAAAGATTAAAACCAAGCGAAGAAAAGAACGAACCATTGGGAAGGATTGAAATTGACCGAAGACAAGATAATGAATCGCCGGGAAGAATAAGGCACTTGGGGAATTAAGATACAAGAGAACAAAGAGATCGCGAACTGATTAGAGAATGCTTGAACGAAGCACCGGAAGAATGTGAGACGAACGAAGACGCATCAATGAAAAATATTTGGAGGACGAAGTTGAAAACTGAGAACGAAGAAATCTTCTGAAATGATGTCCTTCGGAGGAACACAGTGAAAAGAATTCATGAAATACTCCAGAAGAATGAAAAGAAGAAAGGTTGAACCAACGATTAAAAGAATTAAAAGCGATCTTGGAGAAGGCATATGACTGATGGAATCCATACTTACGTCACACTTTGAAAAGAATTTCGGAACACTCCGGGAAATTAGAAGAGTCAGGTAAGATCCTGGGAAAAGACATGTGGGTTATGAGAAAAACTCAAATGAGGAGAAAACCTCGAATTAATTAGAACACAGTCGAATCTCCTGAGATTTCTTCGGAACTCCGGAAAAATTAAATGGCGAGAGGCGAACAAGCCAGAGAAAAACATTTGAGCCGATCAAAGAATATGAACAACACCAAGAACTTGAATTGAATCCACCGGAGAAGAAAAAGAGATGAATAATGAAGACGAGACGAGAATTCACTGGTTGAAATAACTGAGGAAAGAATGCAAAGGATTCGCACGAGTAGGAAGGATACTCGATTAAGACTCTGGTCCGAGAAGAAAAAGGGTGGGCGGGTGGAAAAAGGAAAGAAAACTTCGGAAGGGGAAACAACATCGGTTGGAAAGAACCGAGGATTGAAGCAAAAGACGAGGAGGGTCAAATCGACTTGACGAGAGATGCACTAGATGAAGAGCAGACGTCGCAACGAACGAAAACTAACCAGGTCATCCTAAAAAAAATTAAGGGGAAGAGGAGTAATTCAAAACACCTACGTCAAGATTCCTCACCAGAGCGACGAAGGGGCAGGGGAGTAAAAAGAATTACTACTGTCCGATATAACTAGACTCCGAAAAAGTTTTGCTAGACTCGACAACGGCCAGACTACGATCAATCAAGGGGGCTCCTATGGTCGGTCGCGGCTCTGATACCAACTTGTCAGCCCCAAGATGTGGTTCTATCCCGATCGCGTGACACATCCGTGATTGGGGCACAACCGCATTTCGGGCGCTTAGCAAGATGGATATCATTACATCGTACCATTACATAAATACATGGGGATACAACAATTCATACAAGTCACATGAATACAACAGCATCAATACAAGACATCCGACTACGGATGCAAACATGAAAAGCACAACAACATCCATCTGCTATCCCAGGCTGTCGACCCGGAACCTAACCCAAGACTGACGAAGAAGAAGAAGAAAGAACTCCAACACACGTGACATCGCTCTCGCGTCAAGTCACCGGAAACCTGCACCTGCAACTGTTGTTGTAGTAACTGTGAGCCACGAGGACTCAGCAATCCCGTAACCATGGGTATCAAGACTAGCAAAGCTTAATGGGTAGGAAGAGGTTAAGTGTTGAGGTTGCGGCATCGGCTAAGCATAAGTATGGTGGCTAACTTATGAGTACAAGAATAAGATGAGCATCTACGCAAATGGTCACAAACTAGTAGTGATCGCTAAAGATCTTGAACTACCTACGAGTCAAACACAACCCCACCATTGTTCTCTTCTCAAAGTGAAAAGAGACAGTCACGGTTACTCACCCGGTTTGTGTGTTTTATTTTGGATCCTCTGTCAAGTTTTCTACAACCGGACATTAACAAATTCCAATCTGCCACATAACCGCGGGCACGACTTTCGAAAGATCATAACCCTGCAGGGGTGTCCCAACTTAGCCCATCACAAGCTCTCACGGTCAGCAGAGATAATAATAATATTACCCCTTACCTTAGGGACAATCCGATCAGGCTCGGAATCCGGTGCACAAGACATTTCGATAATGGTAAAACAAGTCCAGCAAGACCTCCCGGCGTGCCGACACCCTGACAGTAGCCACGCGCATCTCGTCTCAAGCCACGTCCGGATGAGCGCTACGTACAGCAACCGAAGACCCCAGATAAATGGGTGGCACCGCAAGTGGCTCTAATTTGGGACCAACACCATCAGCATTGGCCCCCCTGCTATGTAGAAGAATCCTCGGGGATGCGACCCCCTATGCAGTTTAATTAATTAATTAAGTTATTATTATGAGGCAAATTAAAACCAATGTTGGGCCTTGCTAGAGGAGTTTTATTCAAAGACGAATTTTCAAGGGGTTCCCATATACCCAACCGTGTTAGGAACACAAAATCAAGGAACATAACGCCGCTTTATCGGCTCCTAAGGTGGCATGAGTGGAACAAAACACCGAGCAAAAGGCCAAGCCTTCCACCCATTGCCAACTATATAGGTGTGTTAATAATAATAGTAGATATTGTGATATTCCAACAACAAGATCCGACATGGATCAATCTTCATCTTCACCTACAACTAGCAACGCTATAAGAGGGGATGAGCAAGCGGGTAACATAGCCAAACAACGGTTTTGCTGGGAAGGTGTCAAAGGTTAGAGGTTTCATGGCAACAAGGAGAGGCTGATAACAAAAGATAGGTAGCGTGACATATAACGATAGCATCGAGATATCTAGCATAGCAACGATAGTCAAGGTATCCAAGGTGATGGTCATCTTGCTTGAGATCCCGCAAGGAAGAAGAACGAGTCCATGAAGTAGACAAAGAAAAACCCACGAAGACGCACCAAGTGTACACGAACGAATCCTCACGATTGCAACGGAACAAGCACTAACGAGAAGAAGCAAGCAACACGGTAAACACACCACTCAAGAACATGACAAGATGCTCAACCAACTATGATGCAAGACAAGTCCATATGATGCAATTCATGGCAAGGGATGAAGCACACAAGAACAACACATACCAACAAGTTTAAATGAGGCCGGAATCATCATATAACAATTCCGGTAAGTCCTCATATGCACATTTCGAAATTGGTCCAGATCTGAACAAACCTTAAGTTCCAGTTGTTAAACATCAAGTTAACATGCACCATGATGATCTACATGAAAATCTAGACAAGTTACATGTAAAGTTTGTTTAAGTCGGAGCTACGGCCTAGAAGATATAAGCTAAACAAGTCAAGCATGTCAAATATGCAAGATGCATCCAAACAACAAGCAAACACACTCCAAACACGTAAACAACATGATAATATGCTTCTACATGCAAAAACACACAATTTTCATATAAGACATGCTCAAAACGGAGCAACGGGCTAGAAGATATGAGCAAAACAAGTTACATGCAAAGCTAAAGTTAACAGCCACATAGCAACTTTGGAGCAAGGTATAATTATGCTACAGCACCCAAACATGATAACAAAAGGCATGGATATGAAATAGACATGATACTTAACAATCATGAACTTAGAACACACCCAAAAACTTGCTGGAACACAATTAAACAAGCATGGCAAGTTGCGATAAATTTATCCAGACTTAGACAAAATATGGGAAGGCAAAAACATCATCACGATGCTACCCTCGGAGGCACAAAACAACAAGCATATCAGCTCTACTAAGTATATAAAGATCATGGACATGTAATAGAAATAGCATACATCAAACAACTCCATTGGAACAACTCCATAGGAGGCATGGATCAATAACAAGCTCCACCAAATTTATCATGCTGATAACAGTCTGACAGGTACATTTATAGCAACTTGAGAGCAAGAAATAAATAAGCTACAGCAGGCCATATATGCAAATAAGGGCATGGATGGATAGACCATAACATGGACAACAAGACATGATCATTGGATATACTAAAACAAGCATGGATTTGAGTGGTGCATCAAGCAAACATAGCATCAAGTTTAACAGTTTCAGACTTAGCAGTTTTTAACAAGTCCTAGAAAACAACAACAGCGAGTAGGCTACTTTACAAGCTTGTTGCAAACACCTCAAGGAATATTATGAAAAGTGGTTTGCACCACAGCAAATATGGCATGATTGTGCTTCTAAAACATATAGACATGTGGCATAAAAGACAAACACATCAATAGCTACGAACAAGTCAAATCAGCATCTCATAACAAGTTTCAGCACTTATCAACCACATGCACTTTTGCAATAGAGATTAACATGGCAATATGGCACCTAACATGAATGCTACAGCAACCATCATGTAGAGCACTTCACAATGAACATTTTGACATATCATATGCTTCATTTGGATAAACATGCAAAAAGATATCATCACCACAAGGATGCAACAAAATTACAGTTATCAGCAGTTTTAAACATATAGCACTCTTGCAACGATGATTAGGTCATCAAGATGAACTCAAACAAGCATGCCACAATGGAACAAAATGAAGAGCATATCACAACGAACATTTTGACATATCATATGCTCCATTTGGATCACCACACAAAAAGATACAGCCACTCAAACATGCACACATATTAAGCAATTTTCAGGGACTAGCAGTTTTCTAAGTACATAAAAAACAGACCGAGCGAGAGATAGCTAATAGACGCCCAGGGCGGGGGTTAGGGCTGCTCCCCCATGGGCTTCGGCCCGGACGGCTGGGAGGCTGGAGGGAGTTGGGCCGCGGCGGGGGCAGAGGTGGGCCGGCCTTGGCTCTGCTGGGCCTAGGGCATGGCACGGCCCACGGGCGGCGGCTAGCGTCGAGCGGCCCTCCTTCCCGTGCCCGCACGAGGAGAGGCAGGGGAAGCGGCGGCCGGCGATGCCGCGGCGCCGGCCTGGCTGCAGGTGGCCAAGGTGAGCCGGGTACGGGCAGATACGGTGGATCCAGCCTGGATCCGGCCGGAGGCGGGAGTTCCGGCGGCGAGGAGGAGTCTAGCGAGGGGAGGAGCTTCTAGCATGGTGGCGGCGCGGCCCTGAGGTCGTCGAAGACGAGGCTCGGCGACGAGGCGGCGGCGGCGCTCGCCAGCAGGAGGCGGCGGCAGGGCGGCGGCGGGTTCGAGCGGGAGCGGCGGCAATTCGGGACCACGCGGGCCCCGGATGGCTTCACGGGCCGCGGCGGTGGGAGGAGAGAGAGAGAGGGTGAGGTGGCGGCGCGGGGTTGGAGGAGAGCGGCGGCGGGGTGACGTGGCGGCTCGCTATTGGCCGGGGTGAGGTGGCTGGCTGGACATGTCCGGCGCGGATGGACATGTCCGGCGGCGCGAGGAGGAGAGAGGCTAGGTTTCATCCGTGAATTTGGAAGGGGGAGGTTGATTTATAGGTAGAGGGAGCTAGGAGTGTCCAAATGAGGAGCGGTTTTTGGCCACGCGATCATGATCCAACGACCGAGAGCATGGAAGTGGTTGGGATGGGCTAGTGGGCTGTTGTGGAGGGGTGCTAGGCGAAAAGAGAAAAGGCTTCCGGCGGTTAACGCGGTTAACCGTTGGGCTATCAAACGAACTACGAATGCGACAAAACTTGATAGGCGGCCTACCTATGCTATAATAAGACCACATGCCAAGTTTCATCCCATTCCGAGAACATTTTCCGGTCACTCATAAAATAAATATTCGGAGGTGCCGCGGGCGCGTGCTGTTGTGTCTGGGCTCAGAACGGACAACGGAGAGGACGAGGGGAACCCGAACGGATGCAAGTTTTGAAAACAAGACGATGCAATGCACATGATGACAAGGCAAAGATGCAACACGCAAGCAGATGACATGGCAACGATGATGAATAACTGGCTGACACCTGCCTGACACCTAGCGCATCGGTCTCGGGGTGTCACAGGGGGCCATCGAGGGGGGCACGAGGCAGGGGGCGCGCCCAGAGAGGGGGGCACGCCCCCCCATCCTCGTGGACAGGTGGTGGCCCCCCTAGTGATCTTCTTTCGCCAGATATTTTTTATATTTTTTGAAACGGTGTCCTGTGAAGTTTCGGAGCTTTTTGAGTTGTGCAGAATAGGTTTCCAGAGTTTCCTTCTTTTCCAGCCTAGAATTCCAGCTACCGGCATTCTCCCTCTTCATGTAATCCTTGTAAAATAAGAGAGAAAAGGCATAAGTATTGTGACATAACGTGTAATAACAGCCCATAATGCAATAAATATCAACATATAAGCATGATGCAAAATGAACGTATCAACTCCCCCAAGCTTAGACCTCACTTGTCCTCAAGCGTAAGCCGTTATCGAAAAATATGTCCACATGTTTAGAGAAAGAGGTGTCGATAAAAATAAAATACGGACATGAGGGCATCATGATCATTCTCATAACAGCAATATCTTTATGACCAAACACACATAGGGGATCTTGATGACCCACAAGTGTAGGGGATCTATCGTAGTCCTTTCCATAAGTAAGAGTGTCGAACCCAATGAGGAGCAGAAGGAAATGATATGCAGTTTTTAGTAAGGTATTTTCTGCAAGCACTGAAATTATCGGTAACAGATAGTTTTGTGATAAGGTAATTGGTAGCAAGTGACAAAAGGTAAAAGTAAATAAGGTGCATCAAGGTGGACCAATCCTTTTTGTAGCAAAGGACAAGCCTGGACAAACTCTTATATAAAGGAAAGCGCTCCCGAGGACACATGGGAATTATCGTCAAGCTAGTTTTCATCACGATCATCTGATTCGCGTTCGGTACTTTGATAATTTGGTATGTGGGTGGACCGGTGCTTGGGTGATGTCCTTACTTGGACAAGCCTCCCACTTATGATTAACCTCTAATGCAAGCATCCGCAACTACAAAAGAAGTATTAAGGTAAACCTAACCATAACATGAAACAAGTAGATCCAAATCAGCCCCTTACGAAGCAACGCATAAACTAGGGTTTAAGCTTCTGTCACTCTAGCAACCCATCATCTACTTATTACTTCCCAATGCCTTCCTCTAGGCCCAAATAATGGTGAAGTGTCATGTAGTCGACGTTCACATGACACCACTAGAGGAGAGACAACATACATCTCATCAAAATATCGAACGAATACCAAATTCACATGACTACTTATAGCAAGACTTCTCCCATGTCCTCGGGAACAAAAGTAACTACTCACAAGACATAATATTGTTCATGATCAGAGGGGTATTAATATGCATAATGGATCTGAACATATGATCTTCCACCAAATAAACCAACTAGCATCAACTACAAGGAGTAATCAACACTACTAGCAACCCACAGGTACCAACTTGAGGTTTGGGTACAAAGATTGGATACAAGAGATGAACTAGGGTTTGAGAGGAGATGGTTTTGTTGAAGATGTTGATGAATATAGCCCTCCCCAAGATGGGAGAGTTGTTGTTGATGACAGCGGTGACGATTTCCCCCTCCCAAAGGGAAGTATCCCTGGCAGAACAGCTCTGCCGGAGCCCTAGATTGGTTTCCGCCAAGGTTCCGCCTCGAGACGGCGGCGTCTGGTCCCGAAAGCCTCCTTCTGATTTTTTCCAGGCCAAAACACCTCATATAGGAGAAGATGGGCATCGGGGGGCCATCGGGGGGGCCACGAGGCAGGGGGCACGCCCAGAGGGGGGCGCGCCCCCCACCCTCGTGGACAGGTGGTGGCCCCCCTGGTGATCTTCTTTCGCCAGATATTTTTATATTTTCTGAAACGGTGTCCTGTGGAGTTTCGGAGCTTTTTGAGTTGTGCATAATAGGTTTCTAGAGTTTGCTTCCTTTCTAGCCCATAATTCCAGCTGCCGGCATTCTCCCTCTTCATGTAATCCTTGTAAAATAAGAGAGAAAAGGCATAAGTATTGTGACATAACGTGTAATAACAGCCCATAATGCAATAAATATCAACATATAAGCATGATGCAAAATGGACGTATCAAGGTATGGCCATGACTCTCACAAAAGCACAATTGTGCCTCTCGTGGAAGGAGAAAAACAGAAAACGTTTTCTTTTTTGTTTCTGAGAGAAACGGCCGTGACTCTCGCGAAAGCAAAACCGTGCCTCTCCCGAAAGCAAAACCGTGGCTCTTGCAAAAGGAAAAATGACTTTTTGCGAAAAAAACAGATTTTTTTTGTTCTAAAAGCGAAGGAAGACTGGTGGAAAACCGGGACGTAAAAAAACTAGAAAAAATTGTTTAAAAACTAGAAAACACGTGCCTAAAAATAAAAATAAAATAAAATCCGGAGAGAGCGTCCAGAGCGCGACACATGGCAACGGTTGAGAGCACACCAAGTGGCGTTAATCGTTGTGAGGCTCTCGAAAGAGCGCTCATTTTTTTAGAAATGGAGGAGGACCCCCGGCCTCTGCATCAGGGCGATACATGCAGCCTCTTTATTAATTATTCACACAAGACCTTACAAAGTAAGACTAAAGCCACCGTCTAGGCAACATCTGTCGCTACTCCTATCTAGTTGATAAAGGGATGCTGATAGTCTGGGCCTAATACCAAACAGAGCTCGCAACCAAACCTAACATCTAAGACCAGAGGTCCCAACCAGGACGCCTACAGGGTATGGGGCACCCACCAGTCCGGCGCACTCCTCAACCAGGACGCCTGCCGGATATGAGGCCGCCGCAGCCACCTGCCACCAATCCATCTTTAGTGATGTACTACTACATGTATGTGGCACCCCAGCTCAGTGCAACCGGTTTACCTTGCATTGCCAGCCCAGAGATCAATTCTTCTGGCAACACACAACAACATGGTACAGAAACAACCGCTTTATTGATGCTAGCGGATTACATAAGTCTGACATTACATCGAGATAAGAGGCCAAGTGGCACACACGGTGCAGCTGAACAGTATGTACATTATTTAATGAACATGAAGGGCCTCGATCACACAAACTACGCGGCAGCAGAAGAACGACGAAGTGGAACTCCATAGCACAGGGACACCGACGTGGACACGGCCTAGACGCGAGAAGCGCTCTGATGCGAAACGACTTGCCTGAAAGCTGGCATGACATGCCAGGTCAGTACATTGAATGTACTTGCAAGCTCACAACAAACATAAGCATGATGACAAACAATATCATGACAATTATTTAGGTTAATGCAATGCAAGTAATGCTAATAATGTTGTGAAACCAACATGTGCACCGAGTCCCCTGGACTTGCTTACCAGACGGCTTATCTCATAACCAAACGATGATCGTACCTGGACCACAACTGGAACCAATAAATCATGATCAGCTCATGATCCCAAAAATCATCACGAAGCCAGTGCCAACAACAGTTATTTAGTGTGCAAGATTAATTAGAAAAGTTGATCCATGGTGTGCCCTACTTCCGAGTTGTTCCCATAACCGAGGACGCGACTATCGATAGATTAAATATACTCTGTAGAGGTAGCGCACTTTACCCACACCACGGAACCCATGGCCTCGCACTCCCATTCGGGTGGACCAATGACATTCCGACGAAACCCTCCCCTTGTCATGACACTCTCCCGGCCACTCCGACCAACTCCCTCTCAGGGCTAAGTCATGGGTGGCCCCGTGCCTACCAAAGGCACCAACGGCCACCGTCGTGGCAAAACGGTCCCAGCCGGGGACAAGGTACCATAAAAACAAAACGGGCACACAATGTTATGTCTGCTTACCGGGCCAGGGTATGCACGCCCATAAACTTCCCTCATGGGAGGCATCGGCGAGAGGAACGACAAAGGACCGGATCAAGACCCCCCATCAGGTAAATGTGGTCGCACTGAGAAAAACCCGATTTAGTGGCGCCATGACTTGATCAACGTCAGATTCAAGTTGAACTTATCAACAGGTTTAACTTGGAGATAAAAAAATTAATCTACCAAGTCATACGATGCCATGATCATGCAACTAATCGACATGCAAAGTATGCAACTAGCAGGTACGGATCAAACTCATCAACATAACTTTCTTGCACTACTCAAGATTAAAACTTTACTAGTTCTAACTCATTTTGATTATCATGCAATATTTTGATTCACTCATAGTTTATATGAAAAATTTATTTAGCATAAAGAACTATCATGATTAACATAACAATATAACTAAGTCAGATTTTATCTCACTAGACCAAACTAACACATGCATTCAATCAGTAACTTAAACAAATATTTCAAGCATAATAAAATAACTAGCATTCAACCAAATTTATTTAACAAAATTTAAATGCATATAAGAACTCATATTTAAGTAGAAAATCATAGATATTGAGATAACACCATCCAAATGTTGGTGTGGCTTGCCTTAGTGTAGAGGAGGATCACACTCCTCTTGGTTAGCTTCAAGACAAGTCTCTCCCACTGAAAATATTTAAAACCACAAAAAAAAATATCAAAAACCAATCTAAAAATCACCAAAAATTCCAAACAGCAAGGAAAATTCCACATTTTGGGGTGCTGTTAGAGCTTTCTGGAATAAACACAATGCAAAAAGAATCAACCCATTTGGACTTATAGGCTAGAAGTTGTGACTGGTCAAAGTTGTGGTCAAAATTTGAATTAATTTGAATAAATCAGAAAACCTGGGGGTGACATCAATGGCGTAAAGACAGAATACGCCTCCACTCGTACCGCTTCGGGTGCAAGTGGAGAGGCTGACATTGGGCCCCACTAGTCAGGAGAGAGAGGGGGAGAGAGAGAACAGAGCGCGGTGGCGCTCCGCCGGAGCTTACGTCGGCGATGAGTGGGTCTTGGGCGAAACCAGAGGGATGGAGATGGAGAGGGGGTCGCGGCGCACCTGCCCTTACCCGTGGCTTGCCGTGGGATAGCCGGAGCTGCTCGCAACCAAGCTCGCAAGGGCGGTGGCGGGCGGGGGTTGCCGGAGAGGAAGAAGGCGATGGCGAGAGGCGACTCCAGGGGCTCTCCTGCTTACAGGCATCACCAGTGGATCCCCAACGACGCGCCTGAGAGGTTGATTGAGCCCGAGGGGCCCTAGAGCGGGGTGGTCGAGCTGCGGAGGTCATCGGCGATCTCTAGTCGTGGTCGACGGCCAGAGGCCTGCCCGATCGGGCTACGCCTCTCCTACGTGGTCGTGGTGGTTGTGAGAGGCGGTGTGAGGCTTCGAAGCGGAGGGAGGGAATCTATATATAGCTGAAGCGAGAGGGGGGTATGTGGCGCCACCGGAGTGCTCTAGAAACCGGTGAATGGCGACGAAAGGCACCAGTGAGAGGGGGAAAAGGCTCACTGTTAAGGCGGGGGCTGCCTACGCTCGCGGACGAGCACAGGGGCAGAGGAGAAGAAGACAAGGGCACGAGCGCACCATGGCGTTTGGCCGCGACGTGCTCGTGCTCGCTGCGGCGTCTCCAGCGTCGGCGAGCGCCAGGGAGGGGTCAATGGTGATGAGTTGAGGCTGGTGGCGTCGTGCAGCAGTCGTCGGCGAGCTCTGGCTCGAGCACGCGCAGAACAGAGGAGTTGGTGCGACGCAGAGCGCGTCGACTGCATGCCAGACCCCGTGTCCTCACGCGGTCACCGCCCTGGCATGGTCAAAATGGCGCCCACGATCGGCCAAATCTTGTATGGGCTAGAGTCCATGCAGTGATAGGTCTAGGGACGCTGAGGACTCATCGCCAGGCCGACCAGATGTGACTCAACCATCTTGGCAAGTTTCTGGACAGAAACTTGACTGCCACTTTTGGATAGCTTCTAGATGGCAATTAGGGCTGATCTCCTGGGGTTAAGGGTTTCTTAGAAGGGTGAAGAGGCTCAAGAAAAATCAGGGCCAAAGGATCAAGGAAAAATACACTTGCTGTACAAAGTGCATTTTTGGACCAGAAGAGAAATCATTTTCTGTGCCAAAAATATTACAAGAAGTCATGAAATATTTTTGCTTGGGAAGGTGTGCCATGGTCCAAAGAATATTCAGGAATTATTTCAAGATTTTTGGAGTAATAAAAATGAGGGTTGGTTTGGAGCTCTAGTTTCTGAAATGAGTTTCAGAAGAGAAAATGAATATTTTTATTTTATGAAAAATATTCATTTGATTATTTTTGGGATATAACCAAGAAAAGAGATGGATGAGAGGTAGATGGGTCACTTGGGTGAAAGTCAAGGGCATGCCCAAGTGATAAGTCCAGTTGAATTGATTCAAAAAAATCCAAATCCAAGACAAAGGCAAAACCAAGTCCGGAAAAAGAGAGAAGGCAAAATCCAGGCTGTCACAATGTACCTTTCCCGGTCTATCTGCCGTCGACGCCACCACGACGCGAGACAACGCCACCATCATGCGCTCGTCCATCATCACACGCCCACCTGCGAGACCCCGCTGCTCCATGCCGCTTAGACCCGCCGTTGTCGACGTGTCAGATACCACGCCGCTTCTCCTCTTGTCCCCTCCAGCCAACACTTGCTCCAAAACGATGCCCCCGGGAGGGAGAACGACATCGAAACGTCGCCATCGTCCGATCCAGTAGGCCCGAATTTAGGGTTTCCCCTGGAACCTTCTGATCAGGTTGACATGACCAGCAACGACGATGCCTCGAGAAGGGAACGACATCTGAGACACCGCGATCATCCGCCATGACCGCAGTTAGGCGCGATTTTCAACGGAAGTTACGTCGTCCCGATCTCGCGGTTGGCTGGAACCGAGCGGAGTCTCACCATGAAGACGAACGCCGCCGTCGGTAAATCGGCGGAGATCCGACATCTCCTCACCGGTCCCTCCACGCGCCGCCGGTCGGCGGAAGGCCACCCCGTGGCGGATTCGATCGGGGCGGTGGATCCGTAGTCACCGCCGCCACCATCACCACGCAGATCAGGTACCCCGTCGAATGGGGCGCTGCCACTGCCGCCGTGCCTCAGGGCCGCCGCTCCGCCGGCTTATGGCGCTTCGGCGACTGCCGCACAACAAGGGATCGCCGCCCCAGCCACCGCCTTCGGATCTCACGAGAAGGGCCGCCACTGCCACCTCAGATGAGATCTATTCACATCCACCCACCCAGGTGCCTTCGGCACCGGGCCCGCCGCCACCGCAGCCCTCACCGGCAGCAGCGACGATAGAGGGATACGCGAGAGGAGGCTTGTGGTGCTAAGGTTCGCGGGGCCCTGGCATCGCCTAGGGGGGCGATGCGAGGGGAGCGCTCGTTAATTGGTTGCTCTAAGAGGATGTCCCCCCTCTCACCATGATCAAAACACAAACTGAGTTTGCAGTTGCTATCCCTATACGACCTCGATCCCTCCGCGTTGACGAAGGATGTGCTCCCAAGCCCCCAAATCCCTAGACCTCGACCCCAAATCCGAACCCTGTGTTACGGGTCGATCTAGGGGAGAAGGAGGAGGATTCGAGATCGGAGCAGGGAGGGGATAAGTGGTAGGTAGAGAGAGCCGAGGGAAGATCAGCTTCCTCTCTTCATTCACTTGTTCTAATTCTCGATACCGCTACAGGAACCACAGCCACCCACATATAGGTACACACGCAACACGCCATCGCCCAACAACTCTGGCGCGGTCGCACACACACACACCCGGCTCTCAGCCACTTGTCACTGATGCCTCGACCCCACTGGGTATCTGTTGTGTCGTGTCGCTGCCCTGTTGGGTCACTGACATGACATTCTCCCCCTGTTGAGTTCTGGTGTGTCCCCAAGCCAATGAAGTCGAAAACCAGCGCTGCAAGTCTTCAGAATCCTCCCAAGTGGCCATCGAGGGGGGCAATTCCGACCAGAGGATGAAGAGGCGTGATTGCGCACCTACCGCAGTAGCCACGATACGATCAGCCAGAATCTTCAGTGGTGTGTGTTCCGCTTGCAGAATAACACTGTCTGGTGGTAGAGTTTCCTCGGCTGGAATGTCACATCCCAGAGCTTGTTTGAGTTGTGATGCATGAACCACTGGGTGAATCTTGCTGGTGGCTAGTAACTTCAACTTGTAGGCCACCTAGCCCACACGAGCCTCAATTTTGTAAGGCCCATAGTGCCGGAACGCCATCTTCTGGAATGGACATTGAGCCACCGAAGTTTGAATGAACGGTTGGAGCCGAAGGAAAACCAAATCCCTGATACGTCCAAAACGTATCTATAATTTCTTCTTGCTCCATGCCACTTTTGGGTGATATTGCTATGATATTCATACACTTCCATACACTTTTGATCATATTTGGACTAACTTACTAATCCAGTGCACCCCAGTGCCAGTTTCTGTTTTCGGCTGTTTTTGTATTTCAGGTTTTCACGTTACGAGAACTGCCAGGAAAAATCCAGAAAAATTATATAAAAAATCAGCGTTCCGGAAACAACCGTGCGTCCGA
>LR738714.1:563225164-563263786 GCA_902687465.1 Secale cereale
CCTGGGCCCCCCGATGCTCCCCTTTGGCATATATTTAAAGCGTCCTCCGAAACCCTCAGAACAGGAACTCTTTTCGCGATCCCATCTCTGTTTCGCCGCCGCCGCCGCTTCCAAGATCGGGAGCACCAGGAGAACTCTTCCCGGCACCCTGCCGGAGGGGAGGATCACCATCGGGAGCTTCTCCACCACCATGGACGCCTCCCAGATGACTCGTGAGTAGTCTCCCTTGGACCATGAGTCCATGACCAGTAGCTATGTGATGTTCTCCTCCCATTCTTCTGCTTCACTAATTAGTCCTCGTGAGCTGCCCTACATGATCGAGGCACATATGTAATCCTTATGATGTTGCTATGTTGAGTTTGCTGGGATCCGATGGATTATGGGATTATGTTCAGATTGATCTTGAGTAATATATTTGATCTACCTCTTTTATATTTATGTTCATAAGTAATTCTTGCATGTTCTCCATTGTTATTTATTGCTTTGGCCAAGTAATACGTAGTGACTCCAAGAGGGAACGTTATGCTCGATTGTGGGTTCATGCCCCTCGATGACTAGCTTGAGTGACAGAAACATGAGTCTAGGGGATGTGCTGTTGCCACAAGGGGGAAAACAACGGTGCTTGTGCCCGCGGGTGCAAGGATTGTTTACTTTATGCAAAGTTCTTTTAATGCAGTTGTCTGTTGCATTGAGTTTACACTATGGGTGGGACTCGCAACTTAATACAAGCGAGATGTTCTGGATAGATATCTCAAGGTGGATGATTAGTAGTAGATATTGATGGATTTCGGTCTACTTACTTTGGCGTACCGCCCATGCTTTGAACCTCAACCTTTCTTGCAATGTAGTCAGCATTGGTTTGCGTTCGTGGTCCTGTCAATTGCCCAGCTGTAATTCGTTTACCTCACATAGCTGTTTTATCGTCTTTTGGGAGAGAGACATCACTAGTGAACATCATGTGACTCCGGTCCATATTACCATCATTGATCACATCCGCTATTTACTTTTCGCTTTTACTTACTATTGCAAAACACTATCTATCACTACTATCATTGCTTTTAATCCTTTGTGAACTACAAGGCCGGAGGGATTGACAACCTCTCTGTACTCGTTGGGAGCAAAGTTATTTGTATCTGTGTGCAGGTCCACGTTGATTGCTAATTGCGCCGTTAGCAGTTGACACCTACTTGTTGAACCTAGGAGTCTCTGGGGATTCGATCCTTGGCATCTTTGCTAAGGGAAAACACTTCTACATACTGCATCTTACACCTTCCACTTGGGGTAACCAACGAGGGGTTCGAGGCCCATCAAGGAGTATTTTCTGGCGCCGCTGCCGGGGACTCCACTCTTCAGGATAGGGGAGTTGCACGCTATCTTTTACCTTTGCTTTTAGTCTTGTTAGTTTACCTTTCAGTTTTTACTTTAGTACCTTTTATCGAAAATCACAAAAATAGTTATCTTGCTTGCTTGCTACTATGGGTTCCACCGAGAACACCAAGTTGTGTGACTTCACTAGTCACAACAACGATGACTTTATCAGCACACCTATCACTACACCTGGCACTTCAGCACCTTCATATGAAATTAAACCTGCTTTACTGAACTTAGTCATGAAAGATCAATTCTCCGGTGCTGGAGATGATGCTGCTTTACACTTAAACAACTTTGTTGAACTTTGTGATATGCAAAAGTACCAAGAAATAGATGGTAATATTGTTAAGCTTAAGCTTTTTCCTTTCTCCTTGAGAGGAGGAGCTAAAATTTGGTTTCAGTCTTTGCCTAGAAATAGCATAGATTCATGGGACAAGTGCAAAGATGCTTTTATTGGAAAATATTATCCACCTGCTAAAATTATCCAACTTAGAAGTAACATAATGAATTTTAAACAATTGGATAATGAACACGTTGCCCAAGCTTGGGAACGTATGAAATCTCTTATCAAGAACTGCCCTACTCGCGGTTTGACTACTTGGATGGTTATCCAAACTTTTTATGCAGGCTTTAACTTTACCTCGCGGAACTTGTTAGATTCGGCCGCGGGAGGAACTTTTATGTCAACTACACTTGGTGCTACCACAAAGCTTCTCGATGAGATGATGACCAACTATTCCCAATGGCACACCGAACGCGCTCCAACAGGTAGGAAGGTAAACTCTGTCGTGGAGATTTCCTCCTTAAATGAAAAAGTTGACTCGATCATGTCTCTACTTTCAAAGCAACCTACTGTTGATCCTCGTGATGTTCCTTTAAATTCTTTGATTGCTCAAGAACAAGTAGATGTGAATTTTATCTCTAGAAACAATTTTAACAACAATGCTTATAGGAGTAACTTTGGTAACAATCCTAGACCGTTCCCCTCTAATTCTTATGGGAACAACCATGCTTATCCTAGTACCAAGAACTCCACTACTGAACTAGAGATTATGCTTAAAGATTTCATCACTACCCAAAAAGCCTTTAATAAGAGTGTAGAAGAAAAACTACATAAACTAGATGATCTTTCTTTAAGGTAGACCATTTAGCCAATTAGGTAAAATTGCTAAAAATTGAAACTTCTCCTCTTAAGGAGAGGGAAGTCATTCCTATTAATGCTACTCAAGTGCAAATTAATGAAAATATTAGGATGATGGCTAAACTTAAAGAAAGATGGGCTAGAGAAAGGGAGGAAGAGGATAGAATTAAGAGCCTTCCTACCCACCACACTGTTGCTACTATTAAAGTTGTTGAGGATATCCAAACTCTTAGCACCCAATGTACTCCTGGTCCCAATGGACCTATTAATGGTGATGCTATGACTATAGAAACTACCAAACATGTGAACCTAAAGGACACCACTACCACTTTACTTGATGCTCGTGACCTTGATTTTGATAATTGCACTCTTACCGAAGTTATTGATTTCCTTCACAAGATGTCTAGAGACCCCCGCACTAGCACGCTTAATCTTGCCTTCACAGAGCATATCACTAATGCTCTCATCAAAGCTAGGGAGGAGAAACTTAGAGTGGAAGCCTCCATACCTAGAAAGCTAGAAGATGGTTGGGATCCTATGATAAAAAATAAATTGAATGACTTCTCTTGTTATGCATTATGTGATGTTGGAGCTAGTACCTCTGTTATGCCCAAAAGGATATATGATATGCTTAAATTGAAACCTTATGATTCTTGTTCTTTTGGTGTTCGTCTCGTTGATTCTTCCATAATAAAACCTTTGGGGAGGATCGACGATATTCTTATCGTTGTTAATGATAATTATGTTCCCGTTGATTTCACTATTATGGATATTGAATGTGATCCTTCATGTCCAATTATTTTGGGACGTCCCTTTTTACGCACCGTTGGTGCTATCATTGACATGAAAGAGGGTAATATAAAATTGCAGTTTCCTCTCAAGAAGGGAATGGAACACTTCCCTCGAAAGAAGATCAAGTTACCTTTTGAGTCCGTTGTACGGGCTAGCTATTCTTTTACTCTTGATAAAACTTGATCTCTATGCATTATGCCTAGCTTAAAGGCATAAAAGAAAGCGCTTTTGGGAGGCAGCCCACATGAATAATTTTTTTGCTTTTGTTGTGTCTTGATGTTGTTTACTGTTGTAGCATCATCATTGTATCTTTGCTTTTCATATTTGTGCCAAGTATAGCCTCTGATTGCTAGAAAGTTCAAAAGTTGTGAGGTGCTGTCCAGGAAACAGATTCTGTCCTTGGATAGAAAAATTCGTATAAAATCACCACATCATCTTTTTGGTCTGAATTGTTTCGAAAGCATTCTCTATATAATTGTCTTTCGTGCTTCTGTTCTGAGTTTTTTGATTTGAGTTGCAGAAGTATCCCGAACAGATCAATTACTACCTGCTGTTCTGTTTTTCACAGATTCTGTCCTGTTTTGCCTTTCCTTCATTTTGCAAATCAAGAGCTTGCTTTTTCTTTGCAAAAACCTTTTGGCAATCTTGAGAAACAGTAGAACTTCAAGAATATCTTTATTTCCAGCAAGGTATAATTATTTTATTAAGGGTACTAACCTCGCTAATCAGATTATGATGAGTTATGTATGAAGGGAGTTTTCAAGTGTGCGAGGGAAGATGATAAAAAGATTCAGGAGTGTCAAGCGCTTAAGCTTGGGGATGCCCCGGTGCACCCCCAAGAAATATTCAAGGAGACTCAAGCGTCTAAGCTTGGGGATGCCCCCGTGCATCCCCTTCTCCATCAACATTATCAGTTCGTCTTTCGTTTCGCTATATTTTTATCACTTCATGTGTTATGTGCTATGATTGGAGCGTCTTGCTTTTAGTTTTCTTTTTAGTTTTTCATAACGAGTCGGAACCCAGCATTCCTTTATGTGGGAGAGAAACACGCTCCACTTCTACCTAGAACATAACATAGAATTTTCATATCTATCTTTGCTGTGTGTGTTCTTTGTCTTTTAATAGCTACTATCATGCTCTGCTCTTAGTATTCATGCTTATCTTTTCAAAGAGCTTTTGTTTAGTTGGTTGCTTGAACTCTCTTTAATTATCATGCTCACCTTATTAAGAGAGTTTGCTTCCGTTGCATTGGTTAATATGTCTATGATAAAGTTGCTACGTGCATAATGGTGCTTAGTAGTTCAGGTTTTCTTATGGTTAGTCTCAAATAGCTGGGGGATTCCCAATGTGTTATTGGAGTACCAACTTGATTTGTTTGCCTATGATGTGGTATGGTTTAGTAATATCTTACTTCGAGAATTTATTTTGATTGACTTGGCGTATGCTCACGCATATTTAAGACTGTAAAGAAAGTCTGTCAAGCCTTGATGATCTTTTATTTCTGAGTAGCGATATAACTACCATGCCTGATTCAATATTGCTTTGTCACTCTGCATGATTATGACCGTCATTTCTCTCTTAGTTGGTCGCTCCCAGTCTTTTGCTAACCTCCACCTGTACTAAGACTAACCTTGCAATACATAGCTCATGGGAAAGTAGCTTAAAAACTATTGTGGTAAAGAATATGTTGCTTATGTATCTTATTTCTTATAAGTTGCTTGCTGAGCGGTAACCATGTTTCTGGGGACGCCATCAACTGTCACACTTTTGTTGAATATCATGTGAGTTGCTATGCATGTTCGTCTTGTCTGAAGTAAGGGTGATTTGCCGTGGGTTGAATGAATATGCATATTGTTAGAGAAGAACATTGGGCCGCCAACCAAAGCCATGCATCATGGTGGAAGTTTTAGCTTGGACTTAATCCTCAATCTCTTATGAGAATATGCTTATGCATTAAAGAGGTGTCCATCATCTATTTTCTATGTTGTCCCGGTATGGATGTCCTCAAGTTGAGATCTATCAAAAACGAGAAATCAAATGTGATTTATCTCCTTGGACCTTTGTACAGGTGGCATAGAGGTACCCCTTTGTGACACTTGGTTGAAACATATGTAATGCCATGATAACCCATGGAAATCCGAGCTAATTAGGACAAGGTGCGAGCATTATTGGTATTCGATGCATGAGGCTTGCAACTTATAGGAGGTCTTATACATGACACATATGAAGTACTACTACCGTTGACAAAATTGCTTCCATGTTTTCAAAAAAAAAGCCCTAGCACTTAACCATTCTTTTACTTTTATGAGTCTCCACTTTCTTTTAAAAGCACCAACTACTGAGAGCATGATTGTCATTCTGAGTGTAATGTGCATTGTCCCAAAGTAGCATTGTCTTTTGTGTGATTGTGATATCGTTTATTTTGAAATCATTGTATCTAGTCATCACTTAAACCTTGAAGGTGCCCCTGCATTTATGTTTTGCTTCACAAAAGGGGGCAAGCTAGATATCACTTTATCATATTTGCACATCATATTCATTGCAAATCTTTTTGATGCTTCAATGTCATGTTGTAAAACTTTCAGTCATTTGTGATTTTCTCATGAGGCAACTTAATTACTATAGAATCATTGTCTCAGTAAGCTTTTGTCATATGACTATGAAAAAGTCCTATATGGTTAATAGCATGTCACCACAGAAATTATTCTTGTTATCATTTACCTACTCGAGGACGAGCAGGAATTAAGCTTGGGGATGTTGATACGTCCAAAACGTATCTATAATTTCTGCTTGCTCCATGCCACTTTTGGGTGATATTGCTATGATATTCATACACTTCCATACACTTTTGATCATATTTGGACTAACTTACTAATCCAGTGCACCCCAGTGCCAGTTTCTGTTTTCGGCTGTTTTTGTATTTCAGGTTTTCACGTTACGAGAACTGCGAGGAAAAATCCAGAAAAATTATATAAAAAATCAGCGTTCCGGAAACAACCGTGCGTCCGAAGGGCAGCCGGGGGGGGGCACCAGGGCTCCAGGCGCCCTGGCGGCGCGCCCCCCCTGGGCCGCGCCGGGGGGGCGCCTAGGCCCCCCAAAGCTTCCCTGATGCTCCCCTTTGGCATATATTTAAAGCGTCCTCCGAAACCCTCAGAACAGGAACTTTTTTCGCGTTCCCATCTCTGTTCCACCGCCGCCACCGCTTCCAAGATCGGGAGCACCAGGAGAACTCTTCCTGGCACCCTGCCGGAGGGGAGGATCACCACCGGGAGCTTCTCCACCACCATGGACGCCTCCCGGATGACTCGTGAGTAGTCTCCCTTGGACCATGAGTCCATGACCAGTAGCTATGTGATGTTCTCCTCCCGTTCTTGTGCTTCACTAATTAGTCCTCGTGAGCTGCCCTACATGATCGAGGCACATATGTAATCCTTATGCTGTTGCTATGTTGAGTTTGCTGGGATCCGATGGATTATGGGATTATGTTCAGATTGATCTTGAGTAATATATTTGATCTACCTCTTTTATATTTATGTTCATAAGTAATTCTTGCATGTTCTCTATTGTTATTTATTGCTTTGGGCAAGTAATACGTAGTGACTCCAAGAGGGAACGTTATGCTCGATTGTGAGTTCATGCCCCTCGATGACTAGCTTGAGTGACAGAAACATGAGTCTAGGGGATGTGCTGTTGCCACAAGGGGGAAAACAACGGTGCTTGTGCCCGCGGGTGCAAGGATTGTTTACTTTACGCAAAGTTCTTTTAATGAAGTTGTATGTTGCATTGAGTTTACACTATGGGTGGGACTCGCAACTTAATACCAGCGAGATGTTCTGGATAGATATCTCAAGGTGGATGATTAGTAGTAGATATTGATGGATTTCGGTCTACTTATTTTGGCGTACCGCCCATGCTTTGAACCTCAACCTTTCTACAATGTAATCAGCATTGGTTTGCGTTCGTGGTCCTGTCAATTGCCCAGCTGTAATTTGTTTACCTCACATAGTTGTTTTATCGTCTTTTGGGAGAGAGACATCACTAGTGAACATCATGAGACTCCGGTCCATATTACCATCATTGATCACACCCGCTATTTACTTTTCGCTATTTATTTACTATTGCAAAACACTATCTATCACTACTATCATTTGCTTTTAACCCTTTGTGAACTACAAGGCCGGAGGGATTGACAACCTCTCTGTACTCGTTGGGAGCAAAGTTATTTGTATCTGTGTGCAGGTCCACGTTGATTGCTAATTGCGCTGTTAGCAGTTGACACCTACTTGTTGAACCTAGGAGTCTCTGGGGATTCGATCATTGGCATCTTTGCTAAGGGAAAACACTTCTACATACTGCATCTTACACCTTCCACTTGGGGTAACCAACGAGGGGTTCGAGGCCCATCAATCCCCGACATCAAAGTCCTGATCCGTGCGCTTCTTATCTTCTTGTGCTTTCATTCTGTCATGTGCGCACTTTAGCTGTTGTTGCAAGAGTTCCATCATCATCTCTCTCTCATTGAGCCAAGTCGCCAGGTAAGGTACAGTGCACTGTTCGAGTTGCTCGACTCCAAACTCCCGAGGCAGTGTACCGTAGACCACTTGATACGTCTCCAACGTATCTATAATTTTTGATTGTTGCATGCTATTATACTATCCTTCTAGGATGTTTTATGTGAAGGAAATATGCCCTAGAGGCAATAATAAAGATGTTATTTGTATTTCCTTATATCATAATAAATGTCTTTTATTCATGCTAGAATTGTATTATCCGAAAACTTAGTACATGTGTGAATACATAGACAAAACAGTATGTTCCTAGTATGCCTCTACTAGACTAGCTCATTAATCAAAGATTGTTATGTTTCATAACCATAGACATGAGTTGTCATTTGATCAACGGGATCACATCATTAGGAGAATGATGTGATGGACAAGACCCATCCGTTAGCTTAGCACTATGATCGTTTAGTTTTACTGCTATTGCTTTCTTCATGACTTATACATGTTCCTATGACTATGAGATTATGCAACTCCCGTATACCAGAGGAACACCTTGTGTGCTATCAAACGTCACAACAAAACTAGGCGATTATAAAGATTCTCTACAGGTGTCTCCGAAGGTGTTCGTGGTGTTGGCATAGATCAAGAATAGGATTTGCCACTCCAAGTGTCGGAGAGGTATCTCTGGACCCTCTCGGTAATACACATCATAATAAGCCTTGCAAGCAAATGACTAATGAGTTAGTCACGGGATGATGTATTATGGAACGAGTAAAGAGACTTGCCGGTAACGAGATTGAACTAGGTATTGAGATACTGATGATCGAATCTCGGGCAAGTAACATACCGATGACAAAGGGAACAACATATGTTGTTATGCGGTTTGACCGAGAAAGATCTTCGTAGAATATGTAGAAGCCAATATGAGAATCCAGGTTCCGCTATTGGTTATTGACCGGAGATGAGTCTCGGTCATGTCTACATAGTTCTCAAACCCGTAGGGTCCGCACGCTTAACGTTTGATGACGATCGGTATTATGAGTTTATGAATTTTGATGTACCGAAGGTAGTTCGGAGTCCCGGATAAGATCACGGACATGACGAGGAGTCTCGGAATGTCCGAGACGTAAAGATTGATATATTGGACGACTATATTTGGACACCGGAAGTGTTTCGGAAAGTTTCTGAATTAACCGGAGTGCCGGGGGGTTACCGGAACCCCCCGGGGAAGTTATGGGCCCTATTGGCTTCAGTAGAAAAGAGAGAGGGCCGGACAGGGCTGGGCCGTGCGCCCTCCCCCTTGGTCCGAATTGGACAAGGAAAGGAGGGGGGCGGCGCCTTTTTCTTCTCCCTCTCCCTCTCCTTCCTTCCCCCTCTCTCCCTCTTGGTGATTCCTACTAGGAATAGGATTGCAATCCTATTCCTAGTAGGATTGCTCCTCTAGGCGCGCCATAGGAGGGCCGGCCGGCCTACCCCCTTGATCCTTTATATACAGGGGCAGGGGGCACCCTAGAACACACAAGTTAATCTCTCCAGCTGTGTGCGGTGACCCCCTCCACAGAAACACACCTCGGTCATACCATTGCAGTGCTTAGGCGAAGCCCTGCGCCCGTAATTTCATCATATCTGTCACCACGCCGTCGTGCTATCAAAACTCTCCCGTGAAGCTCAACTGGATCAAGAGCTCGTGGAACGTCATCAAGCTGAACGTGTGCTGAACGCGGAGGTGTCATACGTTCGGTGCTTGATCAGTTGAATCGCGAAGAAGTTCGACTACATCAACCGCGTCACTTGACGCTTCCGCTTTCGGTCTACGAGGGTACGTAGACACACTTTCCGCTTTCAATCTTGATGGCGCTTTCATTATCACAGTAGAGTGACACATGCTTCAGATGGACTCCATAGTCCTTGAGTGTTTGCTTCATCCAGAGAAGCTGAGCGCAGCAAGATCCAGTAGCAATGTATTCAGATTCAGCAGTGGAGAGTGATACACAGTTCTGCTTCTTTGAAGACCAACAGACAAGTGATCGTCCTAGAAAGTGACATGTGCCTGATGTGGACTTGCGATCAACTTTGTCACCAGCATAATCAGCATCTGAAAATCCTACTAGATCAAACTCTGAGCCCTTTGGATACCATAATCCTAGTGTTGGGGTGTAAGCCAAATATCGAAGTATTCGCTTCACAGCTAAATGATACGACTCCTTTGGTGCCGCTTGATATCGAGTACACATGCAAACACTAAGCATAATATCTGGCCTAGATGCACATAAATAAAGTAAAGAACCAATCATGGAGCGGTATACCTGTTGATCAAACTCTTTACCATTGGCGTCGGGACCCAGATGATGTTTAGCAGGCATTGGCGTCGAGTACCCTTTGCAGTCTTGCATTCCAAACTTCTTAAGGCAGTCTTTAAGGTACTTCTCTTGAGATATGAAGATGCCGTTGCTTTGCTGACGAATTTGAAGACCAAGGAAGAACTTCAGCTCACCCATCATAGACATTTGATATTGTTCTTGCATCATGTGACCAAACTCATCACTATATTTCTTGTCCGTGCAGCTGAAGATAATGTCATCCACATAGATTTGGCAGACAAATAGCTCATCATCATATGTCTTCGTGAAGAGTGTGGGATCTAGGGATCCAGATTTGAAACCTTTGCTCTTTGGGAAGTTTTTGAGGGTGTCATACCAAGCACGAGGCGCTTGTTTGAAGCCATACAGTGCCTTGTTGAGCTTGTATACCATATCAGGATGTTTTGGGTCTTCAAAGCCAGGTGGTTGTGCAACATACACTTCTTCTTCAATTCTTCCATTGAGAAAGGCACTCTTTACATCCATTTGATATAAAAGGATGTTGTGATGATTTGCATAGGCTAGCAGTATACGAATAGCTTCAAGTCTAGCCACAGGAGCAAATGTTTCATCGAAGTCAATCCCTTCAACTTGAGTGTATCCTTGAGCAACGAGATGAGCTTTGTTTCTGACAACTTGACCATGCTCATCTTGCTTGTTGTGATAGATCCATTTTGTGCCTATTATGTTGTGCTTTCGAGGATCAGGACGCTTGACAAGTTCCCACACATTGTTCAGCTCAAACTATTGAAGCTCTTTTTCCATTGCTTGAATCCATTCAGGCTCCATAAAAGCTACATCAACTTTCTTGGGTTCAGATATTGAGACAAAAGCAAAGTGCCCACAGAAATTTGCAAGCTGTGTTGCTCTTGAGCGAGTGAGTGGACCAGGAGCATTTGTGCTATCAATTATCTTCTCAACGTGCACTTCATTTGCAACACGAGGATGAGCTGGACGAAGATTTTGCTCTTGATGTACTTTGTCTTCATCAGGAGTATTGTCTTCAGGCTGAGCATTGTCGTCAGGTTGATTTGGAGCAGAGATGATGAGTTCCTCGTCAGGTTGTGCTTCAGAAGGCATGATCTCACCAGTTCCCATTAGCTTGATAGATTCATTTGGTGAGGCTTCATCTAGCACATTTGGTAGGGACTCTCTTTGTGATCCATTTGACTCATCAAACCTCACATCCACAGTTTCAACAGTTTTATAGAGAAAAATGTTGAAGACTCTGTAGGAGTGTGAGTCCGTTCCATATCCGAGCATGAAGCCTTCATGAGCTTTGGGTGCAAATTTTGACTTATGATGAGGATCCTTGATCCAGCACTTAGCTCCAAATACCCTGAAGTAGCTTACATTTGGCTTCTTTCCAGTGAGAAGTTCAGAGGATGTTTTCTTCAGAAGCTTGTGAAGATAAACACGGTTGATGATATGGCATGCAGTGTCAATAGCTTCGGGCCAGAATCTTCTTGCTGTTTTCCACTCATCGAGCATCGTTCGAGCCATCTCAATTAGAGTTCTGTTCTTACGCTCAACGATTCCATTTTGCTGAGGTGTATACGGGGCTGAGAATTCATGAGTGATTCCCATCTCATCTAGATAAAGATCGAGGCCAGTGTTCTTGAATTCAGTGCCATTGTCACTTCTTATATGCTTGATCTTGATGCCATAGTTCTTCATGGCACGGTTGGCGAAGCGTCTGAAGACATATTGCACTTCAGTCTTATACAGTATTATGTGCACCCATGTGTATCTTGAGTAATCATCAACAATGACAAAGCCATAGAGACAGGTTGTGGTAGAGAATGTGGAGTAGTGAGTAGGACCAAATAAGTCCATGTGGAGCAGCTCGAAGGGTTTAGATGTCGTCATGATTGTCTTCGAGGGGTGCTTGGCTCTAGTCATCTTCCCAGCTTCACAGGCACCACATAGATGATCTTTCTTGAACTTGACTTCCTTGATGCCTATGACATGCTTCTTCTTTGCGAGAGTGTGCAAGTTCCTCATGCCAGCATGTCCTAGCCTTCGATGCTTGAGCCAGCACTCTGAAGCTTTTGCTAGAAGACATACGGCCATCTGTGGTCCAGCTGAGAAATCTACCATATACAGATCACCTTTTATGTATCCTTCAAATACTAAAGACTTGTCATATTCCATTAGTACAATGCAACGAAATTTACCAAAGATCACAATCATGTTTAAGTCACAAAGCATAGAGACAGACATTAAGTTGAAGCCAAGAGATTCAACAAGCATGACTTTATCCATGTGCTAATCTCTTGAGATTGCAACTCTACCTAGACCCAACACTTTGCTTTTACCAGTATCAGCAAATGTGATGTGACTCTTGTTGGATGGACGTAAAGTTGAGTCCATGAGAAGATTTCGATCACCAGTCATACGATTTGTACATCCGCTATCCATAATCCATTTTGAAGACTTTGGTGTCTCCCCCTACAATGCAGTTAGGAGGATAGGCTTCACCAAAAGCCATTGTGAAGCATAAACATTTGATGCATAAGTGGATTATGAAATCTTAGATGAAAGTTAGGACTGATGAGATGTTCAGCAAGTGACTTATGAATAGTATGAGCAGTAAGTTGTTCTGGGCATTTGATCTTGTGCCCAACAAGTGTTTTAGGTCCCTAGCAATAGCATCAGAAGCTTTTGATTATAGGCTGGAGACCTTTCCCTGCAAGAGAAAGTTAGTTCTTCTTAACCACCCACATTTTCAGGAGTGGCTTAGAAGCAATGAGTCTAAGAGCAGCATCCGAGAATTTTGGCTTTGGGGCCCTAGCAAATAGTCTTGCAGGAGGAGAATAATACTCATAAGAATAGGCAGAAAAATTCTTGGATTTATGAACATATCGGTTTGAAGAAACACGCTCATATTCATGGGTCTGAGTATGGTTTCCCTGCAAAACATTCTCGTTAGAGTGACTCAGATGAGTCCTTTGGTTGTATGAAGCCTTAGGACCATATGAAGCCGTTGGTCTGGGGTTTGTCTTCATCCCAGGGGGTGTCATGATAGTATTTGCTGGAAGCTTCTCAAGACAACCTTTGGGTACCCAGATTTTCTTCATAGGTGGTCCATTCCTGCAGTTAGTACCAATATACCTAGCAAACACTTCACCATTTTGATTCTTAAACAGTTTATAGTTTGCATCAAAGGATTCATCAATGATAACAGGATTAGCACAAGTGAAGCCAGATAAGGTAGATGGATCCACTGAAGGTCCCTTTGCAGCAACCCATGTGGTTTTGGGATACTGCTCAAGCTTCCAGTATGAACCATCAACATTCATTTTCCTGTCGAACCCAACACCCTCTTTCCTAGGGTTTCGGTTCAGTATCTGCTTTTTAAGGACATCACATAGAGTCTGATGCCCTTTGAGGCTTTTGTACATCCCTGTTTCAAGTAAAGTCTTCAACCTGGCATTTTCATTAGCAATAGTAGTGGTTTCCGGAGCAGAGGGGTTAGTTACCACATCAATAGTTGAAGATATTGCAACAGTGGCAGCAGTAGAGCATTCAGCAACAGATGTAGCATTATCACGTTCAATGCATTTTAGACATGGTGGTTCAAACTCTTTGTGAGTGGAGCTGATCAGTTGTGCGCGGAGTGACTCATTCTCCTTTTGAAGATCTTCATGAGCCGCTTTCACTTTCTCAAGTTCTCGTTTCCTTTGAATGTAATCGTGGGAAAGCTTTTCATGAGTTTTTGAAAGCGATTCATAAACTCTTCAAGTTCTTTGTACTTAACATGAAGATTTTTATGTCTTCGATTAAGGACTGAGAACGGGTCATTTCCGCGTCCAACAGGTCATCGCTTTTGTCTAACAGTTTTTGAATATGTTCCATGGCTTTCTGCTGTTCAGTTGCAATTTTAGCAAGTGTTTTGTAGCTAGGTTTTGATTCACAATCAGATTCATCTTCACTAGATGTTTGAAAGTAAGCATCGCGTGATTTTACCTTGGCACCGCGTGCCATGAAGCAGAAGGTGGGTGCAGAGTCATCGTCCTCATCATCATTGTTGGGGACGAGGCCATTGTCTTCAGTGTTGAAGATAGACTTGCCCATGTAGGCAGTGGCTAAAGCCAGACTTGCAGCACCAGAATCAGACTCTTCCTCCGACTCCACCTCCGCCTCTTCAGAAGCAGACTCTTCCTCAGAATCCATCTCCTTGCCAACAAAAGCACGAGCCTTGCCAGATGAATTCTTCTTGTGTGATGAATACTTTGATGAAGACTTTGAAGAAGACTTTGAGTATTTCTTCTTTTTCTTGTCATCAGAATCATACTCCTTGCTCTTCTTTTTCTTCTTCTCGTTGTCCCACTGAGGACACTCAGAGATGTAGTGACCAGGTTTCTTGCACTTATGACATGTTCTCTTCTTGTAGTCATGAGTAGAAGCTTCATCATTTCTTGAGCTAGATCTTGAAGACTTTCTGAAGCCTTTCTTCCTAGTGAATTTCTGGAACTTCTTCACAAGCATGGCAAGATCCTTTCCAATGTCTTCAGGATCATCAGAACTGCAGTCAGATTCTTCTTCAGATGAGGAAACAGCTTTTGCCTTTAAGGCGCGAGATCGGCCATAGTTGGGACCATAGATGTCACGCTTCTCAGATAGCTGGAACTCATGTGTGTTGAGCCTCTCAAGTATATCAGATGGATCGAGAGTCTTGAAGTCGGGGCGTTCTTGAATCATCAGTGCAAGGATATCAAATGAGCTATCGAGTGATCTCAGAAGGGTCTTGACGATTTCATGCTTGGTAATCTTAGTGGCGCCAAGTGCTTGAAGCTCATTTGTGATGTCAGTGAGACGATCAAAAGTGTGCTGGACATTCTCATTGTCATGTCTCTTGAAGCGATTGAAGAGATTGTGAAGGACGTTGATCCTTTGATCTCTTTGGTTAGAGACTCCTTCATTGATCTTTGAGAGCCAGTCCTAAACTTCCTTTGACGTGTCCAGAGCACTCACACGACCGTACTGTCCTTTGGTCAGATGACCACAGATGATGTTCTTGGCCGTTGAATCCAATTGAACGAGACTCTTGACATCAGCAGGGGTGATACCTTCACTAGTCTTGGGAACACCATTCTTGACGACAAACTAGAGGTCCACGTCAATGGCTTCAAGATGCGTGCGCATCTTGTTCTTCCGGTAGGGATATTCGGTGACATCGAAGACAGGGCACGCAGCGGAGACTTTGATTATCCCTGCAGTCGACATAGCTAAAACTCCAGGTGGTTAAACCGAATCACACAGAACAAGGGAGTACCTTGCTCTGATACCAATTGAAAGTGCAGTATATCGACTAGAGGGGGGTGAATAGGCTATTTTTATGAAATGCTTCATAACATGGTAGTTTCGAAGACAAACGATAAGCTCAAGCCTATTAGTATGCAGCGGAAAGTGGACTTCACTAGACAAGCCAAAGTCATGTATTCAAATGAAGTGAAGGCATGAAGACTAATAGCAACTAGGCAGTAGTGATCATAAAGGAAGAAGGAATGAAGCCAATCACAACAAGTAGATACTCAGTGAAGACAATCAGATAAGGCAAGCATGCTATGTCTTCACAATACAGAGCAGTAAGTAAAGGGAAGGATAGGATAGAACTAGTAGCTCGGGGAAGACAGTGATTTGTTAGACTAGTTCCAGTTGCTGTGACAACTGTACGTCTGGTTAGGGAGGCTGAGATTTAACTCAGAAGACCGCGTCTTCACCTTGTTCCCCTTGAGCTAAGGACACCTAGTCCTCGCCCAATCACTCTGGTAAGTCTTCAAGGTAGACTTCCAAACCTTCACAGACTTCGTTCACCGGCAATCCACAATTACTCTTGATGCTCAGAACGCGACGCCTAACCGGCTGGAGGAAACACAGTCCTCAAGTGTAATAAGTCTTTAAGTCACATAGACAGAAAGACTTCAGTGATGCCTAACACTCTTTGGCTCTGGGTGTTTGGGCTTTGTCCTCGCAAGGATTTCTCTCTCAAATGCTTCGGAGGTGGGTTGCTCTCAAACGACAAAAGCCATGCAATAACTCTGAGCAGCTGCCAATTTATGGTGTAGGGGTGGGCTATTTATAGCCACTGGGCAACCCGACCTGATTTGTCCGAAGTGACCCTGGGTCACTAAGGAACTAACACGTGTTCCAACGGTCAGATTTCAAACACACACGGCAGCTTTACTTGAGCTCCAAGTAAAGCTGACTCATCCGCCTCTGGATAAGATTTGCTCTCATAGTCTTCGCTCGAAGACATAGGATTTGGTTGAGCATCACTTCAGTCACTCTGACTTAGTTCACTTGGACCCCACTTAACAGTATGGTGGTTCCTATGACTCAACAAAGAAGAAAAGGAAACAACGAAACTTCTACGTCTTCGCTCTCCATAGTCTTCACACAATGTCTTCTCATGCCATAGTCTTCAATATGATTATCTTCATATACCACCACTGATATCAATGTCTTCATACATTTTTAGGGGTCATCTCCGGTAGTTTAACCGAATCAATGAGGGACTACTACCTGTGTTATCCTGCAATTCTCACAAACACATTAGTCCCTCAACCAGGTTTGTCGTCAATACTCCAAAACCACTAGGGGTGGCACTAGATGCACTTACAATCTCCCCCTTTTTGGTTATTGATGACAAACTGGTTGAAGTTTTCAACGGGGATAAAGATATGTGAAATTGTAAAGGATAAGGTATTGTCTTCGTAAGTAGCAAAAGGCTCCCCCTGAAAATGTGCATATAGTTGATTTGCCTTTGAATGCGAATGCACATGGCAGGTTGTACTTGTGGAGATCCTCTTCAACTTATGAAGACAATTCATCATGCATAATTGATATGTCGAAGATAATGACATGCATAATGAAAAATGGACGTCTGCAATAATGACTAAGTGCGGAATATAAGGTAGCAGATGCGGAATTTATCATCGCATTACAGAGTAGCATAAAAACGTAGCAGACGACCATCAGTTTAAGTGTTACAACTCAAAGAACCAAATGTAGCAAAACGAGAGTTGTAAACACTGGGCAAATTATAAAGCACCCGCCCATATGGACCCGCTTGAAGACTATCAACTCATATGCTTCTCCCCCTTTTGTAAGTAAGGACCAAAAAGGTTTGAAGACATAGAGCCTCTACTCGTTCCCAGTTGGAGCAGAAGAGGATGCAGGGTCGGTGTTGTCGTTTGGCGGTGCAGAAGTGGTTGGTGTAGTGTCGATGCGCGCTGAAGTAGGATGGGGTGAAGTAGCATCATCCTGATCATCGATCACCCTGGCGTCAATTGTTGCAGCGGAGGAGGAGTATTCAGAATCTTCAAGGGATGGAGTTCGACGCATAACATCAGTCCTTGGAGGAGTGTTGTCAAACTTGAATCTCTCAGTGAAGCCATCGTGTTGAAGATCCGCTTCAGCACTCAGCAAGGTCAAACTCTTCCAAGACCTCCGACATGTTTCATGAGCAACAAAAGCATTCTTGGTGGCAAGATTGCGAATGCGATTGACATCCACCAAGAGGCTTTGCATCTGACGCTTTAACCAGAGGTGATGCTTGTCCTGTTTCGGATGAAGGGCTACAAGAAGCTCTCGGTTGTTCAGGACACGAGATCGCTTCTGAGGCCTTTGAGCGATGGTGCTTTCAATGGCTTCGGTTTCAGCGTGTCGAGGTAGACGAGTACGGCCAGCCAGAGGATAGACACGTGAGACTACTGGAACCCCTTCAATCTGCTGAGTGAAGCTTTGATGATCAGCATTGTGAAGACTAACTGGCTCTTTAGCAGGCTCTTGGTAAATGGCTTCAGCTGACATATCAACCTCAGGCAAGAAAATCTGATGGTTGCGAGCAGAGGGTTGATAGGTGACAGCTGAGTGCAACTTGATGAGGTGCATTATCCAAGGGGCATAAAATTTCAGTCCAAATAGATCAGCTCCAGACACAGCCATTTGTATGATGAAGAAATCTTGAGCATTGAAGCTGATGCCATTGAAGATATAGAAGACCAAGGTCTTCATAGTGCCTTCAAGCTTGGCTGATGAAGAATGTCCTTTGATTGGCCATAGAGTACGCCTTATGATGTGATAGATGGTGCGCGGCAGGTACTCAAGGTCTTCAACAAAGAATTCCTTAGGATATTCAGCATCACTTGGCAGAGGCTTCATCATGCTGAGCATTTGGCTCATGTTGGGCTGGCGCTTCTGAAAGATACTCTCCAAGGCTTCAGTGTGTAGTTGACAGTCAGGTTCATATAGATCTCCTGGAGTGGGCAGGCCAGTAAGCTCAATGAGATCAAAGGCTTTAGCTTCATGATGCACATTGCCTGTCATCCACTCAAGGACCCATGTCTTTGGATCCCTGTTGTAGCCTCGGATGTGGAGTGTTGCATAGAATTGCAGAAGCAGCTCTTCATTCCAATGCTCTTTATCTAGGACAAAATTGAGTAGGCCAGCATCACGGAAGCAGTCAAGAGCTTCCTCCAAGCAGGGCAGACCAGCAATAACTTCAGTGTCAAGACGCATATGAGGGAAAATGCGGCCTTGATCATAGAGTACTCTTGAGTAGTAGCTGCGCTGTTGATGGCTCCATAACCTATCTGATGATATTCTTGGCTTGGAATATGGGTTCTTGGCGCTGTCAAAGAAGGTGTTGTGCGCAGTGAAGCTATTGGCATTGAATGACCCTGAAGAGGTTGCAATTCCTGGAAGCCTTGGCAGTCTTGGCTTAGGCTTCTGAACTTGGGGCCTGTGCGCAACATGATGATCAAACTGAGGACCAGCAGCACGCGGTTCAGTTGTAGGTGGCGGAATCAGAATGGGCCACCGGACAGTAACAAGCTGATCATCCTTGTTGTATGCTTGCTCAATGGTGTGAGGCCGTGGAGGCGGAATAGGAGCAGAGGCATTTTCTTCAAACTGCAGATTGGCGTCAGGTGCAGCATTAGCTTCAGGCATAGCACTGGCTTCAGGAGCAGCACTGGCTTCAGGAGCAGTTACTTCAGGCGTAGTTACTTCAGGCGCCACAGGGTCTTCAGGTGCCACATAAGCTTCAGCCATGACCACGTCATTGGCTTCAGTGTTTGGTGGTGGCAGCCTCTGAATTTGTAGCCTCCACCTCATGAGCTGGAGGGTCGGACACGTTCTCCTCGAGAACAGGGGGTGCGGCAGTACTTTCTTCTTCAACTTGGGGTTGTTCTTCTTCTTGTTGGGGTGGTTCTTCTTCGGCTGATGCAGCCGGAATATCTTCAGCCACTTTGGCTTCAGATTCTGAGGTGTTCTCGGTAGGAGCAGCATCAGGTGCAGATGGTTGCTCTACTCCTTCTGGAACACTTGGGGCAGCGACTTGAGGCCTTGGTCCTTTGCGAAGCCTGTGAAAAGTTGGCGACGCCTGAGGAGATGTAGGTTGTTGGGCCTCAAAGTCTTCATCTTCAAGCACCGTACTGGTGTCTTGAGTTTGCTGGGGAGTGTCTTGTGTATCATGTGGGTGATCAGCCCACGAGTCATCCTGAGCAATTGGCGTCAATGGACGACCAATGCTGATGCATTCGCTGTTTGTGAGAACAGTCGAAGAGTCAATGTTGTATTCGATCTGAGGAAGGACTTCATCATCTTCAACATTGTCATGAGGACCAATGTCTTCAGCTGCGGTGGGGTCAACAGCTGGAATGTCTTCAGCCTCTGTGGGAGCAGGCTCATGAACAGTCAGTCTTCATTCTCTCTGGGCAGATGCAGGGCGAGCAACTGAGATTGGCTCGACAAAGATAGGCTCTTTGGAAGCAGCCTTATCCTTCTTGGTCTTTCGCTTCTTGGTGGGTGGAGCTTCATCAGTAGATTGCTTACGCTTGCGAGCTTCGGCTTCAGCCACCTTAGTCTTCTTGAGCTTTGAAGCGGTTGGAGTTGCCTTAGGCTTCGTGCCAGTCATGCTAGCAGGGAAGACTATGCGAGGCATTTCCTTCCCAGATTCTTCAGCTTCGGGCACAGGCTGCTTCTTCTTCTTCTTGGCAGCCATTCTTGGATCAATGCCAGGATGCCCAAGTGACTTGCGCTTTTCAGCTTCATTGAATGCTTGAACGCATTTGGCAGCCAAGTCCTTGATTCTCTCACGAGAACCTTTAGCTTCTTCACGCCGCTGGCGAAAGGCTTCCTTGAGCTCGTGCATCATAACTTTGAAGTTTTGAATTTCTTGCACGCTGAGCTTGTCCACATGCTTCTTGAACTGAGCTTTTTCATAGTCTATCTTCTGCTTCAGCTCAACAATTCTTTGAGCCAGAGCTAGCTCAGAAGCAATGGCACCATGGAAGGAGACGCTGAGGCCAACTGGAAGTTGAAGATCGTCGAAGCTCGGGTTGGGTGTATCAAACCATTCATCAATGAAGTTATTGAGCACTTCAACGTCAAAGAGAGGCAAATCATTGAAGATTTCAGCATCTTGCTTGCTCTTGATCAATATCTCCAGAGCATCATCTCCAAGATCTTCATCACTTGAGAGATCAAGGGCATCATTGGCAGTCTTCAGTATTGCATCAGGAGTGAGAGCTGGACTGGGGTTACGTGTTGGCTTCCTCTTCAGCTGTCTGCTCTTGGAGATACGAGAGTGTTCCTCAGATTGCACACTTGGTGCAGGTGGAGCAGTGGCCAAAGGCTTCACTCTAGACGCCTTTGGAGGAGTAGTCTTCGAAGCCTTTGATTTCTTCTTCTGAGGCTTCGACGTTGCAGGCGCTTCTTTAGAGTCAGCATCTGCTTCCGGTTGATCCACGTCTGCCCCTTGAACCCTTATGTGACTGATGAGGCCCTCTAGGTTGTAGAAGGGCCCAACCAGATTCGGTTCAGCTTCGCGCGTGCCATCAGCGCGGGGCGCAGAGGGGCCAGGATTGAAGTCCAATCCCCAAAGCTTCTTGTTCTCTTTGGCCGAGTTCTTGGCGAATTGAAGATTTCACTTGAACAGATTGTCGTCGCGACACCAGAGCGGAGAGCTTGGATCAGCTTCAGCAGGCTGAGGCCCTCTGACCATGCAAGGATAGAATCCTTGAGCAATGGCTTCAGCACGAGTCTTGGGGGGAGATTCTTATAAGTGATATCTCCCCAAGGATGCTTGATGGCGTTTTTCTCAGCATACTCTTGGGTCACGAACCTATACTTGAACCAATGTTCGGCCCAGTATCTTCGAATCCATTGGATTCGGGTCTTCCTCTGAGTGTAATCCTCCTCTGGATCAGTCTTGTATATCTCACTGAGATCAGGAGGCAAATCAATGGAGGTGTTGCCACGGCGCTGTCTGCCACCCTTTCTTACTATCTTGTCAGTTGCCGTTTGCTTCAACCTGAAGGGCTTCAAATTGAATGGCTTCAAAACTAGCAAATGCTTCGGTTTGCTGGTCAGACAGGAACTGTCTTCAGGGGAATGAATGTGACGCTACAAAAACTCTGCAAATGAATGAAAACTATGAGAACCAAGGGATTCTCCCACGGACATGTACCTGTGACAGCATTAGAGATGCGAGGGAAGGGGAAGAGGTCATATGCATTCTCAGAAGTTTTGAAGATTAAAACAGTTTTGAAGACTTTGACCTCACAGTGCGAAGACATTCACTCATGGGAGTTGGTTCCAGATTTGTACGAAGCCATGAATAAGTACAAGTGAGGAATCTAACTATAGTTGAAGCATATGTGAATGTACTAGGCAAGATATGAGATGCAGAAAGGATAGATCTATATATCTAAGTAGGTAGAAACGTCTTGTGGTAAAGTAGATGAATCTTTATGGATCTAGAAGATGGTAAAAAGCAAGTTTTATTTACCACACGATGAACTGCCTAGACGGAGTAGGAGTTGGATGCCCAGCAGTTTGGTCTTCCGTGCCCTAACTTGGCGACGGAGGACAGCTACGGTGACGGCAGAGTAGAAGATGTCCGCGGCCGGCGTGAGGACAGCGTCGACAAAGTTGCGGCAGCGAAGCGCTTCGTCGCCGGCGTCGTCGAAAGCTAGCGGAGGCGCTAGGGTTGGTCGAGATGGAGAGGTGGCAGTAGAAACTTTTGACCGTGATGTGACGTGCATTTATAGGCATGGGAGATGGCACAGCGTAATTACTCAGGTGCCCCTGACGGTTCACGTACGAGTGACACGTGGCGGTCATGTAATGCATTGGGAGTTGTCCCACGATCCCACGTACACCACGACTGTCGGAGTGGTCGTTTCGGCTTCTCCGGGTTTCACGCATAACGGATGGAGCATTAAAATCAGATTTAAAGTTTGTCTCCGTATCTTCTGCTGACAAGGACGCAGAGAAGATATTCGACAGTTTCAACAGAATGCATATGATTTGGATAGACAGAGTGTGAGATGAGAAAGCATAGAGAGGTTAGGGTCCGATCACATTCACTTAGTTCAAAAGATTCAAATATGAAGACATAGCTATAAGTGAATGCTGTTGAGGACAGAACACAACTATATATATATATAAGTCCTATATGAAGACAAATCAAGTGCGAAGACTTTGCAAATGTAACGCCACGAGAAACGCTTCAAACAAGAATTAGGTGGTGGCGTTACCCACCGTATAGGAAGTATTAGACCCAGACACGGCGCACAATTATCGTGGCGCTCCGAAGTCAAATTCCATTTTAATGTATTCACACTTAGAATGTAAGTCTTCATTGATTTAAGATATACTTTACTTCGTGTGTTGCACATCTAAGTCATCAATATGCATAAGTGTTAGGACGTGTGCCTGATTACAGGACATTTGAGGATTCTAAGATATTTAGCTCACGCCGCAACTTGCAAAACCTTTTCTCATCCAAGGGCTTTGTGAAGATATCTGCCAGTTGCTCTTCGGTGTTGACGTGTATGATATCAATATCTTCCTTCATAACATGATCTCTGAGAAAGTGATGACAAATTTCAATGTTCTTTGTCTTCGAGTGCTGAACTGGGTTGTTGGCAATCTTAATGGCGCTTTCATTATCACAGTAGAGTGGCACATGCTTCAGATGGACTCCATAGTCCTTGAGTGTTTGCTTCATCCAGAGAAGCTGAGCGCAGCAAGATCCAGCAGCAATGTATTCAGATTCAGCAGTGGAGAGTGATACACAGTTCTGCTTCTTTGAAGACCAACAGACAAGTGATTGTCCTAGAAAGTGACATGTGCCTGATGTGGACTTGCGATCAACTTTGTCACCAGCATAATCAGCATCTGAAAATCCTACTAGATCAAACTCTGAGCCCTTTGGATACCATA
Organism: Secale cereale; assembly: GCA_902687465.1. Taxonomy (NCBI): domain Eukaryota; kingdom Viridiplantae; phylum Streptophyta; class Magnoliopsida; order Poales; family Poaceae; genus Secale; species Secale cereale. The sequence goes on from LR738714.1 coordinate 563,248,570, forward strand.
ATCCTAGTGTTGGGGTGTAAGCCAAATATCGAAGTATTCGCTTCACAGCTAAGTGATGCGACTCCTTTGGTGCCGCTTGATATCGAGCACACATGCAAACACTAAGCATAATATCTGGCCTAGATGCACATAAATAAGGTAAAGAACCAATCATGGAGCGGTATACATGTTGATCAAACTCTTTACCATTGGCGTCGGGACCCAGATGATGTTTAGCAGGCATTGGCATCGAGTACTCTTTGCAGTCTTGCATTCCAAACTTCTTAAGGCAGTCTTTAAGGTACTTCTCTTGAGATATGAAGATGTCGTTGCTTTGCTGACGAATTTGAAGACCAAGGAAGAACTTCAGCTCACCCATCATAGACATTTGATATTGTTCTTGCATCATGTGACCAAACTCATCACTGTATTTCTTGTCCGTGCAGCCGAAGATAATTTCATCCACATAGATTTGGCAGACAAATAGCTCATCATCATATGTCTTCGTGAAGAGTGTGGGATTTAGGGATCCAGGTTTCAAACCTTTGCTCTTCAGGAAGTTTTTGAGGGTGTCATACCAAGCACGAGGCGCTTGTTTGAAGCCCTACAGTGCCTTGTTGAGCTTGTATACCATATCAGGACGTTTTCGGTCTTCAAAGCCAGGTGGTTGTGCAACATACACTTCTTCTTCAATTCTTCCATTGAGAAAGGCACTCTTTACATCCATTTGATATAGAAGTATGTTGTGATGATTTGCATAGGCTAGCAGTATACGAATAGCTTCAAGTCTAGCCACATGAGCAAATGTTTCATCGAAGTCAATCCCTTCAACTTGAGTGTATCCTTGAGCAACGAGACGAGCTTTGTTTCTGACCACTTGACCATGCTCATCTTGCTTGTTGCGATAGATCCATTTTGTGCCTATTATGTTGTGCTTTCGAGTATCAGGACGCTTGACAATTTCCCACACATTGTTCAGCTCAAACTGTTGAAGCTCTTCTTGCATTGCTTGAATCCATTCAGGCTCCATAAAAGTGTCAGCAACTTTCTTGGGTTCAAATATTGAGACAAAAGCAAAGTGCCCACAGAAATTTGCAAGCTGTGTTGCTCTTGAGCGAGTGAGTGGACCAGGAGCATTTATGCTATCAATTATCTTCTCAACTTGCACTTCATTTGCAACACGAGGATGAGTTGGACGATGATTTTGCTCTTGCTTTTCTTTGTCATCATCAGGAGTATTGTCTTCAGGCTGAGCATTGTCGTCAGGTTGATTTGGAGCAGAGATGATGAGTTCCTCGTCGGGTTGTGCTTCAGAAGGCATGATCTCACCAGTTCCCATTAGCTTGATAGATTCATTTGGTGAGGCTTCATCTAGCACATTTGGTAGGGACTCTCTTTGTGATCCATTTGACTCATCAAACCTCACATCCACAGTTTCAACAGTTTTATAGAGAAAAATGTTGAAGACTCTGTAGGAGTGTGAGTCCTTTCCATATCCGAGCATGAAGCCTTCATGAGCTTTGGGTGCAAATTTTGATTTATGATGAGGATCCTTGATCCAGCACTTAGCTCCAAATACTCTGAAGTAGCTTACATTTGGCTTCTTTCCAGTGAGAAGTTCATAGGATGTTTTCTTTAGAAGCTTGAGAAGATAAACACGGTTAATGATATGGCATGCAGTGACAATAGCTTCGGGCCAGAATCTTCTTGGTGTTTTGTACTCATCGAGCATCGTTCGAGCCATCTCAATTAGAGTTATGTTCTTGCGCTCAACGATTCCATTTTGCTGAGGTGTATACGGGGCTGAGAATTCATGAGTGATTACCATCGCATCCAGATAAAGATCGAGGCCAGTGTTCTTGAATTCAGTGCCATTGTCACTTCTTATATGCTTGATCTTGATGCCATAGTTCTTCATGGCACGGTTGGCGAAGCGTCTGAAGACATCTTACACTTCAGTCTTATAGAGTATTATGTGCACCCATGTGTATCTTGAGTAATCATCAAAAATGACGAAGCCATAGAGACAGGCTGTGGTAGAGAATGTGGAGTAGTGAGTAGGACCAAATAAGTCCATGTGGAGCAGCTCGAAGGGTATAGATGTCATCATGATTATCTTCGAGGGGTGCTTGGCTCTAGTCATCTTCCCAGCTTCACAGGCACCACATAGATGATCTTTATTGAACTTGACTTCCTCGATGCCTATGACATGCTTCTTCTTTGCGAGAGTGTGCAAGTTCCTCATGCCAGCATGTCCTAGCCTTCGATGGCAGAGCCAGCACTCTGAAGCTTTTGCTTGAAGACATACGGCCATCTGCGGTCCAGCTGAGAAATCTACCATATACAGATCACCTTTTCTGTATCCTTCAAATACTAAAGACTTGTCAGATTCCATAAGTACAATGCAACGAAATTTACCAAAGATCACAATCATGTTTAAGTCACAAAGCATTGAGACAGACATTAAGTTGAAGCCAAGAGATTCAACAAGCATGACTTTATCCATGTGCTGATCTCCTGAGATTGCAACTCTACCTAGACCCAACACTTTGCTTTTACCAGTATCAGCAAATGTGATGTGACTCTTGTTGGATGGATGTAAAGTTGAGTCCATGAGAAGATTTCGATCACCAATCATATGATTTGTACATCCGCTATCCACAATCCATTCTGAAGACTTTGGTGTCTCCCCCTACAATGTAGTTAGGAGGAGAGGTTTCACCAAAAGCCATTGTGAAGCATAAACATTTGATGCATAAGTGGATTACGAAATCTTAGATGAAAGTTAGGACTGATGAGATGTTCAGCAAGTGACTTATGGTGGTATGAGCAGTAAGTTGTTCTGGGCATTTGATCTTGTGCCCAACATGTGTTTTATGTCCCCAGCAATAGCATCAGAAGATTTTGATTATAGGCCGGAGACCTTTCCCTGCAAGAGAAAGTTAGTTCTTCTTAACCACCCACATTTTCAGGGGTGGCTTAGAAGCAATGAGTCTAAGAGCAGCATCCGGGAATTTTGGCTTTGGGGCCCTAGCAAATAGTCTTGCAGGAGGAGAATAATACTCATAAGAATAGGCAGAAAAATTCTTGGATTTATGAACATAGCGGTTTGAAGAAACACGCTCATATTCATGGGTTTGAGTATGGTTTCCCTGCAAAACATTCTCGTTAGAGTGACTCAGATGAGTCCTTTGGTTGTATGAAGCCTTAGGACCATATGAAGCCGTTGGTCTGGGGTTTGTCTTCATCCCAGGGGGTGTCATGATAGTATTTGCTGGAAGCTTCTCAAGACACCCTTTGGGTACCCAGATTTTCTTCATAGGTGGTCCATTCCTGCAGTTAGTACCAATATACCTGGCAAACACTTCACCATTTTGATTCTTAAACAGTTTATAGTTTGCATCAAAGGATTCATCAATGATAACAGGATTAGCACAAGTGAAGCCAGATAAGGTAGATGGATCCACAGAAGGTCCCTTTGCAGCAACCCATTAGGTTTTGGGATACTGCTCAGGCTTCCAGTATGAACCATCAACATTCATTTTCCTGTCGAACCCAACACCCTCTTTCCTAGGGTTTCGGTTCAGTATCTGCTTTTTAAGGACATCACATAGAGTCTGATGCCCATTGAGGCTTTTGTACATCCCTGTTTCAAGCAAAGTCTTCAACCTAGCATTTTCATTAGCAATAGTAGTGGTTTCCTCAGCAGAGGGGTTAGTTACCACATCAATAGTTGAAGATATTGCAACAGTGGCAGCAGTAGAGCATTCAGCAACAGATGTAGCATTATCATGTTCAATGCATTTTAGACATGGTGGTTCAAACTCTTCGTGAGTGGAGCTGATCAGTTGTGCGCGGAGTGACTCATTCTCCTTTTGAAGATCTTCATGAGCCGCTTTCACTTTCTCAAGTTCTCGTTTCCTTTGAATGTAATCGTGGGAAAGCTTTTCATGAGTTTTTGAAAGCGATTCATAAACTCTTCAAGTTCTTTGTACTTAACATGAAGATTTTTTATGTCTTCAATTAAGGACTGAGAACAGGTCATTTCCGCGTCCAACAGGTCATCGCTTTTGTCTAACAGTTTTTGAATATGTTCCATGGCTTTCTGCTGTTCAGTGGCAATTTTAGCAAGTGTTTTGTAGCTAGGTTTTGATTCACAATCAGAGTCATCTTCACTAGATGTTTGAAAGTAAGCATCGCGTGATTTTACCTTGGCACCGCGTGCCAGGAAGCAGAAGGTGGGTGCAGAGTCGTCGTCCTCATCATCATTGTTGGGGACGAGGCCATTGTCTTCAGTGTTGAAGATAGACTTACCCACGTAGGCAGTGGCTAAAGCCAGACTTGCAGCACCAGAATCAGACTCTTCCTCCGACTCCACCTCCGCCTCTTCAGAAGCAGACTCTTCCTCAGAATCCATCTCCTTGCCAACAAAAGCGTGAGCCTTGCCAGATGAATTCTTCTTATGTGATGAATACTTTGATGAAGACTTTGAAGAAGACTTTGAGTATTTCTTCTTTTTCTTGTCATCAGAATCATACTCCTTGCTCTTCTTTTTCTTCTTCTTGTTGTCCCACTGAGGACACTCAGAGATGTAGTGACCAGGTTTCTTGCACTTATGACATGTTCTCTTCTTGTAGTCATGAGTAGAAGCTTCATCATTTCTTGAGCTGGATCTTGAAGACTTTCTGAAGCCTTTCTTCCTAGTGAATTTCTTGAACTTCTTCACAAGCATGGCAATCTCCTTTCCAATGTCTTCAGGATCATCAGAACTGCAGTCAGATTCTTCTTCAGATGAGGAAACAGCTTTTGCCTTTAAGGCGCGAGATCGGCCATAGTTGGGACCATAGATGTCACGCTTCTCAGATAGCTGGAACTCATGTGTGTTGAGCCTCTCAAGTATATCAGACGGGTCGAGAGTCTTGAAGTCAGGGCGTTCTTGAATCATCAGTGCAAGGATATCAAATGAGCTGTCGAGTGATCTCAGAAGGGTCTTGACGATTTCATGCTTGGTAATCTCAGTGGCGCCAAGTGCTTGAAGCTGATTTGTGATGTCAGTGAGACGATCAAAAGTGTGCTGGACATTCTCATTGTCATGTCTCTTGAAGCGATTGAAGAGATTGCGAAGGACGCTGATCCTTTGATCTCTGTGGGTAGAGACTCCTTCATTGACCTTTGACAGCCAGTCCCAAACTTCCTTTGACGTGTCCAGAGCACTCACAGGACCGTACTGTCCTTTGGTCAGATGACCAGAGATGATGTTCTTGGCCGTTGAATCCAATTGAACGAGCCTCTTGACATCAGTAGGGGTGATACCTTCACCAGTCTTGGGAACACCATTCTTGACGACAAACCAGAGGTCCACATCAATGGCTTCAAGATGCATGCGCATCTTGTTCTTCCAGTAGGGATATTCGGTGCCATCGAAGACAGGTCACGCAGCAGAGACTTTGATTATCCCTGCAGTCGACATAGCTAAAACTCCAGGTGGTTAAACCGAATCACACAGAACAAGGGAGTACCTTGCTCTGATACCAATTGAAAGTGCAGTATATCAACTAGAGGGGGGTGAATAGGCGATTTTTATGAAATGCTTCAAAACATGGTAGTTTCGAAGAAAAACGATAAGCTCAAGCCTATTAGTATGCAGCGGAAAGTGGACTAACACTCTTCAGGTCACACAGACAGAAAGACTTCAGTGATGCCTAACACTCTTTGGCTCTGGGTGTTTGGGCTTTGTCCTCGCAAGGATTTCTCTCTCAAATGCTTCGGAGGTGAGTTGCTCTCAAACGACAAAAGCCGTGCAATAACTCTGAGCAGTCGCCAATTTATGGTGTAGGGGGTGGGCTATTTATAGCCACTGGGCAACCCGACCTAATTTGTCCGAAGTGACCCTGGGTCACTAAGGAACTGACAGGTGTTCCAACGGTCAGATTTCAAACACACACGGCAGCTTTACTTGAGCTCCAACTAAAGCTGACTCATCTGCCTCTGGATAAGATTTGCTCTCATAGTCTTCGCTCGAAGACATAGGATTTGGTTGAGCATCACTTCAGTCACTCTGACTTAGTTGACTTGGACCCCACTTAATAGTATGGTGGTTCCTATGACTCAACAAAGAAGAAAAGGAAACAATGAAACTTCTACGTCTTCGCTCTCCATAGTCTTCACACAATGTCTTCTCATGTCATAGTCTTCAATATGATTATCTTCATATACCACCACTGATATCAATGTCTTCATACATTTTTAGGGGTCATCTCCGATAGTTTAACCGAATCAATGAGGGACTACTACCTGTGTTATCCTGCAATTCTCACAAACACATTAGTCCGTCAACCAGGTTTGTCGTCAATACTCCAAAACCACTAGGGGTGGCACTAGATGCACTTACAACCCCCCTCCTACTGGGCGCGCCCCCCTGCCTCGTGGACAGCCTGTAGCCCCCCTTTGCTTGGCCCCGACTCCAACACCTCCTATATATACTAAAACCTCCAGAAAATAACCAAGATCGGGAATCCCGCCGCCGAAAGCCTCTGTAGCCACCGAAAACCAATCTAGACCCTGTTCCGGCACCCTGCCAGAGGGGGGACCCTCACCGGTGGCCATCTTCATCATTCCGGCGCTCTCCATGACGAGGAGGGAGTAGTCCACCCTCGGGACTGAGGGTATGTACCAGTAGCTATGTGTTTGATTCTCTCTCTCTTGTGTTCTTGAGATGGCACGATCTTGATGTATCGTGAGCTTTGCTATTATAGTTGGATCTTATGATGCTTCTCCCCCTATACACTCTTGTAATGGATTGAGTTTTCCCTTTGAAGTTATCTTATCGGATTGAGTCTTTAAGGATTTGAGAACACTTGATGTATGTCTTGCATGTGCTTATCTGTGGTGACAATGGGATATCACGTGATTCACTTGATGCATGTTTTTGTGATCAACTTGTGGGTTCCGGGACCTTGGGAATCTATGCATAGGGGTTGGCACACGTTTTCGTCTTGACTTTCCGGTGGAAACTTTGGGGTACTCTTTGAAGTTCTATTTGTTGGTTGAATAGATGAATCTGAGATTGTGTGATGCATATCGTATAATCATGCCCATGGATACTTGAGGTGACAATGGAGTATCTAGGTGACATTAGGGTTTTGGTTGATTTGTGTCTTAAGGTGTTATTCTAGTACGAACTCTATGATAGATTGAGCGTTACTACAGACTCTTGAATAGATCGATCAGAAGGAATAACTTTGAGGTGGTTTCGTACCCTACCATAATCTCTTCGTTTGTTCTCCGCTATTAGTTACTTTGGAGTGACTCTTTGTTGCATGTTGAGGGCTAGTAATATGGTCCAATTATGTTATCCTTGTTGAGAGAACTTGCACTATTGAAAGTATGAACCCTAGGCCTTGTTTCCTATCATTGCAACACCGTTTATGCTCACTTTTACCACTTTTTACCTTGCTGTTTTTATATTTTCAGATTACAAAAACCTATATCTACTATCCATATTGAACTTGTATCACCATCTCTTCGCCGAACTAGTGCACCTATACAATTTACCATTGTATTGGGTCTGTTGGGGACACAAGAGACTCTTTGCTATTTGTCGGGGTATTTGGATCGACACCTATGGGATCACAAGAATCCCTACTACGGTTGCGGGGCGCGGGGTTGAGAGAAGAGCGGATCTAACGGTCAGGACACGGTTCCTTTACCCAGGTTCGGGCTGCAAAGATGTGTAAAACCCTACTCCTGCTTTGGTGGATCATACTTTGGTGTTCTTCAGCTAACGAGGAGCTCCAAGAGGGTCATGAGCCGTTCCAAAAAGCCGAATCCTCCTCCTGGTCGCCTCGGGCCTCCTTTTATAGAGAAAAGGGGTTGCCACAGTGGCACACAGGAGGTGGAAAGGGTACAGTGATGCGAGGTTATCCCTCGCATTACAGGACAAGGTGCATTTAATGCGCCCAACTTAGGTGTCCTTGCTTTATCGAGGACGGGGGGAGACGTCCGTCGCCGCTCCTCCTCGTGTTGACACGCGCCCTGGCCAGCGGTGCCTGAGGTGCCATGTAGGCAGACAGGCAGCTGAGGTGGCGCAACGGCGGGTCTCCACGAAGATTTGTGGATTGCCACGCAGGAGCATGTCCAGCTGGTTGGGTCGGCAGCTGCGTGGGTCGGTGAAAACCCAGTCGGTGCGGGCCTGACGGTGGCCCCGTGGGTGTCCTCAGCAAGGGCCTTGCCGAGGCCCCGGCAGGGGTCTTGCCGTGGCACCTGCTGTCATCCCCGGCAAGGTGCTTGCCGGGGGCCTTCTAGTCCTCCTTGGCTGGGATCCCGCCAAGGGTCGTCGTCTTCTTAACTTGCATCTGATCTTGAATGTCTTCACAAAGATCTGCATGCCACCACGGGGATATCTCCCGAATCCTCGCCCCATGGGGGCGATGGACTCAAGGGTGATTCGCTCCGTAGGCGCGGGGCGACCTGCCGCGACAAGGGTCTTGCCGGGGCTGCCAGAGCCGGCCCCGGCAAGGATCTTGCCGGGGGAAGCCGCTTTGTCCTTTTGCTCTTTGTGGTCTTGTTCTTGGCGTCGCTCCAGTCTCCATCGAGCTTCAGTCTTGCCCCGGCTTGCCTCCCCTCGTCATGCTTGGTGTGGTGGCGCCGTGGCTCAGACTGCCCGTGCACAGTCATAGGGGTACAAAAAGTGTACCCCTCTTTTTGTACACTGATAGGAGCCCCCGGGCCTGGGCCACACATAAGCACGACATGTTGTTGGGCCAGGCCTAGAACGATGCACGGGCAGGCGGGGTGGATTTCATCGTGGTAAAATTTCCACGCGCTGCGCCTCCCATGACCCGCGCGCGCGGCGCGGGGTGGAGGGGCCTGCGTGACGTGGGCGGCATGCGTGGGGTGGTTTCCGCAGGCATGCGTCACGTCGCAGTAAATGCGAAAGGAGGCGGCTCGCGTTTTCCCCCATAAAAAGGAATAACCGCGAGCGCGCTGCTCACTTCCTCCATTTTCCTTGCGCCTCTTCCAATCTTAGAGCCGTTGTTTCCTTTCTTCCTTCCTTCCGAAGCCTTCGCCGTCGCCCGCCGCTGTTGCTTCGCCATCTCCTTCCCTCAGCCTTCCCATTCAGCCGCCATGGCGTCCAAACCCGCCAAGGGCAAAGGGGCGGCCAAGGGTGTCGGGCCTGCGGCGCCGTCGGAGGACGTGTTTACGGCGGATCGAACGAAGGCTGTTATCTTCATCCCGTCGTCGGTCGACGTCTTCGAGCTCCGGGCTGCTTTCAAACCCCTTTGGGGGCGGAGATGGGGGATCGGGCGAAGGACTTGGGCCATCCGGCGACGCGCGTCGTTCCGTCCACTTGCGCCCCGCCCGGCTCAAATCGGTACCCCTTCTTTGTTGATTACTTCTCTTGCGGGTTGTGTCCTCCCTTCTTCGATTTCTTCTGCGATGTCATGCACACCTTTGGCTTCCGTCTTCTGGATTTCACCCCAAATGCGGTGGCGTGCATGGCTTTCTTCGCGCACCTCTGCGAGGGCTTTGTCGGAGTGCAGCCCAACACGACGCTCTTCCGCCACTACTTCACCCCTCGGATCCAGCCGGGAGGCGCGGTCTCTGGATGCATCGCCTGGATTCCGAGACCCAAGGTGTTGTACCCGTAGGGCGCCGTGAAGGAGAGGTGGGACAAATGGCGCGGCCGGTGGTGCTGGATTGAGGAAGACGAGCCGCCAGCATTCTGCAGGGTCCGCCGGACGCCGCCGGTCCGCGGCAGCGATTGGAGCGACGTCGATGTCGCCGACGGGAGGCTCACCGTTGCCTTCACCAGGATCAACCGGCTCATCCAGGCCGGACTCACCCTCGAGATGATCGGGGCGGATTTCATTCGCCGCCGGATCGCTCCACTTCACAAGAAGGGGAGGCCAGCCTGGCTCTTCAGGAACCCGGCCGACGTCATGCGGCTCCGCTCTGGCCTCAACCACAACCTCACATTGATGGGACACGCCCATTTCTGTCAGTGGCTTTTCCAGCTGGACGTGAGTCGCGGTGGAGAGGTCGAGCGGACCGGCAAGGCCGCGAAGGCTGCCGCAAAGGCCGGCAAGGCCGTCAAGGGGCAGTTTTTCAGCCTGCCAGCGGGAGTGGTCCCGCTGTGCAACAATTCGCGCTGGTCCGAGATCGTCGCCATGATGCCGGAGTGCAGCGCGCACGGCCCCGTCCCGAGCTGGCAGGAGCCGGAGGACGAGGTCATGCAGCAGTTCTTCGACACTCTGGTCGAGGTGTGCGTCAATCCCGACGCCGAGCGGTGGCTCGTCAGGGACACCACCCCGGAGGAGCTGGACTACATCGCCGCCAGGGCAAGGGAGGCGCAGCTCATCAGGGAGGCCGGCAGCGCCGGAGGTATGGAGGACCAGGACGCCGCGGCTGCGGAGGAGGAGGAGTTCGCCCAGTGGGCGGCGGCTGCCGGAGAGGCTAGCAGCGCCAGCACCGGGGCTCCACTGGTTGAGGACGCGGCCGACGAGTCGTCGGAGGAGGAGGATGTGGCGGCTGGCTCGGCGCCAGCCAAGGGAAGAGGGCGAGTCTTGCGGCGGGCCTGCTCCGACGAGCCGGTCCGGCCCAGCAAGACTGCGCAGCCTCAATTGGCCCTGGAGGGATCCGGGCGCCTCATGAGGGCCACGGCGGCGAAGAGATCGACGAAGGCCGCCGAGAAGAAGAAAGCGGCAGCTCCCTCTTCGTCGAGGCGCGCACAAACTCCGCTCCCTTCTTCGCCTTCCCCGGCAGACGTCGATTCGGAGGGTGACGCGGAGTTCCCCTTCGACCTCGGGCCCCTCAGCCCGAAGAGGAAGAGGAAGACGGCAGAGGAGGAGGAGATGGACGACGAGTAAGTATTCCATTCTTTATCGTCATCCCCATCTCTCTTGACCATGCCACTCATCTTGACTTGTTCTTGCTTCTTCAGGGACGCAGAGACGTTGGCCCAGAGGGTGAAGAGGGCCAAGGCTTCGGCGAGCGGCCAGCCCCCGGCCGGGGCTACAGATACACCACTGGTGGTGTTGAGCAGCTCCGACGGAAGCCCCCGGCACAGCCCCCAGCGTAAGTCCGCCACCCTTTTCTCTCTCGACATGCAGTTGGCGTTGGATGCTAAAGGTGCTGACCTTGCCGGTTCTGTAGGACGGGAGCAGCAGCAGCAGGAGCCGCAGGGGGCTACTCCCAACATACCACCCCCATCGACTACGCCGCCACGAGGGGCGTCCCCGGCAAGGGCACCAAGCATGGAGCCCGCACGCATGGAGGAGGAGGGGAACTTGGGCGCTGGTGGTCCGGCCCCGGCGTCCGACGCCGGCGGGGAGGGAACTTCCGCCTCACAGCCCGACGCTGGTGAGTCGCTTGCCTTTTGTCTTTGCTTTTCCCTTGCGCTTTTTCTTGACTTCATTATCCCCGTCACGGCCCAGGCCCTCCTTCAATGGATGCGGAGGACGTGGACGCCGTCATCAAGGAGGTTGCCGAGGAGGCCGCAGCGGAGGCCGACAAGATCGCCGCCATGGAGGCCGCCAAGGACGCCACCGGGGCCGCCGCGGATAAGGCTGCTGAGGATGCCGCCAAGGGTACCGCCGAGGGTGCCGGCGGTGGGCCTGTCGGGGAGGCCGGCAAGGCCACAGCCGAGGAAGAGGCGATTTATGATCAGCCTTCTTCCTCCACGACCTCGGGCCCCGGCAGGTATCTGAAGGTGGGCTACAACCTCTTCGTCCATCTTGCCGGGGCGTCGAGCCCCCGGGCGCCTGCCGGAGGGGAAATCTTCGATGGCGAGGTGTTTGCTGCCGTCGGGCTCGAGGTCGTCGACGAACCGGGTGCCGGTGGCGACGGCTCTCCAGAGGGACAGCTCTTCCGGGCCATGGGGGCCAACTTCCGGAAGCTCCGGGCACTCTACTGTGCCCGTCTGGACAAGGTTAAGTCCAGGGCGGCAGAAGTGGACGACGCGGAGGCGAACTTCCAGGTGCGCGTTGCTGAGGTGCAAACCTGGTTCCACCAGTCCCGCGAGGAGCAGAGGGCCTTCCAGGAAGAACTGGCCAAGCGTAATGCGGAGCTCATCATGAAGATGGCCGACATCGGGAAGGCCCAGGAAGAGGCAGCGAACTTGGCTGCCGCGGCGGAGGCCGCCCGGAACCAGCATCAAGCCGCCCTCGATTCCCAGGAGGAAGACCTCTCCGTGCGTGAGGCGAAGCTTGCCGCAATGCTCCGCGAAAAGGATGAGGAGCTCGAGACTCTCATCGAGCGGCAGACCCGTGAGCTGGGGCAGAGGCACAAAGAGGCGCTCGATGCCCAGGCTCTGGCCCACGCCGGCAAGGTGCAAGAGCTAGAGGTGGAGCGGGACAGGCTGAAGGAGCAGGCCCTCAGGCTGTCCGACGAGAAGAACAGGCTCGACTGCGCCTTGACAGAGGCGGAGGGAGCGATCATCAGCAGGGCTGGGGAGCTCTCTGAGGCGCAAAACTCCATCAAAGATCTTAGGCTGAGGCTGGAGAATCTCGAGAAGATGTTGGCGGAGATCTCTGCTCGGGAGGAGGCCTTGGCCAAGAGCCTGGGGGAAGAGAAGCAGCTGCGGGCGGACGAGGGCGCCTCTCACCAAGAATACGTGGTGGAGGAGAACAGGTGGATTAGCCGGCTGGAGGACATCGCCGGCAGGGTTACCTCACAGCTGGCCCTCATGGGGATGCCAAACGTGAGGTATGCCCCTGAATGGAGCGGGTCCGTCAACGCCAAGCTGACCATGTTCTTCGAGGGCGTCCTCAGCGCCTTGGCTGATCGTCACTCCAACAGGACGGCCATGCTCGCCGGGGAGGCCCGGCGGCTTTGTCGGGGAGTCATGACCAAGGTCCTCACCAAGGTGGCGTTCTGGAACCCCGCCCTCGACTTCGAAGCCGCGATGGACAGCTTGCCGGAGGATGCCAACCTCACGGCGCTCAAGGAGCGCAGCAAGCCTGTCATCAGCCGCATCGACGAAATCAAGAGGGTGGAGGGCCAACGCCGGGATTAAGCATCCCGTTCTTCCTTGCCGCTGCGGGTTCATGCCCAAGACAAATTTTATCTTTAGTTAGAACCGCAGCGATGGCATGATGTAATATAACTTTGTAATATCTTCGAAATCACGCATGTTATTTTCCTGTTTGTTGCCTCCTTGTGTTTCCACCCTATGTTAACTGGGTAGGCTTGCCGGTGCGAAATACCCAAGGCGACATCTTGGGGATGCTCCAGTCTCCATCGAGCTTCAGTCTTGCCCCGGCTCGCCTCCCTCGTCATGCTTGGTGTGGTGGCGCCGTGGCTCAGACTGCCCGTGCACAGTCATAGGGGTACAAAAAGTGTACCCCTCTTTTTGTACATGTCACACCCTGCATTTTGTAACATGTTATTTGTAACTTTGAAGCATGAAAATTTGGACCAGCAAAAAAATTTAGCATCATTTGGCTTTATTTGGAATTGACTTTTCTTCATTTGCTTTTTCATGTGCTCATTAAAGTCAACTATGACCTCTTGTAGATTTCATCTCCATACCCAAAACCTCTGCCCAATGATCATGCCAAGTGTTATATGACAGTATAGTATTTTCTTACAAAATTAATTTGGCCAAATAGTATTTTATAAATTTAGTTTTCCAAAAACCCCTGAATTGAGATTTGCACTGCAAGTACTTGATTTAGGGTGAGAAAATTATTTCAAAAGGTTTATTTGAGACCTAGTAGTCATAGGACTCCCAGAAACCACAAAGGTATAATTTTAAAAGTTACTTTCCTATTTTATTTAAAAGCTTTTTCTTAAGGCCAGAAATGGTCTTTAATAGGGGAAAATTATTTAACTATTTCAAAAATATTTGCCAAAATTCAGAGAGACTCAGAGGACATATATTGTCCATATATAAGAGTTTCAACACTTGGTCATGTTCAAAATAATGGGCTAATCCCTCTAAAACTCTTTCTGGATATTTCAAGCTTTTGAAATATTTACAAAGGAAATTTTCTCCAAAAATTCCAGGGAAATTCTATCATGTCATATATGACATATTTGATGATCTTGCCAAGTCCCATGCCTTGGGAAGCTAGAAAACATCCTCAAACTCCTTCATAACCATTCTGTCCATATTTGAAGTTTGAGCAACTTTACATTGCCAAACTTGTCCAAATGCTCTCAAACTTGGTGCACATGCTAGAATGACCTAATAAGGCATCTAGACCAAATGGCACAAGAATTTGAATAGAGCAACTTGATCAGATCACCTCAAAACCCTTTCTGTTCAAATGCAAATTTGAACAGCTTTACATTACCAACTTTTTATCTGGAGCTTCAAACTTTGTGGGCATGATCAATACCCCAAATGATGATGCTACACCAAGTGGCGCATCAAGGGGGGATGATTAGCTCGACTCAATCAAGATGAAACTGTTTCTGTTGATTTCTAGGGTTCACCAAAGTTACATTGGCTAGTTTCTTCAAATGAGCCCAAATTTGGTGAAGCGCCCTATTTTCTCATGTCATTCAACCCTGTCAAGTGCCATGTCAAGTAGAGTTCATTTACTTGACCAAACACTGATCAAACACCTTCTGCGGAATTGCTAAAACCTCCAACTTGATCACTTTTACTTTTCTCCATGGCCTCAACTTCTTACCACATGCTCATTGAGTTACCAGCTACCTCCAGTAACTCCCCCAGCACCTCAGCTCCATGATTGAAGGGTGAAATCCCTGTTTTACCTTGCTGTACAGCAAGCTTTCACCATTTCACCAACACTCTCACTCTCTCTCTGCATCCCCAGGGCATCCAAGGCCTCAGGCCCTTTCTTTACTCCTCCCTCAACGTGCTAGACACTGTTGGACACGCTGGTTTGGACCAAACCGGCGAGAGCACGCTGATGCCAGCAATACGCACGCTCTGGAGCGCGCAACAGTACACCTCCGCATGCTGGCTCCGGCCAATCAACCTCCCCCGACAGCCTCGGGCCTCCCCCTCGCGCCAGTCGAGGCCCCTCGACGTCCGCGACCTCCCCGGCGGTGTCCCCCCTCCTCCTGCGCCCTCCAGTGGCCGTCGTCGCACGCGCGCTGGCTGCCCGCGGCGGCCACTCCTCTGCCTCGCACGCGCGCACTCCTCTGACGCTCCCCCGCTCCTCTTTTCCCCTCAGCTGGACGTGGAGCAAGTCCACGGTCCTCCCCGGCATGATCCCAGGCTCCAGAACCCCTCCTAGCCTCGCCTGCAACCTCGCCGGCGCAC
>LR738714.1:563263796-563292988 GCA_902687465.1 Secale cereale
CAAGATGTACCAAGACTTGAAGGCACGATTCTGGTGGCACGGTATGAAGAGAGAGATTGCAACCTATGTTGCAAAGTGTGATGTGTGCCAAAGGGTCAAGGCTGAATATCAGCGACCTGCTGGATTGCTTCAACCACTCAAGGTTCCTGAGTGGAAGTGGGATAAAGTCGGAATGGACTTCATCACTGGATTACCAAGGTCGAATAGAGGACATGACTCTATCTGGGTCATAGTCGATCATTTGACCAAGGTGGCCCATTTCATTCCTGTCAAGACCACTTATGATGGCAACCGGCTGGCAGCTCTCTACATCGACCGAATCGTAAGTCTTCACGGTGTTCCCAAGGAGATTGTGTCAGATCGAGGCACCCAGTTCACTTCAAGGTTCTGGAAGAAGTTCCAAGAAGCCTTGGGAACCAAGTTGTCTTTCAGCACAGCTTTCCACCCACAGACCGGAGGTCAAACTGAGCGAGTCAATCAGATTCTCGAAGACATGCTCCGAGCATGTGTCCTGGTATATGGAGCCAAGTGGGAAGACTGACTCCCTTTTGCCGAGTTCTCCTATAACAACAGTTACCAGTCAAGCCTTCAGATGGCACCATTTGAGGTGTTGTACGGACGCAGATGTCGCACACCCCTCAACTGGTCAGAGACTGGAGAAGGACTAGTCTTTGGACCGGATACTCTCCGCGCAGCAGAAGAGCAAGTCCAACTAGTCAGAGAGCGATTAAAGGCAGCCAAGTCAAGGCAGAAGAGTTATGCTGACACTCGACGCCGAGACATGAGTTTCCATGTCGGGGACCATGTGTACCTGCGGGTGACTCCTCTGAAGGGAACCAAGCGTTTCCATGTCAAGGGGAAGCTCGCACCAAGGTTCATTGGACCCTTTGAGATAACTGCACGACGAGGAGAAGTGGCTTATCAGTTGGAACTACCACCTGAGCTATCCGATGTGCACAATGTATTCCATGTGTCACAACTCCGGAAATGTCTCCAAGTTCCAGACAAGCCCAGTCTCTACAAGGATGTGGATCACCAAGCCATTGATCTGCAGCCTGATTTGACCTACCGCGAGAAGCCCATTCGCATTCTGGATGAAGCAGAACGACGTACGCGGAGCCGTACCATCAAGTACTTCAAGGTCCAGTGGAGCAACCACACCGAAGCAGAAGCAACCTGGGAACAAGAAGACTATCTTAGATCCGAGTTTCCCGACCTCTTTTAAGCCCTAGTTTAGGAATCTCGGGGACGAGATTCTTGTAAGGGGGTAGGTCTGTCACACCCTGCATTTTGTAACATGTTATTTGTAACTTTGAAGCATGAAAATTTGGACCAGCAAAATTT
The DNA here is from genome assembly GCA_902687465.1 of Secale cereale. Lineage (NCBI taxonomy): Eukaryota > Viridiplantae > Streptophyta > Magnoliopsida > Poales > Poaceae > Secale > Secale cereale. The sequence goes on from LR738714.1 coordinate 563,265,141, forward strand.
TTTAGCATCATTTGGCTTTATTTGGAATTGAGTTTTCTTCATTTGCTTTTTCATGTGCTCATTAAAGTCAACTATGACCTCTTGTAGATTTCATCTCCATACCCAAAACCTCTGCCCAATGATCATGCCAAGTGTTATATGACAGTATAGTATTTTCTTACAAAATTAATTTGGCCAAATAGTATTTTATAAATTTAGTTTTCCAAAAACCCCTGAATTGAGATTTGCACTGCAAGTACTTGATTTAGGGTGATAAAATTATTTCAAAAGGTTTATTTGAGACCTAGTAGTCATAGGACTCCCAGAAACCACAAAGGTATAATTTTAAAAGTTACTTTCCTATTTTATTTAAAAGCTTTTTCTTAAGGCCAGAAATGGTCTTTAATAGGGGAAAATTATTTAACTATTTCAAAAATATTTGCCAAAATTCAGAGAGACTCAGAGGACATATATTGTCCATATATAAGAGTTTCAACACTTGGTCATGTTCAAAATAATGGGCTAATCCCTCTAAAACCCTTTCTGGATATTTCAAGCTTTTGAAATATTTACAAAGGAAATTTTCTCCAAAAATTCCAGGGAAATTCTATCATGTCATATATGACATATTTGATGATCTTGCCAAGTCCCGTGCCTTGGGAAGCTAGAAAACATCCTCAAACCCCTTCATAACCATTCTGTCCATATTTGAAGTTTGAGCAACTTTACATTGCCAAACTTGTCCAAATGCTCTCAAACTTGGTGCACATGCTAGAATGACCTAATAAGGCATATAGACCAAATGGCACAAGAATTTGAATAGAGCAACTTGATCAGATCACCTCAAAACCCTTTCTGTTCAAATGCAAATTTGAACAACTTTACATTACCAACTTTTTATCTGGAGCTTCAAACTTTGTGGGCATGATCAATACCCCAAATGATGATGCTACACCAAGTGGTGCATCAAGGAGAGATGATTAGCTCGACTCAATCAAGATGAAACTGTTTCTGTTGATTTCTAGGGTTCACCAAAGTTACATTGGCTAGTTTCTTCAAATGAGCCCAAATTTGGTGAAGCACCCTATTTTCTCATGTCATTCAACCCTGTCAAGTGCCATGTCAAGTAGAGTTCATTTACTTGACCAAACATTGATCAAACACCTTCTGCAGAATTGCTAAAACCTCCAACTTGATCACTTTTACTTTTCTCCATGGCCTCAACTTCTTACCACATGCTCATTGAGTTACCAGCTACCTCCAGTAACTACCCCAGCACCTCAGCTCCATGATTGAAGGGTGAAATCCCTGTTTTACCTTGCTGTACAGCAAGCTTTCACCATTTCACTAACACTCTCACTCTCTCTCTGCATCCCCAGGGCATCCAAGGCCTCAGGCCCTTTCTTTACTCCTCCCTCAACGTGCTAGACACTGTTGGACACGCCGGTTTGGACCAAACCGGCAAGAGCACGCTGATGCCAGCAATACGCACGCTCTGGAGCGCGCAACAGTACACCTCCGCACGCTGGCTCCGGCCAATCAACCTCCCCCGACAGCCTCGGGCCTCCCCCTCGCGCCAGTCGAGGCCCCTCAACGTCCGCGACCTCCCCGGCGGTGTCCCCCCTCCTCCTGCGCCCTCCAGTGGCCGTCGTCGCACGCGCGCTGGCCGCCCGCGGCGGCCACTCCTCTGCCTCGCACGCGCGCACTCCTCTGACGCTCCCCCGCTCCTCTTTTCCCCTCAGCTGGACGTGGAGCAAGTCCACGGTCCTCCCCGGCGTGATCCCAGGCTCCAGAACCCCTCCTAGCCTCGCCTGCAACCTCGCCGGCGCACGGGTCCACGGTGGACCACGGGCGCGGCTATATAAACCCCTCCCGAGCCTCTCCAGCACCACCAGCGACCTCACTCCACTCCACTGAGCCCCCCAGCACCTCTAGTTCGACCCCAAGAGGTCCCAGTGCTCGGGATCGACCGGAGCGCCGCCGCGTCGGGCCGCCGGCGATCTCGTGGTACGGGCCTCCCCTGCCTCTCCTTCCACCCGTTTTGGAACCACCGAGCCACCCTGACCATTTCCCCCCTATTTCCCCCTCCGTTTGCAGTCGGAAACGACCGGAGCATCAACCCTCCGACGAGCTTCCGCCGCCCCACCTCGTCGCCGGCGAACCAGACCTCCCCGCCGTGCCGCACCACCACCCCTGCATCCGCGACACGACGCTGGTCACGTTCCTGCCCTCTGTTGGCGTCGCCGTGGCCGGAATCCTCGCCGGTGAGCTCGCCGTCGCCATGGCCATGGGGTTAGAGATGACAGGCGGGCCCCGCCTGTCATCCCCTCACCTCTCTCCCCCTCCTCTGTGCCACTGAACCACGGGCCCCGCCCATCAGGTTTGAAAACCTGACGTGCGCGCGCTGGCTCCCGTGCGGCTGGGCCGATCCGTCTGGGCCGTGCACTGTGGCCTTCTCTGGCCCAGTGCACAGGACCCTTTTTCCTTTTCTTTTCTGTTAATGTTTTAAACATTTCTACAGAAAAGAAAAATGATCCAAATTAAATATTTCCAACTCCTAAAATCTTGAAATATTCCAACCTATTTAATGGTACCACTTTCATTCAAATCCATGAAACTTTGCTGTACTGTTCAAATTTAAATTCAAATTTGGGCAGTAATACTCCTGTTCTAAAATCAATATATCCTATTCTGTAACTCCAAAACTCCAACTAAGATTTTTTTCCCCACCTTAGAAATCCCTCTAGAATTTTACAAAAATGAGTTGACATTTTTCTGAGCACTTTGATTTTTCTGTTTTATTTGTATTCTTATTTTCCCGTGGTTATTATGCGACGTATAGATCCCGTATTTGACAAAGTTGCTGTGGAAGAAGAAGGAGAAGGACTTGAAGACTTTGAAGACCAAGCCAATCCAGGCAAGCAGCCCTTTGACCATGATACACTTGTTCTCGGAACCCGTTTGCTTCTGATGCATGATATTAGGGTTACGATGGTAACCTAGTTGATTCCACCACATGATGCATGCTTGATCTTGATCTTGCTAAGTGCTAGATGACATGCAAATAGATGGTCATGATGTTTATATGATGCATGAGTGATATGAACCCTCGTAGTTGAAATCTTTGCATGAACCCATCGGGTGCCCCTAATGCCCGAGGGTGATGATGTGTTAGTACATCACTTGAGAAAGAAGTGATGTGCCGGTAATATCTTGTGCATGGTGGAATGATGGATTAGATTTATGTGTGACTACCGTCCCAACCAAACATGTGCAACCACACTACCCCTTATGGGACGGGGCCTTATTGATTACTTAGGTCGATACTAGCATGGTGCCCGCATTACTAGTGACGGGAAGACTTGAGGTCTTTCCCGGGATGGGGTCGTGCTTGGATAGACGACCATGACTGTTTTCACAGGGCACCGGACACACCGTTGGTCCCTTCGGGTACGCGTGACATTGAAATTAGGGCAAGTCCCGTGATCTATTGTTTGTACCCGAGGGCCGTGTACCAACGAGTGGACTCTATGTTAGTGTCGTCTAAGGAAAGGTAATGACCGGGTGCTTACCCCGGGTACTTGAGGTACCGCGGGTCGTGGATGACACGGAAGTTCCCCGGATCTTGTGGGTAAAGTGCGCAACCTCTGCAGAGTGTAAAACTATTCGAATAGCCGTGTCCACGGTCATGGACAGTTGGGTGGTGCTACTTAAACTATGTCCAGAATTTTACTTCATCGGTGTTGGAATGTGTGTGATAAGTCAAGGATGGTGACTTGACTCGATGAGTTGAATCATATTCATGTTGATATCGGTAACCTGTTTTCGAGGTTACGCGAGGTTATTGATGCATAAACTTGATGATAGCATATTGTTCTAGCTTTCTGCTAGATTGTTCATTATTGTTCCATTGCACTATTACTTTGAACCACATCATGGGTTGCTTGCGAGTACATTCAAAGTACTCATTGGCTTGCCACTGGTTATTTAATTGGCCAGGCATGGAAGAACAGGATTATGAGGAAGAGATCTTTGGAGATGATCATGCGAACTAGGACGCTATCCCAGTCAGAATGCCTGTAGGGTTAAGGCAGATGGCATGGGTTCTACCCGTTTATCGAAGACTTCCGCTACTTGAGTTATTTGCTATTCAGCCCGTGAGGCTCTATCTATGTAAGACTTGGCCATAATGGCCTTAATTCGTGTAAGACTATTTGTATGGATGTAAGACTCTTGTTATTTCAGCTTCTGTGTGTTCAGTGAGCATTGATCTCTGGGATCACTATACACGTGCATTCGGTGATCTCGACTTCTAAGTCGGGGTCCCCACAGTACACCGACACTATTTGGTTGCAGGGTTGTTTGAGAGAGACCATCTTCATCATACGCCTCCCACGGATTGATAAACCATAGGTCATCCACTTGAGGGAAATTTGCTATTGTCCTACAAACCTCTGCACTTGGAGGCCCAACAACGTCTACAAGAAGAAGGTTGTGTGGTAGACATCAAGCTCTTTTCTGGCGTCGTTGCCGTGGAAGTTAGTGCTTGAAGGTATATCTTTAGATCTTGCAATCGAATCTTTTAGTTTCTTGTTTTATCACTAGTTTAGTTTATAAAAGAAAACTACAAAAAAATGGAATTAAGGTTACCTCATATGCTTCATCTTTTTAATATCTTTCATGAAAATGATGGGAACGAAAACTGTGCTCAAGTACTAGAAGAAGAATTACACAGAATGATTAGCATAATATATGTACATAATGGGCATGATTGCAATGTTGTTAGTGTGAATTCTTTGAATACCCATGATGCTAATGATATGCAAAGCCACAAGCTTGGGGAAGCTTGAAGGAAATATGTCCTAGAGGCAATAATAAAGTTATTATTTATTTCCTTACATCATGATAAATGTTTATTATTCATGCTAGAATTGTATTAACCGGAAACTTAGTACATGTGTGAATACATAGACAAAATAGTATGTCCCTAGTATGCCTCTACTAGACTAGCTCATTTATCAAAGATGGCTATGTTTCCTAGCCATGGACATGAGTTGTCATTTGATCAACGGGATCACATCATGAGGAGAATGATGTGATGGACTAGACCCATCCGTTAGCTTAGCACTATGATCATTTAGTTTTACTGTTATTGCTTTCTTCATGACTTATACATGTTCCTATGACTATGAGATTATGCAACTCCCGAATACCGTAGGAACACCTTGTGTGCTATCAAATGTCACAACGTAACTGGGTGATCATAAAGATGCTCTACAGGTGTCTCCAAAAGTGTTCGTGGTGTTGGCATAGATCAAGACTAGGATTTGTCACTCCGAGTGTCGGAGAGGTATCTCTGGGCCCTCTCGGTAATGCACATCATAATAAGCCTTGCAAGCAAATGACTAATGAGTTAGTCACGAGTTGATGTATTATGGAACAAGTAAAGAGACTTGCCGGTAACGAGATTGAACTAGGTATAGAGATACCGACGATCGAATCTCGGGCAAGTAACATACCGATGACAAAAGGAACAACGTATGTTGTTATGCGGTTTGACCGATAAAGATCTTCGTACAATATGTAGGAGCCAATATGAGCATCCAGGTTCCGCTATTGGTTATTGACCGGAGATGAGTCTCGGTCATGTCTACATAGTTCTCGAACCCGTAGGGTCCGCACGCTTAATGTTTGATGACGATCGGTATTATGAGTTTATGAGTTTTGATGTACCAAAGGTAGTTCGGAGTCCCGGATGAGATCACGGATATGACGAGGAGACTCGGAATGTTCGAGACGTAAAGATTGATATATTGGACGACTATATTCGGACACCGGAAGTGTTCCGTAAAGTTTCGGAATTAACCGGAGTACCGAGGGGTTACCGAAACCCCCTAGGGAAGCTATGGGCCTTAATGGACCGTAGGAGAAAGAGGGGAGAAGGGCCAGGGCTGGGCCGCGCGCCCCCCACCCCTTGGTCCGAATTGGACAAGGAAGGAGGGGGGGCCGGCGCCCTTTCCTTCTCCTTCTCCCTCTCCTTCATTTCCCCCTCCTCCCTTTTGGTAGTTCCTACTAGGAATAGGATTGCAATCCTATTCCTAGTAGGATTGCTCCTCCTTGGCGCGCCAATAGGGGCCGACCGGCCTCCCCCCTTGCCCCTTTATATACGGGGGCAGGGGGCACCCAAAGACACACAAGTTGAATTGTTTTTAGTCGTGTGCGGTGCCCCCCTCCACAGAAACACACCTCGGTCATACTGTCGCAGTGCTTAGGCGAAGCCCTGTGCCGGTAACTTCATCATATCCGTCACCACGCCGTCGTGCTGACGAAACTCTCCCGTGAAGCTCAACTGGATCAAGAGCTCGTGGGACGTCATCAAGCTGAACGTGTGCTGAACGCGGAGGTGTCGTACGTTCGGTGCTTGATCGGTTGGATCGCGAAGAAGTTCGACTACATCAACTGCGTCACTTGACGCTTCCGCTCCGGGTCTACGAGGGTACGTAGACACACTCTCCCTCTCATTGCCATGCATCTGGTAGATAGATCTTGCGTGATCGTAGGAAAATTTTAAAATACTACGTTACCCAACAGTGACATCATGAACCAGGTCTATGCGTAGATGATATGCACGAGTCGAACACAATGAGTTGTGGGCGATACTAGTCATACTGCTTACCAGCATGTCATACTTTGCTTCGGCGGTATTGTGAGATGAAGCGGCCCGGACCGACATTACGCGTACGCTTACGCGAGACTGGTTTCATCGTTATGAGCACTCATTGCTTAAAGGTGACTGGCGGGTGTCTGTCTCTCTCACTTTAGCTGAATCAAGTGTGGCTGCGCCTGGTCCTTGTGAAGGTTAAAACAGCACATACTTGACGAAACATCGTTGTGGTTTTTGTATGCGTAGGTAAGAACGGTTCTTGCTAAGCCCGTAGCAGCCATGTAAAACTTGCAACAACAAAGTAGAGGACGTCTAACTTGTTTTTGCAAGGCATGTTCTGATGTGATATGGTCAAGACATGATGAGATATACGGTTTTGTATGAGAAGATCATGTTTTGTAAAGTTATCGGCAACTGGCAGGAGCCATATGGTTGTCGCTTTATTGTATGAAATGCAATCGCCATGTAATTGCTTTACTTTATCACTAAGCGGTAGCGATAGTCTTAGAAGCAATAGTTGGCGAGACGACAACGATACTACGATGGAGATCAAGGTGTCGCGCCGGTGACGAAGGTGATCATGAAGGTGCTTTGGAGATGGAGATCAAAAGCACAAGATGATGATGGCCATATCATGTCACATATTTTGATTGCATGTGATGTTTATCTTATTATGCTTCTTATTTTGCTTAGTACGACGGTAGCATTATAAGATGATCCCTTACAAAATTTCAAGGTATAGATGTTCTCCCTGAGTATGCACCGTTGCGAAAATTCGTCGTGCCGAGACACCACGTGATGATCGGGTGTGATAAGCTCTACGTTCAAATACAACGGGTGTAAGCCAGTTTTGCACACGCAGAATACTTGGGTTAAACTTGACGAGCCTAGCATATGCAGATATGGCCTCGGAACACTGGAGACCGAAAGGTCAAGCGTGAATCATATAGTAGATATGATCAACATAAGATGTTCACCATTGAAACTACTCCATCTCACGTGATGATTGGACATGGTTTAGTTGATTTGGATCGCGTGATCATTTAGATGACCGGAGGGATGTCTATCTAAGTGGGAGTTCTTTAAGTAATATGATTAATTGAACTTTAATTTATCATGAACTTAGTCCTGATAGTTTTTGCATATCTATATTGTTGTAGATCAATGGCCCGCGCTACCGTTCCTTTGAATTTTAATGCATTCCTAGAGAAAGCTAAGTTAAAAGATGATGGTAGCAATTACACGGACTGGGTCTGTAACTTGAGGATTATCCTCATTGCTGCACATAAGTATTATGTCCTTGAAGCACCGCTAGGTGACAAGCCCCATCCCGCTAATGTAGACGCTTTGAACGTCTGGCAGACGCGGTCTGATGACTACACGATAGTTCAGTGTGCCATGCTTTATGGCTTAGAACCGGGACTTCAACGACGTTTTGAACGTCATGGACCATATGAGATGTTCCAGGAGTTGAAGTTAATATTTCAAGAAAATGCCCGGATTGAGAAATATGAGATTTCCAATAAGTTCTACAGCTGCAAGATGGAGGAGAATAGTCCTATCAGTGAACACTTGCTCAGAATGTCTGGGTACTACAATCATATGACTCAACTTGGTTGCAAAGTTGACGAGGATAGTGTTATTGATAGAGTTCTTCAATCACTGCCACCAAGCTATAAAGGCTTCGTGATGAACTATAATATGCAAGGGATGCAGAAGACAATTCCCGAGCTCTTCGCTATGCTCAAAGCTGCGGAGGTAGAAATCAAAAAGGAGCATCAAGTGTTGATGGTTAACAAGACCACTAGTTTCAAAAAAAGGGCAAGGGAAAGAAGGGGAACTTCAAGAAGAATAGCAAGACAGTTGCTACTCCCGCGAAGAAACCCAAGTCTGGAGCCAAGCCTGAAACAGAGTGCTTCTACTGCAAAGGGACTGGACACTGGAAGCAGAACTGCCCCAAGTATTTGGCGGATAAGAAGGATGGCAAGGTGAACAAAGGTATATGTGATATACATGTTATTGATGTGTACCTTACTAATGCTCGTAGTAGTACCTGGGTATTTGATACCGGTTCGGTTGCTAATATTTGTAACTCGAAACAGGGACTACGGATTAAATGAAGATTGGCTAAGGACGAGGTGACGATGCGCGTGGGAAATGGTTCCAAAGTCGATGTGATCGCCGTCGGCACGCTACCTCTACATCTACCTTCGGGATTAGTTTTAGACTTAAATAATTGTTATTTGGTGCCAGCATTGAGCATGAACATTATATCTGGATCTTGTTTGTTGCGAGACGGTTATTCATTTAAATCGGAGAATAATGGTTGTTCTATTTTTATGAATAATATCTTTTATGGCCATGCACCCTTGAAGAGTGGTCTATTCTTATTGGATCTCGATTATAGTGATACACATATTCATAATATTGAAGCCAAAAGATGCAAGGTTAATAATGATAGTGCAACTTATTTGTGGCACTGCCGTTTAGGTCATATTGGTGTAAAGCGCATGAAGAAACTCCATAGTGATGGACTTTTGGAATCACTTGATTATGAATCACTTGGTGCTTGCGAACCATGCCTCATGGGCAAGATGACTAAAACTCCGTTCTTCGGAACTATGGAGCGAGCAACAGATTTGTTGGAAATCATACATATTGATGTATTCGGACCAATGAGTGTTGCAGCTCGCGGCGGGTATCGTTATTTTCTGACCTTCACTGATGATTTGAGCAGATATGGGTATATCTACTTAATGAAGCACAAGTCTGAAACATTTGAAAAGTTCAAAGAATTTCAGAGTGAAGTAGAGAATCATCATAACAAGAAAATAAAGTTTCTGCGATCTGATCGTGGAGGTGAATATTTGAGTTACGAGTTTGGTCTTCATTTGAAACAATGTGGAATAGTTTCACAACTCACGCCACCCGGAACACCACGGCGTAATGGTGTGTTCAAACATCGTAACCGTGCTTTATTGGATATGGTGCGATCTATGATGTCTCTTACCGATTTACCACTATCGTTTTGGGGTTATGCTTTAGAGATAGCTGCATTCACGTTAAATAGGGCACCATCTAAATCCGTTGAGACGACACCTTATGAACTATGGTTTGGCAAGAAACCAAAGTTGTCGTTTCTTAAAGTTTGGGGCTGCGATGCTTATGTGAAAAAGCTTCAACCTGATAAGCTCGAACCCAAGTCGGAGAAATGTTTCTTCATAGGATACCCAAAAGAAACTGTTGGGTACACCTTCTATCACAGATCCGAAGGCAAGATATTCGTTGCTAAGAATGGATCCTTTCTAGAGAAGGAGTTTCTCTCGAAAGAAGTGAGTGGGAGGAAAGTAGAACTTGATGAGGTAATTGTACCTTCTCCCGAATTGGAAAGTGGGAAATCACAGAAACTGGTTCCAGTGATTCCTGCACCAATTAGTGAGGAAGCTGATGATGATGATCATGAAACTTCAGATCAAGTTTCTGCTGAACGTCGTAGATCAACCAGAGTACGTTCCGCACCAGAGTGGTACGGCAACCCAGTTCTGGAAGTCATGTTACTAGACCATGATGAACCTACGAACTATGAGGAAGCGATGATGAGCCCAGATTCCGCAAAATGGCTTGAGGCCATGAAATCTGAGATGGGATCCATATATGAGAACAAAGTATGGACTTTGGTTGACTTGCCCGATGATCGGCAAGCCATCGAAAATAAATGGATCTTCAAGAGGAAGACCGACGCAAACGGTAATGTTACTATTTACAAAGCTCGACTTGTTGCGAAAGGGTTTCGACAAGTTCAAGGAGTTGATTACGATGAGACTTTCTCACCTGTAGCGATGCTTAAGTCTATCCGAATCATGTTAGCAATTGCCGCATTTTATGATTATGAAATCTGGCAAATGGATGTCAAAACTGCATTCCTGAATGGATATCTCAAAGAAGAGTTGTATATGATGCAACCAGAAGGTTTTGTCGATCCAAAAGTTACTAGCAAATTGTGCAAGATCCAGCGATCCATCTATGGACTAGTGCAAGCATCTAGGAGTTGGAATATACGCTTTGATAAGTTGATCAAAGCATATAGTTTTATACAAACTTGCGGTGAAGCCTGTATTTACAAGAAAGTGAGTGGGAGCACTACAGCCTTTCTGATAAGTATATGTGAATGACATATTATCGATCGGAAATGATGTAGAATTTTTTGGAAAGCATGAAGGAGTGTTTGAAAGGAGTTTTTCAAAGAAAGACCTCCGTGAAGCTGCTTACATATTGAGCATCACGATCTATAGATAGATCAAGACGCTTGATAAGTTTTTCCAATGAGTACATACCTTGACAAGTTTTTGAAGTAGTTCAAAATGGATCAGTAAGAGAAGGAGTTCTTGCCTGAGTTGTAAGGTATGAAGTTGAGTAAGGCTCAAAGCCCGACCTCGGCAGAAGATAGAGAAAGAATGAAAGTCATTCCCTATGCCCCAGCCATAGGTTATATAAAGTATGCCATATTGTGTACCAAACCTGTTGTGTACCTTACCATGAGTTTGGCAAGGAGGTACAAAAGTGATCCAGGAGTAGATCACTTGACAGCGGTCAAAATTATCCTTAGTTACTGGATAACTAAGGAAATGTTTTCTCGATTATGGAGGTGATAAAGAGTTCGTCGTAAAGAGTTACACCGATGCAAGCTTTACACTAATCCAGATGACTCTAAGTATCAATTTGGATGCATATTGGAAGTGGGAGCAATTAGCTAGAGTAGCTCCATGCAGAGCATTGTAGACATAGAAATTTGCGAAATACATACGGATCTGAATGTGTCAGACCCGTTGACTAAACTTCTCTCACAAGCAAAACATGATCACACCTTACTACTCTTGGGTGTTAATCACATAGTGATGTGAACTAGATTATTGACTCTAGTAAACCCTTTGGGTATAGGTCACATGGCGATGTGAACTATGGGTGTTATTCACATAACGATTTGAACTATCGGTATTAAATCACATGGAGATGTGAACTAGATTATTTACTCTAGTGCAAGTGGGAGACTGAAGGAAATATGCCCTAGAGGCAATAATAAAGTTATTATTTATTTCCTTATATCGTGATAAATGTTTATTATTCATGCTAGAATTGTATTAACCAGAAACTTAGTACATGTGTGAATACATAGACAAAATAGTATGTCCCTAGTATGCCTCTACTAGACTAGCTCATTGATCAAAGATGGCTATGTTTCCTAGCCATGGACATGAGTTGTCATTTGATCAACGGGATCACATCATTAGGAGAATGATGTCATGGACTAGACCCATCCGTTAGCTTAGCACTATGATCGTTTAGTTTTACTGTTATTGCTTTCTTCATGACTTATACATGTTCCTATGACTATGAGATTATGCAACTCCCGAATACCGTAGGAACAACTTGTGTGCTATCAAACGTCACAACGTAACTGGGTGATCATAAAGATGCTCTACAGGTGTCTCCAAAAGTGTTCGTGGTGTTGGCATAGATCAAGACTAGGATTTGTCACTTCGAGTGTCGGAGAGGTATCTCTGGGCCCTCTCGGTAATGCACATCATAATAAGCCTTGCAATCAAATGACTAATGAGTTAGTCACGAGATGATGTATTACGGAACGAGTAAAGAGACTTGCCGGTAACGAGATTGAACTAGGTATAGAGATACCGACATCGAATCTCGGGCAAGTAACATACCGACGACAAAAGGAACAACGTATGTTGTTATGCGGTTTGACCGATAAAGATCTTCATAGAATATGTAGGATCCAATATGAGCATCCAGGTTCCGCTATTGGTTATTGAACGGAGATGAGTCTCGGTCATGTCTACATAGTTCTCGAACTCGTAGGGTCCGCACGCTTAACGTTTGATGACGATCGGTATTATGAGTTTATGAGTTTTGATGTACCGAAGGTAGTTCGGAGTCCCGGATGAGATCACGGACATGACGAGGAGTCTCGGAATGTCCGAGACGTAAAGATTGATATATTGGACGACTATATTCGGACACCGGAAGTGTTCCGTAAAGTTTCGGAATTAACCAGGGTATCGGGGGGGTTACCGGAACCCCGTGGGGAAGCTATGGGCCTTAATGGGCCGTAGGAGAAATAGGGAAGGAGGGCCAGGGCTAGGCCGCACGCCCCCCACCCCTTGGTCCGAATTGGACAAGGAATGAGGGGGGCGGCGCCCTTTCCTTCTCCTTCTCCCTCTCCTTCCTTTCCCCCTTCTCCCTTTTGGTAGTTCCTACTAGGAATAGGATTGCAATCCTATTCCTAGTAGGATTGCTCCTCCTTGGCGCGCCAATAGGGGCCGACCGGCCTCCCCCCTTGCTCCTTTATATACGGGGGCAGGGGGCACCCAAAGACACACAAGTTGAATTGTTTTAGCCGTGTGCGGTGCCCCCCTCCACAGAAACACACCTCGGTCATACTGTCGCAGTGCTTAGGCGAAGCCCTGCGCCGGTAACTTCATCATATCCATCACCACGCCGTCGTGCTGACGAAAATCTCCCGTGAAGCTCAACTGGATCAAGAGCTCGTGGGACGTCATCGAGCTGAACGTGTGCTGAACGCGGAGGTGTCGTACGTTCGGTGCTTGATCGGTTGGATCGCGAAGAAGTTCGACTACATCAACCGCGTCACTTGACGCTTCCGCTCCCGGTCTACGAGGGTACGTAGACACACTCTCCCTCTCGTTGCTATGCATCTGGTAGATAGATCTTGCGTGATCGTAGGAAAATTTTAAAATACTACGTTCCCCAACAAAGCTATGTTTGATGAAGATGATATTTTTAGTCCCCCCAGTTTTGATGAGCAAATTTATTATGATGAAAGCATGCCTCCTATTTATTATGATTATATTGATGAAAGTGGATTTGGAGAGGTCATGACTTTATTTAGTGATGAATCCACTATTTCGAAAGAGGTTCCAATTGATTATGAGAACAAAGTTGCTATCTATGATGATTATTGTGATGACTTGTATGCTATTAAGAGTAATGATAACCATGAAACTTGTCATCATGATTTTAGTTGTAAATTGGATTATGCTTCGCATGATAGTTATTTTGTTCAATTTGATGCTCCCACTATTCCGAATGAGAAGAATTTTGCTTGTGTGGAGAGTAGTAAAATTTCTATGCAAGTAGATCATGAAGAGAATGCTTTATGTGCTGGTTATATTGTTGAATTCATTCATGATGCTACTGAAAATTATTATGAGGGAGGAACTTATGCTAATACATATTGCTATAATATCAAGTTTCCTCTCTATGTGCTTAAAATCTTGAAGTTATGCTCGTTTTCCCTTCCTATGCTAGTTGATTATCGTTCCCATAAATTGTTTGCTTACAAAATCCATATGCATAGGAAGTGGGTTAGACTTAAATGTGCTAGTCAAATTCTTCATGATGCTCCCGTTATGTTTCAATTTTTTCCTTTTATGCGAGCATCATTGAAATCATCATGCCTAGCTAGGGGCGTTAAACGATAGCGCTTGTTGGGAGGCAACCCAACTTTATTTTATTTTCTTTGCTTTTGCTTCTGTTTAGGAATAAATATTGCATCTAGCTTCTGTTTAGATGTGGTTTTGTGTTTTAATTAGTGTTTGTGCCAAGTAAAACCTTTGGGAAGACTTGTGTGAAGTTTACTTGATCTTCCTGTGAAAACAGAATCGTTAGCGCTCACTAGAATAGTCATCAGATTTTACTAGAGTGTACTATTTAGTTCATTCTTTTTGCAGATGATTAATAGACAAATTCCTCACGTTTACCAATTTATTTCAATTTATTTAGTTATAGAAGTATGTGAAAGTTACAGATTACTACAGACTGTTCTGTTTTTAACAGATTCTGTTTTTCGTGTGTTGTTTGCTTATTTCAATGCATCCATGAGTAGTATTGGGAAGTATGAATCATAGAGAAGTTGGAATACAGTAGGCTTAACACCAATATAAACAAAGAATGAATTCATTACAGTACCTTTGAGTAGTGTTTTGTGTTCTTATACTCACGGGGCTCACGAGATTTTTGTCTAAGTTTTGTGTTGTGAAGTTTTCAAGTTTTGAGTATTGCGTTGATGGACTATGGAACAAAGAGTGGCAAGAGCCTAAGCTTGGGGATTCCCAAGGCACCCCAAGGTAAAATTCAAGGACAACCAAAAGCTTAAGCTTGGGGATGCCCCGGGAAGGCATCCCCTCTTTCGTCTTCATCTATCGGTAACTATACTCGAAGCTATATTTTTATTCACCACATGATATGTGTTTTGCTTGGAGCGTCAATTTATTTTAGTTTGTTTTGCTTGTTGTTCGAATAATATCCCAGGATCTGAAATTCTTAGATGTTAGAGAGTCTTCACATAGTTACATAATTATTCAACTACTCATTGATGTTCACTTATATCTTTCGTAGTAGTTTGTTATTGCTCTAGTGCTTCACTTATATCTTTTAGAGCACGGCGGTGGTTTTAATTTGAAGAAATAGATGAACTATCATGCTTCACTTATATCCTTTTGAGAGTCTATTAGAACAGCATGGTAATGTGCTTTGGCTATATAACTAGCCTTCACATGATAGGCATCCAAGATCAATGTAGTAAAAACTTTCATACAAAGTGGATTGAATATGATGAGAAGTTGGATGCTTGATAATTGTTTTGAGATATGAGGATAGTGATATTAGAGTCATGCTAGTGGAGTTATTATGAAACTGAGAGATACTTGTGTTAAAGTTAGTGATTCCCGTAGCATGCACGTATGCTGAACCGCTATGTGACGAAGATAGAGCATGAGGTATTTGTAGAGTGTCATCCTTTGTGTGGAGGTCGGGGGGGCGATGGTTAACTCCTACCAACCTCCCCCCCCCCCAGGAGCATGCGTTGATTGCTTTGTTTTGATGACTCGTAAATTTTTGCAATAAGTATATGAGTTCTTATGACTAATGTTGAGTCCATGGATTATACGCACTCTCACCCTTCCACCATTGCTAGCCTCTCTTGTACCGTGCAACTTTCGCCAGGACCATACACCCACTATATATCTTCCTCAAAACAGCCACCATATATATTCCTCAAAACAGCCAACATACCTACCTATCATGGCATTTCCATAGCCATTCCGAGATATATTGCCATGCAACTTTCCACCGTTCCGTTCATATGACACGCTTCATATTGTCATACTGCCATGCGTGATCATGTAGTTGACATCGTATTTTTGGTAAAGCCACCATGCATAACGTTTCATACATGTCACTCTTGATTCATTGCACATCCCGGTACACCGCCGGAGGCATTCATATAGAGTCATACTTTGTTCTAATATCGAGTTGTAATATCGAGTTGTAAATCAATAAAAGTGTGATGATCAAGATTATTAGAGCATTGTCCCATGTGAGGAAAGGCTAAATAAAGAAAGCCCCTCCAAAAAAAGGCCCCAAAAAAAGGGACAATTGCTACTATCTTTCCACACTTGTGCTTCAAAGTAGCACCATGTTCTTCATGATAGAGAGTCTCATGTTTAGTCACTTTCATATACTAGTGGGAATTTTCATTATATAACTTGGCTTGTATATTCCAACGATGGGCTTCCTCAAATGCCCTAGGTCTTCGTGAGCAAGCAAGTTGGATGAACACCCACTAGTTTCTTTTGTTGAGCTTTCATACATATATTTAGCTCTAGTGCATCCATTGCATGGCAATCCCTACTCACTCACATTGATATCTATTGATGGGCATCTCCATAGCCCATTGATATGCCTAGTCGATGTGACACTATCTTCCTCCTTTTTGTCTTCTCCACAACCACCACTCTATTCCACCTATAGTGCTATATCCATGGCTCACGCTCATGTATTGCATGAAAGTTGAAAGGTTTGAAAAATTTGAGTATGAAAACAAGTGCTTGGCTGAAACCGGGGTTGTGCATGATATGAATATTTTGTGTGATGAAGAGGGAGCATAGCCAGACTATATGATTTTGTAGGGATAACTTTCTTTAGCCATAGTATTTTGAGAAGACATGATTGCCTTGTTAGTATGCTTGAAGTATTATTATTTCTTATGTCAATATAGACTTTTGTCTTGAATCTTTCAAATCTGAACATTCATGCCACAATTAAGAGAACTACATTGAAAATTATGTTGGTTAGCATTCCACATCAAAAATTCTGTTTTATCATTTACCTACTCGAGGACGAGCAGGAATTAAGCTTGGGGATGATGATACGTCTCCAACGTATCGATAATTTTTTATTGTTCCATGCTATTATATTATCCTTCTAGGATGTCTTATGGGATTTATTATACACTTTTATATTATTTTTGGGACTAACCTATTAACCCAAAGGCCCAGTCCAGATTGCTGTTTTTCTCCTGTTTTAGGGTTTCGCGGAAAAGGAGTATCAAACGGAGCCCAATTGACCTGAAAATCAACGGAGATGGTTTTTGGACCAGAAGAAGCACACGGAGTGCCGGAGGGGGACGAGAGGACCCACGGGCTGCCCATGAGGGTGGGGGGCGCCCCCCTTGCCTCGTGGACAGCCCGTAGCCCCCCTTTGCTTGGCCCCGACTCCAACACCTCCTATATATACTGAAACCTCCGGAAAATAACCTAGATCAGGAGTCCCACCGCCGAAAGCCTCTGTAGCCACCTAAAACCAATCTAGACCCTGTTCGGGCACCCTGTCGGAGGGGGAAACCCTCACCGGTGGCCATCTTCATCATCCCGGCGCTCTCCATGACGAGGAGGGAGTAGTCCACCCTCGGGGCTGAGGGTATGTACCAGTAGCTATGTGTTTGATCTCTCTCTCTCTCTCTCATGTTCTTGAGATGGCACAATCTTGATGTATCGTGAGCTTTGCTATTATAGTTGGATCTTATGATGCTTCTCCCCCTCTACTCTCTTGTAATGGATTGATTTTTCCCTTTGAAGTTATCTTATCGGATTGAGTCTTTAAGGATTTGAGAACACTTTATGTATGTCTTGCATGTGCTTATCTGTGGTGACAATGGGATATCACGTGATTCACTTGACGTATGTTTTGGTGATCAACTTGCGGGTTCCGTGACCTTGGGAATCTATGCGTAGGGGTTGGCACACATTTTCGTCTTGACTTTCCGGTGGAAACTTTGGGGCACTCTTTGAAGTTCTATGTGTTGGTTGAATAGATGAATCTGAGATTGTGTGAAGCATATCTTATAATCATGCCCACGGATACTTGAGGTGACAATGGAGTATCTAGGTGACATTAGGGTTTTGGTTGATTTGTGTCTTAAGGTGTTATTCTAGTATGAACTCTATGATAGATTGAACGTTACTACGGACTCTTGAATAGATCAATCAGACAGAATAACTTTGAGGTGGTTTCGTACCTGTTTGTTCTCCACTATTAGTTAATTTGGAGTGACTCTTTGTTGCATGTTGAGGGCTAGTAATATGATCCAATTATGTTATCCTTGTTGAGAGAACTTGCACTAGTGAAAGTATGAACCCTAGGCCTTGTTTCGCATCATTGCAACACCGTTTATGCTCACTTTTACCACTTGTTACCTTGCTGTTTTTATATTTTCATATTACAAAAACCTACATCTACTATCCATATTGCACTTGTATCACCATCTCTTCTCCGAACTAGTGCACCTATACAATTTACCATTGTATTGGATGTGTTGGGGACACAAGAGACTCTTTGCTATTTGGTTGCAGGGTTGTTTGAGAGAGACCATCTTCATCCTACGCCTCCCACGGATTGATAAACCTTAGGTCATCCACTTGAGGGAAATTTGCTACTGTCCTACAAACCTCTGCACTTGGAGGCCCAACAACGTCTACAAGAAGAAGGTTGTGTAGTAGACATCACCACTTCATACGGTGTCCTCCCTAGAGCTGAATGGAAGGTACTGTTATACCAATACTCAGCCAGGAATAACCAGCGGTACCAGTTGCGGGGGCAAGAATGAACGGAGCATCTCAGGTAGGTCTCCAAACACTGGTTGACCCTTTCTGTCTGGCCGTCCTTTTGTGGGTGGTACGACGAGCTCATGCGAAGTTATGTCTCGGACAGTCGAAACAGCTCTTGCCACAATGCACTAGTGAAGATCTTGTCCCTGTCAGAAATCATCGCCAGGGGTAACCCATGCAGACGGAAGATTTGTTGCATGTATGTCGTCGCCACTGTCAGTGTTGTGTACGGGTGTTTCATAGGCATGAAGTGGGCATATTTAGAGAATTTATCCACCATCGCCAGGACCACATCGAACCCTCCTGATTTGGGCAAGCCTTCAATGAAATCAAGCGACACCACTGCCCAGGGACGCTTCAGAATTGGGAGAGGTTGCAGCAGTCCAGCCAGCGAGACATGCTCCGTTTTTGCTTTTTGACAAGTGACACAGTGATGCAAACTGCTTGACCATCATCTTCAAATTCTTCCAAGCGAACAGCCGACGGACTCGATGATATGTGGCATGAAATCCAGAATGCCCCCAGTAGCACTGTCGTGGAGGGACCTGATCAAATTGTTTTGAATCTCTGTATCATTGCCAATCCAAATGTGTTTCTGGAACTTGATAACACCATCCTGGAGAGTAAACCCTTCATCATCCTGGGTACTGAGCGCCAGTCATGATAGTAATTGTTGAGCTTTATCATCTTGGTTGTAACTTGTTAGTACCGCTTCAAGCCACGCCGGATGACACACTGCAATGGTTGCCAACTCTGCTGTGCCATCATGGCTGCATCACCAGAGCGCATATGCCGCCTTGTTGGAGACCCCAGCTTTGTACTGTATTTTGAATTGTAGCCCAACGAGCTTTGTGAACGCTCGCTGCTGGACCGGTGTGTTCAGGCGTTGATCAGTCAAATTCAGCAAACTTTTTTTATCAGTGTGAATCAAGAACTCTGCATGTTGTAGGTATGGCCACCATCTATCAACCGCAAGGAGCAAGGCGAGGCACTCTTTTTCATATGCCGAGAGCCCCACGTTGCGTGGAGCGAGCGCTTTGCTCAGATAGGCCACGGGATGCGATTCCTGCATTAATACGGTGCCGATCCCCGTCGCACTTGCATCAGTTTCCACCACGAATGGCTTGGAGAAGTCTGGCAGGGAAAGTGCAGGTGCTTCGACCAGTGCTCGTTTCCAGGCCTGGAATGCTTCCTCCGCAGTCGGTGTCCAAACAAACAGGGAGTTCTTCTTGAGAAGGTCAGTGAGTGGACGGTTGAGAATACCAAAGTTCCTGACAAATTTGCAATAGTAACCAGCCAATCCGAGGAATCCTGTGAGATGTTTCACTGTCTGCGGTCATGGCCAAGTTTTCACTGTCTGCACATGTTCCTCCAGTGTAGACACACCCTCCCCACTGATCATGTGTCCCAAATAAATAATGATGTTCTGTGCGAACGGGCATTTGGATCGCTTGGCAAAGAGCTCATTGTCCTTCAGGAGCTGCAGCAATTGACGCAACAAAGTCAGGTGTGCACGGTATGTGCGAGTGTGGACCAGAATATCGTCCATGAAGACGAGGACCCCATGGCGCAGAAGTGGTGCAAAGACAAAGTTCTTGCCGGTCTGGAATGTTGGGGGACCTCCGGTTACACCATACGGCCAAACTCTGAATAGGTACTGCCCTTGATGGGTTTTGAATGCAGTTTTCTCTTCGTCCTGCTCCACCAGCCTGATTTGGTGATATCCCGCCAGTAGGTCAAGTTTTGAGAACCAGTGGGATCCAGAAATCTCATCGAGTAGTTCATCTATCACGGGAAGGGGGTAGGTGTTCTTAATGGTGATCATGTTTAGGTGCTAGAAGTCGATGCAAAATCGCCAGTCTGGTCCTTCTTCTTGACCAACAGCACGGGGGAGGAGAAGGGGTTGGTGCTGGGTACAATCAATCCAGCTTTCAACATTTCTTTCACTTGCTCCTTAATTTTAGTTTTCTATTCCGGAGTGTACCGATATGTTCTAATGTTAACTGGCTTCGCCCCAGGGATAAGGGGGATTGAATGATCCCACAGCCTGTGGTTGGGCAGCTGGTTTGGTTCCGAGAACACCCCTTGAAACTGACCTAAGATTTCCACAACTTCTGGTGGCAAGACGTCCGACCCTTTTGTCTCCTTTGCATCAGTTATCTGGAACACAGTGACCACACCGGCTATCTCATCGTCAGCTTCCAACATCTGGAGTTGGTCCATGGATATTGGGGGCACTGGCTGTAACTTCCCTTGCACACCCTGAAGCATGATCAGCTCGCCACGGTGTGTCAATTGCAGTTGTTTCTGCTCCCAATCAACCCACATCGTACCACGTTATTGCAACCAATCCATGCCCACCACCATATCATCACATCCTAGGGATAGAACCCGCAAATTCGACTCGAATGTATGCCCTTGAGTCTGCCACTGATAGGCCAGAATGACACCTGAGCACTAAAGCACGCCCCCATCTACTATCTTGACTGACATCCCTTGTGTTGGCCGGACCTGATCAGACATGTGGTTGGCCACAGCTTCACTGATAAAGCTATGGGAGCTATCAGAATCCACTAACACGAGCACTTCCTTGCCTGCGATCCTACCTACCAATCTGACAGTGTGGGGAGTGGTCTGCCCTGTAGTAGAAACTTTGGAGATTAACATCAGAATATCATCGTCCAAGTAATCTTCAGGAAGAAGAGGAAGTGGACCATTCTCCTAGAGGAGATCCAACAACTCTTCCACCACATGCAGTTGGATGGTGGCAGCGCATTGGTGGCCTTGTCCCCACCGTTCTCCGCACTTGAAGAACAGGCCGCGATCACGGCGGTAATTGCGGAGCGCCGCGACTTGGTCGTCCCCGTGCACCGGTCATTCTGGAGCGTTGGTCGCGTACAGGCCACGCCTGTCATCTGCCGCCGTGGTAAGCCCTGTTGGAGGGGTCGCGCGGGCGGAGCTCCCAATGCCAGCAGTGGACGTGCTTGTTGTTGAACGACCGGCACATCTTGTCACCTGAATTCGTGCCGAGGAAGGGCCTCCATGAGCTCCTCCTGTAATGCAGCAAGAGAGAAGGCAGAGTCCAAATCCTTTGGTTGATGTAACAACACACCCATACGAATTTCATGCTTGAGCCCTTCAAGGAATTGCGTAGTAAAAAAGATTGAATCAAACGAAGAATTATGAGCCAAGAGTTGGTGCATAATTTCCTCGAATTGCGTCATGTAGGCATGGACTGTGCTTGTCTTACGAAGCGTGCGAAACTGCCATAACTATGTTTGATACTGCTCCCGGTCGAATTTGCCCCGCAGCGCTGCGCATAGAGCCTCCCAAGTGAAGGATGACCTCTGTGATTCTTGTAACTGTAACCAGCGGGATGCATTGTCGGTGAAGTGGAGCGTCGCGACGCGCACCCACAACTTTGGTTGCACACCGTACACGGCAAAGTACTTCTCAGACCTACTCTGCCAGAATTGGGGGTTGCCACCGTCGAACGAAGGAAAATACAACTTCGGTAGAGCCCAATTGTGCAGGGAGAAGTGCCTATGATCGGGCTCCCTCCCCCCATCCAGTACCTCTACTGCCATGCACGGAAACAAGGAAGAAGGCGGGACACTGCACGCACCGTTGACCGGAGGCGGAGCTAGGGTGGTGACCACCCCAGGTGCCAAACCCCCGGAATCATAGACGTCGTCGTGGCAACTTGGCCCGTGGTGCCCCGGGTAGGTTGCTGGAGGCTACGTGACGGGCTGCATCACCGGATCTGGTGTTGCACCCACTGGATCGGCGAGCGCTGGGTGGAGCGCGATCCGGCCCACCTGCGTGCAGAGTTCGTCGAGCTGGTGTTGCAGGTTGGTCATGGCGGGGCGCCAGAGCTCGAGGGAGACCTGGATGGCCTCGAGCTTGGCGTCGTTGGCGGCGCGGCTGTCGTTGACGCTCTGGATTAGGGTCGCGAGCTGCTCCTCCATGGCGACGGTACGCAAGGCTTGCTTGGTGGTGTAGTGCGGCTTCCGCGGGTAGTCCGGGGGCTCTAGATCGACGCCTGACCTCTGATACCAAGTTGTTACGGGTCGATCTAGGGGAGAAGGAGGAGGGTTCGAGATCGGAGCAGGGAGGGGATAAGTGGTAGGTAGAGAGAGGCGAGGCAAGATCAGCTTCCTCTCTTCATTCACTTGTTCTATTTCTCGATACCACTACAGGAACCACAGCCACCCACATATAGGTACACACGCTACACGCCACAGCCCAACAACTCTGGCACGGTCTCACACACACACACCCGGCTCTCAGCCACTTGTCAATGATGCCTCAGCCCCACTGGTGTCGGATCATGGGTTCTGGCAAAACCCTTTGTGGTTCGAACTATGGGGTGCGCACGAAGATCTCTCCTTCCGCCCTAGCTCGTCTAATAGCCGATCCCTAGGCCTAGCTCGTCAGATCCGAAGAACAAGGGACACAAGGTTTATACTGGTTTGGGCCACTGTTGTGGTGTAATACCCTAATCTAGTGTGGTGTGGTGGATTGCCTTGTAGGCTGAGGAAGAACTAGTACATGGATGAAATGCATCCTGAGGAGAGGGGTTCTTGTGCTCGAGTGAGCTTGTGGTGTGTGGCCTTCTATCTGATCAACTCTCGGTCAGATGATCCCAATGGTGATGGCTAGTCCTATTTATAGTGGCCAGGGTCCTCTTCCTAAATATTGAGCGGGAAGGGATCCCACAACGGCCAAATTTGAAGGGGGCAGCTAGTACAAGCTGTCCTGACAAAAGGTGGTCTTCGCGTGCCAAAGGCTCTGGTGGTGATGTCGTCGTGGGCTCCGCGGTGACCTCCGCTCTGCTGTCCTGCTGGTCTTGGTCTTGTTGCACCGATATGGAAACCTTTGCCTGACGCCTCGGGACTCCTCGCCTACAGCTGCTCCTTTAGCACCAAAGAGGAAACTGGCACTCTACGCCCGCTGGCGCCCACCTGGCCTTGGTTGTCATTGCTCACATCTCGAGGACCTCGCGAGGTACCCCTTGCCTTGATATCTCCGATCCTCATGAGTCGGCCTAGTGAGGCCACCCAGGGGATGTCTTGCGTCGTTCGTCTCGCGAGGCTCGGCCCCTCGCGAGGGTCTTGAGTGGTCGCTGAAGAGGTTGGGCCATACTAGGCCGCCTGATGAGCCACGCCCTGGGCCGCAGGCAGGCAAGTCTAGGTACCCCCATTCCCAGAACGCCCACAGTAGCCCTCAGGCCCAAGGCGCGCTCGGGCTTGGCTTCACGGCAAAGCCAAGGGCCAAGTGCGGAGCGCCGCGGGCCCCAAAAGCATGCGGCCTTGACTGACGTGTGGCGATTGACGGGACGTGGGCGTCTCCACTTCCCCATACAGCCTCGGTTCTCGCCCGGTCGGACGGCCACTGCTACTTGCTCGACTCCGCCTCCCTTGCTAATGGCGCGCCCTGCGGTTTCCTCGTCTTCTGGATCCCTTCCCCTGGCTTGATTCAACACCAACTTCTTCCATCATCATGGCCTCCAGCCGAGAGAAGGAAGAGGGGGCGGAGCCTTGTGCCTTGGCCCCCTCGCCACCGACCTTGTGCCTTGTACCTTGGTCGATGGTGATCAACGAAAAGATGATGGATAAGGTGCGCCCGTCACTCGCCGCTGATTCCAATGAGTGGAGGGCGACGGTGGCTAGGCGCGCTTCCCGCGCCAAGATCGACAGGTCGGCCACCGAGGTCCCCCTCCACCTTCACGCCCTCTGGGCTGGCCTGATCCCTCCCTTCTACAATTTCTTCAATGCGGTGCTCTCGCACTACCAGATCAGCGTGCTGCATCTTGATCCTCGCTCCATCGTCCTCCTTGATGTTTTCGCCTTTGTCTGCGAAGCCATGGTGTGGGCATTGCTCCCTCAGTGGCCTTGCTCCGCCACTTCTTCTCGTTGCATCTGACGGATGCGCTCCAGTTCTCCGGATGCGTGTCCTTCCAGGCCATCGCGGCAACGGCCGGCTCGGGCATCGACTTTGATCTTGCGACGATTGTTGGCGGCTTTAGGAAGCGGTGGGTGTTCGTCGATGTCGGGGTGCGCAGCCCCCTGCTGCTCCCACCATGGATTTCGGCTGCTCCGAGCTCTAGTTGGAACCACGTGAGGCTCGTCGACCGGAGGCTGGCTCCCATTTGGCTCCGCCTGGCTAGGCTGCACAGGCTTGGAGTGACGGCGCCCATGGTGGCGAGGGAGTTCATCCAGCGCCGCATCGCCCCGCTTCAGCTCCACTCTCGGCCGATGTGGGCCTTCTCCGGCCACGGGGACCGTATGAGGCTCCAAGCGTCTGCCCTCCCTCGTGAGGTACGGCGCATGATGCTTGAGGTCCTGACGGATGATCCGACGCCAGCCCGCCTGCCGGAGGAGGGTTGCCTCCTGTACTGCTGCTCAAACAGGGTGGAGTTCGTGAGGCATATTCCCTCCTTTGATGAATGGGGGCTTCGTCCGCTCGGCCTCATTGGGTCTCGTGAGAACCCTGTCTGTGTGGCTCCCTTGCCTGCCACTTTCGAGGTGATCATCCCAGAAGTGGGCGCGGGGGGGACGATCGCTGCTGAGTGTTAGTGGCGCTGATACTTCTGTGCTGGCGTCTCCTGAGGTTCCTGAAGTGCGGCCCTCCGGGGCTCATGAGAGTTGCCCAGAAGGGGCAGTTGAGGTGCAAGTGTTGCCTGATGCTCCCGAGGCCGAAGCCCCCGTGGCCTCTTCACATTGTCCCGAGGCGGGGGCAGGGGGCCCCGCCCAACCTAGTGCTTCTGGGGGCGCCTCCTCCAGAGATGCTCTGGTTGTGCCTGACGTTGCCGATCGCTTCCGGGGCTTCGGCCGGCTCCGGCCAAACTTTGAAGCTCTTCGCAAGAGGAGGAGGTCTCCAAGCTGTAGTGATGTCACCTTCCGACCATTGAAGCTGAGGAAGTACATCGCCATAGACGAGTGAGTAGCTTATCTTTGTAACTTCTTGTGTGTTGCCTTCCTTCCTGACCGCGATTCCTCAGGGCCCCTCCTGCCAAGGCGACAACATCTACTAAGAAGCTGGCCCCTGTGGCCCGAGCTCTTCATCAGCCCAGAGCGCCCTCAGTCGATGCACCACGTCTGGCGCGAGGCCATCCATGAGGTCGGATGCGCCGGCCTGGCGCCTCGACCCCGTGTTCTTGTCGTTCCTTCTTCGCGGCTCCTCCTGGGGACCAGGGGGCGTGCCGAGGGCTCCCTCCATGGTCGTCGAACGTAGTGGGGCTGCCTTGGCCCTAGCGTCTTCTTCAAGTGGCGGGTCCCAGCCCCTTCGGGCCCCAGCCGAGGCCCGAGAGACGACTGGGGCGGAGGAGACCCTGGTCCCACCTCCGGGGGAAGACGAGTCTCCTCGGGCTTCTTCAACTGCTCTTGGCGCTGAGGAGGGCCCTGGCCTCCTGCTTGAGTCAACGCGCAGGCGCGGAGCCGCCCGCCACAAGCTTCTCCGGGAGGCGATAAATGCATTGGGCCGACTCGGGGAAGACCTTGAGGGAGTTGACGCATGTCTTGAGGCTTAGGGCCTTCAACTGATGGACGAGTGCCGCCGACTGGGGGTGGCCATTAACCTCGGGCGCCTCCAGCACGAGCGCGCCAACGCGAAGGCTGACGCGTCCCTCGTAGCCTCGCGAGAGGCCTGCGCCCAAGCCCTGGAGGAGGCCAGGGAAGCCGACCTCCGCCGCGAGGCTGTAGAGAGGCGCCTGCTAGAGCTTCAGGTTCTGAACACCGACTTGGAGGAGCGAGCCAAGGGGCGCAGGGCCGCCCTGGTGTTGATGAGGGGGGTGCCCTCCGAAGAGGCGGAGATCTTGCGGCGTGAGGAGGCGCTGATGCTAGAAGCCACGGACCGCAGCCTTGAGCTTGAGCGGCTGGAGGCGAGGGAGCGCCACGTGACCCTGGCTGAGGATGCTGTCTCCGCTCGCGAGGCTAGAGTCCAGGAGGAAATTGACCGGAAGGTGGCGGAGGCCCGCGCAAACCTCGCCAAGGGGTACGACTTGAAGTTGGAGCTCCAGCGAGCAGAGCCTGGTGGGAGGACTGCTGCCCTGAGGGCGAGGCTGGAAGAAGCAGAGCAGCGTGAGAGGGCCTCCGTGGCGGCTCAGTCTTCCGTCCAGGCTGAGCTGGCCTCCGCGCAGGCCGACTTGGCCTTGCTCCGGCGACAAGTTGATGACGCCGCAGTTCTTGCGTAGCAGAGCGAGGATGAGGCTTGTCGTCGTCTACTACTGCAGCATGAGCATGTCCCCATGCTGCGGACTCTTCGGGCGAAGGCCAACCGGGCGTTGGGGGCCATCTGTGAGGAGAACGCTCCCGACCCCCACGCGGAGGATTACGCTAGCCATCTTGTCTTCTTCACCGAGGTTGTGACGCATCTGGAGAGCCGGGCCGCGAGGGCCCGCCGCCTTGGTTGAAGAAAAGAGCCGGAGCCTCCTTGGGCGCGCGTTCTCCCGGGTCTTCAGCTACCTCCAGAGCATTGATCCTGACTTTGACTTCGACGCTGCCATCGCCCCAGTGCCTGGGGCTGTCCGAGATAACTTGGCGCACTGGGTGGACGACCACGTGGATGCTCTGGTCCGTGCCTTTGCCACCGATGATGACGAGGTTGTGGTCGTGGCAGATGAAGGCGGCGCAGTTGAAGACGGTGGAGACGTGGCCAGCGACAGCGCTGACAGTGTACATGAGAGCGACTCCGACGGCGCGGGTTGATCTTGTGTTCCTTTGCCTTGACCCTGCACGCATAGACTTGCACGAGACCCCGTAGGACGTGAGAGCATTTTGATGGGGGAGCCCCCTATGTGTGTAAACTAGTATTCCACTTTCCTTCTTTTGGTGCTTGAATCCGAACCTGGGACGTGCGTCCTTGAGTTTCTCGAGCTTAGTTGTCGTTGTATCTCACCTAGATCTTACCTGTCTTTGTGTGGGTTACGAGGCCATGGGTTCGCCTCCCTCCTGGGGTGGATTGCTGGAGGTCTGCGGCCCTGAGTCTCCTGAGCAACGCGTGGCCCTGCTCCGGGGAGTAGGGCCAGGGGTGTTCCGCTGGCCGCGGCAGGATGCCTACGCGGCAAAATTGCGGCACATAGGCTCTTTCCCCAAGGCGGTCCTACCGAGGTTACAGCGGTACGCCAAGTGGGATTGGCCTTTTGGTCCCTGAGTCGGAGGGCCCAGGGTAAGATCTTCAAGGCAACTAGAGGCGGCAAAATTCAGCAGAAATCAACGAAAACT
>LR738714.1:563293151-563305528 GCA_902687465.1 Secale cereale
GAGGGCGGCTCTCCAGAGACTCCGGGGCATGTACAGCCCCACTCATTATTACGTGAGAGTGTCACGGGCGGAGATCTTCACATGCACGAGCCTTACTTCATATCGCCAGACGAGGGGCCCGCCTTGCGCCACCCCCGACCTCAGTTGGGGCAACCGGAAACCAGGACAGGACCAAGGAGACAAGGGGACACCAGCGGCGCCCTCGGCGACCACGGGCCCTCTGCCGGGGGGGAAGCTTGGCGATGCTCGCCCCGACAGAGGACCTACTTTCGCATACTTCCCTGCTCCACGCGTCGCGGGGGCGGCCGCTGCTCTAGGGCCTCCACACGCAGCCCCCAACGTTTCGCTCCGGTTGAGGGCGGAGCGGCCGCTCTCAGGTCCTCGACCATCGTTGTGGTCTGATTCACCTGCAGTCCATTGTTAGCGTACGCCTGCTACTGTGATACCTGTTGCGCTCTGTCGTTGTCGCTGAAGGGGTCCACGGAGCCCCCGGGCGACTCGTGGTAATCTTCTTCCTCGAGCGCCCCGCCGTTCCATCTCGGCCCGAGGAAGGCATTGGGGCCTTCCCCGAACATGTATGCCAGGTCCACCATGCGGGGCATGTATGCTTTGTCGGCCGCCCCACCGGGGGCACCACCTGCGTGCCCCGCGCCTTGAGCCCCCGGCTGCGGCACCTGGCCTTGGCGGCCGCTGAGTTGTACCCCGTCGTACCCTCGCGAGGGGCCGCCGGCGCTTGCTCCTGCCGGTGACGAAGTCGCTGCGGTCGTGAGGATGGCGCCAACGCTCCTGTTGGTGTCGTCAGGTCTTCCAATCGCTCCAGGGGACGCCCGCGCCTGCCGGGACCTCACCGGCGCCCCACCTGCGACCTGGGGAGGGGGTGAGGAGCAGAATGGCGGCGCGCCCCTGCAAGCGCAGCTCATTAGTTCAGCGACGCGTTCCAGCAGCACGTCGCGGCCGCCCTCGTCCATCCAGCATCGTAACAGCTCTCTCGCCACGATGAGCGCAGTCCTCGTGTTCGCCTGCTCCCGTCGGGTGTAGGGTATTGTTGCCGCGGCGTGGTTTGCAGATCGCGCTGCGGAGCGCGCGCGCCGGGACGCCGAGTCGATGGTCGCGGGTCCGCGCCGCCCACGGCTGGCGGCGCCGGGCGGTGCGGGAGCCGCCTGGAGCGCGGGGCTGAGGTCTCCATGGATGGACGGCGCCGCCCGCGCGGGCCTGGTCACCCAGTGGTCGGCTTGAGCTCCCTGATCGTCGGCCATCGGGATTGTAGAGCGATGACGGCACAAACAACAGAAGAAAAGATCGAGCGCACCCCCTACCTGGCGCGCCAAATGTCGGATCTTGGGTTCCGGCAAAACCCTTGTGGTTCGAACTCTGGGGTGTGCACGAAGATCTCTCCTTCCGCCCTAGCTCGTCTACTCGCCGATCCCTAGGCCTAGCTTGTCATATCCGAAGAACAAGGGACACAAGGTTTATACTGGTTCGGGCCACCGTTGTGGTGTAATACCCTAATCCAGTGTGGTGTGGTGGATTGTCTTGTAGGCTGAGGAAGAACTAGTACATGGATGAACTGCCTCCTGAGGAGAGGGGTTCTTGTGCTCGAGTGATCTTGTGGTGTGTGGCCTTCTATTTGATCAACTCCCGGTCAGATGATCCCAATGGTGATGGCTAGTCCTATTTATAGTGGCCAGGGTCCTCTTCCCAAATATTGAGCGGGAAGGGATCCTACAACGGCCAAATTTGAAAGGGGACAGCTAGTACAAGCTATCCTGACAAAAGGTGGTCTTCGCCTGCCAAAGGCTCTCGTGGTGACGCCGTCGTGGCCTCCGCGGTGACCTCCGCTTTGTCGTCCTGCTGGTCTTGGTCTCGTTGCATCGATATGAAAACCTTTGCCTGACGCCTCGGGACTCCTCGCCTGCACCTGCTCCTTTAGCACCAAAGAGGAAATTGGCACTCTGCGCCCGCCTGGCCTTGGTCGTCACTTCTCACGTCACGAGGACCTCGCGAGGTACCCCTTGCCTTGATATCTCCGATCCTCAAGAGCCGACCTAGTGAGGCCGCCCCATGAGATGTCTTGCGTCGTCCGCCTCGCGAGGATCTTGAGTGGTCGCTGGAGAGGTTGGGTCGTACCAGGCTGTCTGATGAGCCACGCCCTGGGCCACATGCAGGCTACCCTGAACGCCGACAACTAGGTATCTGTTGCGTCGTGTCGCTGCCCTGGCGGGTCACTGACGTGACACCCTGCCCCGGCGTGACGACGACGGCCGAGCTCCCCGACGAAGCGGAGAACCCCGGCTTGTCGCGGTTTCGCCACCGGCGACTCCTCGCCTTCCTCTCGCGCCAGCGCTGCGATGTCGCCTTTAACACAGGAACCGAACCAGTCCAGGGCTGTCTACTTGTTTGCAGGTGGAATTGATCTAGGTTAATCGCAGGCTGATGCTGCAGACGAGTGAGCCCTTCTGCTTGGAGCATCTGCAGGGGCTCGTGAGCAAGGGCCTGTGGGAGGACGCCATCGACTACCTTGATGGCTTCCTGCCTGCCGGCCCCAGGAGCCTCCACGCCCACGCCTTCCGTAACTTCCTCTTGATGCACAACTACTTGGCCAGCATCGCCGCCGCCCGCCGGGGATGAGTCCGCCATGAACAAGCTCAGGGCCCACCATTGGATGCAGCACGTCGTTGACGCCAGCAAAACGAAAGCCAACCACACATTTCCTCGTGTCATGGCCCAACCCTGCTCTCGTCGGAGCAGCTCCGGTATCTCTCTCCCACGACCTCTAACTCATTCCGTTGCATTCAAGGAGGATTCATCATATGAGTTTTCTTATTTCAAAAATATCAATCACCCTATATGCTGGTTAATTAGGGCGTCCATGGACTGGGATGGAGTGAGGAGGGAGGCTGTGTACATCCTCTTCAGGTTAGCTTCCAGGACCCCTGAGCTCAACAGGCCGCTCACATTGCCGACTTGCTACACGAAGCCGCACCAAGTGCTTCCCATTGACGTTGGCTCTGGCCTCTGGGTAATTCATCTGATCTCAAGCTTATGCTAGTTATTTGCTGCTCAATGCGCACACCATTATCGGTGATTTTTGCTAGATTGTGCAGGAGACGGCGCGTGAAGGAACAGCGTCCCCAGCTACGACCAACTGCTGTTGCCAGGGCCATCCTTTTCAGGGGGAGGTAAAACAACACACACAATCATATTTGCGGGGCTAATAGCATCTTCTCTGGTCCGCTCATCTCATTGATGTTTCTTGGTTCTTTGCAGTCAGCGTTACACAAGATCTCTAGCCAACTCAAGTTTCGGTATAACTAACGAATATCTCCTTTGGAGACTTGTGTACTCTGTACATACCTATATCAATGAGTAACCATGAATCTTTTTTCTTTCTTATTAATGCGTTGAATTCATTGAGAATGCAAAGGAATGGTTTGCGACTATCATGGGTTTGTTTCTACTCTGCTGCCCTGTTGTTTTAGAAAAGTAACCACCTTTTGGTATTTCATGTGTATGTCGATCGTATGGAGTGGCGACTGATGAACTAGCTAGTGTTATCTTTAGATGAAAGCTTACGAGCTGGTTCGGGTAAAGCGACTTCCCTGCTCCAACAAACTGTGAAGGAAGGTAACCTCTCACTCTTGTTTTGCTCTCTTCCTATTTCATTTGCCACCGTTTTGGTTTACTCTCCGCTTATGTTTCTCTCTAGTTTTTACTGCTGTGGTTTTAATATTTGCCCAGTTTGTTTTGTTTCACTTGATTTATGCTTTAAGCATTCCTGTGCTATGGTATCTCATCAGTGACAAGTCCAGGTAGATTAACTGAACCCCTCAAATCATTTTGATACCAAGAAGAAATTATATCGACTTGATTTGTCCCTGATATCTTAATTGGGAAAGAACACCAAATAGCATAGGCAACAGATATATATGTATTAGTATTACTGACAATGATATGTGATGTTTCAGTTTCATTAATCCAGTTCATGACTGGCCCTGCTTCTTTCTGATTTACTTTTACCACGTGGTTCCTAATTTTCTACGGGAAAATACTTATTAGAAACTATAATTTGGAAATTATTCTTGAGTCGGTGAATCTCAAGGTACCTGTACCTGTTTTTGTTCTTCGCTTATTTTCTATCTCAAGGTAGTTTTTGGGTTGCATTTGCATTCAGGAGATACCAAGCTTTGCATACTGCAAACAAGGGATGCACCGTATATAGGTTCTGCTGAAAATCCTAAACTAGTTGAATTTAAGTTGGTGCGGCCTCTTTTTGAAATGTGCACAAGCCCCTGTGTGCACCTTTGGTCAATGTGATATTCACTGTTAGAGAACACTAGACATTATGCTTTGATGTAGTCAACCCAATAATCCTCATGAGCATTGATTCTTGGACAGGCCCAGAGGAGAGTCAAGAAGGTGCCTGCGATGGTTTTAATCCCAGAAAGAATACACGGGCAGAGTTGGCAGCTATTGATGGATATTTGGATTCAAAAAGGCAACGTACTACTGGGACTTTTGGGGAAGCAAGTATGGTAAGATGCTGGTTTTTGTCCATGCTTCCATTGGCGAATATTACAGTTAGCAGCAGAGTGTCACACTGCAATGTTTTCATTCTAAACTATAGCTGAATAATAGTATTGAAAGAACAAAGTATGTTGTTGTCAGTAGGACTTCGACTTTTACCAATATATTTGTAAAAATGTGGTATTTTCTTTTGTACCGATCTTGGTAGGTTGAGTAAGATTATTCCAAAGGTGCTCGAGGTGCCTCTCTTAGACAAAATTATTCACATTACTAACTATAAATGGTTGCGTACGTCAATGTTGATAATAATACATGGCTATTAATATGGTGCCAAAAATTAACTTCAACTGTCAGGATGTGGTACATGGGAGATGGAACTTCCTTTTATTACTAGCAATAGAGTGTGGAAACTAGGCTGCATATTTGCCAAACATTGTGCTGAACTGCACACCGATTCATTTGCATTTTCTGAATGATAAATTCTCCATAGTTGTGGTTTGCTTTCATGTGTCATGAATTCACGCAATTCACACAAGTGGAATTGGTGTTGGACTGCAGGTGCCGGTGAATGAAGTTTGGGTTGAAGCTCACTAGCTGTCTAGTGAAATCAACCTAGTGGTTCATAACCGAGATATGGTGACAATGGTGGTGGTGGTGTACCTGCTAACTCATACTTCGTTTATGCTTTGAGCTTGGATGTTAATTATACAATTCTCTTTCCAAGTGCCTACTATGGGCTAGTACTTCATAAAGTAATTCTGCTGTTAATTATGCGAATATGTTTCTAAGTGCCTACTATGAGCTAGTACTTCGTACTCCTTCCATTTCTAAATATAAGTCTTTTTAGAGATTTCAATAAAGACTACATACGGAGGCGAGGATGAGTGTGGAAGGAGGCGAGGATGGAGATCAGTAGCCTCGG
The DNA here is from genome assembly GCA_902687465.1 of Secale cereale. Taxonomy (NCBI): domain Eukaryota; kingdom Viridiplantae; phylum Streptophyta; class Magnoliopsida; order Poales; family Poaceae; genus Secale; species Secale cereale. The sequence goes on from LR738714.1 coordinate 563,298,598, forward strand.
TGCACGCCAATGCTTCCAAGATTTCTGGGTCAGTGATCCCTTCAATAACAACTGCCGAGGCCCCTTGAAAAACACAATGATCATCACGACAAATCACGCCAACATCTCCTCTGGATATTGTAGGTGGCACTGTTGCATCATTATTCATTTTATGGGCTCCATTTGGGGAGGGATCCAGTGTGGCCCTCCTTTGTACATTCTCCTTCTACTCGTCTTTAATCTCCAAGTGACGGTTTATAAATAGATGCATCAACATGGGGATTTGGAACTTGCTTTCGTGGATTGCCTGTCGCCTTGCATACTAAATACTCCCTTCTAGTGTCAAAAACACTCTTATATTATACTACCTCCGTCCCATAATATAAGAACGTTTTTAACACTAGTGTAGTATCAAAAACGTCTTATATTATGGGACGGAGGGAGTAGGATGGAGGGAGTGGCACATAGAGTGATGAGCACATCAATGACTTGGTCTAGGCCAGTGACGGATCCAGGACCCAGGCCGGGGGGGCCTGGGCCCGGGACGTGAGATGCAGATCATTCATATATTGTAGCATTGTTGGTACTGTTTAGCACTATGCCGATACTATAGCAAGCTTGGGGCCCGGGGCGAGGCTCAATCCTGGATCCGCCCCTGGTCTAGGCATGATGTTGCATAAGGAGAACAACAAAAGCTTCAGATTTGTCATCTCATCACCATAAATTGGTAAAACTGCATCATTTTATGGGTTCCAGCGGGTGGAGGGATCCACTGTGGCCCTTGAGGAACTACAATAGCCCTCCTTTGTACATTCTCCTTCTACTGGTCTTTAATCTCCTCCAAGTGACGGTTTATAAATAGATGCGTCGACAAGGGGATTTGGAACTCGCTTTCGTGGATTGCCCGGCGGCCTCGCATACCAGATAGCACAGTGACAAGCACCTCAATGAATTGGTCCTTGGACAGGGTGTTTGCATAAGGAGAGTAACCAAAGCTTCAGGTTCATCGTCTCATCAACATAAAATGGTAAAACTGCATCATCCCCACATAGTGACCATGTTACAGTCAAGCAAACAATGCCCCCATGAATCTCTTCGTCCCTTGCAAAACACTCTTATATTGTGAGACGTAGGTGGGACGGTAGGAGTAATTGATAGATGAGGCAACTGTTTTGTCTCCATTTCAGACAAGAAATACTTAAAAGGAGTAAAACTATAGATTAATACATCCAAACATTCACAATGTCACAAAGGATGTTGCACGGAGTAATGCAAATACCAACACCTATATATTACAATATCCATCTATTTCTATTTTGCAATACTATAACTGTAACAGATTGCAACATCATTTCAATCCCAAATAACATAACCAGATAACATTCTTCGAAAGTTCAAATACAAGCACAAGAACCTTAAATCAAAACCCCAGTCATAGCTCATAGCAATACACAAACCACTTCTTGCACAACCCGATATATAGCTCGACAGTCGACAGCCAGTCTTGCCATAACCAAACCTCTCCAGTAGCAGCGAACACGACTCCAGGCATATGTATTATCAAGTACGGGCTGCTCCGACGCTAGCGGTGCGAGACCATTTTTGCGCCATTAGCCACGAAGGCAGACCATAGGCATACTCAGTTTCCGTCTCAGGACAGATGATTTGTTCTCCCTCAGGTACTCGTGGCCTTTACCCCCTTGTCTTGGCCCTCTTCATTCCAAGGCTGTTGTGGAAAGGGGATGCGGAGCCAGATCTTTGCATCCCTTCCTCACGGAGGGTGCCGTTGAGCATTGCAAGCTCCCTGAGCTGCTGCTTCTTGAAGAAGTCCTGAGACTCGTCCTGCTTATAGATAATAGAATACAATAACTTTGAGGCACTGGTTCTGCAGAATCAGAAGACAAATAGAGGAGATATCAATATAAATACATACCATTGGCCTTAACAGATCCTCAAGGATCTCGCGGGCTTGCATCAAACGAGCATCAATAATTTCAACAGGCAGCTCTGCCTCAACCAATATATGTAGGGGTTCATTCAGATGTTCATATCCTGGCTTTCCACGCATCATGTCCTCCTACAAAAGCATTACCACAAACTCAAGCATGCAGAAAGGAAAAAAGATAGCACTTGAACGGCATATGGTTAGCACTGGAAACAGGCTGAAAACTAGTACAAGTTTTTTCCACCAGAACCAAAGCAATTCTTTGGTGATAATTCAGTCATACAGAAATATTTAAGCTCGGAAATAACATAAAATTAAAGCTAACAATAAGAAGTCGCTGTGAGAAAACTGAAAAACAGCCAATATAGATAACCAGAGATAGGAGTGGGTTGGCATAAAAACTAAAACCCAGGTTCCATTTATAACATGGGGTAATAGGAAAGGTGAAAATGATATAGCTCTCCCTAAACGTGCTTATGGTACAAATTTGCATGAAACATAACCAATAAATATGCTCCAGATTTGCCAATATATCTAACTGGGGAGATTAAGAAAGCATGGTATCAAGAGTTTTACCCGAGCTGGATCTTTAATGCTACCCCGGCCTCTTATAAGTACACGGCAGTCAGTAGTTGCCTCCACTCGCTTCAAGGAATTTCCTCTGGGACCAAGGATGCGACCAACGAAATTGTACTAGAAAAATAAACAAAAAGCATCATGACACAACTCCCACAACAATTCAAAGTGTAATAACATAGTAATAGCACACTTACTGTTGGATATTTGTCTACTGGAATATCAACCCTCATTGTTTTCTTGACAATTAGTCCAGATGAGCTGCCTTGAGAGCCTCCAAGCCAGCTATAAGCTGATGAACTCTGCAATTGTTACAGCTAGATTTACTTAGAACAATGGATATGGAGCGACAGGAGTAGCTTTTGCCGTAAGCAGTTGAAAACTTGCAAAATTAAAGCCAAATGTAAAGAACTAGTTAACCGCACATGACTTATGAGCAATCAGAATAGTTACAGGATTATGCTTAAAAGTGATGGAAGTCCTCAACTACTGGCATATGAGTTCTGCTTATTCTTATTTTATTAACAGACTGAGGTTTCCAAAGCTGACAAGATGATATTTATGACAAATAGTGATAGGTTTACCACAGTTCCTTTTGCTATCAATATCATACAGATCTACAAAGTCAACACTATTTTCCAATTCAGATACTCACAAGTATCATGTAATAATCCTCCCGACTCATCTCAAGGTAGCAAGGAAAATGTGTAATAAGTAGCATCAGTGTGACCAACTAGCAGACTGACGTTAGCATGTCAATTAACTAGCATACTGGTTAGACTTCTGGCATATGGTGCAGGATTAGTGAGTTAGTGTTAGCATGTTATCCGAAGTTCCAAAATCCAACACTTGCGATACAGAGAGGAGTTTAATGGCATCTTTTGAACCCTCTGCCTGGAAGGGATAATAAAGTTAGCATAAGGATCAAGCAGTATCAAGAGCATTAGCTTGAACATTAGCTTCAGCAGCGCAAAAAGCAGCTTGAACCCCAGATTTAAGATTTCAGGAATAATAAGTTAGCATAAGGACCAAGTGGTACCAAGAACGTAACCAGCTCTGTTAGTGTAACAGTCAGTTAGAAAAGCCTGATCTAAGCTTCCAAAAATGGTAATTAGACATGTAAGAGTAAGTTATGTTAAATGGTCAGTATCCATACTTCTGATTGAAATGCTGATGTCCATCCATTCATATCAGTTGCTGCTCCATTTGAATATAATCCTCCCGATGTTAGTGGACTACCATGTTCAAAGCCACTTTGGTTTAAAAGGGAGGCATTCTCCAATAGTGTGGAAACACGCAAAATTTCTGTTTCAAATTGCAATTTCAAGAACAAGATGTAGAAAGTCAGCAGTTAGAATTAGTGATTAGCAATATACATACATACCTCACGAGTTAGTGTAAATAACTAATCTAACAGAACTTTTCATCCCATAACAATGAAATATTATAACAACACCATAATAGTCTCAACTGCAAATCTATGTAGTTAGTTGTAAAGCGCTATTACATTTATGCTGAGAAGATATGTGAATAAATTAATTAATACGCGCTTGCAGAAAAAAGTAGTAACAGACCAAAATTTGTAGAACAGACAGAATTCAACAATACAAATGGAGCTACAACATTGCAGCTAAACGGAACAAGAAAAAGGTATAAAGAAAATGCTTTAAATTTTGCATCTCTTTTGTAAGATTATTAATGTTTACAGCTATAAAAGATTAGCACACTGGTGTTCATCCAACTAAGTTGGAGCTTCCCTGTGATCCTGGTAATCTAAGGCATCCTCTGCCACAAATAATCCCCATCAAGGCTCAAGGGGGCATGACATGTCTCTTTATATCATGATTAGTTAGAATTACTTCTGTTAGGGATAAGACAAGATTAGACTGCATTTATATTAGTTAATATATGATGATTAATCTATTGGAGATCAGTTAATTAGAGACTAGGTAAGCTATCCCCTACAATAGGGAGACATGTTAGCAATGAAGTAGTCGACTAGTAAAACTCTACACCACACAATGATTTCATGATAAATGGGGTACATGTTGTCTCTTTTATAGGCATGACATACTTAGCCCCTCAACCATACATCTCTAACAGATCTAATAATTATATCTTCACCAACCAGATACAATCTAATCCTATGTTATCTCTAGGAGAAGTAATCCTAACTAATCTTCATTTGTAGAAATAGACGCTGCCATGCACTCTTCAACCTTGACCTAAAATCCATGACACCCAAAGTATCACCACAATGGTTTTGTTATCCTCTCACCAGTACAGGGGTTATTTAGAAGAGGAGGATTTATTACAAATCTTCAGAGTGTAGTTTGACTTTGAACTAAATCCGAAGAACGATTAAAGAAAATCTCGCTTCTCAAACAGGACATTAATGTGAATTTGAGACACCCTTATCAAAAGTCTGCATGCCATGCCCTTAAGCACAAACACTATGTTTGATTTCTTACAATCCTCAATTCAGTCAAAATAGCGCAAATATTCACAGATGAACCATAAATCACGAACTAAAAGCCCATTCCCGCCATTGAGCAATCCAGCAATGCTGTGCATGAACACAGTGACTAACAACATAAACTAATAAATTCACTTGTTCCTTCAAGTGTGGAGCAATCTTTGCTGCACACGTTACTGAACAACTCAAACATAATGACCACTGACAGACTCAAAGGTACTAGAAGTAACAGGTTACTAACTCAAATGTAATGACACTTATGAATTTATTAATCAAAGATATGCTGTCAACAACAGAAAATTGCACAGCTGCAAGCTCACTGGTGATCAGGTACTACTATGCAACTTAGTGCTTTCAAAAAGCATGCCCCTGTCATTTTGCTGGATGAGACCAAATGAATGTAGCCCAGCAAGCCTTAGCAAAGTTAGTGAAGCCATTCATTCTAGGACTAAGCTACAATTTGATAGTTGTGAGACGCCATGGTCGTAAAGAAGATTAGGCACGTAGAGTTGTAGATGAGTGCAAGAATTCGTGGAGGTCAAGCTTAAGAAGAGTCTAAACCAAAGCAGATGATGAGTGGCAAGGTGGGGTAGTGGTAGGTAGGGTGGTGAAGAAACAAAAGATATTAAGAGTTCTCATCATTTGCTAAGGCAAGAGTAGTTAAACAAGCAGGGGTGAGCACTAGTGTAGTGGTTAGCTAAACAGCAATCATGAAAGAAGCAGCAGCAAGGTAAAATAAAAGCATATCCCCCTCTGACAATATCAACAAAGTAAATGCACACACCAAGAATGATAAATTTGTGGTAAATCATTCTCAGTTGCAAATGAAAACAACTTAAAGAGCAGTCATGAAAATGATTGTTACTCATTTTATGAAACAAACAGAAGCAACAACACAGATAAAAGCATATCCCACCACACAATATACAAAATAAATGCATACAACAAGAATGACTGAATTTGTGGTAAATCTAGCTCAGCTGCAGGTGAAAACAACTTCCTTTGTGTAGGAAAAAGGGTAACCACCATAAGCAACGAATCAGAATTCAGAGGTACACAGACCATACAAAGCAGGGAAAATCAAATATTCTCGCCATCACAACAGAATATTCCGAATTGTGTGGAAGAAGCAGCAATTGGAGCAGCGCTCAGATGCTATATCATAACACAAATGGCATGATTACATGAGAGCTCACCTTGATTCAGCAACCGTATGCTATGGGGGAGCACTGGGACGAACGGGTTCAGCTTGTGGCGCTCCGCGAGCAGTTCCGCAAGGTACCTAGTAGAGACAAAGGACCATTATTAGTACTCATTATCTATCACTCTTATCATACAGCACAAATTCAAAGTCAGCTTTCTTTCCCTTGAGGAATTCGGTAAATAACCAGCAAATCCCCTGGATCAAACGATACAGAATCACAAGGCGATCAGCAAAGTGAACGCCGACCGAAGTGAGCGGCTGACCCGTTTAATTCAGCGAAAATCCAGTGAAAGTACGACAAGACGCAATGGTTACCACAAAGGGGAGATCTCGCCGCGGGGAATCAGATCCGATCCCCAAAAGGCCCTAAACCTCACCGGGCTAAATCAATCAGATTCAGGCCGCGGAACCTTGGTGACACCCCAAAACACACCGAATCAGGGCTTGGAAGGCACGAATCTGGCCTCCCCGGCACGATCGGAGCCGAACCTCGCGCAGAGTCAGCTGCGGCTGCTACTCCTAGCCACAACACACACCCTCTAGTCTAGTCTAGCCTAGTCCACTGCACAAACGACAAGACGGTAAGCTGGGGGGAGGAGGAGGGAGCTCGGCTCGGGTGCTTACTTCTCCTGGTCGGCGACGGCGGCGGAGGAGGCGCGGAGGCCCGAGATGCGCGGGGAGTGCGGGGTGGTGGACGGGGAAGGCGAGTAGGCCATGTACCGTCCCGACGACATATCTCGAGCAGCAGCAG
>LR738714.1:563330926-563360887 GCA_902687465.1 Secale cereale
ATACTTTCTCTACTTGGATCATATGCACTTATTGTTGTAGGGTGGAACCCTAGGTGGAGATCTTTCACGAATTGGAGGGGAATCCCCAAGAACAAGAAGGACACAAGGGAAGAACACAAGAGAAACACTCAAGAACAAGTCCAATCACACATCCACTAGACTCACAAACACATGAGATCCACAAGGTACACGAACAATCAAAGGGAAATAAGATACATGGTAGAGTTCATCCCAATCCTATGAGGAGAGAGGTCTTGATAATCCACAAGGATTCTTCTCCTGTGGGAGGTCTTGATAATCCACAAGGATTCTTCTCCCGTGGGAGGTATTGCATCCACTAGGGATCTTCTCCAAGGTGGAGGTCTCACTCTCTCAAGAGGAGAAGGTAGGAGCAAAGCTCACATACAAATGAGCTATCATATTCGCTAACCTTAGAAAGGAGGTGGAGGTGGTATACTTATAGTCTAAGCCACGAAGGGGTAAGTGGCGAGGGATACAAGGCCAAAGGCCGACGGTTGCGCACAGGCAGGGCGGTAGTACCGGAACCTCGGGCGGTAGTACCGCTTGGGAGCGGTAGTACCGCTTGTAAGCGGTAGTACCGCCCGTTCCGGACTGGACAATCCATTCTTCTTCCGTCTTCGCCTCCATGTTTCCCTCGCTGATGGTGTAGGCGTTCCTTGGTGCTTGCGCTCCTCCTCGTCGTCCGTGAAGCTCCGACAATACCTATGCATGCACACGAGCGGAGAGTCAAGTAGTATACCATCCTCGAAGGGGTCAAGTGAACACGTGTAAAGGAGAAGATTCACCTTTATGTATGAGAAGTAGATGGCGCACGTGTCACTTGCCAAATGGGCTCTTGACATGGTGATGTCCGTAGGATGCTCCGCATCATCCCCTCCCCCTTGGGAAAGATTCGACCTCGGATCGAGAACCAAATCACCATAGGAAAGAGATGGCGTCGCCGTGTAGAAGTGGATGATCACCAAGAACTCATCATCTTGAAGCTCAAAGTTGTCACTCTCCAATGTCGCGCCGTCTAGTGATTCCTTCAAAAGGAGCAAGAAGAACAAGCACTTGGAAAAACAAATGTGGCTAGCATTAGTGCAAAACCAAGCATTCAAGAGGTGATTCACCCAACAAGTGTTGTCATCAAGCATAGCATAGGGTGTGACAAAGGGTGGTGACATGGCATGTAAGCATATGAATTGAGCACAATCAAGGTCATCATGGACATGTAAATGTGAGGTAGAGATGCACATATGTGTGATAAGGGAGTAAGCATCTACCTCAAAGTTGTAGCAAGCATGCATAAAGCGCTCAATGAAAGGTCTATGGTAGGCATAGGAATCATTCACAACACCAAATAAAATGAAGTGTCTAAACACATGAGTCAAGTGCAAGACAATCCAAGCATAACGTGCATAGGGTGTAGTGAGAATGGCGTGGCACTCAACACAATAGAAAGAGCAATTGTTCAACATGTGTGAGGCCATCAAGTCAATCATGTGAAAAGCAATGGGACATGGCATATGTGAAGAGATGACATTGTTGCAACCAAGCATATGATAGGGACAAGTAATCCAAGAATTGGATGCAACACACAAGGCATATATAACATGAGGCATGTCAATGTGGCTATCGTGAAAGAAAGCAATATCACTAACATGTGTGCGATCAAGGAGTCCAAGATGACAAATGGTGCAAGCAACACATGTAGTATGATCCACAATATTCATGCTCATGGTTTTTGGGTTCTCGGAAGGGAAGGATATCACCTTGAAAGCATGTCCTTTTGCACTCTTCACAATGCCGAAGCACAAGCAAGTGCGATGTAGAAGCGTCGTGGTAGAAAGTGGTTCGCTCTCAAGAGCTCGAATGGTCAACTCACGTGAAGTGGAAGTCGACACGAAGTCCAAGTAACCTACACATGCACACAATAAAACAAAGAATGTATGCGCATGGTAGATAAACACATCATCCATTATGATGGTTCTCTTCTCTTGCACATAACCATTAGAAGCAAAAGTGCATGAATAAGATGATGCAACAATGGCTATAATCATGGCACTAGGCATAAGATGCAAAGAGGCAAGACAAGAATGCTTCACAAGAAATATGTAAAAATCTCCAAATAAATGCGAGAATGCTATGGGGGCAATCTCATTGGCAAGATTAAAATCATGGTTGCGCTCAATGCATGGACAATCATATAGCATGAGAGAGGCAACATGTGGAGACATATGACAACAAGCAATATCAATCATGTGCAAAGCATGGCAATGGTTGACATCAACCGCATGAAAGGAGCATGTATGAATCATGGGTGATGCACTACATGAAGCAAGCATGGTGATCAAGTTGTGCAAACTAGTGGAGCAAAGATGCAACACACTAGGAGAAGGCATGGCAATCATGTCATGTGAACAAATAGTGGGTATAGGTAATACACATGACATATCGCAAGCACGATCACAAATCAAGATCAAAGCATCATAATAGGCATGGGGTACAAAGGCATCATGGCAATAACAAGCAATATCTCCACCAAGCTTGCAAATACACATACAAGTATGAGAATCAATCAGAATGTGTAATGCGAAGCATGGGTCACAAATGCATGGCAAAGGCATGTAAATGAGCATATCATGCAAAGTGAACATGGCAAGAGGGGCATAAGAGATATAATGGACAATAACCCATAACCATGTGAGGGCCATGTAGAAGATATGTGCGAAGTCTTTGCGCGAAGGGAGCGGTTGGAAGGATAATCCACGGAATCCCAAGTCATCGTTGCTCTCTAGAGCTCGTTTCGTCAACTCGTGCTCTTGCGAGGTTGACGAGTAAGTATGGGGACCTACACAAAAGACACACAAACCAAAGAAATTGTGCGCGTGGTAAATGTACACATCATCCATCATGATGTGTATGTGCACGTTAGAGTTAGCACAAGATAAGCATCTCTCAAAGAAATTTGATGCATGGTATAAGAACATGTCATCCATAATGAATGAATAGTTATTGTGTATAGCATGATGTGGATGCAAATTGAGCATACAATTATATGGCACATCTATAGCATATTCATTCATGGGGAGCATATTGTGCACACAAGCATGGGGATCATGCTATGGATGGGATGGGTCAAAATCTCCTAAAATGTATGAGGAAACTATGGGGGTCTCCTCATAAGAAATATTGGAAGCATAATATGGAGAAGTGGAACAATCTCCGAAACAATGCATATCCGAAGCTAGGTGGTCATGGCATGGCATATGATGGATATGATGCAAAGGAAGCATGTCAATATCATCACAAGAAAAACAAATGCCAATAACCATGGGCTTGTCATCTATGCCATATGTGCAAATTGGGTTTATCTTAATGGCATATGCATAGTTACTACGATGAGATTGCAAATATGACATACGAGTGATCTCATGCATAGCATATGACAAGTCAAGTGGATTATCAAACATGATGTGACCTAAAGAATGATCACAAGAGATCCTATGCAACATGGCATCACAACTAATAGACTCCACATGGCAATCATCATACACATCATAAATGGATAATGTATCCCATGAGGTAGTCGAACTAGCATGAAGCATGGCAATAGGTGGATCAACATCATGCAAGCAATCAATGTCATAAATGTCCACTAGTGGGACTAGAGCATCACCTTCACCTATATTACCTTGTTCATTCCACTCAAGTGGTGTAGGTGAGGTGGCAAAGACCAAATGGTGGTCATCTTCATCTTGATGGAACCATGTGGGGGTGCATCATATTCCACCATGGCCATCATCTTGTCCAAAGGAAGGACGAAGTCATCGAGGATCGGCGCGTCATTATATATGGGACCTAGCACCAAATGAGAAGACACAATAGAGGTAGAGGTCAAGTCGTTAGTGTTGAAAGTGGCCTCACATGACCTATCAACTATCTCACTCTCTCTATGTGGTGGCTCACTCACTCCCTCAAGGTAGGTGCACTCATAGTCACATATGGTGGAGTCACTCATCTCACTCAAGTGGTGGTTGTGGTGGCTCTCCTCACATGTGAAATGGGGCAACTCATCATATATGGGGCTAGTGGTGAAGTCACTCTCACTCTCAGTATGGTGGCAAAAGTCACTCAAGTCATCATACGTCGCCGTGGTCAAAGGGAAAGTCCCATGCTCAACCATCTCGTAATCTTCGCCGTGGATGAAGGCCGAAGATGGCACATCATCACTCTCGCCTCCAAAGATGGAAGCATCATCCTCGCTCGCCACCTTGTCGCTCGCCTCCAAAGCTTGGTCTTCGAATGGCTCCGTAGTCGTAGTCGGCGCCGCACCATCTTGAAAAAGAGTCGAAGTAGACTCGGCATCATCAATGCCACAAAGAGGGATGGCGGTGGAGTCGAACTTGGGAGCATCATCTTGGAGCTCGTTGGGCTTGGACATCGTGGTGTTACTAGCCTCATGCTCGCCATCTTGGAGCTTGGTCTTCGAGAAGTGTGCTTGCGGTGGAGAAGCTTTGGCCTTCATGAGTTCTTGTTCCGCCTTGAGAGCACCAATGTAGTTGTCGTCGAGGGACTTGTAGTTCTCGAGGAAGATAGTCTTGGAGATGTCGTTGTCCAATCCCATCATGAAGTAAAACTTCATCCAAATGGGGTCGTCCACGCCGGCACGTCTCAAGGCCTTCTTCATCTCCTTGAAGTACACGTCGATGGACTTGGATCCTTGTATGGTGTTCTCCAATTGGCGAAGAAGATGTTCCATGTAAGTAGGAGCCACGAATTCTCGCCGCATATCTCTCTTCGTCTTGGGCCAATTCACGTGGATGCTCGTCGAAGTTGTGTGATGCCACCATGTTGACGCGTTGTCGTGGAAGTTTCTTGTGGCGCACTTCACTTGATCTTCGTAGGGAACTTGATGTAGCTTGAGGTAGTCGTCCATCGTGCGCTCCCACTCAAGATACTCCTCGGGGTCTTGAGTCCCATAGAAAGAAATCGCGTGGTCGTTGACGAGGTCGTAGTAGCTCGTGGAAGTCGCGGACTTGAGCTTGGGAAGCTTCTCTTGAGGTGCGGGTCGGCGAAGATGCCGCAAGTCCGAAGGCGAAGATGCCTTGAAGCCACTTGGCGAAGATGCCAAGGTAGATGGTGAAGTCGTTGAGCGGTTGTTGATGTTGAGCTCATGACCTTCACGTTCTTGTCGGTGATGGTGTCGATGCCGATGTGATCTAGTCATGGCACCGAACTCGTCGTTGTTGTTGTAGACCGGAGATGAAATGCTTTGCCTATCCATCACAAGACTAGAGCAAAGGTGAGTAGAAAATGAGATAAACAATACCAAGATACCGTTTCCCAAAGTTGAGGATGTATCCCGTTTCACTCAAAGTGAAATGAAAGAATAGTGGAATTGGTACCGGACTTGTTCACTCACACCTACAAATTAAAGCTTATGGTGGAGCTCGGTGAATATAGTGGCACAAAAATTTGATGCAAAAAGTTAGCAAGAGTCAATAATGTTGGAAAAGATTCACAAATTCGCAAGTGAAACAAGTAGACCAATAGCAAAATGTGGCACACGGAAACACACACACGGATAGATAAATGGGGTCGTGCAACCAAGGAATGAGCACAAAATGTGGAATCCACGGAAAATGATCGTGTTGCACAACTCAAGAGAGACGCTAGCACGATTGCTCAATAGGCGGATATGACACTTGTGCACAACCTATAAGATGCAAAATGTATGAACTTGCTATCCCAAGTATGCTATGTGTATGATGTTTCGGTGTTTCACACACGATGATCCAAGATGATCAATATGGTAGTATGATATGCAATGTGGCAATGCTATGGCTATTGCTTACAAGCTCTTTGCTCTCTTTTTGCTTAAAAGCTTATTCTTTTTTTTTGATATGGCCACTAGGCGAGATGCACAAACCAAGATAACAATTGTGTATATGCGGGAACAATCTTGTGACACAAGGGATGATATGATGATACCAAGATATGGTATGTATGCAATGGAAGGTGTATATCGATGACCACTAATGTGCACAAGTAACGTTGCCGGCAATACTCAAATGGATAGTCTCGATGGGCAAGTGACGCAAAATGGGCTAAGGGTTCACAATGCAATTGCAAGGGGTATATACAATGGTGTCGTCGAGGTTACCGTCCGATGATGATGATGAGAGGCGGTGATGTCGATGGTGACCCGTTCCTAATTAGCCGAAACACCTTAGGAAACGGGAAAACCACAACTCAAAATCTCAAAGGCCAAAGTCAAATGGTGGTAGCGGAAAGCGATGGTGGTGGTGTCGAAGATGACAATGTGGAAGTGGTGGTGGTGTTTGATGAAGAAGCACTCGTCCCTAAGTAGCCGAAACACCTTAGGAGACTCAAGTCACTACTCAAGAAACCACAAATGCTATCGGAAACAAAATGGTTAGGTTGCAGAAGTCGGTGGTGGTATAGCGGATGATGTGGTGGAAGCCCTAGGAAAAGATGTCAATATTCACAAAATATGATGGAGTCAAATGATGATGGTAGTATTTTTGTGTGATGGGGGATGTCAAGAGCTTCAAAACGAGCTCAAGAACGTCAAAATCGGACTCCGGATGAATTAATTATGGTCAAAACGGTGAAACTCGGAATGCTGAAAATGTGCGGGGCGGTAGTACCGCTTTGGTTGGGCGGAAGTAAAAAATTAGTACCGCTTGGAGGGTGGTAGTACCGCTTGGATGAGCGGTAGTACCGCTGGTGTCGGGAAAAAAATAGATCGGGATCGGGGCGAATTTGGGGCGGAAATGGATGATTTCGGGGGCGAAATTGGATGGATTTCGTGGATGGAAAGTGGTGAAACTTGGGGAGATGCCAGATCCACTCGAAACCAAGAAAATCCATGGATCAAATCCAACAAAACATCATCAAACCAACAAATCACAAAAAAAATTGGGGCTATTTTTGGTGGGGATTTTCGAAATTGGGCAAGAGCACAACAAAACAAGGCTAGAAAACACGAAGGGGGGCTCCAATTTCGTTAGAAACCATAGCTCTAGATACCATGATGTTGTAGGGTGGAACCCTAGGTGGATCTTTCACGAATTGGAGGGGAATCGCCAAGAACAAGAAGGACACAAGGGAAGAACACAAGAGAAACACTCAAGAACAAGTCCAATCACACATCCACTAGACTCACAAACACATGAGATCCACAAGGTACACGAACAATCAAAGGGAAATAAGATACATGGTAGAGTTCATCCCAATCTTATGAGGAGAGAGGTCTTGATAATCCACAAGGATTCTTCTCCCGTGGGAGGTTTTGATAATCCACAAGGATTCTTCTCCCGTGGGAGGTCTTGCATCCACTAGGGATCTTCTCCAAGGTGGAGGTCTCACTCTCTCAAGAGGAGAAGGTAGGAGCAAAGCTCACATACAAATGAGCTATCATATTCGCTAACCTTAGAAAGGAGGTGGAGGTGGTCTATTTATAGTCTAAGCCACGAAGGGGTAAGTGGCGAGGGATACAAGGCCAAAGTCCGATGGTTGCGCACATGCAGGGCGGTAGTACCGGAACCTCGGGCGGTAGTACCGCTTGGGAGCGGTAGTACCGCTTGTAAGCGATAGTACCGCCCGTTCCGTACTGGACAGTCCATTCTTCTTCCGTCTTCGCTTCCATGCTTCCCTCGCTGATGGTGTAGGCGTTCCTTGGCGCTTGCGCTCCTCCTCGTCGTCCGTGAAGCTCCGACAATACCTATGCATCCACACGAGTGGAGAGTCAAGTAGTATACCATCCTCAAAGGGGTCAAGTGAACACGTGTAAAGGAGAAGATTCACCTTTATGTATGAGAAGTAGATGGCGCACGTGTCACTTGCCAAATGGGCTCTTGACATGGTGATGTCGGTAGGATGCTCCGCATCACTTATGGTTGGAACTCTAGCAAGCATCCGCAACTACTAAAAATCATTATGGTCATGAAACCCAACCACATCATTAAGTATCAAGTCCTCTTTACTCCCATATGTCATACCCCCCTTACCCGGGTTTAAGTTTCTGTCGCTCTCGCAACCCACTGTAAGCGAACCATGAACATATTGCAACACCCTACAGCGGGGGTCCCTCACTTTTGCGCGAGAACGGAGGGCACCGTAGGACAACAATATCAATAAAATATACAATCATACCAACCAAGATCACGATTAACCCAAAGGACAAAGCGGATCTACTCAAACATCATAGGATAACCATAGATCATTTGAAAATAATATATGGAGTTGAGCACCATGTTTAAGTAGAGATTACAGCGGGGGGAAAGAGGTGTTACACTGCTGCAATGAGGGGAGAGAGTTGGTGTGGACGGTGATAACCCACAAGTGTAGGGGATCGCAACAGTTTTCGAGGGTAAAGTATTCAACTCAAATTTATTGATTCGACACAAGGGGAGCCAAAGAATACTCTTAAGTATTAGCAGTTGAGTTGTCAATTCAACCACACCTGGAAACTTAGTAACTGCAGCAAGGTAATTTAGTAGCAAGGTAATATGGAAGTAATGGTAACGACAATAAAAGTAACGATTGTGTTTTTGTAGTTTTTGTAACAGTAGCAGCGGAAAAGTAAATAAGCAACAAGCAATATGTGAAAAGCTCGTAGGCATTGGATCGGTGATGGAGAATTATGTCGGATGCGATTCCTCATGTAATAGTTATAACCTAGGGTGACACAGAACTAGCTCCAGTTCATCAATGTAATGTAGGCATGTATTCCGAATATAGTCATACGTGCTTATGGAAAAGAACTTGCATGACATCATTTGTCCTACCCTCCCGTGGCAGCGGGGTCCTATCGGAAACTAAGGGATATTAAGGCCTCCTTTTAATAGAGTACCGGACCAAAGTATTAACACATAGTAGTTAACTACAGTCATCACCGGGAGTGGTCCCGACTATTGTCACTTCAGGGTTGCCGGATCATAACACATAGTAGGTGACTATTTACTTGCAAGATAGGATCAAGAACACACATATATATTCATGAAAACATAATAGGTTCAGATCTGAAATCATGGCACTCAGGCCCTAGTGACAAGCATTAAGCATGGCAAAGTCATAGCAACATCAACCTTAGAACATAGTGGATACTAGGGATCAAACCCTAACAAAACTAACTCGATTACATGGTAAATCTCATCCAACCCATAACCGTCCAGCAAGCCTACGATGGGATTACTCACGCACGGCGGTGAGCATCATGGAATTGGTGATGGAGGAAGGTTGATGATGACGATGGCGATGATCTCCCCTCTCCGGAGCCCCGAACGGACTCGAGATCAGCCCTCCCGAGAGAGATTAGGGCTTGGCGGTGGCTCCATATCGTAAAACACGATAATTCTTCTTCTCTGATTTTTTCTCCCCAAAAGTGAATATATGGAGTCAGGGTAGACGTCAGTGGAGCTACAGGGGGCCCATGAGGCAGGGGGCGCGCCCAGGGGGAGGGGGCGCGCCCCCACCCTCGTGGATAGGGTGTGGGCCCCCTGGCTTGGTTCTTTCCGCATATATTTTTATATATTCCAAAATAATTCTTCGTTGAATTTCAGGTCATTCCCTGAACTTCTATTTCTGCACAAAAATAACACCATGGCAATTCTGCTGAAAACAGCGTCAGTCCGGGTTAGTTCCATTCAAATCATGCAAGTTAGAGTCCAAAACAAGGGCAAACGTGTTTGGAAAAGTAGATACGTTGGAGACGTATCAACTCCCCCAAGCTTAAACCTTTGCTTGTCCTCAAGCAATTCAGTTGATAAACTGAAAGTGATAAAGAAAAACTTTGACAAACTCTGGTTGCTCTTGTTGTTGTAAATATGTACAGCCAACATTCAAGTTTTCAGCAAAGATCATGAACTAACCACATTCACAATAACTTTCAGGTCTCATGTCTACTCATATCAATGGCATAATCAACTAGCGAGCAATAATAATAAACCTCGGATGACAACACTTTCTCAAAACAATCATAATATGATATAACAAGATGGTATCTCGCTAGCCCTTTCCGAGACTGCAAAACATAAATGCAGAGCACCTTTAAAGTCAAGGACTGACTAGACATTGTAATTCATGGTAAAAGAGATACAGTCACAATTATACTCAATGTAAATTAATAGCAATACATGCAAATGACAACGGTGCTCTCCAACTGGTGCTCTTTTATAAGAGGATGGTGACTCAACATAAAAGTAAATAGATAGGCCCTTCGCAGAGGGAAGCAGGGATTTGTAGAGGTGCCAGAGCTCGATTTTTAAATAGAGATGAATAATATTTTGAGCGGTATACTCTCATTGTCAACATAACAACCAAGAATCTCGATATCTTCCATGCTACATACATTATAGGCGGTTCCAAAACAGAATGGTAAAGTTTATACTCCCCCAACCACCAACAAGCACACTTCACGGCCATCCGAATCCATGGGGTACCGCCCAAACAAGCAACAACCCTGGGGGAGTTTTGTTTAATTATTATGATTTGAGCATGGGGCTGGGCATCCCGCTTACGAGCCATTTTCTCATGAATGATGAGCGGAGTCCACTCATCGTGAGAATAACCCACCTAGCATGGAAGATATATACATCCCTAGTTGATACACGAGCTGTTCGAGCATACAAAACAGAATTTCATTTGAAGGTTTAGAGTTCGGCACATACAAATTTACTTGGAACGGCAAGTAGATACCGTGTATAGGAAGGTATGGTGGACTAATATGGAATAACTTTGGGGTTTATGGAAGTGGATGCACAAGCTGTATTCCCGCTTAGTAGAGGTGAAGGCTAGAAAGATACTGAGAAGCGACCAGCTAAAGAGGGACAACAGTCATGAACATGCATTAAATTTAATCGACAATGAATGCAAGCATGAGTAGGATATAAATCACCATGAACATAAATATCATGGAGGCTATGTTGATTTTGTTTCAACTAGATGCATGAACATGTGCCAAGTCAGACCACTTGAATCGTTCAAAGGAGGATACGACCCTATCATACCACATCACAACCATTTTAATATCATGTTGGCACGCAAGATAGACCATTATAAACTCTTAGCTAATTAAGCATGACATAAGCAGCTATGATCTCTAATTGTCATTGCAAGCATGTTTCATTCATAATAGGCTGAATCAGGAACGATGAACTATCATATTTACAAAAACAAGAGAGGTTGAGTTCATACCAGCTTTTCTCATCTCAATTAGTTTATCATATATCGTCATTATTGCCTTTCACTCGCACGACCGAATGGTGTGGATAATAATAATAGTGCACGTGCATTGGACTAAGCTGGAATCTGCAAGCATTTAATACAAGAGAGAAGACAAAGTAATATGGCTCGAGGTTAAATTAACAATAAAGCATATGAGAGCCACTAAGCATTTTCAATCATGGTCTTCTCCTCTTGACCCCAAAGAAAGAAAAGAAACTATTTACACGGGAAAGCTCCCAACAAGTAAAAGAGAACGAGAAATCCTTTTGGGTTTTATTTTAATTATTACTACTATAGGCATGGAAAGCAAACTAGCTAAAAGCTACAACAATTTTTTGTTTTTCTTAAGGTTTTTTCTAACACACAAGAAAAAGACTTAAGAAAAGAATTGAAACTAGCATGGATAGTACAATGAAAGAGTGTGAGCACCGACAACTAGAATAAGTGTGTGAACATGAATGTAATGTTGGTGATAAACACGTACTCCCCCAAGCTTGGGCTTTTGGCCTAAGTTGGTCTATGGCCAAAATTGGCCTGATGGATATCCAAAGTCGTAGTTGGAGTTGTACTGAGATGCAGCGGCTACTGCTTGGCGAGCTGCATCTTGGAGATGAGTTGCTCTCATTGTCTCCTTATACTCATTTGCCTCCTCCCTGGTTATAATATATCTCCCTTTTGCCTGAAAGTCAAAGAAGGTAGGAGCAGGGAGAGCAATATGGACAGTGTGATGCTTGTCAAAGATTAGTCGATACTGGAGGGATTATTCATCCCTCTCTACAAACTGATGGCTAACCATAGCATTATAATCTAAATAGACAGGTGGTAATAGTGCATCATTTCCATGTATAGGCACACCAAGACGATTGGCTATGCGAGTGGCATAAATCCCACCAAATAAATCTCCATTTAAACCATTATGATGTAGCCTACGTGCAACAATGGCTCCCTAGTTATATTGTCTATCTCCTAACATAGCACTATTGAGAAAACTAAGATCCAGAACACACATGTGGCAAGCCTCATCTTTACCGTTAATGCATCTACCAATGAAGAGAGCAAAATAATGTATGGCAGGAAAATGAATGCTCCCTATGGTAGCTTGTGTGATCTCTCTAGATTCCCCCACAGTGATACTAGCAAGGATGTCTTTATATTCAGATTTGCGAGGTTCACTAATATTGCCCCACTGCGGGAGCTTACAAGCATCATTAAAATCTTCCAGGTCCATGGTATAAGATTTATCATAAAGATTAAACAAGACATTGTGAGAATTACGTAAAGATGTAAATTTAAATCTTCTCACAAAGGTATCAGTTAAGTAATGGTACCGAGGGCACTTATCTAGCATGAAGCCCTCGAGGTCAGCATTACGCACATATGCGTCAAACTCCTCCTTAATGCCTGCCCGAACCATAAAGTCCTCTGACGGCCATTCGCAGGGCCGCACTTGAGCTTCCCTCGGTAAGTCATCGTCCGGCTCACGCATCGCGAGCCTTGGTCCTTGCTTCCTTGAGGAACCACCTTGGACGATTTTCCTATGCATTTTTCTGAAATTTTTAGTAACTCAAAATAAAAATGAACCAAACTCAACAAGATTTATAGCAACTACTCCTATAAGTGCCTAGAGACTATATCATGCATTAGAAATACTTGGGACCAAAGAAATTTGACATGCAAGCTCAAGAACAAGGTCACCACAGCAGCAAAATTTTGCAATAAATAAAGCACTAGAACAAAAAATAATTGGACCAATGGAGGAGTCACATACCAAGGAACAATCTCCCCAAACAGTTTTGTGAATGGAGCTTTGAGCAAGGAGATCAAAAATGGCAGCAAGATGAGCTAGAACTCATGCTTGAGCTGGATAGTGATTTTTTTGGGAGGAAGAAGGGGTGTGTGGGTGCAGGAATAAGTGGAGGGGGGCCACGTGGGGCCCACGAGGCAGGGAAGCGCGCCTAGTGAGGGTGGGCGCGCCCTGGACCCTCGTGGCGAGGTGCTGGCTCCCCCTGCTGTGTTCTCTGTACCAAATATTCTCAAATATTCTAGAAAAAAATCATATTTCATTTTCAGGGCATTTGGAGAACTTTTATTTTTGGGGTATTTTTTATTGCACGGATAAGTCTGGAAACAGATAGAAAATACTATTTTTGCTTTATTTAATCTAATTAACAGAAAGTAAAGGGAGGGTACAAAAGGTTGTGCTATCTAGATTCACCCATCTCATGCTCATCAAAAGGAGTCCATTAACAAGGTTGATCAAGTCTTGTTAATAAAATCTTTCCGAATAACATGAAATCGGAGAATTTTCGAATAGCACTAGGTTACCTCAATGGGGGTATGTATGTCCCTAACAATAAGAATATCATATGTCTTCTTGACAGTAGGAAGAGGAAATTCAAAACCTCCAATAGTAATAGTTGAAAATTTTCTAATAGAATTGATACTGTGGACCTGAGGTTGTTTCCTCGGAAAGTGTACCGTATGCTTATTACCATTGACATGAAAAGTGACATTGCCTTTGTTGCAATCAATAACAGCCCCTGCAGTATTCAAAAAGGGTCTACCGAGGATAATAGACATACTATCGTCCTCGGGAATATCAAGGATAACAAAGTCCGTTAGAATAGTAACATTTGCAACCACAACAGGCACATCCTCACAAATACCGACATGTATAGCAGTTGATTTATCGGCCATTTGCAAAGATATTTCAGTAGGTGTCAACTTACTCAAGTCAAGTCTACGATATAAAGAGAGAGGCATAACACTAACACCGGCTCCAAGATCACACAAAGCAGTTTTAACATAGTTTCCTTTGATGGAGCAAGGTATAGTAGCTACTCCTGGATCTCCTAGTTTCTTAGGTACTCCACCTTTAAAAGTGTAATTGGCAAGCATGGTGGAAATTTCAACTTCATGTATCTTTTTTTTATTGGTGATAATATCTTTCATGTACTTAGCATAAGGATTTGTTTTAAGCATATCAGTCAAACGCATACGCAAAAAGATAGGTCTAATCATTTCAGCAAAGCGCTCAAAATCCTCATCATCCTTTTTCTTGGATGGTTTAGGAGGAAAAGGCATGGGTTTATGAACCCATGGTTCTCTTTATTTGCCGTGCTTCCTAGCAACAAAGTCTCTCTTATCATAACGTTGATTCTTTGATTGTGGGTTATCAAAATCAACAGCAGGTTCAATCTCTACATCATTATCATTGCTAGGTTGAGCATCATCATGAACATCATCATTAACATTATCACTAGGTTCATGTTCATTACCAGATTGTGTCTCAGCATCAGAAACAGAGATATCATTGGGATTCTCAGGTGTGTCAGCTACAGGTTCACTAGAAGCATGCAAAGTCCTATCATTTTTCTTTTTCTTCTACTTAGAAGAATTAGGTGCATCTAAATTAGCTCTCTGAGAATATTGCTCAATTTTCTTAGGGTGGCCCTCAGGATACAAAGGTTCCCGAGTCACTTTACCCCCTCTAGTTGCAACTCTAACATCATAGTCATTATTATTACTATTTAATTCATTGAGCAAATCATTCCGAGCCTTAAGTACTTGTTCTACTTGAGTGGTAACCATAGAAGCATGTTTACTAATGAGTTTCAATTCACCTTTAACTCTAGACAAATAATCACTCAAGCATTCAATCATATAAGCATTACGTTGCAATTGTCTACTAACATAAGCATTGAAGTTTTCTTGTTTCACAATAAAATTATCAAACTCATCTAAGCATTGGCTAGCAGACTTATAACGAGGAATATCACCTTCATCAAATCTATAGAGAAATTTACCTTTACGACCTATGTCGGGTTATCAATACCATGTATTTCTTCAATAGGTGGTAAATTCTTAACATCTTCAGCTTTAATACCTTTTTCTTTCATTGACCAACATATTATTCAATAGTAATTCAACTTGATCAACTGTTCTTTCCCTGAAAACACAACCAGCACAACTATCCAGGTGGTCTCTGGAAGCATCGGTTAGTCCATTATAAAAGACATCAAGTATTTCATTCCTCTGAAGAGGATGATCAGGCAAAGCATTAAGTAATTGGAGAAGCCTCCCCAAGCTTGTGGGAGACTCTCTTCTTCAATGTGCACAAAGTTATATATTTCTCGTAAGACAACTTGTTTCTTATGAGCGGGAAAATATTTAGCATAGAAGTAATAAATCATATCCTGGGGACTATGCACACAACCAGGATCAAGAGAATTAAACCATGTCTTAGCATCACCCTTTAACGAGAACGGAAATAACTTAAGGATATAGTAATAGCGAATATTTTCCTCGTTGGTGAACAGGGTAGCTATATCATTCAACTCAGTAAGATGTGCCACAACAGTTTCAGATTCATAGCCATGGAAAGGATCCGATTCAACCAAAGTAATTAACTCAGGATCAACAGAGAAATCATAATCCTTATCAGTAACAAAGATAGGTGAAGTAGCAAAAGCAGGGTCATATTTCATTCTAGCTTTCAAAAACTTTTCTTTCAGCTTAGCTAATAATTTCTTAAGATCATATCTATTGTTGCAAGCAAGAAAGTCTCTAGCATTTCTTCATCCATAACATAACCCTCAGGAATAACAGGCAATTCATATCTAGGGGTAGAATCTTCATCATCACTTTCATAAATATTATCAATTTCAATATTTGCATTCTCCTTAAACTTAGCAATTTGTTCATCTAGAAATTCACCTAGTGGCACAGTATTATCAGGCATAGAAGTAGTTTCATCATACATAGCAGAAGTGGCATCATCAAGAACATGCGACATATCAGATTCAATAGCTGGAGTAGGTGTCGTAAATTTGCTCATAACAGAGGGTGAATCAAGTGCAGAGCTGGATGGCAGTTCCTTACCTCCCCTCGTAGTTGAGGGAAAGATCTTGGTTTTTGAGTCCTTCAAATTCTTCATAGTGATCAATAGATATAAATCCCAAGTGACTTAAAGAATATAGCTATGCTCCTCGGCAACGGCGCCAGAAAATAGTCTTGATAACCCAGAAGTGTAGGGGATCGCAACAGTTTTCGAGGCTAAAGTATCCAACCCAAATTTATTGATTTGACACAAGGGGAGCCAAAGAATACTCTTATGTATTAGCAGCTGAGTTGTCAATTCAACCAAACCCGGAAACTTAGTATCTGCAACAAGTTAATTTAGTAGCAAGGTAATATGGAAGTAACGGTAACGACAATACAAGTAACGATAGTGTTTTTGTAGTTTTTGTAACAGTAGCAGCGGAAAAGTAAATAAGCAACAAGCAATATGTGAAAAGCTCGTTGGCATTGGATCGGTGATGGAGAATTATGTCAGATGCGATTCCTCATGTAATAGTTATAACCTAGGGTGACACAGAACTAGCTCCAGCTCATCAATGTAATGTAGGCATGTATTCCGAATATAGTCATACGTGCTTATGGAAAAGAACTTGCATGCCATCTTTTGTCCTACCCTCCCGTGGCAACGGGGTCCTATTGGTAACTAAGGGATATTATGGCCTCCTTTTAATAGAGTATCAGACCAAAGCATTAACACATAGTGAATACATGAACTCCTCAAACTACGATCATCACCGGGAGTGGTCCCGACTATTGTCACTTCGGGGTTGCCGGATCATAACACATAGTAGGTGACTATTGACTTGCAAGATAGGATCAAGAACACACATATATTCATGAAAACATAATAGGTTCATATGTGAAATCATGGCCATCGGGCACTAGTGACAAGCATTAAGCATGGCAAAGTCATAGCAACATCAGTCTTAGAACATAGTGGATACTAGGGATCAAACCCTAACAAAACTAACTCGATTACATGGTAAATCTCATCCAACCCATAACCGTCCAGCAAGCCTACGATGGGATTACTCACGCACGACAGTGATCATCATGGAATTGGTGATGGAGGAAGGTTGATGATGATGATGGCGACTATCTCCCCTCTCCGGAGCCCCGAACGGACTCCAGATCAGCCCTCTCGAGAGAGATTAGGGCTTGGCGGCGGCTCCGTATCGTAAAACGCGATAATTCTTCATCTCTGTTTTTTTTCTCCTCGAAAGTGAATATATGGAATCGGGGTAGGCATCGGTGGAGTAGCAGGGGGCCCACGAGGCAGGGGGCGCGCCCAGGGGGAGGGGGCGCGCCCCCACCCTGATACGTCCAAAACGTATCTATAATTTCTGCTTGCTCCATGCCTCTTTTGGGTGATATTGCTATGATATTTATACACTTCCATACACTTTTGATCATATTTGGACTAACCTATTAACTCAGTGCACCCGAGTGCCAGTTTCTGTTTTCGGCTGTTTTTGTATTTCAGGTTTTCCCATTACGAGAACTGCCAGAAAAATCCCGGAAAAATTATATAAAAAATCAGCGTTCCAGAAGCTTCCCGGCACCCGAAGTACAGCCGGAGGGGGGCCAACAGGGCTCCAGGCGCCCTGGTGGCGCGGCCCCCCTCCTGGCCGCGCCGGGGGGCGCCTGGGCCCCCCAAGCCTCCGCTGATGCCCCCCTTTGGCATATATTTATATCGTCTCCCGAAACCATCGAGATGGGAACCCTTTTTCGCGATCTCATCTCTGTTCCGCCGCCGCCGCGCTTCCAAGATCGGGAGCACCAGGAGAACTCTTCCCTACACCCTGCCGGAGGGGAGGATCACCACCGGGAGCTTCTCCACCACCATGGACGCCTCCCGGATGAGTTGTGAGTAGTCTCCCTTGGACCATGGGTCCATGACCAGTAGCTATGTGATGTTCTCCTCCCGTTCTTGTGCTTCACTAATTAGTCCTCGTGAGCTGCCCTACATGATCGAGGCACATATGTAATCCTTATGCTGTTGCTATGATGAGTTTGCTGGGATCCAATGGATTGTGAGATTATGTTCAGATTGTGTTTGAGTAATATATTTGATTCACCTCTTTTATATTTATGTTCGTAAGTAATTCTTGCATGTTCTCCGTTGTTATTTATTGCTTTGGCCAAGTAGTAGGTAGTGACTCCAAGAGGGAACGTTATGCTTGATTGTGGGTTCATGCCCCTCGATGACTAGCTTGAGTGACAGAAACATGAGTCTAGGGGATGTGCTGTTGCCACAAGGGGGAAAACAATGGTGCTTGTGCCCGCGGGTGCAAGGACTGTTTACTTTACGCAAAGTTCTTTTAATGCAGTTGTCTGTTGCTTTGAGTTTACACTATGGGTGGGACTCGCAACTTAATACCAGCGAGATGTTCTGGATAGATATCTCAAGGTGGATGATTAGTAGTAGACGCAGATGGATTTCAGTCTACTTGCCTTGGCGTACCGCCCATGCTTTGAACCTCTACCTTTCTTGCAACTTAGTCAGCATTGGTTTGCGCACATGTCCTGTCAATTGCCCAGCTGTAATTCGTTTACCTCACATAGCTGTTTTATCGTCTTTTGGGAGAGAGACATCACTAGTGAACATCATGGGACTCCGGTCCATATTACCATCATTGATCACATCTGCTATTTACTTTCCACTTTTTACTTACTATTGCAATTATACCTATCACTATTATCACTTGTGTTTGATCCTTTGTAAACTACAAGGCCGGAGGGATTGATAACCTCTCTGTACTCGTTGGGAGCAAAGTTATTTGTATCTGTGTGCAGGTCCACGTTGATTGCTAATATCTGGCGCCATTAGCAGTTGACACCTTCTTGTTGAAACTGGGAGTCTCAGGGGAAATCGATCCTTGGTAGCTTTGCCAAGGGAAAACTTCCGCTACACTGCATCTCAAACCTTCCACTTGGGGTAACCAACGAGGGGCGAGAAGCCATCAAGCAAAGTTTTCTGGCGCCGTTGCCGGGGACTCCACTCTTCAAGATAGGGGAGTTGCACGCTATCTTTTATCTTTGCTTTTTAGTCTTGTTAGTTTACCTTTCAGTTTTCTTTATGTCTTTTCACTAGTTTTGCTTAATGGAAAACAACAAAAATATGAGAGAGCTTTATAAGCTCTACCTTGCTTTGGGACATGATGTGTTTGAAGAGAAAATTAAAAAAACCTATTGAACTTTATTATTGGCATAACAATCATGATGGTGGTGATGTTATTAGTATGCTTTCTTTGAATATCAATATTGCTAATGACATGGAAAGCTCTAAGCTTGGGGATGACACGTTTGATGAACATGATATTTTTAGTCCCCCAACTTTTGAAGAGAAAATTTACTTTGATGATTACAATGATGAATATGATGTTTTCAGTCCACCTACTATTGAGGATAAAATTTATTATGATTATGATATACCTCCTAAATACAATGATTACCATGATGGTTATGATTGCTTTACTCTCACTATCCCTAATAAGAAAGATTTTGCTTATATGAAGAGTAATGATACCTTTTTGCATGTGGATCATGGTAACAATGCTTTATGTGATGCTTATATTGTTGAGTTTATTCGTGATCCCACTGATAATTATTATGAGAAGGGAACATATGCTTATAGATATTTCAATAATATCAAGTTCCCTCTCTTTATGTTGAAGGTTTTGAAGCTGCACTTGTTTTGTCTTCCTATGCTTATTGCTTTGTGCTTCAATGAATTATTGTATTGCAATATTCCTATGCATAGGAAGCATGTTAGGCTTAAATGTGTTTGGTATTTGCTTCTTGATGCTCTATTTTGTTCTTCAACTCTTATTCCTACAAGAGCATCATTAAAGTCTTAAGCCTATCTTTATGGCTATAAAGAAAGAGCTCTACGGAGACAACCCTTGTTATCTCTGCTTTCAGTTTGTTCTTTCAGTTTTAGTGGTCTTGATGTTTGTTACTACAGTAGCATCATCATTGTATCTTTGCTTTTCAATTTTGTGCCAAGTGTAGCCTCTGATTGCAAGAAAGTTCAAAAGTTGTGATGTGCTGTCCAGGAAACAGATTCTGTCCTTGGATAGAAAAATTCGTATAAAATCACCAAATCATCTTTTTGGTCTGATTTTTTTGACAGCGTGCTCTATATAATTGTCTTTCGTGCGTCTGTTCTGAGTTTTTTGATTAGAGTTGCAGAAGTGCCCCGAAAAAATCATTTACTACCTGCTGTTCTGTTTTTCACAGATTCTGTCCTGTTTTGCCTTTCCTTCATTTTGCAAACATAGAGCTTGCTTTTTCTTTGCAAAAACCTTTTGGCAATCTTGAGAAACAGTAGGCCTTCAAGAATATCTTTATTTCCAGCAAGGAACAATTATTTTATTAAGGGTACTAACCTCGCTAATCAGATTATGATGAGTTATGTATGAAGGGAGTTTTCAAGTGTGCGAGGGAAGATGATAAAAAGATCCAGGAGTGTCAAACGCTCAAGCTTGGGGATGCCCCCATGCACCCCCAAGAAATATTCAAGGAGACTCAAGCTTCTAAGCTTGGGGATGCCCCCGTGCATCCCCTTCTCCATCAACATTATTAGTTCGTCTTTCGTTCCGCTATATTTTTATCACTTCATGTGTTATGTGCTATGCTTGGAGCGTCTTGCTTTTAGTTTCCTTTTTAGTTTTCTTTAGATTTTCATAACGAGTTGGAACTCAGCTTTCTTTATGTGGGAGAGAAACACGCTCCACTTCTACCTAGAACATAACATAGAATTTTCATGTCTATCTTTGCTATGTGTGTTCTTTGTCTTTCAATAGCTACTGTCATGTTTAGCTCTTAACTTTCATGCTTATCTTTTTAAAGAGCTTTCGTTTAGTTGGTTGCTTGAACTCTCTTTAGTTATCATGCTTATCTTATTAAGAGAGTTTGCTTCTGTTGCATTGGTTGGTATGTCTATGATAAAGATGCTACGTGCATAATGGTGCTTAGTAGTTCATGTTTTCTTATGGTTAGTCTCAAATAGCTGGGGGGTTCCCAATGTGTTATTGGAGTACCAACATGATTTGTTTGCTTATGATGTGGTATGGTTTAGTAATATCTTCCTTCAAAGAATTTATTTTGATTGACTTGGCGTATGCTCACGCATATTTAAGACTGTAAAGAAAGTCTGTCAAGCCTTGATGATCTTTTGTTTCTGAGTAGCGATATAACTTCCATGCCTGATTCAATGTTGCTTTGTCGCTCTGCATGATTATGACCGTCATTGCTCTCTTAGTTGGTCGCTCCCAGTCTTTTGCTAACCTTCGCCTGTACTAAGCGGACTGACTGCTTGTGCATCCAAATTCTTGTAAACCAGTTATGCCATATGAGTCCACCAGACCTTCCTACATGGTAT
Source organism: Secale cereale (assembly GCA_902687465.1). Taxonomy (NCBI): domain Eukaryota; kingdom Viridiplantae; phylum Streptophyta; class Magnoliopsida; order Poales; family Poaceae; genus Secale; species Secale cereale. The sequence goes on from LR738714.1 coordinate 563,352,429, forward strand.
TTACCTGCCATTCCTAACGGAGACTTGCATGTACCATCTCGAAATTATTCAAAGAAAAATGCATTCCTATTTTGTGCCTCTGTTTTAAGTTCATGAGGAAGTAGTAGTTAATTCATGATCTTTTTAAGTTGGACAAGCTTCACCCCGGGATTGCATGTATAATGTGCAAACCCATAATACGAGAAGGAACTGGCATTGAGTGCGCTCGGCTCAAAAATAATATAACAAACAAACCCTCCTTCACGCTTTGTTCATGAGAAATCAGTAAACTTTGGCAGTGATAAACAAAGGAGATTAAGAGGATGTGATCGTCATCATTCGGGAGCCGTTCCTCGAAACTTGTCCATCTCAAGAAGTGATTGAGTTGTCTGCTAGCATTCGTTGACGGAACATGCCGTATCAAAAAAATAATTATTACCTCTGTTTTTAAAACCAAGAGCTCTGGTACATGTTTTGTCTTTGTTTTCGACTACGGGTTTTCAACCTTGCCAACAAAAGCCACGGTTCGAGAGTCTCCACCTTCTTTTAAAAGTACCAACTACTGAGAGCATGATTGTCATTCTGAGTGTAATGTGCATTGTCCCAAAGTAGCATTGTCTTTTGCATGATTGTGATATCATTTATTTTGAAATCATTGTATCTAGTCATCACTTAAACCTTGGAGGTGCCCCTGCATTTATGTTTTGCTTCACTAAAGGGGGCAAGCGAGATATCACTTTATCATATTTGCACACCATGCTCATTACAAATCTATTTGATGTTTCAGTATCATGTTGTAAAACTTTCAGTTCTTTGTGATTTTCTCATGAGGCAACTTAATTACTACAGATTCATTGTCTCAGTAAGCTTTTGTCATATGACTATGAAAAAGTCCTATATGGTTAATAGCATGTCACCACAGAAATTATTCTTGTTATCATTTACCTACTCGAGGACGAGCAGGAATTAAGCTTGGGGATGTTGATACATCCAAAACGTATCTATAATTTCTGCTTGCTCCATGCCTCTTTTGGGTGATATTGCTATGATATTTATACACTTCCATACACTTTTGATCATATTTGGACTAACCTATTAAATCAGTGCACCCCAGTGCCAGTTTCTGTTTTCGGCTGTTTTTGTATTTCAGGTTTTCCCATTACGAGAACTGCCAGAAAAATCCCGGAAAAATTATATAAAAAATCAGCGTTCCAGAAGCTTCCCGACACCCGAAGTACAGCCGGAGGGGGGCCACCAGGGCTCCAGGCGCCCTCGTGGCGCGACCCCCCTCATGGCCGCGCCGGGGGGGCGCCTGGGCCCCCTAGGCCTTCGCTGATGCCCCCCTTTGGCATATATTTATATCGTCTCCCGAAACCCTCGAGACGGGAATCCTTTTTCGCGATCTCATCTCTGTTCCACCGCCGCCGCGCTTCCAAGATCGGGAGCACCAGGAGAACTCTTCCAGGCACCCTGCCGGAGGGGAGGATCACCACCGAGAGCTTCTCCACCACCATGGACGCCTCCCGGATGAGTTGTGAGTAGTCTCCCTTGGACCATGGGTCCATGACCAGTAGCTATGTGATGTTCTCCTCCCGTTCTTGTGCTTCACTAATTAGTCCTCGTGAGCTGCCCTACATGATCGAGGCACATATGTAATCCTTATGCTGTTGCTATGATGAGTTTGCTGGGATCCGATGGATTGTGAGATTATGTTCAGATTGTGTTTGAGTAATATATTTGATTCACCTCTTTTATATTTATGTCCGTAAGTAATTCTTGCATGTTCTCCGTTGTTATTTATTGCTTTGGCCAAGTAGTAGGTAGTGACTCCAAGAGGGAACGTTATGCTTGATTGTGGGTTCATGCCCCTCGATGACTAGCTTGAGTGACAGAAACATGAGTCTAGGGGATGTGCTGTTGCCACAAGGGGGAAAACAACGGTGCTTGTGCCCGCGGGTGCAAGGACTGTTTACTTTACGCAAAGTTCTTTTAATGCAGTTGTCTGTTGCTTTGAGTTTACACTATGGGTGGGACTCGCAACTTAATACCAGCGAGATGTTCTGGATAGATATCTCAAGGTGGATGATTAGTAGTAGATGCAGATGGATTTCGGTCTACTTGCCTTGGCGTACCACCCATGCTTTGAACCTCTACCTTTCTTGCAACTTAGTCAGCATTGGTTTGCACACATGGTCCTGTCAATTGCCCAGCTGTAATTCGTTTACCTCACATAGCTGTTTTATCGTCTTTTGGGAGAGAGACATCACTAGTGAACATCATGGGACTCCGGTCCATATTACCATCATTGATCACATCCGCTATTTACTTTCCGCTTTTTACTTACTATTGCAATTATACCTATCACTATTATCACTTGTGTTTGATCCTTTGTAAACTACAAGGCCGGAGGGATTGACAACCTCTCTGTACTCGTTGGGAGCAAAGTTATTTGTATCTGTGTGCAGGTCCACGTTGATTGCTAATATCTGGCGCCATTAGCAGTTGACACCTTCTTGTTGAAATTGGGAGTCTCAGGGGAAATCGATCCTTGGTATCTTTGCCAAGGGAAAACTACCGCTACACTGCATCTCAAACCTTCCACTTGGGGTAACCAACGAGGGGCGAGAAGCCATCACACCCTCGTGGACAGGGTGTGGCCCCCTGGCTTGGTTCTTTTTTTGACCATGAAGACTGCAAGGCTTACACCTCACATCATTTTATTGAAAAAATAAGTGCAAGTATATACAACCTTCCGAGGAGGGAAGGGGGGAGGGGCTATACTATAAAAGAGAAAACCTACTACTTACATAGCTACGGGCAGAAATAGAGTTCAGGGGGAAGAAAATCTATCCATTTGAGGAGTGCATCTATGAATCTGGCTTTGATCCTGTGAGAGATCATGGTGATGTCATGGGAGAAGCCATCTCTCCACTGTCTGAAGGTTGGGGGAATGTGTCTGAAGGCTTTATCATTTCTGACTTTCCAAATATTCCACCATGCCAAGAAGACCACCTCTGTAAAGAAAGGCTGACCAAAATCTCTTCTAGCTTGTTTAGCAATTTGATACATATCTGAACTGCCAATCCATTCAATCTGCAAGTAATTCCAAACTCTCACACTAAAGTTGCATTGGAAGAACAGGTGATTCCTGTCCTCTAGTGTTGCTGTAGGGCAAAGCACACATTGTGGTCCATCATTGATCTTCCAGTGTCTGCGTTGCAACATGTCTTTGGTATTGATCCTGTCCATAATGACCAACCAGGCAAACATCTTTATAGACATGGTACAAGAGCTCTTCCAAATCCAACCAAGTAGTAGGTTAGCTACCATTGGTTGATGCACATGTATATAGAACTTCTTGGCTGTATACTCAGAAGCCTTTCCATGCTTCTAGAGCCATGTATCTGGAATCTCTTGGTTAAGATGCACAATGGATAATAGTGTGGAAAGAGCCAACATTTCATCATGGGCCATCTGAGATAGTGGAAGGGAAAACAACTCTTGAATGTCCTCAGTCATAAAGTAATCCCTGACTGATATAGATTTATCAGAGCAGAAAGAGTGCAGCCTTGGAAATCTATCCCTCAAAGGTATAACATTGTTATCCAATTCCCAGCTATCATACCAAAACAGTGCAGTGTCTCTTGAGTTCACCTTTATCATTGTTACTGCTCTGAACTTATCCATTAACTTGGACACATCCTTCCACCAAAAAGAACCACATAGAGTAGTGTCGTGTGGGACCCTATGAAAGTAATAAGAGTCCCAGATCAAGTTTACCCAGGGTATATCTGCTTTATTGTAAAATTTGCTCAGGTGTTTCATGAGGAGGGCTTCATTCTGCAATCCAAGATTCAGGATACCAAGCCCCCCCTTGAATTTAGGCCTACAAAGTAAAGGCCAAGCAGCCAGAGAAGGGCCCTTCTCTTGGCCATACTTTCTCCATAGGCATTGCCTCTGTATTCTCTCCAATTGTTTCAGAATTCCAGCAGGTAATGAGAGGCTGCAGAGGAAATATATTGGCAAAGAGGAGATAACAGAGTTAACCAGTTGCAACCTGCTTCCTTGTGGTAAGAACCATGAGCTAGCAGTGAGCCTTCTCTCCATACAATCAACCAGGGGCATTAAGTCAACAATCTTAGGTCTCGTGGTGCCCACTGGTAGGCCCAAGTATGTGAATGACATTGATCCCAACTTACATCCAAGTAGATTTGCTAAAGCTGAGGCTGAGCTGTCATCAGTATGAATAGGGTACATTGAGGACTTGTGGTAGTTGATCTGAAGGCCAGTGGCTATGGCAAAGGAATCCAAAACCTTTCTTAGTGCAAGCAGTTGTGATTCCTCTGCTGGAATAAACAGTAGGGTGTCATCAGCATAATGCACTATGGGAAAATCAGGATCATGAGTTGGAATGGGCAGGTTGATGTCTCCTTGGCACAGTAGATTATTTATCATTGTTTGCAGAAGGTCAGCAGCTATAACAAAAAGCAATGGGGACATTGGATCACCTTGTTTAACCCCACACTTACATTTGAAGTGCTTACCAGGCACTCCATTAAGTAAGACTGTGGATGTGCCAGAAGATAGTAGCTCCTTAACCCAACCTATCCACTTTGGAGTGAAGCCTTTAGCCTGTAGGATGCTGATCACTGCCTCATGCTGTATTGAGTCAAAAGCCTTTTCAAAGTCCAACTTAAGCAATATAATTGACCTCCTAGACTGATTACATTGATGGATGTATTCAAAAGTCCAGGCCAAACAATCCTGTATTGTTCTAGTTTTTATAAACCCATATTGGTTCTTGTGGATGCAGTCAATAATCATTTCCTGAAACCTGTTGGCAGCCAGTTTGGTTAAGAATTTTAGGCCCACACTAGTGAGAGAGATAGGCCTGAAATCACTAGTAGTCTCAGGTGAGTTCTTCTTGGGAACTAGTGTGATGAAAGCATCATTGAGTTTCTCCAGCCTGACTGTACCTGCATGGAATTCATGAACCAGAGTGATGAAATCCTGAGAGACAATTGGCCAACAACGCTTGAGGAAGAGTCCATTGAAACCATCAGGTCCAGGCGCCTTATCAATGGGCATCTCTTTGATAACCTTTTCAATCTCTGAGGCAGTGAAAGGTTTAGTCAAAACCTCTAGACCAGGAACTTATTTAAGAAGAGACAAGATTTCATCACCCAACACTATGGGTTTTACTGTTCCCATTCTTTTTTTGAACACCTGCAAGAATTCAGCTGCCATGTCATCATGATTAGCCGTTGATGTCCCATCCTGCAACAGTAAATTTGCTATGGCATTTTTCCTGTGCCTCTCAGTTGCCATAGCTTGAAAAAATTTGGTGTTGTCCTCTCCCACCTTTATATATCTGATAGTGCACCTTTTCTTCCAATATAAGAATTGAAGGTGCAGAAGGTGTTCATGGTGCAACTTGACCAACTTTCTGAAGTTTCTCTCAGGCACTGAGAGGGGTCTGATCTCCTCAAGGTCATCAAACCATAGAATTACCCAATTGGTCTTTAGGAGCAATTTTTTAATATGTGAGAGCCCTTTCTGCCATTTCTTGAGGGAAAATCTCAAGGACTTCAACTTGTCAACTATTATTGCAGACATATGTGACTTTGTTGATTTCCTTTGCCAAACTTCCTTAACACATTCCATGAAGCCAGGCTGTTCAACCCAAAAATTCTCAAATCTAAAAATATGTGCCTTGGGGATATTGGTGCAAATAGAAATGAGGCAAGGTACATGATCAGAAGTGGTTTTGGCAAGTGGTGTGACCTGTGTCATTGGGTACCGAAGGATCCAATTGGCAGAAGTGAAAACCCAATCAAGCTGCTCAAGCAGTGGTGAACTTTGCATATTTGACCATGTAAACTTTCTTCCTTTTAGGGGTAATTCAAGGAGACCCAGATGCCCAATTATTTCATTAAAGATAAAGATATCATTAATGTCTCCTCCAGGAAGATTTCTATTATGCAATGACCTTATGAAATTGAAATCCCCCATGAGCATCCAGTTGGCATCAGGGTCAATATCAAGGTTATACAACCATGCTACAAAAGCGTCTCTCATTACACCCTAACAAGGCCCATAAACATTCACTAACGTCCATGTTTCATTGTTATGAACCGAAGCAAATTTGACAATAATTCCATATGATTCAATTTGAAGTAACGTGCCAGTGAACATGTCAGAGCGCCAAATAGTGAGGATACCCCCAGAGGCACCATTGGAGGGCGATTCAATGAAATGATCAAAGCAGGGGGGCAAATCTTTTTTATGAGAGCACGGTCAGCGTTCTGTAATTTGGTTTCTTGTAAGCAAACTACAACACATTTGCTATTGACCACCTTTTCTCTGACTGCACGTTGACGGGCCTCAGAGTTGAGTCCTCTCACATTCCAACACAAAACATTCCAGCTACGGGTATCGAAATTACTCATTATATAAACGAGATAAGTAATAAGATAGACACATGGTACATAGTACCATGGTAGGTTCAACAATAGCCAACTCTAGAGCTCCCTCCACATAGTTTGTAGCATAACAGAAGGAACCAAAAGGATAAACATCCCTTTTAAAAGGCATGTAGCGATCATAGGTTTGTGACATCAACATCAATCATCCTTTGGCGACGAGGAATCCACCTGGGGATCAGCCATAAGCTTTTCCACCGTCAGAAGGGCAGGATCCTTCTCTAGCTCGGCCCCAGCCGCTTGCAGAACCTTAATTGGGGTATAAGGTGGAACTTCAGCATCTTCATGGGGCTTCTCCTGGTCCACATCAGCCGCATTGACAGCGTCAGCAATTGGCTTGGATCAAGGACGCTTCTTCCTAGGCTGGGAAACAAGATGCTCAAAGACATCATTCTTGGACCCATTAAGCCTGACAGAGCTTCTCGTGCATCTTCTGATAGCAGTGTCCACCACAGGAACACCCTTGCGTTTCTTCAGTTTTGACGCGCTAGGTGCCCTGTCTGCTTGTGCAGTGAATATCAGAGACTTGGAAGATTCCTCCAGTGTAGGGAAAAGAGCGCGCGCCACCGGACGTCTTGCCGGGGAAGAAGATACCAGAGGTGGCAATTGATCCTGTTGCATTATTAGAGAGGATGTTCCAGCGTCAGCATCAAAGACAATGGACCAGTTCTTCTTAGGATAAATGATGGTGCCCATGGGTTTGAAGAGCAGAGTGTTGGAAATATGCCCTAGAGGCAATAATAAAAAGGATTATTATTATATTTCCTTGTTCATGATAATTGTCTGTTATTCATGCTTGAATTGTATTGTGCGGAAACAATGATACATGTGTGAATACATAGACCACAACGTGTCCCTGGTAAGCCTCTAGTTACTAGCTCGTTGATCAACAGATGGTCACGGTTTCCTGACCATGGACATAGGATGTCATTGATAACGGGATCACATCATTAGGAGAATGATGTGATGGACAAGACCCAATCCTGAGCCTAGCACGAGATCGTATAGTTCGTAATGCTTAAGCTTTTCCAGTGTCAAGTATTTGTTCCTTAGACCATGAGGTTGTGCAACTCCCGGATACCGTAGGAATACTTTGGGTGTGCCAAACGTCACAACGTAACTGGGTGGCTATAAAGGTACGCAACGGGTATCTCCGAAAGTGTCTGTTGAGTTGGTACGAACCAAGACTGGGATATTGTCACTCCGTATGATGGAGAGGTATCTCTGGGCCCACTCGGTAAGACATCATCATAATGAGCTCAAAGTGACTAAGGAGTTAGTCACGGGATGATGAATTACGGATCAAGTAAAGAGACTTGCCATGACGAGATTGAACAAGGTATCGGGCATACCGACGATCGAATCTCAGGCAAGTACCGTACCGATAGACAAAGGGAATAACATACGGGATTGAGTGAATCCTTGACACAGTGGTTCATCCGATGAGATCATCGAGGAACACGTGGGAACCAACATGGGTATCCAGATCCCGCTGTTGGTTATTGACCGGAGAGTCGTCTCGGTCATGTCTGCGTGTCTCCCGAACCCGTAGGGTCTACACACTTAAGGTTCAGTGACGCTAGGGTTGTAGAGATACATGCACACGGGAAACCCGAATGTTGTTCGGAGTCTCGGATGAGATCCCGGACGTCATGAGGAGTTCCGGAATGGTCCGGAGGTAAAGAATGATATATAGGAAGTCCAGTTTCGGCCATCGGGATAGTTCCGGGGGTCACCGGGAGTGTCCCGGGACCATCGGAGGGGTCCCGGGGGTCCACCGGGTGGGGCCACCCATCTCGGAGGGCCCCGTAGGCCGCAAGGGGAAGGGGGCCAGCCCCTGGTGGGCTGGCGCACCCACATGCCCCCCTCCATGCGCCTAGGGTTGAAACCCTAGGGGGTGGGGGCGCCCCCTATGCCTTGGGAGGCAAGTTCTCCCCCCTGGCCGCCGCCCCCCTAGGAGATTGCATCTCCTAGGGCCGGCGCCCCCTGCCCCCCTAT
>LR738714.1:563372005-563411897 GCA_902687465.1 Secale cereale
ACCACCACGCCGTTGTGCTGCTGGATCTCTGACGACTTCTCCTCCCCCCTTGCTGGATCAAGAAGGAGGTGACGTTGCTGTACCGGACGTGTGTTGAACGCGGAGGTGCCGTCCGTTCGACGCTAGATCATCGGTGACGAAGAACGCGAAGAGTACGACTACTTCATCCACGCTTCTTCAAAAGCTTCCGCTCGCGATCTACATAACGGTATGTAGATGCACTCTTACTTGCTCGTTGCTAGATGTCTCCTTAGTTGGATCTTGGTAAAAGCGTAGAATTTTTTTGAATTCTGCTACGTTCCCCAATAGTGGTATCAGAACTAGGTTTTATGCGTAGCATCTTGCACGAGTAGAACACAAAAAGTTGTGGGCGTTTGAGTTTGTTCAACTTTCTTGCCGTTACTAGTCAATCATGATTCGGCGGTATTGTGGGATGAAGCGGCCCGGACCGACTTTACACGTACGCTTACGTGAGACTGGTTCCACCGACAGACATGCACTAGATGCATAAGGTGGCTGGCGGGTGTTTGTCTCTCCTACTTTAGTCGGATCGGATTTGATGAAAAGGGTCCTTATGAAGGGTAAATAGAAATTGACAAATCACGTTGTGGTTTTGGCGTAGGTGAGAAACGTTCTTGCTAGAAATCCTATAGAAGCCACGTAAAACTTGCAACAACAATTAGAGGACGTCTAACTTGTTTTTGCAGCATGTGCTATGTGACGTGGTATGGCCAAAACGAAGATGTGATGAATGATATATGTGATGTATGAGATTGATCATGTTTTTGTAATAGGGAATCACGACTTGCATGTCGATGAACTTGACAACCGGCAGGAGCCATAGGAGTTGTCTTAATTATTGTATGACCTGCGTGTCACTGAATAACGCCATGTAATTACTTTACTTCATTGCTAAACGTTAGCTATAGTAGTAGAAGTAATAGTTGGCGTGACGACTTCTTCAAGACACGATGATGAAGATCATGGTGTCGAGCCGGTGACAAGATGATCATGGTGCCCCAAAGATGGAGATCCAAGGAGCAAGATGATATTGGCCATATCATGTCACTTTAATTGATTGCATGTGATGTTTATCATGTTTATGCATCTTGTTTACTTAGAACGACGGTAGTAAATAAGATGATCTCTCACTAAAAATTTCAAGAATTGTGTTCCCCTAACTGTGCACCGTTGCTAAAGTTCGTTGCTCCGAAGCACCACGTGACGATCGGGTGTGATAGGTTCTAACGTTCGCATACAACGGGTGTAAGACAGATTTACACACGCGATACACTTAGGGTTCACTTGACGAGCCTAGCATGTACAGACATGGCCTCGGAACACGGAAGACCGAAAGGTCGAACACGAGTCGTATAGAAGATACGATCAACATGAAGATGTTCACCGTTGATGACTAGTCCGTCTCACGTGATGATCGGACACGGGCTAGTCGATTCGGATCGTGTATCACTTAGATGACTAGAGAGATGTCATTCTGAGTGGGAGTTCATTAAAATTTGATTAAGATGAACTTAATTATCATGAACTTAGTCTAAATTATTTACAATATCTCTTGTAGATCAAATGGCCCACGCTCCAGTTGCCCTCAACTTCAACGCGTTCCTAGAGAAAACCAAGCTGAAAGACGATGGTAGCAACTATACGGATTGAGTCCGTAACCTGAGGATTATCCTCATAGCTGCCAAGAGAACTTATGTCCTAGAAGCACCGCTAGGTGACGCTCCCGCCCCGGCAAACCAAGACGTTATGAACGCTTGGCAGTCGCGTTGTGATGATTACTCCCTGGTTCAGTGCGGCATGCTTTACAGCTTAGAGTCGGGGCTCCAAAAACGTTTTGAGCACCACGGAGCATATGAGATGTTCGAAGAGCTGAAAATGGTTTTCCAAGCTCATGCCCGAGTCGAGAGATATGATGTCTCCGACGCATTCTACAGCTGTAAGATGGAGGAAAACAGTTCTGTCAGTGAGCACATCATCAAGATTTCTGGATTGCACAACCGCTTGTCTCAGCTGGGAATGAATCTCCCAGATGAAGCGGTCGTTGACAGAATCCTCCAGTCGCTCCCACCAAGCTTCAAGAGCTTCGTGTTGAACTTCAATATGTAGGGGATGGAGAAGTCCATTCCCGAGGTGTAGTCGATGCTGAAATCAGCGGAGGTGGACATCAAGAAAGAACATCAAGTGTTGATGGTCAATAAAACCACTAAGTTCAAGAAAGGCAAGGGTAAGAAGAACTTCAAGAAGGACGGCAAGGGAGTTGCCGCGCCTGGCAAGCCTGTTGTCGGGAAGAAGCCAAAGTATGGACCCAAGCCTGAGACAGAGTGCTTTTATTTCAAGGGAACGGGTCACTGGAAGCGGAACTGCCCCAAATACTTAGTAGACAAGAAGGCCGGCAACGTCAAAGGTATATATGATATACATTTTATTGATGTGTACCTTACCAGCACTCGTAGTAGCTCCTGGGTATTCGATACCGGTGCAGTTGCTCACATTTGTAACTCAAAACAGGAGCTGCGGAATAAACGGAGACTGGCGAAGGATGAGGTGACGATGCGCGTCGGAAATGGTTCCAAGGTCGATGTGATCGCCGTCGGCACGCTGCCTCTACATCTACCCTCGAGATTAGTTTTAAACCTCAATAATTGTTATTTAGTACCAGCTTTGAGCATGAACATTGTTTCTGGATCTCGTCTTATGCGAGATGGCTACTCTTTCAAATCGGAGAATAATGGTTGTTCTATTTATTTTAGAGATATGTTTTATGGTCATGCCCCGTTGGTCAATGGTTTATTTTTGATGAATCTCGAACGTGATGATACACATATTCATAGTGTAGATGCCAAAAGATGTAAAGTTGATAATGATAGTCCCACATACTTGTGGCATTGCCGCCTTGGTCATATTGGTGTCAAATGTATGAAGAAGCTCCATTCAGATGGACTTCTAGAGTCTCTTGATTATGAATCATTTGACACGTGCGAACCATGCCTCTTGGGCAAGATGACCAAGACTCCGTTCTCCGGAACAATGGAGCGAGCGACCAACTTGTTGGAAATCATACATACCGATGTGTGCGCTCCAATGAGTGTTGAGGCTCGCGGAGGCTATCGTTATGTTCTCACCCTCACGGATGACTTGAGTAGATATGGGTATATCTATTTGATGAAACACAAGTCTGAGACCTTTGAAAAGTTCAAGGAATTTCAGAATGAGGTTGAGAATCAACGTGACAGAAAAATAAAGTTCTTGCGATCGGATCGTGGGGGTGAATATTTAAGTCATGAATTTGGCACACACCTTAGGAGCTGTGGAATTGTTTCACAATTGACACCGCCCGGAACACCTCAACGTAACGGTGTGTCCGAACGTCGAAATCGTACTCTGTTCGACATGGTGCGATCTATGATGTCCCTCACCGATTTACCGCTATCTTTTTGGGGTTATGCTTTAGAGACTGCCGCATTCACTTTAAATAGGGCTCCGTCAAAATCCGTTGAGACGACTCCGTATGAACTTTGGTTTGGCAAGAAACCAAAGCTGTCGTTTCTAAAAGTTTGGGGTTGCGATGCTTATGTCAAGAAACTTCAACCTGAAAAGCTCGAACCCAAATCGGAAAAACGCGTCTTCATAGGATACCCAAAGGAAACGATTGGGTACACCTTCTACCACAGATCCGAAGGCAAAGTCTTTGTTGCCAAGAATGGATGCTTTCTGGGAAAAGAGTTTCTCTCGAAAGAAGTGAGTGGGAGGAAAGTAGAACTTGATGAGGTGACAGTCACCCCTCCTGTACCGGCAAGTAGCGCAGCGCAGGAAACTGTTCCTGAGGTGCCTACACCGACAAGGGAGGAAGTTAATGATAATGATCATGAAGAAACAGATCAAGTTACTACTGAACTTCGAAGGTCCACGAGGGCACGTTCCGCACCAGAGTGGTACGGCAACCCTGTCTTGGAAATCATGTTGTTAGACAACGGTGAGCCCTTGAACTATGAGGAAGCGATGGCGGGCCCGGATTCCAATAAATGGCTTGGAGCCATGAAATCTGAGATAGAATCCATGTATGAAAACAAAGTATGGACTTTGGTGGACTTGCCTGATGATAGGCACGCCATAGAAAACAAATGGATATTTAAGAAGAAGACATACGCGGATGGTAATGTGACCATCTATAAGGCTCGGCTTGTCGCTAAGGGTTATCGACAAGTTCAAGGGATTGACTACGAAGAGACTTTCTCTCCCATAGCGATGCTGAAGTCAGTCAGAATCATGTTAGCTATTGCCGCATTCTATGATTATGAGATATGGCAAATGGACGTCAAAACAGCATTCCTTAATGGCTTCCTCAAGGAAGAGTTGTATATGATGCAACCGGAAGGTTTTGTCGATCCAAAGAACGCTAACAAGGTATGCAAGCTCCAGCGCTCGATTTACGGGCTGGTGCAAGCATCTCGGAGTTGGAATATTCGCTTTGATGAAGTGATCAAAGCGTTTGGCAACTTATGGAGAAGCCTGTATTTACAAGAAAGTGGGTGGGAGCTCTGTGGCATTTCTCATATTATATGTGGATGACATATTGCTGATGGGAAATGATATAGAATTCTTGGAAAATGTAAAGGCCTACTTGAATAAATTTTTTTCAATGAAGGACATTGGAGAAGCTGCTTACATATTAGGCATCAAAATCTATAGAGATAGATCGAGACGCCTCATTGGTCTTTCACAAAGTACATACCTTGACAAAATATTGAAGAAGTTCAATATGGATCAGTCAAAGAAAGGATTCTTGCCTATTTTGCAAGGTATGAGATTGAGCAAGGCTCAGTCGCCGACCACGGTAGAAGATAGAGAAAAGATGAGTGTCATTCCCTATGCCTCGGCCATAGGTTCTATCATGTATGCCATGCTGTGTACCAGACCTGATGTGAACCTTGCCATAAGTTTGGTAGGGAGGTACCAAGGTGATCCCGGTACGGAACACTGGACAGCGGTCAAGAACATCCTGAAGTACCTGAAAAGGACTAAGGATATGTTTCTCGTTTATGGAGGTGACGAAGAGCTCGTCGTAAAGGGTTACGTCGATGCCAGCTTCGACACAGATCTGGATGACTCAAAGTCACAAACCGGATACGTGTATATTTTGAACGGAGGGGCAGTCAGCTGGTGCAGTTGCAAGCAAAGCGTCGTGGCAGCATCTACATGTGAAGCGGAGTACATAGCTGCTTCCGAAGCAGCGCAGGAGGAGTCTGGATGAAGGAGTTCATCACCGACCTAGGAGTCATTCCAAGTGCGTCAAGCCCAATGACTCTCTTCTGTGACAACACTGGTGCTATTGCTATTACCAAGGAGCCCAGGTTTCACAAGAAGACCAAGCACATCAAGCGCCGTTTCAACTCCATCCGGAATTATGTTCAGGATGGAGATATAGATATTTGTAAAGTGCATACGGATCTGAATGTCGCAGACCCGTTGAATAAACCTCTTCCACGGGCAAAACATGATCAACACCAGAACTCTATGGGTGTTCGATTCATCACAATGTAACTAGATTATTGACTCTAGTGCAAGTGGGAGACTGTTGGAAATATGCCCTAGAGGCAATAATAAAAGTATTATTATTATATTTCCTTGTTCATGATAATCGTCTGTTATTCATGCTTGAATTGTATTGTACGGAAACAACGATACATGTGTGAATACATAGACCAAAATGAGTCCCTGGTAGGCCTCTAGTTACCAGCTCGTTGATCAACAGATGGTCACAGTTTCCTGACCATGGACATGGGATGTCAGTGATAACAGGATCACATCATTAGGAGAATGATGTGATGGACAAGACCCAATCCTGAGCATAGCACGAGATCGTATAGTTCGTAATGCATAAGCTTTTCGGTGTCAAGTATTTATTCCTTAGACCATGAGGTTGTACAACTCCCGGATGCCGTAGGAATACTTTGGGTGTGCCAAACGTCACGACGTAACTGGGTGGCTATAAAGGTATGCATCGGGTATCTCCGAAAGTGTCTGTTGAGTTGGTACGAACCGAGACTGGGATGTTGTCACTCCGTATGATGGAGAGGTACCTCTGGGCCCACTCGGTAAGACATCATCATAATGAGCTCAATATGACTAAGTAGTTGGTCACGGCATGATGGATTACGGATCGAGTAAAGAGACTTGCCATGACGAGATTGAACAAGGTATCGGGAATACCGACGATCGAATCTCGGGCAAGTACCGTACCTATGGACAAAGGGAATAACATACAGGATTGAGTGAATCCTTGACACGGTGGTTCATCCGATGAAGATCATCGAGGAACATGTGGGAACCAACATGGGTATCCAGATCCCGCTGTTGTTTATTGACCGGAGAGTGGTCTCGGTCATGTCTACGTGTCTCTCAAACTCGTAGGGTCTACACACTTAAGGTTCGGTAACGCTAGGGTCGTAGAGATACATGCACGTGGAAACCCGAAAGTTGTTCAGAGTCCCGGATGAGATCCCGGACGTCACGAGGAGTTCCAGAATGGTCCGGAGGTAAAGATTGATATATAGGAAGTCAGGTTTCGGCCATCGGGTTATCTCCTGGGGTCACCGGGAGCGTCCCGGGACCACCGGAGGGGCCCCGGGGGTCCACCGGGTGGGGCCACCCATCCCGGTGGGGCCCCTAGGCCGCAAGGGGGAAGTGTCCAGCCCTAATGGGCCGGTGCACCACTTGGGCCCACCTCCCCGTGCGCCTAGGGTTGAAACCCTAAGGGGGAGGGGGCGCCCCACTTGCCTTGGGGGGCAAGGACTCCCCCCTGGCCGCCGCCCCCCTTGCAGATTGGATCTGCAGGGGGCTGGCGCACCCCCTGGCCCCCTATATATATGTGGGGGGGAGAGGGCAGCCGCACCCTTGCCCTGGCGCCTCTCCCCCTCCCGTCACACCTCCATACTCCCAACGCAGGGCGCCCGGCGAAGCCCTGCTGCAATCTCCACTGCATCCACCACCACGCCGTTGTGCTGCTGGATCTCTGACGACTTCTCCTCCCCCCTTGCTGGCTCAAGAAGGTGGTGACGTTGCTGTACCGGACGTGTGTTGAACGCGGAGGTACCGTCCGTTCGGGGCTAGATCATCGGTGACGAAGAACGCGAAGAGTACGACTACTTCATCCACGCTTCTTCGAAAGCTTCCGCTCGCGATCTACATAACGGTATGTAGATGCACTCTTACTTGCTCGTTGCTAGATGTCTCCTTAGTTGGATCTTGGTGAAAGCGTAGAATTTTTTTGAATTCTGCTACGTTCCCCAACACCCAGTTAGGTCCCCCATTGCCCCATAGATTGAAATAACACTTGAAATCATAACAGGAGTAGGAACGAAGATCCATGATGAAAAACCCAACTTGCTTACAAGAGACGTGGAACGCAAATACCTTTCATTTGATGTGAGTAACTTGCAAATCAATAGCTGAACCCCCAATCGCTGATTCAATGGCGGCCGTGACAGAATCTTCATTTAGACGAAAGATGTGACGGCTGAAGGAAACCACTAACTTGAAAGAACGCATCCCATTCATAGGATGGACTGAGCAACCCGTAGATCTGAAGATCCCATCTGCAAACTTGAGGCCCGGGGAGAAATCCAAGCCCAGGGTCGAACCACCATGAGAACCCATGAGAGATGGGTATTAAATTGATCGGCGTAGGACGCCGAAGCCAATCACCGGAGATAGTCGAGCAATCAGTGGTGGAGTGTGGAGATCACTGGAGAGGGTGGGTGGAGCGGTGGGTGCGCCATCGCCGGCCCTAGCGTTCTACCGGGCTAGTGTATGTTGGCTTGGTTCTTTCCGCATATATTTTTTATATATTCCAAAATAATTCTCCATTGAATTTTAGGTCATTCCTAGAACTTTTATTTCTGCACAAAAATAACACCATGGCAATTCTGCTGAAAACAACGTCAGTCCGGGTTAGTTCCATTCAAATCATGCAAGTTAGAGTCCAAAACAAGGGCAAAAGTGTTTGGAAAAGTAGATATGTTGGAGACGTATCAGACGGTAGCAAGATTGTTGATGTAGATCACCGTCCTGATCGTTGCCCCGGTGGCACTCCGGCGCCACCAGAAGCGAGGGGGAGAGAGCCTCCCTCCTTCTTCTTCTTCCTTGGCCTTCTCCCTAGGTGGGAGAAGGGTTCCCCTGATACGTCTCCAATGTATCTATATTTTTTGATTGTTCCATGCTATTATATTATCCTTCTAGGATGTTTTATGGGCTTTTATATATACTTTTATATGATTTTTGGGACTAACCTATTAACCCAGAGCCTAGTGCCAGTTTCTATTTTTCCCTTGTTTTAGAGTATCGCAGAAAAGGAATATCAAACGGAGCACAATTGACCTGAAACTCAACGGAGGTTATTTTTGGACCAGAAGAAGCCCAGAAAGTGCCGGAGGGGGACCAAAAGGTTTCTGGGCTTCCCACGAGGGTAGGGGGCGCGCCCCTCCCCCCTGGGCGCGCCCCTTGCCTCGTGGACAGCTCGGAGGTCCCCTTTACTTATCCCCGACTCCAACACCTCCTATATATACTGAAACCTCCGAAACATAACCTAGATGGGGAGATCCACTGCCGCAAGCCTCTGTTGGCACCGAAAACCAATCTAGACCTGTTCCGGCACCCTACCGGAGGGGGAAATCCCTCTTCGGTGGTCATCTTCATCATCCCGGTGCTCTCCATGACGAGGAGGGAGTAGTTCACCCTCGAGGCTGAGGGTATGTACCAGTAGCTATGTGTTTGATCTCTCTCTCTCTCTCTCTCTCTCTCTCTCTCTCGTGTTCTTGAGATGGCACAATCATGATGTATCGCGAGCTTTGCTACTATAGTTGGATCTTATGATGTTTCTCCCCCTCTACTTTCTTCTAATGGACTGAGTTTTCCCTTTGAAGTTATCTTATCGGATTGAGTCTTTAAAGAATTGAGAACACTTGATGTATGTCTTGCATGTGCTTATCTGTGGTGACAATGGGATATCACGTGATCTACTTGATGTATGTTTTGGTGATCAACTTGCGGGTTCCGTGACCTTGGAATCTATGCATAGGGGTTGACACACGTTTTCGCCTTGAATCTCCGGGGGAAACTTTGGGGCACTCTTTGAAGTTCTTTCTGTTGGTTGAATAGATGAATCTGAGATTGTGTGATGCATATCATATAATCATGCCCACGGATACTTGAGGTGACAATGGAGTATCTAGGTGACATTAGGGTTTTGGTTGATGTGTGTCTTAAGGTGTTATTCTAGTACAAACTCTAGGATAGATCGATCAGAAAGAATAACTTTGAGGTGGTTTCGTACCCTGCAATAATCTCTTCGTTTGTTCTCCACTATTAGCGACTTTGTAGTGACTCTTTGTTGCATGTTGAGGGATAGTTATATGATCCAGTTATGTTACTATTGTTGAGAGAACTTGCACTAGTGAAATTATGAACCCAAGGCCTTGTTTCCTAGCATTGCAATATCGTTTACGCTCACTTTTATCATTAGTTATCTTGCTTTTTTTATATTTTCATATTACAAAAACCTATATCTACCATCCATATTGCACTTGTATCACCATCTGTTCGCCGAACTAGTGCACCTATACAATTTACCATTGTATTTGGGTGCGTTGAGGACACAAGAGACTGTTTGTTATTTGGTTGCAGGGTTGTTTGAGAGAGACCATCTTCATCCTATGCCTCCCACAGATTGATAAACCTTAGGTCATCTACTTGAGGGAAATTTGCTACTGTGCTACAAACCTCTGCACTTGGAGGCCCAACAACGTCTACAAGAAGAAGGTTGTGTAGTAGACATCAAGCTCTTTTCTGGCGCTGGTGCCGGGGAGGTGAGTGCTTGAAGGTATATCTTTAGATCTTGCAATCGAATCTTTCAGTTTCTTGTTTTATCACTAGTTTGGTTTATAAAAGAAAACTACGAAAAAAATGGAATTTAGGTTGCCTCATATGCTTCATCTTTTTAATATCTTTCGTGAAAATGATGGGAAGGAAAATTGTGCTCAAGTACTAGAAGAAGAATTACATAGAATGCTTGGCATAAAATATGTGAATGATGAGCATGATTGCAATGTTGTTAGTATGAATTCTTTGAATACCCATGATGCTAATGATATGCAAAGCCACAAGCTTGGGGATGCTATGTTTGATGAAGATGATATTTTTTGTCCCCCAAGTTTTGATGAGCAAATTTATTATGATGAAAGAATGCCTCCTATTTATGATGATTATTGTGATGACACGTATGCTATAAAGAATAAAGATAACCATGAAACTTGTCATCATGATTTTAATTTTCAATTGGATTATGCTTCACATGATAGTTATTTTGTTGAGTTTGCTCCCACTACTATTGCTGAGAATAAATTTTCTTATGTGGAGAGTAGTAAAATTTCTATGCAAGTAGATCATGAAAATAATGCTTTATGTGCTGGTTATATGGTTGAATTCATTCATGATGCTACCGAAAATTATTATGAGAGAGGATCACATGCTTCTACATATTGCAATAATATCAAGTTTCCTCTCTATGTGCTTAAAATCTTGAAGTTATGCTCGTTTTCCCTTCCTATGCTAGTTGATTCTTGCCATAAGTTGTTTGCTCACAAAATCCCTATGCAGAGGAAGTGGGTTAGATTTAAATGTGCTAGTCACATTCTTCATGATGCTCTCTTTAGGTTTCAATTTTTATCTTTTATGTGAGCATCATTGTCATCATCATGCCTAGCTAAAAGGCATTAAAGAAAAGGCTTGTTGGGAGACAACCCAATATTTACCCCTACTGTTTTTGTGTGTTCACATGATTAAGCTACTGTAGTAATCATTTTTTATAACTTTTGTTTCAATAAAGTGCCAAGTAGAACCTTTGGGAAGACTTGGGTGAATGTTAATGTGATCTTGCTGTAAAAAACAGAAACTTTGCGCTCACGAGATTAGCTACCATTTTTTTTACTGGAGAGTGCTTTTAAGTTGATTATTTTTGAAGATGATTAATATACAAATTCCTCACATCCACCAATGTATTTCAGAATTTTTAGAGTTACAGAAGTATTCGAAAGTTACAGATTTCTACAGACTGTTCAGTTTTTGACAAATTCTGTTTTCTATGTGTTGTTTGCTTATTTTGATGAATCTATGAGTAGTATCGGAGGGTATGAACCATAGAGAAGTTGGAATATAGTATATATTAGACCAATATGAATTTATAATAAGTTCACAAAAGTACCTAAGTGGTGGTTTTATTTTCTTATACTAAGGGAGCTTACGAGTTTTCTGTTGAGTTTCGTGTTGTGAAGTTTTCAAGTTTTGGGTAAAGATTCGATGGACTATGGAATAAGGAGTGGCAAGAGCCTAAGCTTGGGGATTCCCAAGGCACCCCAAGGTAATATTCAAGGACAACCAAAAGCCAAAGCTTGGGGATGCCTCGGGAAGGCATCCCCTCTTTCGTCTTCGTTCATTGGTAACTTTACTTGAGGCTATATTTTTATTCACCACATGATATGTGTCTTGCTTGGAGCGTCATTTTGTTTTATTTTGTTTTGCTTGCTGTTTGAATAATATCGCAAGATCTGAAATTCTTAAATGTTAGAGAGTCTTCACATAGTTACATAATTATTCAACTACTCATTGATCTTCACTTATATCTTTTGGAGTAGTTTGTTGTTTGCTCTAGTTCTTCACTTATATCTTTTTAGAGCACGACGGTGGTTTTATTTTGTAGAAATTATTGGTCTCTCATGCTTTACTTATATCTATTTGAGAGTCTCTTAGAACAGCATGGTAATGTGCTTTGGTTATAAAACTAGTTCTAATATGATATGCATCCAAGATGAGTATAGTAAAAACTTTCACATAAAGTGCATTGAATACTATGAGAAGTTTGATACTTGATAATTGTTTTGAGATATGATGATGGTGATATTAGAGTCATGCTAGTAGAGTAGTTGTGAATTTGAGAAATACTTGTGTTGAGGTTTGTAATTCCCGTAGCATGCACGTATGGTAACCGTTGTGTGACAAATTTGAAGCATGAGGTATTTCATTGAGAGTCATCCTTTGTGTGGAGGCCGGGATCACGCGATGGTTAACTCCTACCAACCCTTCCCCTAGGAGCATGCGTGTAGTACTTTGTATTTATGACTTGTAGATTTTTGCAATAAGTATGTGAGTTCTTTATGACTAATGTTGAGTCCATGGTGTCGTGGTTCTAAGTCTGACAGTATGAGTAGGGGGTACGAATGAGGAGGCAAGGCCCTATCTATGGTGAAGTTGTACGCGAGGTGTTTTACGAGTTCAGGCCCTTCTCAGAGGAAGTAACAGGCCTACGTCTCAGTGCCCGGAGGCGGTCGACTGAAGTGTATATAGGTGTGAGTTACAAGGATGCCAACCCTTGTACTGGAGGAGGGGGTGGCTTATATAGTGCGCCAGGATCCTAGCCATGCCCCACGTTAGTAAGGGTTCAATGTACATAAAGGCGGATGTTACTGATAACGTCCGCAGTAAAGAGTAATAAAGGCATTCACTACGGTGAGTAAATCCCAGACCGTTACTGTCCTAAGGGACCTTTGACCTTCGGGGATTGAGTGCCTTGGACGGGTCGAGTGAAGTTGAGTCGTCTGGTAGGTGATGTTCAGTCGAGTGGGATGTCCTCTTGGGTCGTCTCAGTCGACTGTCTTTACCATCGTAGGTTTTGTCTTTTGATCTTCTGGGGTAGTGACCTTGGGCGGGGTACCTTGGTCAGGCCTGTGACCCTACCCTAGGTCTGTAACCTCGTCAGTAGCCCCCGAATGGATTGAGGCTTGAGCAGGAGAGAGTGCTGAAGAGAGCCTTGGTCCGGGTTCGACGCCCTTGGGGTAGTCTTCTCTGAGCTTGTGGACTAGACTGTTTTTTCAATCTCGTCTTGGTCACCTTGATCGATTCCGGAACCGTCGAGTGTGAATGTCGTGTTACCCGTCGACTGAACTTTGCGCTAGGCACCGAGCGCCTTTGGCGTGCGCAGTTTTTGGCAGGATTGGTTGTTCTCTGGTCGCCAGATTTTGCGGGATTTCGAAATTTGGGGAAGCGCGCGGGACGGGTCGTGCCGCAGCAATCATATCGGATATGCTCCGGGCGTCTCGATCTTCACGCTGCCTTTTTCGCCACATATCGCGTTGCGCTTGTTGCGGGATTTGATAGGATCACTCAGGGCCACCAGTCAGTCACTCGACCGTGGTGCTATAAATGTGCGCCGAGCCCGTGACGAGGGCACTGTGCGCCCATCCTCTGTTCCTTCGCCTCTGCCTCTCCGCCGCGCCTCTGCTTCTTCTCCCTTTCTCCACAGCCAACGCCGGCTCGCGTGCCATGGGCAAAGACAAGACCGCGGCGATGGAGCGCTCGAAGAAGGCGGCGACGAGGAAGGGGAAGTGGTCCGGCCGCGGCGGGTCGTCATCGAGGTCCGGGCTCCCTCCTGGTTGGATCCAGGGGGACTGGATCAGGTCCACCATCACGGTGGAGGACTTGGAGGAGCTGGAGGAAGAGGGGCTGGTCGCCCGCGGCTCCTGGCGGGTGCCAGAAGGCGAGCTTGAGCCCCGGCCGCGGGAGGGTGAGTGTGTCCTCCTCACGACTCACGTCGACTGAGGTTTCTCCATGCCCCCGCACCCTTTCTTTCGCGCCTTCCTGACTTTTTTTTGGTGCCCAGCTGCACTACTTCACGCCCAACTCCATTGCCTTCCTTGCTACGTTTACCTCGATGTGTGAGAACTTCCTCGGCTGTCGGCCGCACTGGGGTTTGTTCAAACATATCTTCACTTGTCGCTCGCAAACCGTCAAGAAGGCGAACCCGAGTGACGAGAAGAGACACGTCCTCCAAGCTTGCGGCGGGCTCGGCATCCAACTTAGGAATAGGAGCGCCTTTCCTGCTATGATTCTTCCAGAGTCGGTTCGGGGTTGGCAGTCGACTTGGTTCTATTATAAGGACAGTCTCACTCCTGGTCAGTCAACCAGGCTTCCTCCCTTCTCTCTTGGCCGAGCCAGCCAACCTCCGTCATTGATTGTGGGTCGGGCCGAGAGGGCGGAAGTGCACATGCTGGTGGAACGGGTCGTCCAATTGGTCCGCGAGGGGGTCACAGGGTTGGACCTGCTTGAGGTGTACCTCATGCAGAGGATCCAGCTTCTCCAGGCTCGAGACCATCCGATGTGGCTGTACTCCGGCGTCGACGACTCGTCACGAGTCCACCCAGAGGCAGCGGTCGTGAAGTATGTGGCGCAGTTCCTGAAGTGTATCACGGGGAACAAAGACAACCCCAGGGGGTCCGGAAGGGTTCTCCCATTCGACGCCGACCATCTTCCTGACAAGGTCTGGCCTTGGCTTTCCGAGTGATGTTCTTGTTCTTGGCTTGCAGTTGTCTCGATGAGTCCGACTGACATTTGGCTAATCTTTCTTCTCTGCAGATCTACACCGAAATGTACTCGGTGCCCAATGAGGATAAGGTCCAAGAGGGCATGAGTGACGTCTCCGAGTGGAAGTCTGACGAAGAGACCGAAGAGGAGGGCGAGGACTCCAGCAGCGGGGAGGAGGTTGAGTCACCTCCCCGTTGCGAGAAGCGATCCAAGGAGAAGCATGACCCAGGGGTTGTGCGCTCTCGGACGGGTCCCTCCAGCTCCCAGGTGTAAAAGCGGGCTTGTACGACCACTCTTGACCCATCTGAGAAGGCACCCAAGCAGCCCAAGGTCACCACCGCCAAGCCCGAGAAGGCCCTGCCCAAGATCAAGGTGGATGTCCCAATCGCCTCCACGTAAGTGCTGTTCAACTTTATTTCTTTCTGCCTTTCGGAGGTCGACTCTGTCTTCGTCGACTCATATTCAAGGAAATTTTTCAGTGCTGCTGCTTCTGCGACCTCTATTGATATCGACAAGGGCCGGGACGATGAGGAGACCGCGAATGCTGCTACGTCCCGCGCAGGTGCGAGTTGTAGATCGTGCTTTGCTTTTCGTCAGTTAGGGCTGACGGTCGACATAACCTCATAGTTTTCTTTTTTGAAGTGCCACGCCATGTCATAGAGCTTCCAGACGACGATGATGACGATGAGGAGCACTCGGGAGTGGCTCGACGACGCACGGGAAGGAAGGGCCGGAAGGTGCCTTCTGGCCCTGAGGCCCAGCAACAGGAAGACGTGGTCCGGACCACGGTCTCCTTCGCCGTCCCCGTGTCGACCGTGCGCCCACCTTCGTCGACTGGAGGGGCCGTTGACCCAACACTTGCTTCGGCCGTCGACCCAGCGCCTGTTCCGGCCGTCAGCCCAGCGCCTGCTCCGTCGCCCGTTCTCTTCTCCACCTATTGCCTCCCGGAGGATCCCGTGGGCGCGGCTCAAGAAGCCGTTCGTCAGGCGGGGCTAATGATGGAGAGGACGAAGGCGGCGTACGAGGCTAGCATGGCTACTTACGACGCTAGTTCGACCCTTCGGACCAATGTCCAGGTTTGTTTCTTCCGACTAATTGATTTGCTGTGTTGGTGTAGTCTTCAGTTTGAGAAATCTACTGCTTTGTTCGTAAGATGATGTCACACCCACTGGGTGTCTTGCCTTGTAGCTTTTAGCGTTTGAAGGTCGTCCGATAGTACCACTGGGGCATGCTCAGCGCGCCCAGTGGGTGTAGTCCCCAAGGCTATGGTCGACTGAAGTCGTCGGTCGACTGTGGTCTTTAGAATTTCTTGTTTGCTTTGAACTTCACTTGAGCTCGGGCCAGACTAATGATCTTGGCCAGGCGAGAACCAGTGGGGGCACGCTTAGTGCACCCACTGGGTGTAGCCCCCGAGACCGTGGTCGACTGCTGGTAGTCGGCCATGGTCTGATAATGGAACTTTCCTCCCTGGTCGACTGCTGGCAGTCGGCCATGGTCTGATAATTGAACTTTCCTCCCTGTTTTTTTTAGCTCAGGCCAGACTGATCTTGGCCAGGCGAGAACCAGTGGGGGCACGCTTAGTGCACCCACTGGGTGTACTCCTCGAGACTGCGGTTGCGTGTTTGACTCGACTGTAGTCTTAGAATTCTGATTTGTTGTGTTGATGCAGAGATCTTGCGAGTTTGGAGCCAAATTTGTGGATCTTGAGAAGAAGCAGATCCAGCTCAATCTCGACTTGCACCTGGCTCGGGACCACTTGAAGAAGACCCAGGATGAAGCAGCTGGTAACTAACATGAGCAACTCGTAGACTGACCTTTGATAAGTATGTCCTGTGTATCCTCATGTTCATCTGTCTAGTGATGTCTCTTGTAGATCAACTGAAGGCGGCCTTGGAGCATAAAGACCTCGACTTGGCGGCAGCGCAACAGAAGGCTCAGGAGAAAACTGAACTGGCGGAGCAGAAGCTGGCTTCTGTTGGCACGCTCGAGGCGGAGATCATCAGGTTGAAGGGTTCTCTCGACGCGGCTAACCAAGAAGTGACTCGACTGAAGGGCGCTAAGAATGCCCTGAACGAGAAATACGAGGGCCTCTTCCAGAGGAAGAACGATTTGGAAGCTTATCTGAGCGACCTCACCAAGAAGTGGTATCTCGTGCTTGAAGGTATATCTCTTTTGCTCAGACTTAGCCGGTCAGTCGACCCGTAATTTGCTTGCTGACTCGACGCGTTCCTTGTCGTGTAGAATTCCGCCGCAACTTTGATGCAGAGACTGGGCGGATCGAACCTGGTCTGGACCTGGTCAATTCCATTGTCAAGGACGAAGCTGCCATGAATATCCTAAGGTTGGAGTCCCACCTCACTGCTGCCATGGGCTACTTAGGTTGGCTGAAAGCAGTGATGGCCCGGATCGACGCCGCACTCTGGAGGGGAGTCATGTAGGAGAACGACCTCGAGTCTCTGATGACTCGACTCAGTGAGATCCCTGGTCGAATGCAGGAGTGGAAGAAGTCATCTGCCCGCTGTGGAGCCGACGTGGCGCTATCCTTGGTCCGTGTGCATTGCAAGGAAGTGAAGGAGAGAAGGCTCGCGGCGCTCAAGGTCGCCAATATGAAGGAGCTCCAGTTCCAGTCCTTCATGGAGACTTTCTTGGAAGCTGCCACCCGCATCGCCGATGGGATCGACCTAGACGAGTTTGTTGCACCTGCGAGTCCAACTCCTCCTGAGGAGTGAATGAACTTTGATACTTTGATTCAATTTGCCTCGGAATGCCGAGTGATCCTGTAATCGTTAAACTCTTGTGGGCTCGTGGCCCAGGTACTCTTGCCCGAATCTTGCGGGGCTTTTATCTAGATTTGATTCCTTTCGTGTCTGCTTGCTTTGCTTCCGACTCTTTTTGATCGTTTGGATTTTGAGTCGACATCTTGACGGCAACATTGTACTTATGACGCAGATCGGAGGACCGCAGCTAAGCCCCCGAGTGAGAGGGTTGCTCTTCACTCGGAGCAGTTTTCGTAACTTAGGCGATCACGGGGTCGCAGATAAGCCCCCGAGTGAGATGGTTGCTCTTCACTCGGAGTGGTTCACGTAACTTAGGCGATTCCAAGCTGCGTTGTATTTGTGGCGGAGCTCGGAAGACAGAGCCATGTTGTACTTATGACGCAGCTCGGAGGACCGCAGCTAAGCCCCCGAGTGAGAGGGTTGCTCTTCACTCGGAGTAGTTTCGTAACTTAGGCGATTCCAAGCTAAGTTGTATTTGTGGCAGAGCTCGGAAGACAGAGCCACGTTGTACTTATGATGAAGCTTGGAGGACCGCGGCTAAGCCCCCGAGTGAGAGGGTGATACGTCCAAAACGTATCTATAATTTCTGCTTGCTCCATGCCTCTTTTGGGTGATATTGCTATGATATTTATACACTTCCATACACTTTTGATCATATTTGGACTAACCTATTAACTCAGTGCACCCCAGTGCCAGTTTCTGTTTTCTGCTGTTTTTGTATTTCAGGTTTTCCCATCACGTAAACTGCCAGAAAAATCCCGGAAAAAATATATAAAAAATCAGCGTTCCAGAAGCTTCCCGGCAGCCAAAGTAGAGCCGGAGGGGGGCCACCAGGGCTCCAGGCGCCCTGGTGGCACGGCCCCCCTCCTGGCCGCGCCGGGGGGGCGCCTGGCCCCCCCAGGCCTCCGCTGATGCCCCCTTTGGCATATATTTAACACGCGTCCCGAAACCCTCGAGACGGGAACCCTTTTTCGCGATCTCATCTCTGTTCCGCCGCCGCCGCGCTTCCAAGATCGGGAGCACCAGGAGAACTCTTCCCGGCACCCTGCCGGAGGGGAGGATCACCACCGGGAGCCTCTCCACCACCATGGACGCCTCCCGGATGAGTTGTGAGTAATCTCCCTTGGACCATGGGTCCATGACCAGTAGCTATGTGATGTTCTCCTCCCCTTCTTGTGCTTCACTAATTAGACCTCGTGAGCTGCCCTACATGATCGAGGCACATATGTAATCCTTATGCTGTTGCTATGATGAGTTTGCTGGGATCCGATGGATTGTGAGATTATGTTCAGATTGTGTTTGAGTAATATATTTGATTTACCTCTTTTATATTTATGTTCATAAGTAATTCTTGCATGTTCTCCGTTGTTATTTATTGCTTTGGCCAAGTAGTAGGTAGTGACTCCAAGAGGGAACGTTATGCTCAATTGTGGGTTCATGCCCCTCGATGACTAGGTTGAGTGACAGAAACATGAGTCTAGGGGATGTGCTATTGCCACAAGGGGGAAAACAACAGTGCTTGTGCCCGCGGGTGCAAGGATTGTTTACTTTACGCAAAGTTCTTTTAATGCAGTTGTCTGTTGCTTTGAGTTTACACTATGGGTGGGACTCGCAACTTAATACCAGCGAGATGTTCTGGATAGATATCTCAAGGTGGATGATTAGTAGTAGATGCAGATGGATTTCGGTCTACTTGCCTTGGCGTACCGCCCATGCTTTGAACCTCTACCTTTCTTGCAACATAGTTAGCATTGGTTTGCGCACATAATTCTGTCAACTGCCCAGCTGTAATTCGTTTACCTCACATAGCTGTTTTATCGTCTTTTGGGAGAGAGACATCACTAGTGAACATGATGGGACCCCGGTCCATATTACCATCATTGATCACATCCGCTATTTACTTTCCGCTTTTACTTACTATTTGCAGCAATACCTATCACTATTATCACTTGCTTTTAATCCTTTGTAAACGACAAGGCCGGAGGGATTGACAACCTCTCTGTACTCGTTGGGAGCAAAGTTATTTGTATCTGTGTGCAGGTCCACGTTGATTGCTAATATCTGGCGCCGTTAGCAGTTGACACCTTCTTGTTGAAACTGGGAGTCTCAGGGGAAATCGATCCTTGGTATCTTTGCCAAGGGAAAACTTCCGCTACACTGCATCTCAAACCTTCCACTTGGGGTAACCAACGAGGGGCGAGAAGCCATCAAGCAAAGTTTTCTGGCGCCATTGCCGGGGACTCCACTCTTCAAGATAGGGGAGTTTCACGCTATCTTTTACCTTTGCTTTTTAGTCTTGTTAGTTTACCTTTCAGTTTTTGCTTTAGTATCTTTTATCGAAAATCACAAAAATAGTTATCTTGCTTGCTTGCTACTATGGGTTCCACCGAGAACACCAAGTTATGTGACTTCACTAGTCATAACAACGATGACTTTATCTCCACACCTATCACTACACCTGCCACTTCAGCACCTTCGTATGAAATTAAACCTGCTTTACTGAACCTAGTTATGAAACATCAATTCTCCGGTGCTGGAAATGATGCTGCTTTACACTTAAACAATTTTGTTGAACTTTGTGATATGCAAAAGTACCAAGAAATAGATGGTAATATTGTTAAGCTTAAGCTTTTTCCTTTCTCCTTGAGAGGAGCTAAAATTTGGTTTCAATCTTTGCCTAGAAATAGCATAGATTCATGGGACAAGTGCAAAGATGCTTTTATTGGAAAATACTATCCACCTGCTAAAATTATCCAACTAAGAAGTAACATAATGAATTTTAAACAATTGGGTAATGAACACGTTGCCCAAGCTTGGGAACGTATGAAATCTCTTGTCAAGAACTGCCCTACTCACGGTTTGACTACTTGGATGGTTATCCAAACTTTTTATGCAGGCTTGAACTTTACCTCGCGGAACTTGTTAGATTCAGCCACGGGAGGAACCTTTATGTCAACTACACTTGGTGCTGCCACGAAGCTTCTCGATGAGATGATGACCAACTATTCCCAATGGCACACCGAACGCGCTCCAACAGGTAGGAAGGTAAACTCTGTCGAGGAGATTTCCTCCCTAAATGAAAAAGTTGACTTGATCATGTCTCTACTTTCGAAGCAATCTTCTATTGATCCTCGTGATGTTCCTTTAAATTCTTTGATTGCTCAAGAACAAGTAGATGTGAACTTTATCTCTAGAAACAATTTTAATAACAATGATTATAGGAGTAACTTTGGTAACAATCCTAGACCGTTCCCCTCTAATTCCTATGGGAACAACAGTGCTTATCCTAGCACCAAGAACTCCACTACTGAACTAGAGATTATGCTTAAAGATTTTATCACTACCCAAAAAGCCTTTAATAAGAGTGTAGAAGAGAAACTAAACAAACTAGATGATCTCACTTCGAAGGTAGACAATTTAGCCCATGAGGTAGAATTGCTTAAAATTAGAACTTCTCCTCTTGAGGAGAGGAAGGTCACTCCTATGAATGCTATTCAAGTGCAAATTAATGAAAACATTAGGGTGTTGGCTAAACTTAAAGAGAGATGGGCTAGAGAAAGGGAGGAAGAAGATAGAATTAAGAACCTTCCTACCCACCACACTGTTGCTACTATCCAAGTTGTTGAGGATATCCAAACTCTTAGCACCCAATGCACTCCTGGTCCCATTGGACCTATTAATGGTGATGCTATGACCATAGAAACTACCAAACAAGTGAACCTAAAGGACACCACTACCACTTTACTTGATAGTAGTGACCTTGATTTTGATAATTGCTCTCTTACCGAAGTTATTGATTTCCTTCACAAGATGTCTAGAGATCCCCGCACTAGCACGCTTAACCTTGCCTTCACAGAGCATATCACTAATGCTCTCATCAAAGCTAGGGAGGAGAAACTTAGAGTAGAAGCCTCCATACCTAGAAAGCTAGAAGATGGTTGGGATCCTATGATTAAAATTAAGTTGAATAACTTCTCTTGCTATGCTTTATGTGATGTTGGAGCTAGTACCTCCGTTATGCCCAAAAGAATATATGATATGCTTAAATTGAAACCTTTTGATTCTTGTTCTTTTGGTGTGCGTCTCGTTGATTCTTCCATAAAGAAACCTTTGGGGAGGATCGACGATGTTCTTATCATTGTCAATGACAATTATGTTCCCGTTGATTTTACTATTATGGATATTGAATGTGAACCTTCTTGTCCAATTATTTTGGGACGTCCGTTTCTTCGCACCGTTGGTGCTATCATTGACATGAAAGAGGGGAATATAAGATTCCAATTTTCTCTTAAGAAATGGATGGAACACTTCCCTAGGAAGAAGATTAAGTTACCTTTTGATTCCGTTATACGGGCTAGCTATTCTTTTACTCTTGATAAAACTTGATCTCTATGCATTATGCCTAGCTTAAAGGCATAAAAGAAAGCGCTTTTGGGAGGCAGCCCACATGAATAAAATTTTATTTTGCTTTTGTTGTGTCTTGATGTTGTTACTACAGTAGCATCATCATTGTATCTTTACTTTTCAACTTTGTGCCAACTGTAGCCTCTGACTGCAAGAAAGTTCAAAAGTTGTGACGTGCTGTCCAGGAAACAGATTCTGTCCTTGGATAGAAAAATTCGTATAAAATCACCAGATCATCTTTTTGGTCTGAATTTTTTCGACAGCGTGCTCTATACAATTGTCTTTCGTGCGTCTGTTCTGAGTTTTTTGATTAGAGTTGCAGAAGTGCCCCTAGAAAATCATTTACTACCTGCTGTTCTGTTTTTCACAGATTCTGTCCTGTTTTGCCTTTCCTTCATTTTGCAAACCTTGAGCTTGCTTTTTCTTTGCAAAAACCTTTTGGCAATCTTGAGAAACAGTAGACCTTCAAGAATATCCCTATTTTCAACAAGGAACAATTATATTATTATGGGCACTAACCTCGCTAATCAGATTATGATGAGTTATGTATGAAGGGAGTTTTCAAGTGTGCGAGGGAAGATGATAAAAAGATTCAGGAGTGTCAAACGCTCAAGCTTGGGGATGCCCCCATGCACCCCCAAGAAGTATTCAAGGAGACTCAAGCGTCTAAGCTTGGGGATGCCCCCGTGCATCCTCTTCTCCATCAACATTATCAATTCGTCTTTCGTTCCACTATATTTTATCACTTCATGTGTTATGTGCTATGCTTGGAGCGTCTTGCTTTTAGTTTCCTTTTTAGTTTTTCTTTAGGTTTTCATAACAAGTCGGAACTCAGATTTCTTTGTGTGGGAGATAAACACGCTCCACTTCAACCTAGAACACAACATAGAATTTTCATGTTTATCTTTGCTGTGTGTGTTCTTTGTCTTTCAATAGCTACTATCATGTTTAGCTCTTAGTTTTCATGCTTATCTTTTTAAAGAGCTTTTGTTTAGTTGGTTGCTTGAACTCTCTTTAGTTATCATGCTTATCTTATTAAGAGAGTTTGCTTCTGTTGCATTGGTTGATATGTCTATGATAAAGATGCTACGTGCATAATCGTGCTTAGTAGTTCATGTTTTCTTATGGTTAGTCTCAAATAGCTGGGGGGTTCCCAATGTGTTAGTGGAGTACCAACATGATTTGTCTGCCTATGATGTGGTATGGTTTAGTAATATCTTCTTTCAAGAATTTATTTTGATTGACTTGGCGTATGCTCACTGTCGGGGGAAACTGTCCTCCCACGAGCACCTATGGGACCGGAGCCCCTTCTACGTTGCGGTAAGGGAGCGGAGGGAGCACGAAGAGCAGATCGAGGAACACACGCGGGCAGTTTACCCAGGTTCGGGCCGCGCGGACGCGTAAAACCCTACTCCTGCTTTGGTTGTATTGAGCTCGGGAGCTTGAAGAGCTACAATACTAGCTACACCGAGCGAGAGAGTTGCTTAGGATTCGAACCCTTTTCTACGTTGTGCATGGGCCTCCTTTTATAGCTCAAGGGGTCACCGACAGGTGTCAACGTAGAGGAGGGCAAAAATGTAACTGTGGTGGTAGTTGTAACAGTGCGGGAACAGTGCGTGAACATTGGTCTTCACCTAACTTTGCAGTGGGGGACAAGGGCATTAAATGCCCGTCACCGTCGACCCCAAAAGTGTCCGTCCATGCTTCTCCATTCGACACGGCGGTAGCCTCGTCACCGTGGATTGCCACCGTGTGTCCCAGGCTGCACAGCCTTCCGCCACGCGTCCCTGGAAGGCCCCCTGGGCGACGCGTGGGCAGATGAGCTGGAGTGCGGGCACACAGCATAAGTTTCCCCCGGCAAGCACCTTGCCGGGGCCGTGACCTTGCCGGGCCCGGAAGCTTGTCGCTCTCCGGGTCCTGCCGGGGCGCATGTTGCGCCGAGGCGTTTCTTGAGGTGCGCATTCCTTGGTCTTCCTGGCAAGCTCCTCTTGCCAGGGTCTTGTATTAAAATGATATCCTTGAGCCTGGTGTGGCCTTCCCGGCAAGCTCCTCTTGCCGGGGCCTTGATCTTCTGACTTGTATACTTTGTTCTTGAATGGTTTTATAAGGGTCAGAAAGGTTACCGGCGAGCACGTGGTGGACCCTGCCGCGGGAAGCTGCTACTACCCGTGCACAAGTTGGGGTACTAAGGTACCCCTATCTTAGTACACCGACAGGAGCCCCCGGGCCTGGGCCACACACGGTGCCGAGCGCTGTTGGGCCAGGCCCAAAACAGTGCACGGGCACACACGACCCACGGCAAGCCGTATCCCCTTCCGCATCCGCCGCGCCCCTCCCTAACGGCACGCGTCGATTGCGGCGTCGTGGGAGAGATCGTGGCCTGTTCTTTAATGGGAAATGCGGAGCGTCCCCCACTTCCCCCCTTAAAAGCAGAGGAAGCAGGGGCAGTTTCCTCCTTCGTCTTCATTGCCTCTTAACTCTCCAGAAATCCCCCGCTGCTCCTTGCCTCCACCCCTCCTCCGCTGTCTTCTGCATCCGCGGCGCCGTCGAGCTCCTCGCCTCTTCCCTCGCCACCTCCGCCATGGCCCCGAAGAGCGACAAGGCGAAAGCGGACAAGGCCAAGAAGGAGAAGTCTGAGCAGGCGGCGAAGCTGGCCGCCCTGCGGAAGAGGAATGTGGTCTTCGCGCCGAGGCTTGGCGCGAAGGAGCTGCGGAACAAGTACTATCTCTTCTGGTCTGGGGAGACCAAAGCTCATCCCCGCACCAGAGCCTTCCCTGCCGTCGCCAGAGATTTGTTCCCCGGCGGGTACTTCTTCTTCGCTGCTTTCTTTCACTGTGGATTGTGCCCTCCGTACTCCGAGTTCTTTTGCGACATTATGAACACATATGGCCTCCACCTCCTAGACTTTACCCCCAACGCCATCCTTACGATGGCTGTTTTCGCACATCTGTGCGAAAACTATGTTGGGATCCATCCAAACGTAGCACTCTTTCGCCATTTCTTTATGCCTAGAGTAGAGGCTGGCGCTCCCCTTTCCGGCGGCATCTCCTGGATCTTCCGGCTGAATAAGAAGGATTCATACCTGAAGGGAGAACTCCGCGGCAAGTGGGAAGAATGGCGTGCAGATTGGTGCTGGGTAGTAGAGGATAAGCCGGAGCCCTTCACTGCGCCGCGCACAACAGCCATAGTGCGCGGCAGGAATTGGAGCGAATTGGCCCCGGAGGACAACAAGCTCACTATTGCCCTCGTCAGGATTATCCGTCTCCGGGTAGCTAATCTGACCATCGGAGAGGTTGGGGCAGATTTCCTCCGCCGCCGCATCGCCCCTCTACAAGAGAGGAAGAGGGCCGCATGGGAATTTGGCAATGCGGCGGATATCATGAGGCTGCGCCCGAGATTGAACTTCAATTTCACCGCTTTGGAGCTGAAAGGAATGGTCCGAGAGCTCTTCAAGCATGATCCGGCCCATCCGGAGTGGTTCAGACCGGCCAAGGGAGTAGTTCCACTGTGCAACAACACTGCATGCGATTCCTTGCGCGCGATGATGCCGGAGTGCGACTCCCATGGCATCGTCCCCACTTGGATCGAGCCTCCGCCAGATACAGTGCTGAGCTTCTTCGACAACCTGGTCGAGGTGCCCAAGAACCCCGAGGAGAACAGGGGCCTCACCCGGGCCACCACGGCGCGGGACATAGCTTATATTGCTTCCAGGATGGAAGAGGCCGCCGCAGCTGCGGCGGCAGGTGACTTTGGATACACGATGGACGATGCAGAGGCCGCGGACGCGGCGTGCCAAGCAGAGGAGGCAGAAATCCGCAGGCTTCTCAAGCTTCTGCCCGAGGAGTTTAGCGGGGTGCCTTCCCTGAGGCATGCCGGGATACTCGGGGTTGCCGGGGTGAGCGAGGCCGCCGTAGGGAGCGAGGTTGCCGGAGGGAGCGGGGCCGCCGGAGGGAGCGGGACCGCCGGAGGGAGCGAGGCCGCCGGGCATGATGCTGGACCCAGCGGGCCTGCCGGGGAGGAGGAGGAGGACGCCGAGGCCGATGAAGACACCGGTGGATCTCTGGGACTTGACGACGACGCCTCCTCGTCCTCAGAGAACTCCCCGCCTCCGGCAAGTCCTACGCAACCACCGAGGAAGCGCCTCCGCAAGGTGGCTACGGCGACGAGGACGCAGGCGCCTAGACAGCAGCCTGCGCGCCGGGCGACGCGCGCCACCAGGGCGAGCCAAGCCGCAACGGAGGAGGCGCCCCGCGCGCCGGCGCCAAGCGGAGGGGGATCCTCCCGGAGCGGAACGGCCGCTCCGCCTGCTCCTCGGGCTTCGGCGTCAACGGAGGCTGGGTCTTCGCAGCCCCCAGCCCCGGAGACCGCCAAGCGCCCGAGGGAGCCTTCTCCTCCCGCTCCTCGCGCGGGAGCATCTCAGGTGGAGTTCGACTTCTCCGCCCTCAGCTCCGACGACGACGAGGAAGAGGAGTAAGTATTTGCAACTTGTAACTTCTTCGATTTTGTCTTGATCTTCCTTGATGATTCTGATCTTGTTTTGGTTTTGCTTTTAGGACCCTGACCCAGCGGATGGCGAAGAGGGCCAAGATCCCCGTGGTTGAGGTCGAAGACGACTCGCCCGCCGCAGCGACCGGAGACGCGCCAGCGGCAAGCTTGCCGGATCAACCCGCTGCTCCAAGGAGCAGCCCCCAGCGTAAGTCTGGTTGTTATTCTTTTCTGATCGACAGGCGCGCTTGAGGTTGTTATCTGTATTGATGTTTTGTTGTCTTGTTTGTCTTGTGCAGAAGTGGAGCCGCAGCCGCAGGAGCGCCCGGAGACTGCCACCGACGAGCTACTCGCTCCACCCTCCCCGCCAGGGGTGAACTCCCCGGCGAGGGAGAACGCTCCGCCAAGGACGGGCACCCCGCCAAGGGCGGGCACCCCGCCAAGGGTGAGCAGCCCGACAAGGGTGACCTCCCCGCCAAGGGAGGGCGCGGGCGGCCCTCCGCCAGCAGGAGCCACTGCTCCACCGCCAAGGGAGGACTCCCCAGCGAGGGAGCCTGTCGTTGAAGAAGTCCGCGAAGGTGAGTCTTGTAGCCTCTTTTTCTTGGACTCTTCTTTTTGGATATTTGCTTGATCTTTTCTTTCCTTTTTCTTCTGCTAGATCCTCCTACGCCGGAGTGGATGGAGACGGAGACTGCCGGCGAGGAGGGCGTGCAAGGCGACGGCGGCAACGCCACTGCCGCTGAGGGCAGGGCTGGAGCCGACGAGCCTGCCGCTG
Organism: Secale cereale; assembly: GCA_902687465.1. Taxonomy (NCBI): domain Eukaryota; kingdom Viridiplantae; phylum Streptophyta; class Magnoliopsida; order Poales; family Poaceae; genus Secale; species Secale cereale. Next base: position 563,398,877 of record LR738714.1, read on the forward strand.
AGGAGACCGCCCCGACAGCAGACCCCGCGGCCGGGGAGGGGGCGGCGACCACACTGCTGGCCCGGAGGCAGCAGGAGCGTCAAGCGCTGCACCGGACGCCGACCCCTCCGCCGCCACAGAGCAGCCAGGCGTCTATCTTGAGGCCCCCAATGGAGTCTTCATACAAGTCCTGTGGGGGTCTTCGTCGCGAGCCCCCGTGGAGGGAGAGACCTACAACGGAGAGGTCCTCGCCTCCGCGGGGTTGAAGGTTGTCGAAGCACTTGGCGGCGGAGACGAGCCCGAAGAGGAGAAGCTCCTTCGCCGGCTCCTGGCCCTTTACCGGGCCAGGCAGGCGAAGCTGGACTCCCGGGAAGCTCTTGCCGCCAAGGCTGGAGTTGACTTGGAGAAGCGGGCCGCGGAGCTTCGCGCCGCCAACCAGGCCGCCCTCCGCAACTTGGCGGAGGAGCGGGAAGAGCTTGCCGGGGAGCAGCAAGCCTTCCTCCTGGAGAAGGCGGAGGCAGAAGAGCGATAGCGGCTGGCTGCCGAGGAACTATCTCGTCGGGAGGGGGCGCTCAACCAGCGGAAGGTTGAGCTCGACGCCCATGACGACGAACTCACCGTCCGGGAGCAGGCCCTTGGCGGGGCCCTGAAGGAGGCAAAGGAAGCCGCAGCCGCCGCGGAAACCGCCAAGAGGGACCTGGAAATCAAGGTGGATCAGCTGGAGCGGTACCTGAAAGCAAGTGAGGATAGAGTCACCGCGCTCAACGTGGAGCGGGAGAAAGATGCCCACACCAACTCCGACTTGCAGGTACGACTCTCCAAGAAGGGCGACGAGCTCACTGCCGCCAAAGATTCAATTGCTGACTTGGAGTTGAAGGTCTCCACCTTGACTGATTCACTCGACGCTGCCCGGGATCGCGAGACGAAGCTGAAGGACGAGCTCCGCAAGGAACAAGGCCTGGTGGAGAGCGCCGCCGTCTCAGCGAACAACTTCTGCCGAGCGGTAGAGCAATGGACTGACGATCTGGTCACCTCCGCTGCCAACATTGACAAGGAGATGATGGCGCTAAGGGCGGAGCACCTTGTGTACTCTCCCGACGAGAACCTCCCCCACAGCGCCAAGCTAAGTCTCTTTTTCAGGGGAATCGCGCCGGCGCTTGCACGGCTGCGGGAGAAGCTCCCCGCGCAGCTGGCTGACGAGTCGCGCCAGCTCTGCGCGGGCACCTTGGAGCGCGTCTTGACGAAGATCGTCTACCGCAACCCTGGCATCAATCTTGTGAACGTCCTCCGCAGCTTGCCGGACGATGCAGATCAGGAGGCGTTGAAGGCGCAGGTCGCCCACATCGTCGCCAAGGTGAACAAGATCTCAAGGCGTGAAGGCGACCGCGTAGATTAGGCTCCTTTCATTCAGTTCCCCTTGCCGCTGCAAGGCACGTTATTGGACAAGAATCTATTAGTTATTGCGACAAGTTATCTCTGTAATATACTGTCTTATTTTCGAGCAATCAATGCGGTGTTATATCCCTTGCTTTTGGTCCTTCACTTTGTATGCTTTCTACCCTACGCTTTTAGGGGACTTGTCGGCAAGGGGCCCTCGCCGCGAGCGCTGAGTGCTGGACTCTTAGCAGCCTGCCGGCAAAGGCCTTACCGGCAACTAACCTTGCCGCAGCTAGTCGCAGCGCACTTAGCTTGCTGAGCGAACTCGAAAACGAAGTAAGGGCGCGACACTTGTCGCAGCTCACTTAAGTCGTTGAGCATGCTCGAAAACAAAGTAAGGATGCGGCTAGCCACGGGTAGGTTCCTCCGCGCACAGGTTTTCCATACAAAGGGTGGATGTTCAAGGAAGATAACTAAAATTTAAAAATTTGAACTGCTCAAATTCTGGTAACTTAGCTTTCATATATTGCTTGTTCCCCGACAAGGCTTCTCTTTCTTGAACAGCACTTGGTCCGTCCTCCATCTCCTTCCCCCCCGGCAAACTTGTGCGCGAGGAATGTTCCTTCTGCTTGAGAGGGAAAGAAAAAGAGGAGGAAAACAAGTATGTGGCCTTACGGCCTGCTAGTGCTTACCGGGGATGTGTGTTGCACAATGTGCCAAACAATGCATGCAAATAACAAAGAAAGGCATGGAAATGGCGAATAGTGCGAAGCACAAAAACTTTACTGATGCACGGGATCTGCGCCCGGCTTTGTACAAAGGTTTACATGCAACAGCGGCAAGACTTGTACAAAAGGTGGTTGCCGGAGCGGATCACGGCAACCGCGCCTTATGGGTGAAACTTGCGAAGATGCTCTATGTTCCAGGAGTTGCTCACCGGTAAGCCTTCTTCGGTCTCAAGGCGGACAGCGCCGGGCCTTGTGACTTGTCTCACCCGATAAGGGCCTTCCCACTTCGGCGTCAACTTGTTGGAATTCTTGGCGGACTGAACACGCCGAAGAACAAGGTCGCCTTCCTCGAGACTCCTGGCCTTGACCTTGCGGCTATGATAGCGACGCAAGGCTTGCTGGTATCGAGCAGCTCACACAGCAGCCTGGAGACGTTCCTCCTCGAGGAGCAATGCATCATCTTGAAGCAGTTGCTCTTGCTCGAGCTCATCATAAGCGAGTACTCGAGGAGATCCGTATACGAGTTCCGTGGGGAGAACTGCCTCTGCTCCATAGACAAGAGCAAAGGGTGTCTGTCCGGTGGCTCGACTTGGTGTCGTCCTGATTGACCAAAGAGCAGCCGGTAGCTCCTCTATCCAGTTTCTTCCGCACTTGTGCAGCCTGTCGAAGGTTCTTGTCTTGAGTCCGCGCAGCACTTCAGCATTGGCCCTCTCCGCTTGACCATTGCTCCTCGGGTGAGCAACAGAAGCGAAGCAGACCTTGGCACCAAGGTCTTGGACGTACTGCATGAAGGTGCGACTTGTAAATTGCGTACCGTTGTCGGTGATGATCCTGTTAGGGATTCCGAAATGGCAAACAATTGACCTGAAGAACCTGACTGCTGACTGTGCTGTCACCTTTCTCACCGGTTCCACTTCTGGCCACTTTGTGAACTTGTCGATCGCAACGTACAAGTACTCAAAGCCCCCGACAGCACGGGGGAAGGGGCCGAGGATATCGAGCCCCCAGACCGAGAAGGGCCAGGACAAAGGGATCGTCTGGAGAGCTTGAGCTGGTTGGTGAATTTGCTTGGCATGGAACTGGCACGCTTCACACTTGGTTACTTGTGCAGTTGCATCTTGGAGGGCTTCTGGCCAGAAGAACCCTTGCCGGAACGCCTTCCCGACAAGTGCCCTTGCGCCAATGTGGTGGCCACATGTGCCTCCGTGTATCTCTGCCAACAGCTTCTGTCCATCTTCTCTGGAAATGCACTTCAACCTGACACCATTGAGCCTTCTTCTGTACAGTTCATTGTCAACGAACTGGTACATACTTGACTGCCTGGCTATTTTCTCTATCTCTTCTGGGTCGTCGGGAAGTTCTCCAGTTTGCAGAAAACGGACGATTTGCTGTGCCCATGCTGGAGCCTGAGGCTCAACAACAAGGACTAAAGGCATGAGGGCTGCTGCGGGAACCTCAGCTTCTACGGCAAGAACTTGCGATTCTGCCGGAGCTGATGGTTCCCCGGCAAGCTCACCGGGGCGAGGTTTGTCGGGAACGCTTGCTTCAACTGTACAGACCCTTGGATCTGCAGGAGCAAACTGTTCCTCAGCATTTTGGCTGTTGATCTTGGGGACCTTGGCGGCGGCTTCTGGAAGATCCGCCGGCAAGTAGTCGCCGGAGACCAACTTTCTCTTCTTACTTTGTCCAAATGATGGTGTAGCGGATGGCTGAGTTAGCTTGAGCAAGAAGGTCCCTGGTTCCACAGGTAACTTCATTGCAGCACACTTTGAGAGGCCATCTGCAATATCATTCTGAGCTCTCGGGATGTGCTCCATTTGCAGGCCTTCAAAGTGTTCTTCAAGTTTCCTCACTTCATCAACATAGGCTTCCATCAAAGGGCTCTGATAACTCTTGTTCACTTGTCGGACCACCAACTGAGAATCTCCCCGCACAATCAACTTCTTGATCCCAAGTTCGGCCGCAATTCTGAGGCCGGCAAGCAAACCTTCATACTCAGCAGTATTGTTTGTCGCTTGTTCCTTGGGAAAGTGCATCTGGACAACATACTTGAGGTGCTCTCCGGTGGGCGCTATGAGTACCACGCCGGCACCGGCGCCTTGCAGCGAGAAGGCACCATCAAAGTACATTACCCATTCACTGCTTGCTTCTTGTACGGGGACGCTTGTCTCTGGAACTTCTTCATCCGGCGTTGGGGTCCATTCAGCTATGAATTCTGCCAAAGCTCTGCTCTGTATGGTTGAAGTACTCTCAAACTTGAGACCAAAGCTTGACAGCTCCAGTGCCCACTCGACGATCCTGCCCGTTGCTTCTGGATTCTGCAATATCCTCTTCAACGGAAAGCGAGTGACCACTGTTATCTCGTGTGCTTGGAAGTAATGGCGCAGCTTTCTTGAGGCCATAAGGAGGCCGAAAAGCAACTTCTGCACCCCAGAGTATCTTGATCTAGCCCCCTGCAGAAGGGAACTCACAAAATACACTGGGCGCTGCACCATCTTCCTTCGCACTTCTCCTTGTTCCTGCGCAGACTTGTCCTTGTCGGGGCCAGAGCTTGTCGGGGAAGCCCCCTGCTTGTCGCTGGATTCGCTTGCCGGTGGTGTAGATTCCTCATCCGCCTCCCTCTCCGCTACTAACGCAGCACTAACCACTTGATTGGCCGCTGCTAGGTACAACAGCAACTTCTCTTGTGGCTTAGGTGCGACAAGTATTGGAGTGGAGGATAGGTATCCTTTCAAGTCTTGCAGCGCTGCCTCCACTTCCGGAGTCCATTTCATGGGACTCACCTTCTTCAAGATTTTGAAGAAAGGCAGGGCGCATTCTGCAGACTTTGAAATGAACCTACTGAGGGCAGCCACACAACCAGAAAGTCTCCTTACGTCCTTGACGCGCTTCGGGGCTTCAATTTGCTCGATGGCTTTGATCTTGTCGGGATTGGCTTCAATCCCCCTCTGGGACACAAAGAACCCGAGAAGCTTGCCGGAGGGGACTCCGAAGACACACTTCTCGGGGTTCAACTTGAGCTGGATCTTGCGCAGATTCTCAAACGTCTCTTCCAGATCTTGTATCAGGGTATCTTTGCTCTTGCTCTTGACCACTATGTCATCCATGTAAGCTTCCACATTTCTGTGAATCTGTGGCTCAAAAGCAGTGTGCACCACCCTTGCAAATGTTGAGCCTGCATTCTTCAATCCAAAGGGCATGCGTATGAAGCAATATGTGCCGCATGGAGTAATGAATGCAGTCTTCTCTTCATCTTCCTTGGCCATAAAAATCTGGTGGTATCCTGAATATGCATCAAGGAAGGAAAGCAGCTCACATCCAGCGGTGGAGTCAACAATCTGGTCAATACGCGGCCAGGCAAATGGATCCTTGGGACATGCTTTATTCACATCAGTGAAGTCTATACAAAGTCTCCACTTCCCATTGGCCTTGCGTACGACAACTGGATTGGCCAACCACGTAGGATGGATCACGCCTCTAACTAGGCCTGCTGCTTCCAACTTCTTTATCTCTTCGGCGATGAATTCTTGGCGCTCCACGGCTTGCTTTCTGACCTTCTGCTTGACGGGCCGCGCATGAGGACAAACAGCAAGCTTGTGCTCAATTACCTTCCTGGGAACGCCGGGGATGTCAGATGGTTGCCATGCAAACACATCGACATTCGCCCGCAGGAAGGCAACGAGCGCGCTTTCCTATTTGCTGTCAAGCGTGGCACTGATGGTGAAGGTACCACCAGTGCCGTCCTCCTTGGCGGACACTTTCTTGGTTGCCGGTGGAGCGGCCATCCCCTTCTTGCACTTGCCGGTGGAGCTCGATGGTGCGTCCTCGACGGCAGCGCAGCACTCCGAGGAGGTGCGTTTGCCGGAGTGGGCCCCAGAGCCCTTGCCGGACTTGGTCTTGGTCTTCTTCCCCCCGGGAGCTTCAGCGGCAAGTGTGTTGCTCTCCTCTGCGGCTGCTGCATCCCGGTATATCTTGTCGGCGCAGATAAGCGCGTCCTTCTTGTCGCCAGGGACAGAGATGACGCTTATCGGCCCCGGCATCTTGAGTACATTGTAGGCATAATGGGAAGCTGCCATGAACTTTGCGAGGGCAGGACGTCCAAGTATCCCATTGTATGGAAATGGGATATCGGCCACGTCGAAGGTTATCCTCTCCGTCCTGAAGTTGAGTTCCCCGCCAAAGGTCACTGGCAGAGTGATCTTCCCCTTGGGCTTGCTCCTTCCCGGGTTTATTCCTTGGAACGACCCGGTTTCTTCGAGCTCGCCGTTTGGGATCTGGAGTTTCTTGATCACAGCTGAGGAGATCAAGTTCAGGCCGGCCCCGCCGTCAACCAACATTTTGGTGACCTTGAGGTTGCGGATAGTTGGTGAGACCAACATCGGCAAGCACCCGACCGCAGTTGTGCGGTCAGGGTGATCCTCAAGATCAAAAATGATGGGCGTGCTGGACCACTTCAGCAGCCTGCGTGACTCAACGGGCGGCTCAGCTGCGTTTACTTCCCGCACCCACTGCTTGAGTTGGCGGTGGGAAGTATGCAGAGAGGCGCCTCCGTCGACACACAAAACTTCTGTGGCCTTCTGGAACTCCTGTTCGCTGTTATCACCTTCCTCCATGTCGTCGTCGTCTTCCTCCTCATCGTTGTCGCGGCCCCGGGGAGGTCGATCACCTTGCCGCTGCTTGGCCTTGCCGCGGCGCCCTCCCCGGCCATTGAACGGCCGCTTCTTGCTTGGCTCTCCCCGCCACCTTGGGCCTTCTCCTTGTCGCGACGCTCGTACTCAGCTTTCTGCTGTTCTACGAGGTACTCGACTCGCTTGCAGTTCGAAAGGTCGTGGCCCTTGGTGCGGTGGATCTTGCAGTATTGCTTGTGGGAGCCGTCTTGCTTGTCGGCTGCCGCTACAGGGGCAGGCTCCTTGCCGGAACCGCCAGCCTGTGCCTTCTTGGCGGGAGCCTCCTTGCCGGACTGCTCGACGACCAGCACTTCCTTGCTCTTCTTCCTTCTGTTGTTCCGCCGCCGGCTCTTCTTTGCCGGGGCGGCGTCCTCACTGTCGCTTCCTCCTGCGCCAGTATCCTCTCCGGGGAGTCTCCTCCCCTCTTCGGCGCGCGCGCACTTGTCAGCCAGAGCGTAGAGCTCGCTGACATCCCGGATCTTGGTCATGGCCATCTCTTCCCTCATGTGGCGGTTACGCACGTTCTGATGGAACGCGCTGATAACCGCGGCGGGGTGGACGTCGGGAATGTTGTGTTGCACGCAGCTGAATCTCTGGATGTACTTGCGCAGGGATTCTCCTTCCTTCTGGGCCAAGATGTGGAGATCGCTCTCCTGGCCGTGGGGTTTGTGGCCGCCCGTGAAGGCGCCAACAAACTGGTGGCACAGATCTGCCCATGAAGAAATGGAGTTCTCCGTCAAGTGCATAAGCCAGGAACGGACGTTCGGCTTAAGCACTAGCGGGAAGTAGTTGGCGAGTATCTTCTCGTCGCGTCCCCCAGCAGCCTGCACCGCGATGGTGTAGATGCTGAGGAACTCCGAGGGGTGAGTCTTGCCATCGTACTTCTCGGGTATGTCGGGCTTGAAGTTTTTCATGCTGGGCCACTGGACTCGCCGCAGCTCACGGGTGAACGCAGGGCAACCTGCCGCGTACGGCAAGTCGCCTGGCTCACCGGGCGCGTACGTGTCGACAGCGGTCCCAGCGCGCTGGTCCGATTGTCGCCGGGCTTCTCGTCGGCGCTCGATGCGCGTCCGAGCGTCTTCTTGCCGCCGGTCGTCGAGGACTTAGTGCTGGTCCCGACGAGCCCGCGGATCCGACGACGCCGTGGAGTCGTCGTCGACGTTAATCTGGCGGGGTGGCGTCTTCTGCTTCCGCGGTGGGGAGTGCATGGTGGTTGCACCCCCGGCGGTCTTGTCGCCATCGGCCTTCGTCTGCTCGACCTGCCGTGGCCGCGATGTCGTCGGCTGCTGCGGCGTGTCGTTGTTGGCGAAGGCGATGAGGCTCTGGATCGTCGCCCTCTAGTCTTCGGCCTTGTTTGCCGCTGGAGGGAAGTCGAGGAGCAGTTGCGCTCTTGCTAGAGCTTCTGCTGGAGAGGAGGGGAGCGGCGGCGAGCGGTGCGAGGAGCGAGATATGCTCGGACTTCTAACAGGGTTAGAAGGAGCAGTCTCTCGCCCTGGCGACCGCGCCTTGCTCGTGCCAGGGCGATGGCCTTGAGCGTCCCGCGATCCTCCGGTTTGTCCTTGGCCCAGCAAGCGTATGGTACCTCCCGTACCACGGCGCTGCTGGCCTGTCGTCTGCTGAGAGGGACGTGGTGCGTCTACGGACACCGAGGTTTTGGAGTTCGCCCGGTCGTCCGTCTTGTCCTTGGATTTGGTGGCGCCGTGAGTTTCCTCGCTGGCGACCACCCTTCCGCCGGCGTCTCCTCCACCAACCGTTGGTTCTGGTGGCGGTGGAATCGACGCAGACGGGCCCCGACCTCCGAAGCCTTCTTCTTCGGAGGCATGCTGTTGTTGCTGACGAAGTTGATGAAGCTGGAGAGGTTGATGAAGAATGCACCCGCGTGAGCGCCGGATCAGGTTTGCACAACCTCGATGCCCCCTACCTGGCGCGCCAAAGATGTCGGGGGAAACTGTCCTCCCACGAGCACCTATGGGACCGGAGCCCCTTCTACGTTGCGGTAAGGGAGCGGATGGAGCACAAAGAGCAGATCGAGGAACACACGCGGGCAGTTTACCCAGGTTCGGGCCGCGCGGACGCGTACAACCCTACTCCTGCTTTGGTTGTATTGAGCTCGGGAGCTTGAAGAGCTACAATACTAGCTACACCGAGCGAGAGAGTTGCTTAGGATTCGAACCCTTTTCTACGTTGTGCATGGGCCTCCTTTTATAGCTCAAGGGGTCACCGACAGGTGTCAACGTAGAGGAGGGCAAAAATGTAACTGTGGTGGTAGTTGTAACAGTGCGGGAACAGTGCGTGAACAGTGGTCTTCACCTAACTTTGACAGTGGGGGACAAGGGCATTAAATGCCCGTCACCATCGACCCCAAAAGTGTCCGTCCATGCTTCTCCATTCGACACGGCGGTAGCCTCGTCACCGTGGATTGCCACCGTGTGCCCCAAGCTGCACAGCCTTCCGCCACGTGTCCCTGGAAGGGCCCCAGGGCGACGCGTGGGCAGATGAGCTGGAGCGCGGGCACACAACATAAGTTTCCCCCGGCAAGCACCTTGCCGGGGCCGTGACCTTGCCGGGCCCGGAAGCTTGTCGCTCTCCGGGTCCTGCCGGGGCGCATGTTGCGCCGAGGCGTTTCTTGAGGTGCGCATTCCTTGGTCTTCCTGGCAAGCTCCTCTTGCCAGGGTCTTGTATTAAAATGATATCCTTGAGCCTGGTGTGGCCTTCCCGGCAAGCTCCTCTTGCCGGGGCCTTGATCTTCTGACTTGTATACTTTGTTCTTGAATGGTTTTATAAGGGTCAGAAAGGTTACCGGCGAGCACGTGGTGGACCCTGCCGCGGGAAGCTGCTACTGCCCGTGCACAAGTTGGGGTACTAAGGTACTTCTATCTTAGTACACCGACACTCACGCATATTTAAGACTGTAAAGAAAGTCTGTCAAGCCTTGATGATCTTTTGTTTCTGAGTAGCGATATAACTTCCATGCCTGATTCAATGTTGCTTTGTCGCTCTGCATGATTATGACCGTCATTGCTCTTTAAGTTGGTCGCTCCCAGTCTTTTGCTAACCTCCACCTGTACTAAGCGGACTGACTGCTTGTGCATCCAAATTCCTATAAAACCAGTTATGCCATATGAGTCCACCATACCTTCCTATACATGGTATTTACCTGCCATTCCTAACGAAGACTTTCATGTACCATCTCGAAATTATTCAAAAAAAAGCATTCCTATTTTGTGCCTCTGTTTTAGTTCATGAGGAAGTAGTGGTTAATTCATGATCTTTTTAAGTTGGACAAGCTTCACCCCGGGATTGCATGTCTAATGTGCAAACCCATAATACGAGAAGGAACTGGCATTGAGTGCGCCCGGCTCAAAATTAATATAACAAACAAACCCTCCTTCACGCTTTGTTCATGAGAAATCAGAAAACTTTGGCAGTGATAAACAAAGGAGATTAAGAGGATGTGATCGTCCTCATTCGGGAGTCGTTCCTCGAAACTTGTCCATCTCAAGAAGTGATTGAGTTGTTTGCTAGCATTCGTTGACGAAACATGCATAATCTAAAAAAATAATTATTACCTCTGTTTTTAAAACCAAGAGCCCTGGTACATGCTTTGTCTTTGTTTCCGACTACGGGTTTTCAACCTTGCCAACAAAAGCCACGGTTCGAGAGTCTCCACCTTCTTTTAAAGCACCAACTATTAAGAGCATGATTGTCATTCTGAGTGTAATGTGCATTGTCCCAAAGTAGCATTGTCTTTTGCATGATTGTGATATCGTTTATTCTGAAATCATTGTATCTAGTCATCACTTAAACCTTGGAGGTGCCCCTGCATTTATGTTTTGCTTCACTAAAGGGGGCAAGCGAGATATCACTTTATCATATTTGCACACCATGCTCATTACAAATCTATTTGATGTTCCAGTATCATATTGTAAAACTTTCAGTTCCTTGTGATTTTCTCATGAGGCAACTTAATTACTATAGATTTATTGTCTCAGTAAGCTTTTGTCATATGACTATGCAAAGTCCTATATGGTTAATAGCATGTCACCACAGAAATTATTATTGTTATCATTTACCTACTCGAGGACGAGCAGGAATTAAGCTTGGGGATGTTGATACGTCCAAAACATATCTATAATTTCTGCTTGCTCCATGCCTCTTTTGGGTGATATTGCTATGATATTTATACACTTCCATACACTTTTGATCATATTTGGACTAACCTATTAACTCAGTGCACCCCAGTGCCAGTTTCTGTTTTCTGTTGTTTTTGTATTTCAGGTTTTCCCATCACGTAAACTGCCAGAAAAATCCCGGAAAAATTATATAAAAAATCAGCGTTCCAGAAGCTTCCCGGCAGCCAAAGTAGAGCCGGAGGGGGGCCACCAGGGCTCCAGGCGCCCTAGTGGCGCGGCCCCCCTCCTGGCCGCGCCGGGGGGTGCCTGGCCCCGCCAGGCCTCCGCTGATGCCCCCCTTTGGCATATATTTAACATGCGTCCCGAAACCCTCGAGATGGGAACCCTTTTTCGCGATCTCATCTCTGTTCTGCCGCCGCCGCGCTTCCAAGAACGGGAGCACCAGGAGAACTCTTCCCGGCACCCTGCCGGAGGGGAGGATCACCATCGGGAGCCTCTCCACCACCATGGACGCCTCCCGGATGAGTTGTGAGTAGTCTCCCTTGGACCGTGGGTCCATGACCAGTAGCTATGTGATGTTCTCCTCCCCTTCTTGTGCTTCAATAATTAGACCTCGTGAGCTGCCCTACATGATCGAGGCACATATGTAGTCCTTATGCTGTTGCTATGATGAGTTTGCTGGGATCCGATGGATTGTGAGATTATGTTCAGATTGTGTTTGAGTAATATATTTGATTTACCTCTTTTATATTTATGTTGATAAGTAATTCTTGCATGTTCTCCATTGCTATTTATTGCTTTGGCCAAGTAGTAGGTAGTGACTCCAAGAGGGAACGTTATGCTCGATTGTGGGTTCATGCCCCTCGATGACTAGCTTGAGTGACAGAAACATGAGTCTAGGGGATGTGCTGTTGCCACAAGGGGGAAAACAACGGTGCTTGTGCCCGCGGGTGCAAGGATTGTTTACTTTACGCAAAGTTCTTTTAATGCAGTTGTCTGTTGCTTTGAGTTTACACTATGGGTGGGACTCGCAACTTAATACCAGCGAGATGTTCTGGATAGATATCTCAAGGTGGATGATTAGTAGTAGATGCAGATGGATTTCGGTCTACTTGCCTTGGCGTACCACCCATGCTTTGAACCTCTACCTTTCTTGCAACATAGTTAGCATTGGTTTGCGCACATAATTCTGTCAATTGCCCAGCTGTAATTCGTTTACCTCACATAGCTATTTTATCGTCTTTTGGGAGAGAGACATCACTAGTGAACATGATGGGACCCCGGTCCATATTACCATCATTGATCACATCCGCTATTTACTTTCCGCTTTTACTTACTATTTGCAGCAATACCTATCACTATTATCACTTGCGTTTAATCCTTTGTAAACGACAAGGCCGGAGGGATTGACAACCTCTCTGTACTCGTTGGGAGCAAAGTTATTTGTATCTGTGTCCAGGTCCACGTTGATTGCTAATATCTGGCGCCGTTAGCAGTTGACACCTTCTTGTTGAAACTGGGAGTCTCAGGGGAAATCGATCCTTGGTATCTTTGCCAAGGGAAAACTTCCGCTACACTGCATCTCAAACCTTCCACTTGGGGTAACCAACGAGGGGCGAGAAGCCATCAGAGGGTTGCTCTTCACTCGGAGTGTGTTTTTGTAACTTAGGCGAATCGGGTTCGCGGCTAAGCCTTCGAGTGAGAGGATTGCTCTTCACTTGGAGTAGTTTTCGTAACTTAGGCGATTCCAAGTGTCACAACCCTAGTTCTGGTATGCACTAGGTTAGTCTTGTGGTTTGCATCATTTTTAAATTTCAAATGAAATTGAATTGAGGACTTGTGAAACCCTCAGAAACCCTTTTTGAAAAATGACCCAAATAAAAATTGCTCCAAAAAGGTCCAGGAAAATGTTCATGTGGCTCTCTGAAAATATTGATTAGAGACAGAAATCAAACCAATATTATTAGGAGCTCATAAGTTTTTATTTTGGGCATTTGGAATTAATGCAATAGTTATTTGCTTGGATATATATTTATTGTATATCTTATATATGTCCAAAATTCCGATTCTTTATTTTGAGGGGCTTGGATTAATTCCTAGGTCCCTGCAAAATAAAAATGTCAGAAGAAAATAATTG
>LR738714.1:563424505-563452929 GCA_902687465.1 Secale cereale
ACTTTTGTGTGTTCAGTGAGCATTGATCTCTGGGATCACTGTACACGTGCATTCGGTGATCTCGACTTATGAGTCGGGGTCCCCACAAAGCTGGTATCAGAGCCATCCTGACTGTAGGAAGCCTTAGTTAGCATGGTCGTTAGTTAGGGTAAAACTATTTCCAAGACTATTACTAGATTTCAAAACTATCTGTACTTCTCTTCCCTTCTCAGTTTTTTGAAAAACTAGGCCATACCTAATCTCTCCCCCCTTCAAACTTTTAGTCGCTAGAACCCTTATGCCCCAGACCACTGGATTTTCTGTAATCCTCGTGGAGTGCACCTTGCCAAACACTCACCCACCTCTTTTGAACGCAAGAGTGGCGACACCATGACAAGACGATACAAACAGAAAATCCATCCTCGAGGAATGAGGACATGAAGACCCAGAAAATGATGACACCCTTGACAGTGCCCCAAGAAGATGCAACATTGGCCTATGATGACCAGGGTATAGGTTATGCAAAATCATGATATACATCGCTAATAGAGTAATCCTGTCACTACCGTTGTTGTATCGGCAACCACCGGTGGATGAGAACCTCGCCATTTGGTCTGCCTCACTATAGTGAGCAGGAAAACGGTTCTCTTCGTCCCCCGCTCTTGGTGTCGATGTTTTCATCAACGAAACCGACATGTTGGACCTCTATTATGCCTTGTTATTGTCATTGCATACGGATCGCCTACCTGGTAGCCTCGACGTCCCAGAAGGCACAAGGGGTCGTCATGATTAAAGAGACAAGAAAAGACCAAGTCAACGCCAGCTACAAGGAGGCACCTTCACCACATCACCTCATCAGGCGAGAAGTTGTTGAAGATTCTTCAGGCTCAACCCGGATCGTTTATCAAACAACTACAAGGGACATAGCAACACCGGAGGAAAACTCAGGAGACTGCATGAGGCACAAGTCACGACACTGAGTCCGAGAACCCCTAGGGTAGGATGAGTCGTGTACCTCCTATGCGCAGTCGAGTCCATAGGATGGTTCGAATAGAACCATGATTGTGTGTTGTTTGCTTTTATTTGTTTGCGTTTTGATATAAGTCGCACTTTTGCCCTAGGCAAAAGTGCATGGCTATGTCATCTTCCTTGCCTTGTTTCCTTTGTTTCGGCCTTTTTGCACCTGTTTGTTTGCACCTGCACTATAGAACCCCCTTTAGGCATTTCTCTCCTCTACGCTACTTTTTCCCTCTCTTCTCTCTCCCCAACTGAAGACTTGCAAGACAAGATGCACCAAGCATTCTACCTCGGCAACCAACTGGCACTGACGACTTCTGCTACAACCTCCGTGACCAAGTACAACCCCGTAGAATTATGTTTAACCCTCCAGACTAGTAACCCATTCCTAGACCCTTTGAGACTTCACGAGACACTCCAGCACGAATCCTTAACCATGTGCTTGCAAGAGAACCAGCTAAGCCTCTGCAACCTTGCACAACACTGGGTTCGTAATGGAACTAGTGGACACAGTGAGTGAGCACATTTTCGTCCTAATATAGCACAAGAACTGACGATGCCATAGATAGACCAGTTCGAGGATATTAGACAGATGACTTGGTGGCTTTATATCAGTGACTTCGAGGAATTATCTGAGACCTCGATGGATTGTGAGGTTTTCATATTGGTGGGATCATGACTTTGGGGAAGCATGTAGGAGTACCCATTGGACATGAGATTTGGATTTATGTAGGTGATTCTGGTTGGTATAAATTCTAGATATGCCTGCATGGTTCGGAGTAAATTGGATTTAGACCGATGATCTTGATCATGATACCATGCTTCTCGATGGAAAATAACCTAGGAGATTGGATTATTTGTCGGAGTTGATTTAGGGATCTATATAATCATGACCTTGGAGTTTACTTGACCCGGATGATGGAAATTTGGAGGACTTACTATCGTAATGCATAGTCCTTCCAAGTATTTGGATATTATAGGGACTTGAGATCTTGTGGGATACCGTAGACATCGGATTTGTAGAATTGTTGGATTATGTGGCAGTTGACGGAAGAAATGGCCTATTGGAGTTGATCTATAGGAAGGAAACAAAATCTTGGAGTGGCATATGACGTGTTTCCTTAGAATAGAGATGCATTATCGTGAGCCTTGCAAGAATAGATTGAGTGCTTGGATTGTGGAGTTTAAGTTAAGCTTAGCAGCATGTATGATCTACCCATGGATTTTAGGGGTAGACATACATATGGATTTGGGGATCGTAGGCAGGTGCAATTTTGTTAGACCGCCTCTTGAGAGTCATGAGGAGGTGTATGGCATGAGTGGTGATTGAAGCTGGTCTATACGAGAAGATGCTTTCTCGTTCGGAGTACTAGAAAGAGCTATTGGCATCTCAGAAACCGTGCTTAAGGATAAGATAATATATGTTCACTCACTCACTAGAATCCTTGAAACCCTTAAGCCACAGCCCGGTCAGATCCCGACCATAGGCCTTGGCTCTAAGTCAGGAAGGCCTTTGCGAATACTCAACGAAGACCACCACCAATGCCCTAGCCTACCTTGCGTACCCCGTAGACCTCATGGAGTAATTGGACAAGTTGGGTAACATCATTATTTGATGGCCTACTTGTCTGCCCGAAGACAAAAGAAGAGGCGGACAGCTGGATAGAAGACATTTGAAGACCGCCCTGTCAAGAAGGAAGAACTACACCGACCACCGTCACCAAGAAGTAAACTTCCGCGTCGAGGACCGGGCGTATCTGCAAACCACTCCTCTCGAAGGGACCGAGCATTTCCGTGTCGAAGGGACGCTCATACCAAGAATTTATCGACCTTCTTCAAGACCACTGCAAGACAAATAGTAGACGACTCCCCGCTAGATTTACCACCTGAGTTACCCTCCGCGCACCAAATATTTCACGAGTCCCCACTCTGGAAGTGCTTCTTACTTTCTAACTAGCCCGGTCCCCGCAAGGACATCGATCACCGAGCCCTTGACAACTTACCCAACCTAACCTACGCAAGAGACCCCTCAGCAACCTCCATCAAAGAGGGCAACAAGCAAGAAGCCACACCACCAAGTACTTCAAGATCCCATGGAGCACCACTCGGAAGCAGAACCAACAGAGGAACTGAAGACTACCCCGTATCCAAGACTCCGTATTCCCTTCCACGCCTAGTCTGGGAATCTCGGGGACTAGATTCTTGTAAGGGGGGTAGGTCTGTCACACCCTGATTTTCATGTCACTTTGCTTAAGCTGATAATCATGCTAAAATGTGGTTTGGCAAAAACTTTTGAGTGTTTTTGACTTTGCTTGATTGATTTTCTATCTGCTGTTTGCTAGTGCTCTAAAAATCAAATAAATACTCCAACTCTTATACTCCATCTCCTTGATCCAAAACCTTTTCCCAATGATCATGCCGTGTGTATAGACCAGTATAGTATTTTCTTATATAAATATTTTGGCCAAATAGTATTTTCTAAAATTAGTTTTCCAAAAACCCCTGAATTGAGGTTTGCACTACAAGTACCTTATTTAGGGTGTGAAAAATCTTTCAAAAAGTATATTTGAATCCTATTAGGTATAGGACTCCCAGAAACCACAAAAGTATAATTTTAAAAGTTATTTTTATATTTTATTTAAAAGCTTTTTCTTAAGGCCAGAAATGTTCTTTAATAGGGAAAAATTATTTACTTATTTCAAAAATATTTGCCAAAATTCAGGGAAACTCATAGGACATATATTGTCCATATATAAGAGTTTCAACACATGGTCATGTTCAAAATATTGGGCAAATCCTTCCAAAACCCTTTCTGGATATTTCAAGCTTTTGAAATATTTACAAAGGGAATATTCTCTAAAAATTCCAGGGAAATTCTATCATGTCATATATGACATATTTGATGATCTTGCAAAGCCTCATGCCTTGAAGATCAAGGAATCATCATCTAATCCCCTCAAAACCATTTCTGTCCATTTTGAAGTTTGAGCAACTTTACATTGCCAAACTTGTCCAAATGCTCTCAAACTTGGTGCACATGCTAAAATGATGTAATTATGCATTTATGCCAAATGGCACAAGTTTTGGAGAAGCATAACTTGATCTAAGTGCCCCAAAACCATTTCTATTCAAATTCAAATTTGAACAACTTTACATTACCAACTTTCAACCTGGGGCTTCAAACTTTGTGAGCATGATCATAACCCCAAATGATGATACTACACCAAGTGGTGCATCAAGGGGAGATGATTAGCTTAACTCAGACATGGTGAATCCATTTCTGTTGATTTCTAGGGTTCACCAAAGTTACATTGGCAACTTTGCCCAAATGAGCTCAAATTTGGTGGAGGGGCCTAAATGTATGTGACATTCCATCCTGTTGAGTCCCATGTAGATTGGAAGTCATTTGCTTTCCCAAAACACGATCAACACCTTCTGCCAATTTACCAAATCCATTGTATTGACCCCTTTTACTATTTCCCTTTACCCCAAATTCTTACCACAGGTAAACCTGATCATCTTCTCCCTCCAGTAACTCTCCCCTGCCTCAGCTCAATCATTGGAGAGGGTAAAACCCCATTTTACTCTTCTGGACAGCAGTAATCTCCTTCTTCCTCACCTCCCTCCTCATTCCAGTGGCTTCCCAGGGCATCCAAGGCCACAGCCCATTACTTTACTCCTCCCCCGACCCCCTAGACAACATTGGGCAAGATGGATACGACCAGAGCGGCGAGGACACGGCCGTGCCAGCCATAAGGGCGCTCTGGAGCGCGCTACAGTGCGCTCCCGCACTGTAGCCGCGTCCTGCCTGAGGCACCCGTCAGCCTGGGGCGTCGGGATCGTGTCTCCCGAGGTGCCCTCGACGTCCGCGACTTGCAGGCCTGTCGGCCCTATCCTCCCCTGCCCTCCTTCTCCCTCCGCGAGCTCGCCCGAGCGCGTCCATGGACGTCGCTCACGGTGCACCGCGGCCGCACCTATTTAAGCCACCCCGACCCTCTCTCTCGTCTTGGTTAGATCCTCCTCTCTCCCGTGAACCCCCTGGACCTACCCACTCTCCTCCTGGTGCTCTCCTGCCCTCTCCAAGGCCGGAGCCGAGCCGTCGGCCGCCGCCAGAATTCGGCACCTCAGGCCCTTTCTCCTCCACCTAGCCGCTCCAACACCCTCTCAGCACCATCCCAGACTCACCCCAAGCTCCAGTTCCTCTTTCCCCCGCCTCTTCCTCGCTGTGCCAAACCACACCGACGGTCGCCTCCGCGGTCATCCAAGCCGTCGCCGCTTCAGCCCTCCCCGGCGTGCGTGAAGTACGTGGATGGGTGCGGCGTGTCCTCCTGAGCACGCCGGTGGGCGGAGCATCGCCAGAGACGCTCTGTGGCCTCGACAATCGCCGACGGGAGCCGCTCGTCCCCACGGCGAGAGCACACGGCGGGAGGTTGAAGATGGCCTGAGCGCGGGGCCCCGCGCGTCAGCGACCTAGTGGCTGGGCCCCGTCATTTGAGTGGAAACGGCTTCGGCCGAAACCGCCTAGCCGCCGCAAAGGCGTAATCCCCTGCGGGCGCCTTCGACGTGGCCCTTCCCACACGCAGCTGAGCTACTGGGCCGGCCCAGTAGCTATCCTTCGCCCGACGCGTGTTTTAGGTATAACCTGAGTATTTCTTTCCTTTTTATTTTTCTTTAAATTTGTAAAAATGCTTAAACAATTCATTTGAACTCCAAATTTGGTGATTCAAATTTCCAGTGACTCCATAAATCATGCTCTATCACATGGTGCAACATGCACATTTTTCCAGGAACTTTTCCTTCACAAATAATTATCAAATGCCATTATTTCATCTTCTGTGATGAACTTTAGAAAATCACAGAGGGCTCAAATTTGATCCAAATGCAGTGGTTCAAATTCCTAGGTGCTTGTCATATCCAAGCTTAGTTTTGGAACTTTTTTATTAATACTTTCTGTGCCCCACCAAATAATGATCCATTTCTTCATATCTATCAACTTTGCAACATCCTAGGAAATTCATTTGAATTCCAAATCCAGTGAAACCAACTCCTAGATGCTTCTAAAATCATGACTTGTTGATGGGTGCCTTTGCTCATCATTCAAGAATATATTTCTGTACACTTCTTTCAAATCCATAAACCCCTTGGTTCCATCATATTGAAATGTGCGAAACCATCCATTGATCATACCCCAATGAAACCACCTTGGTTATTTTTCATATGACCATAGGTATCCTAGAAAAGTCCAACTCCTATTTTTAGAGCACTTTTATTTTTGCTTTGATTGTGTTGCTTATTATGATTGTTTCCATCATTAGTTGACGAAATAAACGAAGTACTCGGAGATGGACCAGAAGGTTTGAAGACTCGGAAGGATAAGACAAGCAGCCCTTTGACCATGTTCGAGAAACCTTTTTATGCATGTCTCACAACACCTTATTATCAGTGCATCGGAATCATGTAGAGGTGGCGACCACTTTGGTTGGTGCCTTTGTTACTTTACTGTTGAAACTTGCATCAGACATGACCCTACCTTCCTATGAGGGTTATGTGGGTGGGAATAGATAGATATATGCTATAGTAGTTGGCTATGCAAAATGGGTCAGGGTTATGCATTGAATGAAACAAGTGTGGTAAGGCATACTTGCAGATAACCCAGTGGGTGCCACTAATGCCCCTGGGAGTTGATGAGGAACTAGGGCACTACTTGGTGAAGAAGTAGTGTGCCGAGGCTTGATGGAAGTGTTGTTTACAGAGATGGATTAGATTTATGTGTGACTACCGTCCCAACCAAACATGCGCAACCACTCTACCCTTATATGGGAAAGGGCGTTATTGATTACCTAGGTCGATACTAGCATGGTGCCCGCATTACTAGTGACGGGGGTGACATGAGGTCACTCTCGGGACGGGGTCGTGCTTGGATAGGCGGCCATGACTGTTTTCACAGGGCACCGAACACACCGTTGGTACCCCGTGTCAGTGGTATGTGATGAATATGGGAGCAAGGCTCCACAATCTTTAAGATGTGAAATGTTTGGCACGGGGCTGTTACCAATCGAGTGGACTCTATGTTAGTGTCGTCTAGGGAAAGATAGTGATCGGGTGCTTACCCCGGGTACTTGAGGTACCGCGGGTCGTGGATGACACGGAAGTTCCCCGGATCTTGTGCGTAAAGTGTGCAACCTCTGCAGAGTGTCAAACTATTCGAATAGCCGTGTCCGCGGTCAAGGTGATACGTCCAAAACGTATCTATAATTTCTGCTTGCTCCATGCCTCTTTTGTGTGATATTGCTATGATATTTATGCACTTCCATACACTTTTGATCATACTTGGACTAACCTATTAAATCAGTGCACCCCAGTGCCAGTTTTTGTTTTCTGCTGTTTTTGTATTTCAGGTTTTCCCATTACTTAAATTGCCAGAAAAATTCCGGGAAAAATATATAAAAAATTAGCGTTCCGGAAGCTTCCATGCGGCCAAAGTAGGGCCAGAGGGGGCCCACAGGGGCTCCAGGCGCCCAGAGGGCGCGGCCCCCCTCGTGGCCGCCGCGCCAGGCCGCCTGGGCCCCCCTTACCTCTTCTGACGCCCCCTTTTGGCATATATTTACACCGCGTCCCAAAACCCTCGAGGACGGAACCCTTTTCTCCAGACGCAATTCCGATCTCCGCCGCCATCACCATCAAGTTTCGGGGGACCAGAATTCCTGTGCCGGCACCCTGCCGGGACGGGGAAGTGGCCCTGGATTCATCTCCATCGACGTTGCTTCCTCCCTCCATGATGCGGGAGTAGTTCCTCCTCGGGGCTGAGGTTTCTACCAGTAGCTATGTGGTCAATTCTCTCTCCCATGATGTGATCTTCGTTGTGATCATAGGCTATGTTAATCTAGGGTGATCCCATGATATTTCCCCTTCCTCTATGTATTGGATTGATGTACTCACTTGTCTTTATCTAGTATAATCCCCGAGACCAAGGTGACAGCAGTCTATTGGACATGGATTAGAAGAATATTTTCATGAGTGATTTCCTCTTTTGGGTGTTGATTGAATATTGAGAGTCTCTTGGTGCTTGTCTTTGACTATCCTTTAGATATGTTGTGGTGATTGTGGTACTCTCTTTGGATGGTCGCGGTGACATTGGGAAATCCATAGATTTAGAACTACGAACTCTGAGGTGTGCTTTTGTAGCCCTACATAATTCTCGTCCTCTCTTGACCACAAAGGAATGACCTCCGAGTGCGTCTCCATTGCATGTTTTATGGGAAATATCATGTGATTCGATTATGTTAATGTTGTTGGGAGTTGCCACTAGTGAAAGTATGAAGCCTAGGCCTTGTTTCCACCATTGCAATACCATTTGTGCTCACGTTTACCACTTGTTTACTTGCTGCACTTTTTATTACAGATTTATATTACTTTGCTTTGCCACTCCTATCATCCATATTTTACCATCTCTTCGCCGAACTAGTGCATCTATACAACTCCTAGTTGTATTAGGTGTGTTGGGGACACAAGAGACTTCTTGTATCTTAGTTGCAGGGTTGCTTGAGAGAGACCATCTTCGACCTCTACTTCCCTGAGTTCGATAAACCTTAGGTCATCCACTTGAGGGAAATTGCTGCTGTCCTACAAACCTCTGCGCTTGGAGGCCCAACATAGTCTACAAGAATAGAAGCGTGTGTAGACATCAAGCTATTTCTGGCGCCGTCGCCGGGGAAGTAAGTGCTTGAAGGTATATCTTTAGATCTTGCAATTAAATCTTTTCGTTTCTTGTTTTTAGTTTCACTAGTTATGTTTATGGAAAACCGCACTCTTAGTTCGCTGCTTGGGGAAGGCCGCTTTACCACACCCGTGGTAGAGAAGTCTCCTCCACCTACTGAATGTATCGCGTTCAAAATACTACTTGGGATAATTGAAATAATTAGGAATGATTGTTATGATGGGACAGTCAATCCTAGTATTCATTTGTTGAAACTTACAGAACTTTGTGAGTTGTTTAAGATTTCAGGTTTGACAAGAGATGGAGTCATGAGGAAATTATTTTCCTTGTCACTGAAAGGAAAAGCATTGGAATGGTATAGGCTACTAGATGACTCTCACCTGCTGGATTGGGAAGAGATCCAGTCTCTCTTTTACTCCAAGTTTTATCCTCTTCATGAAGTCCATGAGAATAGGAATTATGTTTATAATTTCTATCCTCATGACGGAGAGAGCATAGCTCAAGCTTGGGGGAGACTGAAAACGTTAATCCTAAAATGTACTAACCATGGGCTCCCCAAAGATATGATTATTACTAATTTCTATGCGAGGCTCTCTCGACAGGATAAAGATTTGCTCGATGCTTCCTCTATGGGTTCTTTCACAAACGAAAAGATTGATGCTAAATGGGAACTCCTTGAAAGAATTCAACGCAACACTGAAGATTGGGAGATCGACAAAGGTAAAGAGTCAGGTATAATTTATGAGTATGATTGCATTAAGTCCTTTGTTGAAACTACAAGTTTTAATAAGTTTAGTGCTAAGTTTTGGCTTGATTCTCAACTCCTTGTTGATTTCCTCAAATCTTTTGCTTCACATCTTAATATGCCTAAGGAGGATTGGATCAAGCATCATGAACCTTTTAAAGAGATTTTCAAAGAAAATGAAATTGTTCATGATGATTGCAACATGCATGATCCAATTCCTAAAAATGAAGTTTTATATAAGCATGTTAATTTTTATGGAGTGGATAGACCTTGTGAAAGGCCTATGATTGAAGAAGAGAAGTATTGTAAGCAACATAAGCATGAAAGAACGATCACTTGGGTCAGAGATTTAAATGAAATTGCTAGAGAATTGTGTGACCTTTATCCTTTTACTTGTGAACTTTGCTGTATAGAGGGTCACTTTAATTTTCAATGCATGCACTTTCAAAACATAACTGTTAACCAGTTGTGTGATAACATGATCACCCCTGATCTTTATGATGAGCTTATGTTATTTTTGATGTGTGAAGAGTTATCAGAAAAGACTTCTTGGCTAGATGTTAATGCCATAGGAATAAAAAACACTTTGCAAAATTGCCATCTCTATTGTGTTGTTAATTGCCATGAAAATGATTACATAAGTAAGATTAGAAAGGAGGGAACTTTACCAAAGTATAAAAATGTCTCTTATATTTCTGCTAATAAAAAGGAGAGTTTCTCCCAAGTTTCCCCTATTGTTTCTAATGATAAACTAGGATATGTGGAGAACCTTCATCTCCAACCACTCCCTCCTAAGGTGAAGAAGAAGAAAAAGAAGAGGAGGAGGAAGAGGAGCAATAAGGAAGAAGAATGGGTATCAACCTGGCCTGAGCATATTCCTCCCATCAACTTTTATCCTAACGGTTGTAAGTTTAAAGAAGAAGGTGAAGTTTATTGCCTTAATTATCATCTTGATGATACGTCCGTAGGTACTATTGAAGATGATTTTGATTACGATATGCATGTTACTTATTGTGATTGGGAAAATGATGATAATGCTAATTATGATCTTGAAAATCTTTTTGGTACCAACTCTGAAAGTGATGATATGGAAATCTCTAAGCTTGGGGATGATAGGATTGCAAATCCTTTACCCACTAGTGATGTGATAATTGATAATTCTTTTGCTAGTAAGAATAAAGACAACATGTTTACAAATATAGTTGCTAGCAATGATAATGCTCTTCTCTACTATGATGATGTTATAACTCCAATCTATAGTGATTATAAAGGTACCTATGACATAAGGAGAAATTATCCTTATGAAACTTGTCATAATCATGGAGGGAATTACTCCCTCGTTGAACACCATCTTCCTAATACACAATTAATCTATAGTGTTCAAGTTGTTTATGATAGTCCTACTCCCAGTATTACCAATGAGAAAGATTATGCTTATGTGGAGAGTAAGAGTACCTTTTTGCATGTGGATCATGGTAACAATGCTTTATGTGATGCTTATATTGTTGAGTTTATTTGTGACCTCACTGAAAATTATTATGAGAAGGGAACATATGCTTATATATATTTCAATAATTTCAAGTTCCCTCTCTTTATGTTGAAGGTTTTGAAGCTGCACTTGTTTTGTCTTCCTATGCTTATTGCTTTGTGCTTCAATGAATTATTCTATTGCAATATTCCTATGCATAGGAAGCATGTTAGGCTTAAATGTGTTTGGTATTTGCTTCTTGATGCTCTCTTTTGTTCTTCAACTCTTATTCCTACGAGAGCATCATTAAAGTCTAAAGCCTATCTTTATGGCTATAAAGAAAGAGCTCTAGTGAGACAACCCTTGTTATCTTCGCTTTCAGTTTTTAGTGGTCTTGATGTTTGTTACTACTGTAGCAACATCATTGTATCTTTTCTTTTCAGCTTTGTGCCAAGTTTAGCCTCCGATTGCAAGAAAGTTCAAAAGTTGTGACGTGCTGTCCAGGAAACAGATTCTGTCCTTGGACAGAAAAATTCGTATAAAATCACCAGATCATCTTTTTGGTCTAAATTGTTTCGACAGCGTGCTCTATACAATTGGCTTTCAGGCGTCTGTTCTGAGTTTTTTGATTTGAGTTGCAGAAGTGCCCCGAAAAAATTATTTACTACATGCTGGTCTGTTTTTCACACATTCGGTCCTGTTTTGCCTTTTCTTCGTTTTGCAAACCTTGAGCTTGCTTTTTCTTTGCAAAAACCTTCTGGCAATCTTGAGAAACAGTAGACCTTCAAGATTATCTTTATTTCCAGCATGGAAAAAATTATTTTATTATGGGTACTAACCTCGCTAATCAGATTATGATGAGTTATGTATGAAGGGAGTTTTCAAGTGTGCGAGGGAAGATGATAAGAAGATTCAGGAGTGTCAAACGCTCAAGCTTGGGGATGCCCCCGTGCACCCCCAAGAAATATTCAAGAAGACTCAAGCGTCTAAGCTTGGGGATGCCCCCGTGCATCCCCTTCTCCATCAACAATTATCAGTTCGTCTTTCGATCCACTATATTTTAATCACTTCATGCGTTATGTGCTATGCTTGGAGCGTCTTGCTTTTAGTTTCCTTTTTAGTTTTCTTTAGCTTTGCTTGCTGTTCATAACGAGTCAGAACCCAGCTTTCTTTGTGCGGGAGAGAAACACGCTCCACTTCAACCTAGAACACAACATAGGATTTTCATGTTTATCTTTGCTGTGTGTGTTCTTTGCCTTTCAATAGCTACTGTCATGTTTAGATCTTAGTTTTCATGCTTTTCTTTTTAAAAGAGCTTTTGTTTAGTTGGTTGCTGAACTCTCGTGAGTTTTCATGTTTATCTTGTTAAGAGAGTTTGTCTGTTGCACTGGTTGATATGTCTATGATAAAAATGCTATGTGCATAATGGTGCTTAGTAGTTCATGTTTTCTTATGGTTAGTCTCAAATAGCTAGGGGGTTCTTAATGTGTTATTGAGGTACCAACATGATTTGTTTGCCTATGATGTGGTATGGTTTAGTGATATCTTCCTCCAAGAATTTATTTTGATTGACTTGGCATATACTCACGCATATTTAAGACTGTAAAGAAAGTCTATCAAGCCTTGATGATCTTTAATTTCTGAGTAGCAATATAACTTCCATGCCTGATTCAATGTTGCTTTGTCGCTCTGCATGATTGTCATTCTGAGTGTAATGTGCATTGTCCCAAAGTACCATTGTCTTCTGCATGATTATGATATCGTTTATTCTGAAATCATTGTATCTTGTCGTCACTTAAACTTCGGAGGTGCCCCTGCATTTATGTTTTGCTTCACTAAAGGGGGCAAGCGAGGTATCACTTTGTCATGTTTGCACACCATGCTCACTACAAATCTATTGAGTGTTTCAGTATCATATTGTAAAACTTTCAGTTCTTTGTGATCTTCTCATGAGGCAACTTAATTACTACAGATTCATTATCTCAGTAAGCATTTGTCATGTGACTGTGAAAAGTTCTTATATGGTTAATAGCATGTCACCACATAAATTATGCTTGTTATCATTTACCTACGCGAGGACGAGCAGGAATTAAGCTTGGGGATGTTGATACGTCCAAAACGTATCTATAATTTCTGCTTGCTCCATGCCTCTTTTGGGTGATATTGCTATGATATTTATATACTTCCATACACTTTTGATCATACTTGGACTAACCTATTAACTCAGTGCACCCCAGGGCCAGTTTCTGTTTTCTGCTGTTTTTGTATTTCAGGTTTTCCCATTACTTAAATTGCCAGAAAAATTCCGGGAAAAATATATAAAAAATCAGCGTTCCGGAAGCTTCCATGCGGCCAAAGTAGGGCCAGAGGGGGCCCACAGGGGTTCCAGGCGCCCAGAGGGCGCGGCCCCCCTCCTGGCCGCCGCGCCAGGCCGCCTGGGCCCCCCTTACCTGTTCTGACGCCCCCCTTTGGCATATATTTACACCGCGTCCCGAAACCCTCGAGGACGGAACCCTTTTCTCCAGACGCAATTCCGATCTCCGCCGCCATCGCCATCAAGTCTCGGGGGACCAGAATTCCTGTGCCGGCACCCTGCCGGGACGGGGAAGTGCCCCCGGATTCATCTCCATCGACGTTGCTTCCTCCCTCCATGATGCGGGAGTAGTTCCTCCTCGGGGCTGAGGTTTCTACCAGTAGCTATGTGGTCAATTCTCTCTCCCATGATGTGATCTTCGTTGTGATCATAGGCTATGTTAATCTAGGGTGATCCCATGATATTTCCCCTTCCTCTATGTATTGGATTGATGTACTCACTTGTCTTTATCTAGTATAATCCCCGAGACCAAGGTGACATCGGTCTATTGGACATGGATTAGAAGAATATTTTCATGAGTGATTTCCTCTTTTGTGTGTTGATTGAAGATTGAGAGTCTCTTGGTGCTTGTCTTTGACTATCCTTTAGATATGTTGTGGTGATTTTGGTACTCTCTTTGGATGGCCGCGGTGACATTGGGAAATCCATAGATTGAGAACTACGAACTTTGAGGTGTGCTTTTGTAGCCCTACATAATTCTCGTCCTCTCGTGACCACAAAGGAATGACCTCCGAGTGCGTCTCCATTGCATGTTTTATGGGAAATATCATGTGATTCGATTATGTTAATGTTGTTGGGAGTTGCCACTAGTGAAAGTATGAAGCCTAGGCCTTGTTTCCACCATTGCAATACCATTTGTGCTCACGTTTACCACTTGTTTGCTTGCTGCACTTTTTATTACAGATTTATATTACTTTGCTTTGCCACTCCTATCATCCATATTTTACCATCTCTTCGCCGAACTAGTGCATCTATACAACTCCTAGTTGTATTAGGTGTGTTGGGGACACAAGAGACTTCTTGTATCTTAGTTTCAGGGTTGCTTGAGAGAGACCATCTTCGACCTCTATTTCCCTGAGTTCGATAAACCTTAGGTCATCCACTTGAGGGAAATTGCTGCTGTCCTACAAACCTCTGCGCTTGGAGGCCCAACATAGTCTACAAGAATAGAAGCATGTGTAGACATTAAAGGACAGTTGGGTGGTGCTACTTAGACTATGTCCATAAGTTTCTGGAAAACAACATGGTTTGGGTAAATCTGTTGATGTGATTGTGAGAAAGTCACAATGAGCTTGAGCATGAGTTGATTACAACTCTTTCTCGGTAATGATGTCTGTGACCTCCTGATACTTGTTGCAGACACATGCATGTCCACGTTATATGTTGATCATACTTGCATATGAAAAACTAGCTTTCCGCAAAACTGCCAATCTAGCAGTAGAGCCTTGCATAATTATTCTATCATCACACTTGATTGCTTGCGAGTACATTCAAAGTACTCATTGGCTTGCCACTGGTTATTTTATTGGCCAGGCAGGAGAGAACAGGATATGTTGAAGATTCTTGGTGAAAAACATGCGAGCTAGGATGCTTCCCAGTCAGAATGCCTATAGGGTTAAGGCAGATGGCATGGGTCCAAGTTGTTATTGAAGATTTCCGCTGCGATGATATACTCAAGACTTGACCATTACGGTCCTATTTGTGTAATACAGTATTTATGGATGTAAGACTCTTGTTATTCAGCTTCTGTGTGTTCAGTGAGCATTGATCTCTGGGATCACTGTACACGTGCATTCGGTGATCTCGACTTATGAGTCGGGGTCCCCACACACGGCTGGTCGAGTACATCATTCCCAGCTTGATCCTTTACTTTCTTGGGGACCCAGGGCCCCTTCGGCTTTCCTTTGCCTTTCCCTTGGTTGACCACCGCAGCTTCGCCCTGAGCGGTTGGCTCGGCCTTGCGCTTGGGCTTCTGATTGGGATTCTGATCATCTTGTCCGACTGGTTTCTTGGCACTGCGGAGCCGATCGGCCTCTTCGCCGTTAGCATACCGACTGGCAATCTCCATCATCCAGGACAGGGACATATCGCCCGTTCGACCAAACTTCAAATTCAGCTCTCGGTATCGCACGCCCTCCTTGAAGGCGCAAACTGCTTGGTGCTCGGACACATTTTCCATCGTGTGATGCAAGGTGGTCCATCGCTGTATGTAATCCCTCAAGGTTTCATTCGGCTTCTGCACGCAGTATTGAAGCTCCGCGAGACCAGCAGGCCGCTTGCAGGTGCCCTTGAAGGTCCGAATAAACACTTGGGCCAGCTCCTCCCAACTGTAAATACTCCCAGGGGCCAACTGATTGAGCCACACCCGAGCTGAACCGCCCAGCATCAGAGGAAGGTGCTTCATGGCTACGTCGTCGTTGACGCCTCCGATCTGCACAGCCACTCGGTAGTCCTCTAGCCAGGTGTCTGGTTTTGACTCACCAGTGAACTTATTTACCCCCGCCGCCAACCTGAAGTTTGGGGGGATCTCAGCGGCCCTGATAGAACTGCAAAAACACTCGGGCCCAGGGATAGGTGCTCGGCTTCCACTCGGACGATCTCTGCCTTGCTCTTCTCTGAATGCCTTGTTCCGGTCGACCAGCCCCTGCACAAGGATAGACCTTGCATCGAAGCCCGGCCTCCGGGGATCTCGGGGAATCCTCCGCTCGTCGTCGCGTAAGCGCCTGCCTCCGTGCCGCCTGGGCGAGAACGATCCGCTTCCCGGAGGAGGCGTAGGCACTCGACGGCGGTCGTGATGACCGGGTCGACGGTCATATTGCTCGTCATTCCGACCCAGATGCCGGTCTTGCCGTGGGCCACGTTCCTCACGCCTTGGGGGTGATCTTGGACTGCAGGCTGACAAAACAGTGTCTCCAGCCACCGATCTGCTGTGAATCCTATTGCGCGACTGAGAAACAGCCGTGTATTGCTCCTCAGCCATAAGGAGCAACGCCTGGATCTGCTGAAGGCCTCTCCCAGCCTCCGACTGAGATGGTCGAATAGACGCCACGATGCGAGCCGCAGCTTCGAGGTTCTGGACTGGTGTGCGGAGCACCTGAGTCACGCGCGGGTGCGATTGCCGCGGTCGTCGACTGGACTCGGGAACCAGTCGACAGGCCCGTTCGTCGAGTGCACTCTGGATATTTTCCAAGCCCGCGCGCTCAACCACGGTGGCCAAGCACGTGGCCTCCAGGGCCAGAGCCTCTGGAGAATCTCCCACGATGGGGGTGAAGAGCGCGTCTTCATTGCGGCGACAGAGCTCGTCCCTCTGCTCGGCAGTGAGGGGTTGAGGAATGTATCCGTCGTTGTCGTATGAATGGCCGCCACCGCTGCCGCCATCGCCACCGCGAGGTAAACCCGGCGGGCTGCGGCGTGAGTCGACCATGAGGACCGCCGGTGCGGGATCGCTGCTCCCGCACTCGGAAACTGAATCCACGAGCTCGACTGATGGATCGACCGACCCATAGAGGTAACCGTCGGGCTCGATGGCCGCGACCTGAGGGGTGGCCGCCTGGCAGGCCACCGCGTGTTTCACCCACCGCTCGAGCCGTGAGCGACCGGATCGCTTGCGACAGCGTCCGGCGGGGACGGGGGATGATGTAGGAATCGGCAGGTACTGAGTCGATGGCTGCCGAAGGAGGACGCCGCAAGCGCTGGCGCGGAAGTACGCAGCCCCGCGGACGGGCAGAGCCTCGACGTCGAGAGGAGCCTCTTGGAGCCAAGAGGAGTCATCGGCGACGAAGACGAGCGCGCCGAGTCGGATCTCGCGGCCCAACGCTAGACCACCACCGAAAACCATGACGAAGGAGGTCGGAGAAAAGATTGCAACCTCACCAGAA
The DNA here is from genome assembly GCA_902687465.1 of Secale cereale. Classification (NCBI taxonomy): domain Eukaryota; kingdom Viridiplantae; phylum Streptophyta; class Magnoliopsida; order Poales; family Poaceae; genus Secale; species Secale cereale. The sequence continues at coordinate 563,441,684 of LR738714.1, forward strand.
GTCGCTAAGACGCCTTGCCCCACGGTGGGCGCCAACTGTCGTGGTTCTAAGTCTGACAGTACGAGTAGGGGGTACGAATGAGGAGGCAAGGCCCTAGCTATGGTGAAGTTGTACGTGAGGTGTTTTACGAGTTCAGGCCCTTCTCGGAGGAAGTAACAGCCCTACGTCTTGGTGCCCGAAGGCGGTCACTGAAGTGTGTATAGGTGTGAGTTACAGGGATGCCAATCCTTGTACTGGAGGAGGGGGGTGGCTTATATAGTGCACCAGGACCCCATCCATGCCCCATGTTAGTAAGGGTTCAATGTACATAAAGGCGGACGTTACTGATAACGTCCGCAGTAAAGAGTAATAAAGGCATTCACTACGGTGAGTAAATCCTAGACCGTTGCTGTCCTAAGGGACCTTTGACCTTCGGGGGTCGAGTGCCTTGGACGGGTCGAGTGAAGTTGAGTGGTCTGGTAGGTGATGTTCAGTCGAGTGGGATGTCATCTTGGGTCGTCTCAGTCCACTGTCTTTACCATTGTAGGTTTTTTCTTTTGATCTTCTGGGGTAGTGACCTTGGGCGGGGTACCTTGGCCAGGCCTGTGACCCTACCCTAGGTCTGTAACCTCGTCACATGGATTATACACACTCTCACCCTTCCACCATTGCTAGCCTCTCTTGTACCGCGCAACTCTCGTCGGTACCATACACCCACCATATACCTTCCTCAAAACAGCCACCATACCTACCTAGCATGGCATTTCGATAGCCATTCCGAGATATATTGCCATGCAACTTTCCACTGTTCCGTTTGCTATGAAATGCTTCATCATTGTCATATTGCCATGCATGATCATGTAGTTGACATCGTATTCGTGGCTAGGCCACCATGCATAATTTTTCATACATGTCACTCTTGATTCATTGCACATCCCGGTACACCACCGGAGGCATTCATATAGAGTCATACCTTGTTCTAGTATCGAGTTGTAATATCGAGTTGTAAATCAATATAAGTGTGATGATCGTCATTATTAGAGCATTGTCTCAAAAAAAGAAAAAAGAAAAGAAAAGAAAAAAAAGAAAGGTCCAAAAAAAGAAAAAAAAAGAAAAAAAAAAGAAAAAAAGAAAAAGAAATGAAAAAAGGGACAATGCTACTATCTTTTTCCACTCTTGTGCTTCAAAGTAGCACCGTGATCTTCCTTATAGAGAGTCTCTTGTTTTGTCACTTTCATATACTAGTGGGAATTTTCATTATAGAACTTGGCTTGTATATTCCAACGATGGGCTTCCTCAAATGCCCTAGGTCTTCGTGAGCAAGCAAATTGGATGCACACCCACTTAGTCCCTTTTGTTGAGCTTTCATACATTTATAGCTCTAGTGCATCCGTTGCATGGCAATCCCTACTCACTCACATTGATATTTATTGATGGGCATCTCCATAACCCATTGATACACCTAGTTGATGTGAGACCATCTTCCTCTTTGTCTTCTCCACAACCACCACTCTATTCCACATAGTGCTATGTCCATGGCTCACGCTCATGTATTGCGTGAAAGTCGAAAGGTTTGAAAAAAATGAAGTATGAAACAAGTGCTTGGCTGAAACCGGGGTTGTGCATGATTTGAGTATTTTGTGTGACGAAGATGGAGCATAGCCTAACTATATGATTTTGTAGGGATGAACTTTCTTTGGCCATGTTATTTTGCGAAGACATGATTGCTTCGTTAGTATGCTTGAAGTATTACTATTCTTATGTCAATATAGACTCTTGTCTTGAATCTTTCGGATCCGAACATTCATGCCACAAGAAATAAAATTACATTGAGAATTATGTTAGGTAGCATTCCACATCAAAAATTCTGTTTTTATCATTTACCTACTCGAGGACGAGCATGAATTAAGCTTGGGGGTGCTTGATACGTCTCCAACGTATCTATAATTTTTGATTGTTCCATGATATTATATTATCCTTCTAGGATGTTTTATGGGCTTTTATATATACTTTTATTTGATTTCTGGGACTAACCTATTAACCCAGAGCCCAGTGCCAGTTTCTGTTTTCCCCTTGTTTTAGAGTATCGCAGAAAAGGAATATCAAACGGAGCCCAATTAACCTGAAACTCAACGGAGGTTATTTTTGGACCAGAAGAAGCCCAGGAAGTGCCGGAGGGGGACCAGAAGGTTCCCGGGCTACCCACGAGGGTAGGAGGCGCCCCCTGGGCGCGCCCCCTGTCACAGCCAGATTTTTGGCCCTTTCTGTTTCTTTTGATTTTTTTGAGATTTTTGCCCGAGTTTTCTTTTTCAGTGGCTATGTGGTTCTGAACCTTGGGAAGACCATGTCTTCCTAGGTTTTATAGTGGCTTGCCCTCCTCCTCATCATCCCAAGACCCAGCAATTTCCACCCTTGACCTAACCCAATATTCTTTTTCCAAGGAATATTCCTTTTCTATTAAAGGAATAATTCTTTTTGCCCTAGGTTGTGAAGCAACCTATATCTCTGTCATTCTAAAAATTCCCAAATAAATTTTCATAAATTTTTTGGGTCATATCTTGCTCAAATATGGCAAAACATTTTATTGCCATGTTCAAAAATAATCCTCCAATAATCATTTTCCTGTTCTGCCCTAAATGGCACTTTGTGAAGCAAGTGCTATTTATCTTTTCCCAATTGCCCTCAAACTTGGTGGACATCTTTTCATGTCTATAGCATTTCCATGTGCCAATTTTCAACCTCATTTGCCTAGTAATTATTTTCCAGTGATGTTTCAAAGTTTCTATCCAGAAAGAAACTTTGTGAAGGAAGTATATTCTAGGCATGTCCAACTGAGGTGAAACTTGGTCACATCCTTCATTTGATCAAATCATGCATATCCGCCCAATTTGAGCTCATGGAGATCATCTATGGGAGCACAGCTCCAAATCTTGGTATTTGGTAAAAATTTCACTTTGTGAAGCAACACTATATTACCTTGCTTCATTTGAGCTGTCAATTTACCAGGCCATTCTTACATCTACCTCTACTCCCTCCACCAAGTTCTGGCTCAGTCTAGTTATCCATTTACCCTCAATAAATTCTCCAAGATTCTGTCCAGATTGGAGCTTTGTGAAGCAAGTGCCACTTTGGTAACTCCAAAAGGCATGAGGTTTTTACAGCAGCTCCATATGGTCAAATAATTCAACTACACCAAATTTCAGCTCATGACACTCAAGTATGTGAGTGCAACATCATAATCCCTAATTCTGGTCAGTTTTGCACTTTCTACAGCAACCCCCATCTAAACTCCTCCCGTTAGTCTAATTTTTGGTGATCTACATCATCTTAGTGTAAGATCATCGCCACACAAACTTTTTACCATGTTACCAAACTGGTTTAACCACATTAAGTTACAAACACCTTCTTGTTGATTTACCATGGAGCCATATGCAAATCTCTTCTTTGCCCTGGATCAATTACTTTCTACATTTATACTATGGGCACAAAGGTCATCCTACTGGACATGGCTGGCCACGCCAAAGCTCGCCGCTTGCACCAGTGCGCGTGGTGACCGCGCCTGCGTCATACACATCGCGCACTCTGGAACGGTCGGGCCACTCTGCTCGTCGCCTCGCTCCTCGTCTCGGCCTCAAAGCTTGTCCAGGAGCTCGCCCGTGCTTGTCTTCACCACCCTGCATCACTGCCCCGTCGTGGCTCGCCGGCAGCGCGCCGTCACAACAGTGCCACCGCGGTGCACTGCCTCTGTTCCCCATTAGAGCACTGCTCCAGCTCTCTAGCGATCGTCCAGAGCCGTCTCCTCGCCTATATAAAGACCCCTCGACCTCTCCCGCACCCCACCAGCTCCTCCTTGCCACTCCTCGACCACCAGAACCCTCGGGTTCCTCTTCTATTTGTCGACGTACACCATGGCCGCCTCGGTCTCGGCATGATTCCGGCGAGCCTAGTCCTCCTCTCCTCCTCCCAAGCTGTCCATCATCTTCCCCTCGTTCCACTGAGCCGCCCCAACCCCTTGCCCCCTCGCCGGAGCCCATGCATCACCGACGAACCTCGTCACCCAAAGCTCTTTGTAGCTTTCATGGCGTCATCCCTCCCATATTCTCCACTCCTCCCCGAATCTTGCTAGGCCTCTGAACGGAACCTCCGCGCTGCCCTGCACCTGCCGGTGTGCTCCGCTTGGCCGGAGATGGTCGGAGCTGGCTGCTCCATCGCCGGCCGCCCGCCTCTGTCCTCCCGTCATCCTCCCATCGCCGCATCTCCTCGCCACCTCGGCGGCCGAAGCCCCTCTGGGCAGCCTCGCCTTGGCCTGCCGCGCCCGCCGATGGCCTCGCCCTGGCCGGGGGTGGCCGGAGCCGGACGTCCCCAGCGCCGCCCCTCCCCTGCTCCTCCTCTGTCCAGTGCGGGACAAGAGCGAGGAAGAAGACGATCTCGCCTGGCCCTCCCCCTGCCCGCGGACCCCACTTGTCGTGGAATTGGCACCGTAGATGTCCGGTTTAGAGGACTTAGGTGTGGAGCCATCGCGCGGGTTAGCTTGAAGAGGTTAAAGCACACAAAGAACACAGAGGGTTTATACTAGTTCGGCCCCTTCAATGAAGGTAAAAGCCTACGTCTAGTTTGGTTTGGTATTGCTTGGGCGTCGATGAACAGGGAGTGGATCGCTTGCCTGTGTCTCGACGGGTTGTTGCTTGTCCTTGAACCGTCGCCGGGTCGTCCCTTTATATAGGAGGCGACACCCGGTCCAGTTTATAGAGTCCCGAGGCCGGCTCATAATCGTGTCCGCCTTAGTCTCTACTCTTTCTATCTTATACATCAAGTTACATGATATGACGGTTCATAAACCGTAAGCTTTACGTATGGGCCCTAAGCCTCTATGGGCCGTAACCTCTGGTTCATATTCTACTGGGCTTATGATAATAAAACTATACCAACGTAATCCGGATCTTCCTGGCCGATTTATACCTGCTAGTAATATCCCTGACATTAGGCCCCAAATTGATTTGAACTTGTTCATGTCAGTCTTCTAAGTCTTTGCATGAATTTCTTCTCTGCAGCTCATCTGCTTTGTAAACCGTCCATGACGTCATCTCCGGGAATCATCTTAATCCGTCATGACGTCACCTCCGCATTTATTGCTCTCCTCTGTTTGTTACCTTTGTTAAATGCTATCCCGAAGATCGAGGCGGCGGCATAATCTTTATCCAATCTCTGACCTCCTTGATTCTCGCGCTTGCCGTTTCACCTCTTTGGCTTATAAATACCGCCGAGGCCTGTTCCTTTTCTTCCTTCTGCCTTCGTCTTCCTCCGTCGCCCGAAGCTCCGCCGCTGCTCTTCGAGCCCGTCGTCGTCGTCGAGCTAGGCCGCTGCATCACCCTAAATCGCATCCAGAGCAACTCACCGTCGCCTACTTCTTCATGAGGTATTCCTTCTTCCTCACTGTAGATCCAATCTAGGGTTTCTTCCATAGCTTCCGCCATGAAACTATGAAGCTTTGCCGTTCATCCCTGTAGGTTAACCTTGCGGTAGATTCAACCCTTACTTAGTTTCATTTTTTGTGCGCCCCTGCTCCGCTCTTACGCCTTTAGTTTCTCTAGTTCAACAGCTTAGATTTGATCTGTAGAAACCTCCACAGTTCTTTCTGTATAAGACTTGCATATATTTCATCTTTTCCTTATGCTTTAGATCCATTTTTTACTTCAGCCTTCTGTGAAACCTGTTTCTCCGTCTTGTAGATCTGTAGCTTACTCACCGGTTTAACCAATCATATGCTCCCTTCGACGGTCTAGATGTAAACTTGTACCTTGTAATTGACGGTTTAGTTTTTGCCTTTTCTATCATCATAATCCGGTAGTTACCTTACTCTCGTACACCCCCGGGCTAGTAATACCATTAGCCCCTTGTATAAACCGACAATTTAGATCCATAATCTTATAGAGTGCTCCGGCTTAATTGTAGCAATTGGTAAACCGGATTTTCTATTGTATCTTTCAGCATTTCATTTTTTCGAACGATGGCCAAGCAGTTTGTCGCTTGCAACTGGGCTCCTTCCCGCATTACTGAAGAAGATTTATCAAACGCCGCTTCAATTGGTCTTCTGGGTCCTAAAAATGTTCTGCACCGGCGGGCCCCAGGAGATGAATGCCCCCTACCCCTAAGGAAGGAGAGATCATTGTTTTCTTTGATCACATGGCCCGGGGTTTTAGCCCTCCCTTTTCAAAAAATTTCCGGGATGTGCTGGCCGCTTTTCAGCCCCATCCTCAAGATATAGGTCCGAATTCTATATCAAATGTCTGCAATTTTCAAGTCTTCTCGGAAGCATACCTTCAAGAAGAACCATCAGTGGCTTTGTTCCGAGACTTTTTCCATTTAAACCGGCGGACAGAGTTTACTGCCGGACCACATCAAGAGTTGGGTGGTGTTAGCATTCAAAAGAGAAAAGATGCGCCTTCCCTCACGCTGCTCTCCATACACACCCCAAAGAATGGAACCAATCATGGTTCTATTGTAAAGACACCTCGCCTGAAGGAGAAAACCCACTGCCGGGTTACCGTGCACATCGTCTACCTGAAGATCATCCCCTGCTGCAGCGCCTTAGTGCTCCAGAGCAGGCCCGGTTTGCCCCTCAGCTTTCTAAGCTTAGGGCCTTTATGGCCAACGGTTTAACCGGAGTAGACTTTGTTCGCTGTTGGCTTGCCTGGAGCATCCTTCCACTAAGCCGGCGCTCCGGCCTGATGTGCGAGTATACCAGAAAAACGGATGACCCTCAATGCCACATTGACATAATACTTCCTGAGAAAGAAGTCACTGAATCCGCAAAGAAAATGCTCAACATCTTCCTGGAAGAGTGCAGCCGGACCGGATGCCTCCATTCTGTGAAAATAACAAACCGCCAGCAGTAAGTTTTTTCTGACCTCTTCTGCTTATTGTGATCCGTCCATATCAATTGTCTTCTATTTATTTTTCAACTTCTGCACAGGCCAACGACCCCTTCTGGAAGAGAAAACCTCAAGATAAATCAGGTAAGCAGCCACGCCGGAAGACGTATGTTGTCAAGAAGAAAAAGGCGGCCGCTGCCTCCGGTTCACATCTTGAGGAAGATGAACCGGATTCCGAGGTATGAATTGATCCTGATATGTTTTAATCTCCCTTTTACCAAATTTATGTTAACAGTGTCTTTCCGCAGGATTTGGCTGAAGGAAGTAAAGCGGCGGAAGTTGAGGTAATCTCTCTTTCTTCAGACTCAGAACCGCCGGCGCCCAAAATCCGTCGGGCGTCCCGGAAATACCCTTTTTCTCATCCTTACGCTCAATTGGACCCCAAATTACTTTTGAAGAAGCAGCAGCATGAAGCACGCCGGACCACGCACCATAGTGGCCACGTAGTAGAATCCTCTAGAATATCTCTTACTCCGGCTCGCACGCGTCGCTCTGAGGTTTTACTTTTTCCAACTCTTCTTCATCCAAAGGCTAGGCTTATACGTAAACCGCTTAAACCGTCTGATCCTAACTATCAGGAGGCTCCTTTGTCCTCTTCTGGCGAGTCGACTGCCACCCAGGTCCCTGTGCTGAAGACCATGCCTAGGTAAGTCCTTTTCTACATCCGGTTTATCTTTGTATTTGCACCCTGATGATTCTTATTGTTCCTTTGATTTTATCCAGCAAGCCGAAGCCTAGCAAGAGGGCGAAAGCGACCAAAGTGGCTGCCGAAACTGCTACTGTTGAACCGGCCGCTGATCCGGACGAAGTTATCCCTCCAGAAGACAATCCTGCAGCTCAGTTTAATGACCCTGCTCCCATGGATCATGATGATATTGTTGCTCCTGAGAATACTAATACGGAGAATGTAGTTGATCCGGCTAGTCCTGTCCAGGTTAGCCCTCCTCGGGCTAGCCCGGCTCCTGTTAGTCCGGTGCCTACTGCTGCCCCTTCTCAACCAACCACTGCTTCTTCCCTGGATGTTCAGATAACCGGGTCAAGTTTTACCGCTCCTGCTGAGCCTATCGTCTTGGCCAAACATACTGCCGAAGAGGAGAATCTTCAACAAGAAAAGGGCAAGTGGAGCACAGACTTATCCAGCTATGCCCAATTGAGTGCCCAGGAACTTCATTCCGGGTATTTGAACCGGCTTTATACCAGCCGCGATTATGAATTGGGGTTGGTTAATATGATGAAGCCATAGTAGCCCCCAAGTGCCGGTTTAGCTTTGTTGTAGGTGAAACGGCACTTCAAATGTATGCAAAATGATCTTACATTAGCCCCCAAGTGCCAGGGGCATAACTTGTTTTATGTGTCTGGGACTTGCCTGAATTTCTCTTTTGATACTTCAACTGTACATTAGCCCCCAAGTGTCAAGTGGATAACTTGTTTATATGCTTGAGACTTGTCTGAATTGTCTTTTACTCCATTTGATTTCCTTGTAGACTGACTTGACCCGGAGGGCTGCAGAGGTAACTGAGCTCCGGAATAGACTGGCTGCTACTGAAACTGCTTCTGCCAAGGCCAAGGAAGAGCTTGCACTGAACTTAACCAACACAGAAAAGTTGAAAAAAGACTTTGAAGCGGAGTGGTCCGCCTGGGAGGTGCAGACGAATGCTCTTGAGAAAAGAGCAAAGGATGCTGAAGCTGCCCTTAATCTGGTGACGCAAGAGCTGACCGGTTTAAGACAGCAAATAGAACTTATGACCTCTGCTATCTTTGGTGAGCACTCAATTTGCCTATGTTTTCATCTCTGCAATCTTTGTTCCGCCCCGGTTTAACTTTAACAATCATATTTAGGGCGACACATAACTCATCTTGGAAATGACGTCCGGAAGAAGCTCAAGGCCTCTTATACCCTGGTAGAGCAGCTGTACTCCGGCGCTCAAAGGATTATAAGTGCAATGTCCCATCAGAAGGCGGCTCCCACTACTATCCAAGGCACTTTGGAGAAGCTATCTATACTGCCTGTGCGCTTGGTGGAAGTGAAGAAATCTGCCGCACGGGCCGGCTCTCTTGTAGCACTGACTAGGGCCAAGGCATGGGTTCCGGATTTTGATCCGGAGGAAGCTATGAACGGATATCCCAGTAATAAGGAAGATGGATCTTCCTTCTCTGGCGAGGACCTTCGTGCTTTAACCAAGGAGATGCGCCCTCTTGCCAGCAAGCTTGCCGATGAAGCGGACCTGACCAGGTATCATCCGGCATATGACTTAGAAAATGAACGGGTGGACCAGCCGGTTTATGATACCGAGAATCTGATCCCGCCAGTGCGTGCCCATACTTTCACTCCAGATATTGATCCGTCCGATCTTATTACTGAGGAAATGTACTTCCGTGCACTACCTAAGATTGACTGGCGCGTTCCCGACTTCCAGCCACTTCATGAAGACAAAGAAGTTCCGGAACAAGCCGATCCTCAGCCTTCGCAGCAGGAAGAAGAATCATAAGCCGCTTAGTTTAACTCTTAGCTGCTGAAATCTATTACCAAAAACTTTAATCCGTTCAGGCCCGCAAGTGCCTTGTAATAGGATAGTTCGAAACATTGTCTGTCTCAATTCAGATGTCACAGCTCGACTTGGCATCTGCCAATTTTAATCCCTTGTCTTTGATTAAGTGTGCTTGACATCCTTAATCCGATAGGCATAATTAAACGTGTAGATTCTGATTAGGCTCTTGGCCCTCTTGGCGTATGCCCAATGACTGTTCCGGGTTATGATAAACGCCGGTTTAAATCATGCTGGTGTTTATGACCCAGACTTTGAACTTATGTTGGTATTCACGATCCAGACTTTTACTTTGGAGATATGTGGTCAACTTTGAAGTTGCCCAATTCCGGATCAAAAACGTAGTTAACCACAGAAAACTTTAACAAATCGCAAAAAACAAAGCATTGTCGGCAAATAATACCATGTAGTCGAGGCTTTTTGCGAGCTGCCAGGCTCCAAATCGAGGCTTCTGATTCGAATGCGATCAGTAAACCGGAATTTTTGCCAATCAATGGATTCGAATGCGATCCAAAGGGCTATGATTCATTTTGCCAATCAATGGATTCGAATGCAATCCAAGGAGCTATGATTTATTTTGCCAATCAATGGATTCGAATGCGATCCAAGGAGCTATGATTTATTTTGCCAATCAATGGATTCGAATGCTATCCAAGGAGCTTATGATCCGAATACGATCATATAAACCGGACCAAAAGGGGTTAAGCTAGGATTCGAATGCGATCCGTAGCCCCCTAGTGACCGTGGAGGCAGGGTACCTATAAGAGAGTTGCGCTTGTATGGCAAGTCCTGTTTGGTCCCTTATGGAATTGTCCTGCATAGCAAAATAGACTGATCAAAGCATCTTGTTTTCTTGATGAGCATGATATATATCAAGAGAAGTAAACTTTAGATGGATATCACCTGAGTGAACTCCCATAAGACACTTATTTAGAAGAAAAAGGCCGATCCCCCGGTTTACCAGGGGTGCCGGTTTATTTATTAATCATAATATATACAGGATACATAAAGCGGAGCTCATGGCTCAAGTGTAGTAAGGCCGCAGAAGAGCAATGTTCGACGGCCTCTTCGTCTCTTCCTCTGCTCTACGTGAGTCTTTGTGTTCTCGAACGTCCACCAGGTAGTATGAACCGTTGTGCAGGTTCTTGCTGACCACAAAGGGTCCTTCCCAAGGTGGGGATAGCTTGTGCATATCTGTCTGGTTTTGTATAAGCCGGAGTACCAGGTCCCCCTCCTGGAACGTCCTGGTCTTAACTCGGCGGCTGTGATATCTGCGCAGGCCCTACTGATAAATTGCAGATCGTGCTGCTGCTATGTCACGCTCTTCATCCAGCCGGTCTAAGCTGTCCTGTCTTGCTTGCTCATTAGCTGCTTCAACATAAGCTGCCACCCGTGGGGAGTCATGCCGGATATCACTAGGAAGAACCGCTTCAGCGCCATACACCATGAAGAAGGGCGTATAGCCTGTAGAGCTGTTAGGCGTCGTATTGATGCTCTAGAGGACAGAAGGTAACTCCTCAACCCAGCACCCTGGTGTTCTCTGCAAGGGTGTCATAAGCCGGGGCTTGATGCCTCGCAAGATCTCTTGGTTGGCCCTTTCAGCTTGACCATTGGATTGAGGGTGAGCTACTGAAGACACATCCAGGCGAATATGTTCCCTTTGGCAAAACTCTTCCATCTCTCCTTTAGATAGATTGGTGCCATTATCAGTAATAATGCTGTGTGGAAAGCCAAACCGGAAAATTACCTTCTTGATGAATTTAACCGTTGTTGCCGCATCACACTTACT
>LR738714.1:563455678-563466255 GCA_902687465.1 Secale cereale
CAACCCCATACGACGGAAAGTCTCATAATATAAGATGTTGATACTGCTGCCGCCATCCAGGAGTACCTTTGTGAATTTGTAGCCACCCACCTGTGGTGCTACCACTAGGGCCAACTGGCCCGGATTGTCAACCCGTGGCGGGTGATCCTCTCTGCTCCACACAATAGGTTGTTCCGACCAACGTAGAAAACTTGGCGTTGCCGGTTCAACTGCGTGCACTGCCCGCTTCAGAATCTTTTGATCTCGTTCGCACAAACTCGTAGTAAAGACATGGTACTATCCACTACTTAACTCCTTCGGATTACTCTGATATCCGGATTGCTGCTGATGTTGATGCTGCTGATTGCCTTGGTTATTGTAACCACCCTCACCATGCTGCTGGTTGCCTTGGTTGTAGTTATTGTTGCCACCATGATATCCTGATCCGGAACCATTACCCTGGTGACCCGGACCTTGAAAACCGGAACTCGAGCCGCCGCTCGGTGGACCGTTGTTGTATTTGGCTTGTCTCATGGCCTCTATCATGATCCGGCATTCCCTCCATGTATGTTTAGCTGGGTGTTCCGGCGTGCTATGTTTCGGGCAAGGCTCATTCAACTGTTGATCCAGATTGACGGATCCTCCTCCGTTCCGTGGAGGTGGCCTACCCTTGCGGTGCTGAAAGTTTCCTTGAACATTGGTATTGTCCACAAAATCAGAGCCGCCCTCTGCCTTTCGCTTACCATTGAAACTTGTTCCTGCCGGATTAGTTTGCGCCGGTTTACCAGCCTTGTTTGCTTTTCCAGACTTGTCTCCATCTGCCTCTGGGTACTTAGTGTTATCAGAGTCCCCATACTTCACCAGAGCGCTCATGAGTGTCCCCATGTCATTACAATCCCGCTTGAGCCGTTCCAACTTCAGCTTCGGAGACTCAAACCGGCAATTGTTTTCCAGTGTCACTATCGCCGTACTGGGATTGATGCTATTGGAAGAGTGCAGGATTTCTGACACTCGCCGCACCCAGGTGCTCGTAGGCTCCTGCTCCCCTTGGACACATGTCGCTAAGTCTACTACTGACATTGGCTGCTTGCATGTGTCTTTGAAATTTTTGATAAACTAGCGACGCAGCTCCCCCCATGATCCGATGGAGTTAGGTGGTAAGCCCTTTAACCATGTCCGGGCTGTACCCTCAAACATCATGGTAAAATACTTGGCGCATGCTGCTTCATCCACATCTAGCATCTCCATAACCATCTCATAGCTCTCAACCCACGCCTCTGGAGCCAGGTCTGCCGTATAATTGGGCACCTTGCGTGGACCTTTGAAGTCTTTGGGTAACTTTACGCTTCGTAAGGCAGGGACAAGACACTATACTCCAAAGGAACTCACCGTGACTCCTGTCTCTGCTGTGGTTGGGTGAACCGGCGTCATTTGACGGGTATCCTCGCGGGCGGTAGGTCTAGCCCGGTTCATCGCCTCCTGGGCGTGCGCTTCTGCTCCTGCCGGATTATCCTGCCTGTGAGGGTGACGTCTCCGCTCGCTGCTAGACACTTCAGGTTCATGCCAATGCCTAGTGTAGCTCCGGCTGTGGCGGGGGGTTGAGTGAATCCTCTCCTTGTTGTAAGAGTACGCCTGCTGCTGTGTCAGTGCCGTGTCCAGCAACTCCTTAGCCCGGCGCGCTTCCATCGCCACGGGGGATGTCCCCTCAATAGGTAAAGCGGCCAGTCATGAAGCGGCGGCGACAATGTTGTCCAGCGGGTTTGAATAATGGCCAGGAGGGGTGGGGATGTGCGGCGTGGGCACAACTTGACGATTTCGCTCTGCGGTCGGCTGTTGAACTGGCGCGCCTGCTCCTGGGGCTCCTCCCCGGTTTACTTCTAGGTTATTGCTGGCTCCCGCTCCTGGTGTGCCAAAGAGATTCATCGCCTCATAGACCGGCGGTAGACGAGTTTGCTGCCTTCTATTCCTTACCTCCTGCACAGAAGTCTGATCAATCCTGAGCCGGAAAGCTTGGGAGTCCAGCTCTACTTGCCTTGTAACCATCATGGCATTCTCTGCGTCCAGATCCCGTTTAGCTTGCTCAATCCGGCCTTTCAGCTGAAGGATCTCCGCATCATGCTGCGCCTTGTTGACAGGAGCTACTTCTGCTATTGCGCGTGCTGTCAACTCCTTGACCAAGGTGTATAGAGCGTCAGAGGGTGAGAGGGCTTGGCTGCTCGCCCCTGCACCAGCTACCTCTGCTGGGAACGCCCCCGTCACCGTGGGCTGCTGCATAGACTGTGATCCGGCCATGAAGACAGCCACCCGGTTTGGCGGATCAAAGGGGTCCAGAATACTATCACCATCGGATACACCCCTGGATCGGCCATCCTGCAACAGATACAAAGATTTGGTCTCTCCGGACGAAGATTCATCATTAGAATAGACAACTGTCTCGCCACCAGAATCCGATCCGTCCTCGACTTGGACTCCATGTACTGCTCCAACGAAAACACGCTTCACGGCGGGCTGGATCCGGGCCGATCTCGCACGCTGAGCTGGCTCGATGATGTTGGGGAAGATGTCCGGCTCAGGTCCTGGTTCACCAATCTTGCCGATGAGGACGTGGATGCCGCCGAAGGGGACCCGGTATCCGTATTCGATTGAATCGGCCTCGGGGCCCCAGCCTGCGCCGTCGATGTAGATCCGGCCGCGACGACTCTTGGTCATCCGGCCAACCACGTAACCCTTGAGTCCTTCAAAGCTGCCCTTCAAGAACTCGAAACCATCGTGCGATAGCCCCACGGTGGGCGCCAACTATCGTGGAATTGGCACGGTAGATGTCCGATTTAGAGGACTTAGGTGTGGAGCCATCGCGCGGGTTAGCTTGAAGAGGTTAAAGCACACAAAGAACACAGAGGGTTTATACTAGTTCGGCCCCTTCAATGAAGGTAAAACCCTACATCTAGTTTGGTTTGGTATTGCTTGGGCGTCGATGAACAGGGAGCGGATCGCTTGCCTGTGTCTCGACGGGTTGTAGCTTGTCCTTGAACCGTCGCCGGGTCGTCCCTTTGTATAGGAGGCGACGCTCGGTCTGGTTTATAGAGTCCCGAGGCCGGCTCATAATCGTGTCCGCCTCGGTCTCTACTCTTTCTATCTTATACCTCAAGTTACATGATATGACGGTTCATAAACTGTAAGCTTTACATATGGGCCCTCAGCCTCTATGGGCCGTAACCTGTGGTTCATATTCTACCGGGCTTATGATAATACAACTATACCAACGTAATCCGGATCTTCCTGGCCGGTTTGTACCTGCTAGTAATATCTCGGACACCACTGGTAAGTGGCACAAGCCCTGGGCCCAGTTGTTTTATGTGGAAACGTCTTCTTGAAATGCGTTTTCGTTATATGAAAGCATATTTCTTTCCTTCTTCGGATACGAATGCGTTTTCCATGTTCAGAAAGCGTATTTCTAACTCTGCGCTTCTGTCTTATCCACTGAGGGACCCGTTGGTAATGAAAACTTTCACAGATTGGTCCCTGGTGTTCAATCCTTCATAACTTTTCAACCGTAACTCCGAATCAGGCGATTCGAAAGCCCACGTCTTCGTCTCGTCGAGACCTTTCTGTTGGTATTATTTTCACTATGGTTTTACATATTGGAAATGACCATTTTGCCCATGCCGTAAACAGCCCCCTCCGAGAGAGAACTGTTTTCGGCGATTCTTTCCGCAATCGTACCGCATTTCTTCCTGGAGTCTCCGTCACCCCAGGGAAGCCACAATACCCACTTGCATGACAGTCATGCAGTAGCCATGATTTTCAACTTGAATATTTATTAAATGATTGCAGTTTAAAATGTGGTTACCGTTGTTTCGGTAATGCTTCGAGGTTAATGTTCATTTTCTTGCTATGTTGTAATGCACTTGTTTGTCATGCCCTGCTAGTTGCTAGTATTCTTTTCATTTTTTATGCTTACTAGTAGTACATGTTGATGTTGGTGACGGTCTTCGGTGCATGACTACCGTCTGCCCCGAGTACCGTTGTTATGCATGTTCCTTTGCATCCAGTTAGTTAAATGCTTGCATGTTAATATTGTTGATATGTTCTTGAATGATATTTATTGTTGATGTTAGTGGTCATGCTATGTTTCGGAAAAATATGTACTTATGATGTTCATGCTAGTCAGTATGCCATGCTTATGATTCATTTTTTATATGGTGGATAGTCATGTGTTCCTCTCATGATTATGTTGATATTCATGCTCCTGCATTGTAATTGCATCATGTATTTTATCATGGCTCAACATATTTGCATTCAAGTTTAACCGGATTAAATTGAACTTGAACAATTGTTGGCTGAGTTATGGTGCCACCATATCGAACTGACCAGTGCAACCACGTTTACCTTTATGGGAAGGTCCTAACTGGGTCTATTGCCATGCCTCCAATGAGGGAAGGTTATGGGCGTGCGGTACCTTGGCCGGGTAAGCAGACATAACCTTGTGTGCCGGTTGTTGTTGTTATCGATCCGGGTCCCCGTTTGGGACCGTTTATGTTTGGCCACGAAGGTGGTCATTGTGTCTTTGGTAGACACGGGGCCACCCAGGACTAGCCCAGTGGGGCATGAGTCGGAGTGGCCGGGAGAGTGTCATGACAGTAGATCGGTTTTGTTGGAACACCGTTGGTCCACCTGAATGGGAGAACGAGACCATGGGTTCCGTAGTGTGGGTACAATGCGCTACCTCTGCAGAGTGTATATTAAATCTATGGAGAGCCGTGGCCGTGGATAAGGGCCTAGTTCGTAGTTGGTCACACTATGAGTCAACCGTAATAATAATAATGTGCTTAATAACAACCCCGGTTCGATGATGAGATAAGTTGGTTGTGATCATCGGAAAGATCACTGTTTGAGACCAAGTGTTGGCCGTGGCTGTGATCGCCAGAATGATCACTGTGGTATCGAGGATACCGAGTTGTTGGATATTCGTGATGTTGTGCGGGAATCATGGGTAAAGATCAAGCTCCTTGTGGTCATTTGATGATTACTACGGTATTGTTTATACCAAGCTTAATTTGATCCTGAGATGATCGTATAATGTCCGAGGTTGGTTAGTGATGCATGTGATGGTTACGAGGTAACCCAACAGAATAAATATTGCATGTAGTGTCATCATGTTGCATGCTAGTATCATCAGATTTATATGTTCATGCCATTCTCATATTGTCTAGCTGTATCATGTTCATGTTGTTTATGCTATGTTATCCTGATGATCTCATGATAATTCCTGATTAACCTGTAATTGCCATGCTGTTGTTTGTCTTAAATGCTTCTTGTTTATTGTGAGCTTGCAAGTACATTCAATGTACTGACCTAGCGTGTCATGCCAGCTTGCAGGTCGTGCCTGGATTGCTTGATTGTTTGGTGTTGTTCCTGTGTTCGCGAGCTAGGATAAACGTTCCAGCCAGAGTCCCTGCAGATTGGAGTCCATCATCGTCGTTCGTTGTTCCGCTGCCAGTAGTTGTTCCGCACCTACAGTTTCCATGGTGGTTACGGCGCTACTCCTGAGCTTGCCGTTCAACTTGCCGCAATGGCGGGAGTCACCGGTCTTCGTCATCAAGAGAGCATGGTGCAAGAGAACCGTGCTTGTCAATATTATCCCATCATCATCGAGAATCCTATGCGAATCAAATTTCCCTCCGTCAACCCTCAAGATGACCTGGTTATCCTCGCCATGTCTCGTTACATGACGGTCGAGTGTCTTCTTATTTCTGAGTTAGTCCGAGATGCCATTCGGGACAGGAGATTGATTGGTGTCGCTTTACCTCAGTCTCCACCAGCTTCTCCAACTCCTCCACCTCGTCCATCCGGAGTTTCAGAGTCAGCGGTTCCACTCTCTACTCCCTTAGCTTCCTCATCAGTTCGCGAGCGTTTACTCAAGCGTAGGATGTAATCCTTCGTGTAGTGTTTGTGCATCTGCTGTAGCATCATGCTTGTGTGTGCCTGTGTGGAGCAGCTTTGTAACTTGTTTATGATTTGTTGCAATAAATCATTTTCTCGTGCTTCTTTGTTTTAAATCCTTGGTGTTACCCCCTTATGGAAATTATTCCTCGACCAACACCGGATCAAAAGAAGCCATGAGCAGTATAGATATACACCAAGGAATTCAGATTTTCAGCCGATAACATTGTATTGCATCCGGTCTGAATACAAGTATATTCTGCTCAGACTGTCAGCAACAAGTACTTGTCAGAGATACACTTTATCGCAACAATGATTAAATCAGCAAGAAAACAAAGCTGGATCAACAGTGCATTCCCAGTCAAAGGTATGGTCCGTACGCAATGATTGAATCTGCCATAAACCAAATTTAAAACATTGCGACACCCACAAGTTACTCCAAATGCACGGTGAATTCAGTAAGGACAGTAAGAAAATTCTTGCCAGAAGTTAGTCCAAATGCACGGTGAATTCAGTAAGGACAGTAAGAAAATTCTTGCCATACGAATAATGAGCTACCCGACTGACAAAGATATATAGATATGTCAGTCCAATCACCAAGAAAATCAGTTCCATCCATCCCAAAAATTTATTGACGAAGTGTACAAAGATAAGGTTCCCAGTCTGCATTAGTAGGGAATGAATGGATTCCCATACTACAAAAGCTTCTGGCATAAGGTACCGAGTCTTTCCTAGCAAAGTGTTTAAGGGGGAAGCTTATGAGGTATGGTACCCCGCTTTTCCTCAAGAAGATATCCACCAAAGGCTTCGAGCATAAGCCACTCAGTCCTTCTCAGCACGACACCCCAGTGGTTTCCGAACGAGCTGCCTAGTATTCTTCTGTATGGCACTAATAGAAGACATTAAATTTGGAACTGTCAGCATATGCAGTGTCTTCCAAGTGGCAGCTCTGCAACAATTGGTCTGAAATAAAAATTGGTCAGAGGTATGCCTCGAGAATCAGATATTAATTCATTCAGTATGCTGCCAAGTTCATGCAAGTCTCTCGCACAAGGAAGAATTCACGATACACCTCCGACAATCTCACCTGTTATTCAAGAAACAAAAAAAATCCAGGGGGTGATGCCGTAATCAACAAGTCTTGAAGAAAAGACAACGCTGAGACAATAATCTTGGCTGTAATTGTCAAGATCAGTCCCGCACAATCCAACGATATGATGTCAGTGTCCGGCATAATCCCCAACAGTATTGAGATCTGTATAACGACACGTGAGCCGAATAAATATACCGAGGCTCAAAACATGAACTAAACCAAGGTATGATTGCCAGATATTGTACGTAACCGTATTCAGGGCCACGAAAATAATCAAGAATCTATCTAAGGCCCCGCTCTTTCAGTTGAGGACCCAGATGAAGAAAGTAATAATGAAAGAGCAAGACCAACAATTCAGGTATGCAGGTTATTATGTGCAAAATGTGGATGCCCAAGACCGTCTTATTCCACGGCGGACCCAAGCAAAGATCCACCTAAGAGGTATACTCCATTGTGGCAAGGACCTCATAGCGAGGCAACCAGCTCAGTCCATAGTATGCTCAGAAATGTCAGCATTGAATACCCGAGTTTGTCCGGTCAGACTCATGGACAGCTCAATATATTGACCTCAACACCCGCGATGGATCATCGCACCGACTGTTATTCCTAAGGAGATACATGCACAATGAAGAATCAGTGTGAAAACATATACTGTGAGGATTGTTATCTCTCGCATAAGGGAAGCAAATTAAAGAACAGCCTGTGTGGATGGGATTCTTTGCCAAGATCACCGCCAGTCAAGACTGCAAAGTTTATCATCAGAGGATGGTGCATTTTTCTATCAGTCACGACAAGCGACAGTCAAACCTTTGGTACAACTTGGATACTCTAGACTGTGAAGACAGTCAGGATAAGTCAAAAACTCCTGCAAGATGACAGCATCCGTTAACAAAAATAGACGTGATCCACATCACTATTTTGGAACCAGAAGGCATGCCTATATTCGAGAAATACGATGCCTGGATAGAAGAGATTCCTTGTTCCACGGGAAAATATGTTCCCCAACTCCGTGGAATATTCTCAATACTCGACACGAGGATAACATTTCCAGCTAGGGATGGCAACGGGGCCCCATACCCACCAAACCCATGGGGATTTCATCTATTAGGGGGTGGGGATGGGCGAAAAACATCCCCATGGGGATATTTGCCAAACTAATTTATTCCCCATAGGGTACAATGGGGATGGGGACGATAATCTATTCCCCAGAACCAATACCCATCAGGGACCCGGTTAGTAACTGTGACACTGCGGTCAACCTTAAATATTCATAAACAAACTTGCGAAAACAAAAAAAGTTCCGGAAAATAACCTTAACCCTATCTCACGTCCTCATCTCATATGCCACCATGACCAAGAAGTTAGTACGACCTAGATATGCATTAGCAGGACAAGGACAACAACATTTATGTAGGGTGTCATATTATGTAGATGAGTATTTGTGTATGGGGATGGGGACCCTAATGGGGCCCCGTTCCCAAGTGGGGCAGGGGTATGGGGAAATTTCATCCCCAGTCATGTAAACGGGAATGGGGATGGGATGATAGGGAATAGATGGGGATGGGGATGTTGTAGGTATCCCCATAGGGGATTGTCCCCATTGCCATCCCTATTTCCAGCAAGGATCAATATCAAGAAGGACAAGTATGTCCGTAAAAATAATATTTCGGATGCTAGCTCAGCCAACAGATATGAAATAAAATTTGAGTCAGTATAAATGGGAACATATAAGGTACATCCTGTCAGAATGTCAGATACAACAAAGCAAACTACCCCAGATCAAGACAGTCAGCCAGATCCAATTCAATGGAAATATTATGAATAAAAGAAACCTGAGTTGGAAACGGTTTCTTCAAGTCAGAAAAATTATTTAACCCTGAACAACCGAATCTCGAGGATGAGATTTCTTTAAGGGGGGAAGAGTTGTCACAGCCTGATTTTTGGCCCTTTCTTTTTCTTTGGATTTTCTGAGATTTTTGCCTGAGTTTTCTTTTTCAGTGGCTATGTGGTTCTGAAACTTGGGAAGACCATGTCTTCCTAGGTTTCATAGTGGATTGCCCTCCTCATCATCATCCCAAGACCCTGCCATTTCCACCCGTGACCTAACCCAATATTCTTTTTCCAAGGAATATTCCTTTTCTATTAAAGGAATAATTCTTTTTGCCCTAGGTTGTGAAGCAACCTATATCTCTGTCATTCTAAAAATTCCCAAATAAATTTTCATAAATTGTTTGGGTCATAACTTTGCTCAAATATGGCAAAACATTTCATTGCCATGTTCAAAAATAATCCTCCATAATCATTTTCCTGTTCTGCCCTAAATGGCACTTTGTGAAGCACGTGCTATTTATCTTTCCCAATTGCCCACAAACTTTGTGGACATCTTTTCATGTCCATATAATTACCTTGTGCCAATTTTCAACCTCATTTGCGTAGTAATTATTTTCCAGTGATTTTTCAAAGTTTCTGTCCAGAAATAAACTTTTTGAAGGAAGTATATTCTAGGCATGTCCAAATAATATGAAACTTGGTCACATCCTTCATTTGATCAAATCATGCATGTCCACAGAATTTGAGCTCATGGAGATCATCTATGTGAGCTCAGCTCCAAATCTCGGTTTCTGGTAAAATTTTCACTTTGTGAAGCAACACTATTTTACCTTGCTTCATTTGACCTATCAATTTACCAGACCATTCTTAAATCTACCTCTACTCCCTCCACCAAGTTCTGGCTCAATCTGGTTATCCATTTACCCTCAGTAAATTCTCCAAGATTTTGTCCAAATTGGAGCTTTGTGAAGCAAGTGCCACTTTGGTAACTCGAAATGGCATGAGGTTTTTACAGCAGCTCCATATGGTCAAATAATTCAACTGCACCTAATTTCATCCCATGACACTCAAGTATGTGAGTGCAACATCATAATCCATAATTCTGGTCAGTTTTGCACTTACAACAGCAACCCCCATCTAAACTCCTCCTGTTAGTCAGATTTTTGGTGATCTACATCATCTTAGTGTAAGATCATCGCCACACAAACCTTTTACCATGTTACCAAACTGGTTTAACCACATGAAGTTACAAACACCTTCCTGTTGATTTACCATGGAGCCATCTGCAAATCTCTTCTTTGCCCCTGGATCAATTTCTTTCTGCATTTATACTAAGGGCACCTAGGTCATCCTACTGGACATGGCTGGCCATGCCAAAGCTCGCCGCTTTCACCAGTGCGCGTAGTGACCACGCGTGCGTCATGCGCAGCGCGCGCTCTGGAACGGTCGGGCCACTGTGCTCATCGCCTCCCTCCTCGTCACGGCCTCAAAGCTTGTCCACGAGCTCGCCCGTTCTCGTCTGCACCACCCTTCATCACTAACCCATCGTGGCTCACCGGCAGCGCGCCATCACAACAGTGCCACTGCGGTGCACTGCCTCCGTTCCCCATTAGAGCACTGCTCCAGCTCTCTAGCGATCGTCCAGAGCCCTCTCCTCGCCTATATAAAGACCCCTCGACCTCTCCCGCACCTCACCAGCCCCTCGTCGCCCCTCCTCGACCACCAGAACCAT
>LR738714.1:563475248-563499935 GCA_902687465.1 Secale cereale
CGCCCCAACCCCTTGCCCCTTTGCCAGAGCCCCTGCATCACCGACGAACCTCGTCACCCGAAGCTCTTTGTAGCTTCCATGGCGCCGTCCCTCCCATCTTCTCCACTCCTCCCCAGCGCCTGCTAGGCCTCTGAACGGAACCGCCGCACTGCCCTCCACCCGCCGGTGTGCTCCGCTCGGCCCGAGACGGCCGGAGCTGGCCGCTCCATCGCCGTCCGCCCGCCTGTGTCCTCCCGTCCTCCTCCCGCCGTCACACCTCCTCGCCACCCCGGCGGCCGAAGCCCCTCCGGGCAGCTTCGCCTTGGCCTGCCACGCCCGCCGGTGGCCTCGCCCTTGCCGGGGGTGGCCGGAGCCGGCCGGCCCCAGCGCCGCCCCTCCCCTGCTCCTCCTCTGTCTCGTGCGGGACATGAGCGCGGAAGAAGACGACCTCGCCTGGCCCCTCCCCCTACCCACAGACCCCACCGGTAAGTGGCACAAGCCCTGGGCCCAATTGTTTTAAGTGGAAACGTCTTCTTGAAATGCGTTTTCGTTATATGAAAGCGTATTTCTTTCCTTCTTTGGATCAGAATGCACTTTCCATGTCCAGAAAGCGTATTTCTAATTCTGCGCTTCTGTCTTATCCACTCAGGGACCCGTTGGTGATGAAAACTTTCACAGATTGGTCCCTGGTGTTCAATCCTTCATAACTTTTCAACCGTAACTCCGAATCAGGTGATTCCAAAGCCTACGTCTTCGTCTCGTTGAGACCTTTCTGTTGGTATCACTTTCACTGTGGTTTGACATACTGGAAATGACCATTTTTCCCTTGCCATAAACAGCCCCCTCCGAGAGAGAATTGTTTCCGACGATTCTTTTCGCGATCGTACCACATTTCTTCCTAGAGTCTCCGTCACCCCAGGCAAGCCACAATACCCACTTGCATGATAGTAATGCAGTAGCCATGGTTTTCAACTTGAATATTTATTAAATGATTGCCTATTTAAAATGTGGCTATCGTTGTTTTGGTAATGCTTCAATGTTTATTTTCTTGCTATGTTGAAATGCACCTGTTTGTCATGCCCTACTAGTTGCTAGCATTCTTTTCATATGTTTATGCTTACTAGTAGTACACGTTGATGTTGGTGACGGTCTTCGGTGCATGACTGCCGTCTGCCCCAAGTACCGTTGTTATGCATGTTCCTTTGCATCCAGTTAGTTAAATGCTTGCATGTTAATATTGTTGATATGTTCTTGCATGATATTTATTGTTGATGTTAGTTGTCATGCTATGTTTCAAAAAAAATGTACTTATGATGTTCATGCTAGTCAGTATGCCATGCTTATGATTCATTGTTGATATGGTGGATAGTTATGTGTTCCTCTCATGATTATGTTGATATTCATGCTCCTGCATTGTAATTGCATCATGTATTTTATCATGGCTTAGAATATTTGCATTCAAGTTTAACCGGATTAAATTGAACTTGAACAACTGTTGGCTGAGTCATGGTGCCACCATATCGAACTGACCAGTGCAACCATGTTTACCTTTATGGGAAGGTCCTAACTGGGTCTATTGTCATGCCTCTCGCCAGTGCCTCCAACGAGGGAAGGTTATGGGCGTGCGGTACCTTGGTCGGGTAAGCAGACATAACCTTGTGTGCCCATTGTTGTTGTTAGGGATCCGAGTCCCCATTTGGGACCGTTTATGTTTGGCCACGACGGTGGTCGTTGTGTCTTTGGTACACACGGGGCCACCCAGGACTAGCCTAGTGGGGCGTGAGTCGGAGTGGCCGGGAGAGTGTCATGACAGTAGACCGGTTTTGTCGGAACGCCGCTGGTCCACCCGAATGGGAGAACGACGCCATGGGTTCCGTAGTGTGGGTACAGTGCGCTACATCTGCAGAGTGTATATTAAATCTATCGATAGCCGTGCCCGCGGATAAGGGCCCAGTTCGTAGTTGGTCACACTATGAGTCAACAGTAATAATAATAATGTGCTTAATAACAACCCCGGTTCGATGATGAGATAAGTTGGTTGTGATCGCCGGAAATATCACTGTTTGAGACCAAGTGTTGGTCGTGGCTGTGATCGCCGGAATGATCACTGTGGTATCGAGGATACCGAGTTGTTGGATATTCGTGATGTTGTGCGAGAATCGTGGGTAAAGATCAAGCTCCTTGTGGTCATTTGATGATTACGACGGCATTATATATACCAATCTTGATTTGATCCTGAGATGATCGTATAATGTCCGAGGTTGGTAAGTGATGCATGTGATGGTCACGAGGTAACCCGAACAGAATAAATGGTGCATGTAATGTCATCATGTTGCATGCTAGTATCATCAGATTTATATGTTCATGCCATGCTCATATTGTCTAGTTGTATCATGTTCATGTTGTTCATGCTATGTTATCCTGATGATCTCATGATAATTCCTGATTAACCCGTAATTGCCATGCTATTGTTTGTCTTGAATGCTTCTGGTTTATTGTGAGCTTGCAAGTACATTCAATGTACTGACCTGGCGTGTCATGCCAGCATGCAGGTCGTGCCTAGATTGCTTGATTGTTTGGTGTTGTTCCTGTGTTTGCGAGCTAGGATAAACGTTCCAGCCAGAGTCCCTGCGGATTGGAGTCCATCATCATCGTTCGTTCCGCTGCCAGTAGTTGTTTCTTATTACAAAAACCTATATCTACCATCCATATTGCACTTGTATCTCCATCTCTTCGCCGATCTAGTGCACCTATACAATTTACCATTGTATTTGGGTGTGTTGAGGACACAAGAGACTCTCTGTTATTTGGTTGCTGGGTTGTTTGAGAGGGACCATCTTCATCCTACGCCTCCCACGGATTGATAAACCTTAGGTCATCCACTTGAGGGAAATTTGCTATTGGCCTACAAACCTCTGCACTTGGAGGCCCAACAACGTCTACAAGAAGAAGGTTGTGTAGTAGACATCATCCCCCTCTGGTCCTTGGTCTCCATGGCATGGGAGGGGCGAGAGCCCCTCCGAGATTGGATCTGTCTCTCTGTCTCTCACTGTTTCACGTCCCCCTGATCCGGCCGAAAACCGTTTCTTATATTCCGGGAGATCCGTAACTCCGGTTGTGCTGAGATTTTAACATGATTTTTTCTAGATATAATCTCACTTGCGCCCGAAGTAGAGCTCCAACCGACGTTCGAGGAGGGCACAAGACACCTGGGCGCGCCAGGCACCTCTGGCGCGCCCTGGTGGGTTGTGGGTCCTACATGCCCCCGTATACGTAGCTTCCACCTCCCAAAAATCACATATATTCCAAAATAATCTCCGTGAAATTTTATTGCATTTGGACTTCGTTTGATATGGATACTCTGTGATACAAAAAACATGAAGAAAATAGGAACTGGCACTTGGCACTGGATCAATAGGTTAGTCTAAGAAATCATATAAAAATTTGCCAAAAATATGTGAAAGCTGTATAATATGGGCATGAAACAATCGAAAATTATAGATACGACGGAGACGTATCAGCATCCCCAAGCTTAATTATTGCTCGTCCTTGAGTAGGTAAATGCTAAAAAAGATAGTTTTTGATGTGGAATGCTACCTACCATAACCTTGATCCTATATCTACTCATGGCATGAATATTAAGACATGAGTGATTCGAAGCAATAGTCTATAATTTGACATAAAGACATCAATACTCAGGCATCCCAACAAACAATCACGTCTTTCAGAATATAAAATGATAAAGAACGTTATCCCTACAAAATCATATAGTCTTGTCATGCTCTGTCTTCCCAGCTCAAAGTATAAATCATGTACTACCCCGGTGTCAACCAAGCAATTGCTTCATACTTTTTAACGCGCTTCAGTATTTTCAACTCTCACGCAATACATGAGCGCGAGCCATGGATATAGCAATATAGGTGGAATAGAATGCGGTGGTAGTAGACAAAAGAAGGGAGGAAAGTCTCACATCAACTAGGCAAACTAATGGACTATGGAGATGTCCATCAATTGATATCAATGTGAGGAGTAGGAATTTCCATGCAACATATGCAACTAAGAGCTATAAGTCTATGAAAGCTCAATATGAAACTAAGTGGGTATCCATCAAACTAGTATGAAAAATTCCCACTAGTATATGAAAGTGAAAGCATATGAGACTCTCTACATGAAAAACATGGTGCTACTTTGAAGCACAAGTGTGGTATTTGCATGCCCCTTTCATTTTTTCTTTTTAAATATTTTTTTGTTTTTGATGGGCTTCTTTGGCCTTTTTTTAATTTGGGCTTCTTTGGCCTCTTTTATTATTTTAAAAATCCAGAGTCTCATCCCGACTTGTGGGGGGGATCATTGTCTCCAGCATCCTTTCATCATGGGCATGCTCTAATAATGGATAATGATGATCATCACACTTCTATTTACTTATAACTCAAAAGAAATAAAAATTACAACTCGATACCTATGACATAGTATGACTCTAAATGAATGCCTCTGGCGGTGTACCAGGATATGCAATGATCTAGCATAGCAAAGATATCAAAAAACGGACAAGCCATGAAAATATCGTGCTAGCTGTCTGACAATCATGCAAAGGAATATGAAAATGAATGCTCAAGTCAACTATATGATGGAAGTGCATGGCAATATATCCCAGAATGGCTATGGAAATGCCATAATAGGTAGGTATATTGGCTGTTTTAAGGAAGGTTTAATAAAGTTTATGCACCAACGAAAATTGTGCGGCACGAGAGAGGCTAGCAATTATGAAAGGGTGAGAGTGCGTATAATCCATGGGCTCACATTAGTCATAAAGAACTCATATACTTATTGCAAAAGTTTATTATCCCTCGAAGCAAAGTAATACAACACATGCTCCTAGGGGGGAGGTTGGTAGGAGTTAACCATCGCGCGCCCCGACCTTCACACAAAGATAGGATAATCAAGGATAAATTGTGCTCCAACTTCCCGGCATAACGAGAGACTATACGTGCATGCTTCGGGAATCACAAACCTTAACACCAATATCTTACTAAACATGATCATCCACTAGTACTTCCCACATATTATCATCTCTATATCGCAAAACTATTGCAAGGAATCAAACATATCATATTCAGTGGTCCATAAGTTTTATGTAGGATTTTATGACTAACCATGCGATTGACCAATTCCGTTTGACTCTCTAAATAGATATAAGTGAAGCATGAGAGTTTAATTCTTTCTACAAAAGATCATGCTCTAACAAATCTATAATACCTAAATAGTTCATCCCTAGTAACCTATTTCTCTTGACATGCAGCCCATCCACATCTTCAAGTAGGTCCCATGTGTAAAATTGTTTTCCTTCTCTCAGTAATCTTCCCATAATAACTTCAATGACACTGCATTTCCTGTATTGTGCATGGAAGAGAAAAAGAGGGAATCTACATCTTTCCGTCCACTATCAAGAGGCCCATCGTATCCCACCTCTGGGCCCTCTGCTCTTTGTACTGCTAAGTTACGCATCCTGATCAATGTTGATCAACTTAAAGACAAAGCACTTTGTCTTCTCGACTGACTTTTCTCACAATGCAATGGGGGTCAGATATTTTACAGAACAATGGGCCTCTTATTTATGTGCGGCACATCACATCCTCGCTGCTTCACCTTCCAGAAACTGATTCTAAAAAAAACTGACTAAAAATATTGCCCACCCAACTGTCTCCTCCGTGCTTTCCTTCCAATTCGTTTCTCCACCATGCCTATTCCCCTTAAAAATAGATGGTCACCGCTTCCTTCTCCATCTACCGCGACCATACCAAGCTGCTCCAAGCATGCCATCAATCACTAGCCAGGCCTCCATTCTTTGCGGGCACTCACAGGAGTAGGCATGAGCATCTGACACGAGCGGGTTCGTTGATTGCTGAAGAAGCCGTGTTGATGTGCTAGACAGAATCCGTCCATCTTCCTCGGCCCTAGCAGTCCTCCTACTCCAAGCCCTAGAAGTCATGATCATATCTGCCATATTGGACTCGTATCAGGTCGCCCATATGTATATATGTTCGTCAGGTGATGTATCCACAGAGGCCGATTCATCTTGAATAGATAGGCCCCTCATATGAACGTCAGTTAGGATATCTGTACTAAAATACTGACTCATAGTTTTAGTTCTGCCGTGTTCTCTTAGATCTATTACTAATCTTATTACCTGTCATATTATTTAACTCCGTGCCTGCAATTTATACGCTCTGTTTTACCTCTGTGCGGAATATCTTCTGTTTTACCTCAAACTGAATATATGTGCACATCAGTGAGTTCGTGCTGCTAGCAATCAAATATTTATGATATCTTCATGGAGATAATAGAGATTATATACTGCATCTCAGTTTTGTTATGCAAATACTACTAACAGTACCACTCAGAGGATGATGTCATCAACAACCTCTACACTGAATGCAATCTTTGGCCGGCAAATTTGGGGAACAAAAGTTCAGTAGTAGATGGTGCCCGTGCAACTCTAAAATAATTCCATGTTGAAGCTGCAGATGTGGCTTTTAGAAAACTTTGTTCCCAGAAATACTGACTTTTCGCAAACATTTTTATTTTACAAAGGAAAAAATAACATGAATTTATTTTGTACTATTACTTATGGTGCAAGATGAAGGTGTATGTTGTTCTGACCATTGCATTGTATTTTTTTGAGAACTCCATTACATTAAATTTTTTTTTCTGTAGGTTTCGTGTCTCTCTCATACAGCTGGCTTATTGATCATTGTGTCTTTCCCACATATTAGTAGGATGAAAATTGAAGCATTCTGATTATTCATTTATTTGAATTGTTATTTGTGAGCAAGGGGGCATCTTTAACTTTTGGTTAAATATGCAGTGTACTCCTCTTCAAATTTCTGGTCTACTAGTGCTTGAGCCTTTCCTCGAACCCTTCTTCCTTAGTTTGATCATTATCATATTGTGTCTTGAGGTCTCACAAGCCAGAAATGACCATGAAAATTACAAACTTGCCCAAGCAATTTTCACAAAACAATCATCCTTAGCTAAAGTAGTCCTTTTCTTTCGCCGCACAATAAGGATTCTTGCTCTTTCGAAAGAAACTATTTATTGAGTTTAGTTCCATATAGCACATGATTAACATTTACTTTTGTGGGGGGTATTTTTATTTGGACCATGCTCACCTATTCATGTTTGATAAATTTTCCCCTATACACAGACCAAATTGATCACTCATATTTCCGCAGCAACACGCAGGGTATCATCTAGTATAAGTGAAGCACGAGAGCATTCTACGAACATCGGTTTTCTATGTGAAGAGAAACAGGCACTCCAAACTTCAAATGATATAATTGAAGAACACGAAGCATTCTATAAAGCCATACACAAAAGATGTAAGTGAAGTGCAAAGACCATTTTACAAATTGACCAAGGACTATTTCATACCATCATGGTGCATTATTAAAAGAAAAACAAAAAGAACACGATGCTCCAAAAATTTACGCATATCATGTGAACGAAACAAATCCAAAAACATACCGATACTTGTTGAAGAAAGATGTGATGCCTTCTGGGGCATCCCCAAGCTTAGACGCTTGAGTCTCCTTGAATATTTACTTGGGGTGCCTTGGGCATCCCCAAGCTTGAGCTCTTGCCTCTCCTCCTTCTCCTCACATCAAGACCTCCTCGATCTTCGGACATTTCATCCACACAAAACTTAATTGAACTTTTAGTGGCGGGGTTAGTGCATATGATCAATGAAATCCCATCATGTACTGCTCTAACATTATTGTATAATTATGAACAAACATTACCCACTGTATGCTGTCACAATTCTGTGGCCCCAAGTCAAGGAGGCTTCAACAAGAATTCAAACATAAGCAAATAACGAATCTATAACAACAATCTGTGAAAATAGGACAGTCTGTAAAGATTTGAACATTGACCATACTTCTGTAACTCTAAAAATTCTGATTTTTTTTAGGAAAAATAAACATTTTGTATAGCAAGACTGTGCAAACAGTTTCAGAACCGTTTGACTTTCCAGTAAAAAATAAAAAATCATGCACTACAGCCAAAGTTTCTATTTTGCACCGCACAAACCAACAAGCAATCTAATCAGCCTAAAGGCAAACTCTTGGTACAATATTTTTATAATACAATGGAATTGTACGAGGGGATAATTATTTTTGTTGAAAAGTTTCTGTAATTAACATTCACAAAGTTTCCATGAGCCTGTACAAGTTTAAGGACGTCCCCCATTTCAACAATGCTCGTCTCTCTCACTTTAACTTTTCTTTTTGAAAAGTTTTAGGTTCCCCTCTATTTTTTTGTTTTTAAACTTTATAAAAGCACTCAACAGAAATAAATGACTCTTTTTTTTAACTTTTGGGTTGTCTCCCTGGCAACGCTTTCTTTAAAGCCATTAAGCTGGGCATAAAGTGCTCAAGTAATGAATCCACCCGGATCCCAAGGTATATCAAAGCCAATTTTAATTAGCAATGATTTGGCATTTAGTAGTAAGCACAAAGCAACATATATCATGAAATGACGAAGTCTAACTCTCTTCCTATGCATCGGCATGTCATACAAGAACAATTCATGCACTTCAAGTAAAGACCAATACATAGTATAAGCAGTTTCTTGCAATTCTATCATGTTGGAAATATAGAGAGGCGGAGATGTAGTTCCTCTCTCATAATAATTGCAAGTGGGAGCAGCAAGCACATGCATATTACATTCATCAAAATCATCATGTGCGACAGTTTAAGGCAACCCATCAATGCAATCCTTAATAAGTGCAAACTTCTCCGATATAGTGTAGTCGGGAGAATTCAAAAACATAATAGGACTATCATGCGTGGGTGCAATAGCAACAATTTCATTCTTAATATAAGGAACCATAGCAAGTTCATCTCCATAAGCATAATTCATATTGGCATCTTGGCCACAAGCATAGCAAGCATCATCAAAAAGGGATATTTTAAAAGAATCAACGGGATCATAGCAATCATCATATTATTCATCCTTCAGTAAATTCGAAGAGAAATTAAACAATGCATGGGATAAAGAGTTACTCTCATTAGAAGGTGGGAACGGGTGATCAATCCGCTCTTCCCGCTTTTGTTCTTCACTCCCCTCCTCATCTTTTTCATCCAATGAGCTCACAATGTCATTAATTTCTTCTTCCATAGACTCCTGTGGAATATTTTTCTCTTCTTGGACAGCGGAGGAGTCCTCAATTTATAAATCAATATTGGAATTGTATTTGTAATTGTCATAGCAATATTTAAGGATGGTAAAATTTATAGGTCTATAAACATCATCATCAAAAGCTTCATACTTTTCAAACAAAGTTTCAATTTCATAAGCACCCTTAAAAGCAACAAATTCCTCTATTCTTTCCACATCATAGTAATAATATATACCTCTAGCATAAGAAGCCAAGGTTTCATTATCATTACATTCGCATGAAAACGGAAGGTGTGGAGCATTCATCCTAGAGCAACAAGTATAATCATATCTCAAGCATAAATCCAGAGCATACGAATGCAACATATAAATTTGATCCCATAATAGTTTTCGTTTATGAGTCAAGCGATAATCCCTAAAGTATTCACGTTGATCCAACGTTACTCCCAGTATCAAGTTGAATGGGGTTTTCTCAGGATTGTCAAAGTAGTGCATAATATTTTTCACATAACGAGCGTCGAGGGTTTTTGGAGGTTCCCCATTAATGGCTTCTCGCCCCTCGTTGGTTACCCCAAGTGGAAGGTTTGAGATGCAGTGTAGCGGAAGTTTTCCCTTGGCAAAGATACCAAGGATCGATTTCCCCTGAGACACCCAGTTTCAACAAGAAGGTGTCAACTGCTAACGGCGCCAGATATTAGCAATCAACGTGGACCTGCACACAGATACAAATAACTTTGCTCCCAACGAGTACAGAGAGGTTGTCAATCCCTCCGGCCTTGTCGTTTACAAAGGATCAAACGCAAGTGATAATAGTGATAGGTATTGCTGCAATAGTAAGTAAAAAGCGGAAAGTAAATAGCGAATGTGATCAATGATGGTAATATGGACCGGAGTCTCATGATGTTCACTAGTGATGTCTCTCTCCCAAAAGACAATAAAACAGCTATGTGAGGTAAACGAATTACAGCTGGGCAATTGACAGGACCATGTGCGCAAACCAATGCTGACTAAGTTGCAAGAAAGGTAGAGGTTCAAAGCATGGGCGGTACGCCAAGGCAAGTAGACCGACATCCATCTGCATCTACTACTAATCATCCACCTTGAGATATCTATCCAGAACATCTCGCTGGTATTAAGTTGCGAGTCCCACCCATAGTGTAAACTCAAAGCAACAGACAACTGCATTAAAAGAACTTTGCATAAAGTAAATAATCCTTGCACCCGCGGGCACAAGCACCGTTGTTTTCCCCCTTGTGGCAACAGCACATCCCCTAGACTCATGTTTCTGTCACTCAAGCTAGTCATCGAGGGGCATGAACCCACAATCAAGCATAACGTTCCCTCTTGGAGTCACTACCTACTACTTGGCCAAAGCAATAAATAACAACGGAGAACATGTAAGAATTACTTACGAACATAAATATAAAATAGGTAAATCAAATATATTACTCAAACACAATCTGAACATAATCTCACAATCCATCGGATCCCAGCAAACTCATCATAGCAACAGCATAAGGATTACATATGTGCCTCGATCATGTAGGGCAGCTCACGAGGACTAATTAGTGAAGCACAAGAACGGGAGGAGAACATCACATAGCTACTGGTCATGGACCCATGGTCCAAGGGAGACAACTCACAACTCATCCGGGAGGCGTCCATGGTGGTGGAGAAGCTCCCGGTGGTGATCCTCCCCTCTGACAGGGTGCCGGGAAGAGTTCTCCTGGTGCTCCCGATCTTGGAAGCACGGCGGCAGTGGAACAGAGATGAGATCGCGACAAAGGGTTTCCGTCTCGAGGGTTTTGGGACACGATATAAATATATGCCAAAGGGGGGCATCAGCGGAGGCCTGGGGGGCCTAGGCGCCCCCCCGGCGCGGCCAGGAGGGGGGCCGCGCCACCAGAGTGCCTGGAGCCCTAGTGGCCCCCCTCCGGCTGTACTTCGGGTGCCGGGAAGCTTCTGGAACGCTGATTTTTTATATAATTTTTCCGGGATTTTTCTGGCAGTTCTCGTAATGGGAAAACCTAAAATACAAAAACAGCCAAAATCAGAAACTGGCACTGGGGTGCACTGAGTTAATAGGTTAGTCCAAATATGATCAAAAGTGTATAGAAGTGTATGAATATCACAGCAATATCACCCAAAAGAGGCATGGAGCAAGCAGAAATTATAGATACGTTTTGGACGTATCAACATCCCCAAGCTTAATTCCTGCTCGTCCTCGAGTAGGTAAATGATAACAAGAATAATTTCTGTGGTTTCATGCTATTAACCATATAGGACTTTTCATAGTCATATGACAAAAACTTACTGAGACAATGAATCTGTAGAAATTAAGTCGCCTCATGAGAAAATCACAAAGAACTGAAAGTTTTACAATATGATACTGAAACATCAAATAGATTTGTAATGAGCATGGTGTGCAAATATGATAAAGTGATATCTTGCTTGCCCCCTTTAGTGAAGCAAAACATAAATGCAGGGGCACCTCCAAGGTTTAAGTGATGACTAGATACAATGATTTCAAAATAAACGATATCACAATCATGCAAAAGACAATGCACATTACACTCAGAATGACAATCATGCTCTCAGAAGTTGGTGCTTTTAAAAGAAGGTGGAGACTCTCGAACCGTGGCTTTTGTTGGCAAGGTTGAAAACCCGTAGTCGGAAACAAAGACAAAACATGTACCAGAGCTCTAGGTTTTAAAAACAGAGGTAATAATTTTTTTTGATTATGCATGTTCCGTCAACGAATGCTAGCAGACAACTCAATCACTTCTTGAGCTGGACAAGTTCCGAGGAACGGCTCCCGAATGAGGACGATCACATCCTCTTAATCTCCTTTGTTTATCACTGCCAAAGTTTTCTTATTTCTCATGAACAAAGCGTGAATGAGGGTTTGTTTGTTATATTATTTTTGAGCCGGGCGCACTCAATGCTAGTTCCTTCTCGTATTATGGGTTTGCACATTATACATGCAATCCCGGGGTGAAGCTTGTCCAACTTAAAAAGATCATGAATTAACTACTACTTCCTCATGAACTTAAAATAGAGGCACAAAATAGGAATGCTTTTCTTTGAATAATTTCGAGATGGTACATGCAAGTCTTCGTTAGTAATGGCAGGTAAATACCATGTAGGAAGGTATGGTGGACTCATATGGCATAACTGGTTTAAAAGAATTTGGATGCACAAGCAGTCAGTCCGCTTAGTACAGGCGAAGGTTAGCAAAAGACTGGGAGCGACCAACTAAGAGAGCAATGACGGTCATAATCATGCAGAGCGACAAAGCAACATTGAATCAGGCATGGAAGTTTATATCGCTACTCAGAAACAGAAGATCATCAAGGCTTGACAGACTTTCTTTACAGTCTTAAATATGCGTGAGCATACGCCAAGTCAATCAAAGTAAATTCTTGAAGGAAGATATTACTAAACCATACCACATCATAGGCAAACAAATCATGTTGGTACTCCAATAACACATTGGGAATCCCCCAGCTATTTGAGACTAACCATAAGAAAACATGAACTACTAAGCGCCATTATGCACGTAGCATCTTTATCATAGACATATCAACCAATGCAACGGAAGCAAACTCTCTTAATAAGATAAGCATGATAACTAAAGAGAGTTCAAGCAACCAACTAAACAAAAGCTCTTTAAAAAGATAAGCATGAATACTAAGAGCTGAACATGATAGTAGCCATTGAAAGACAAAGAACACACACAGCAAAGATAGACATGAAAATTCTATGTTATGTTATAGGTAGAAGTGGAGTGTGTTTCTCTCCCACATAAAGAAAGCTGAGTTCCGACTCGTTATGAAAAGCTAAAGAAAACTAAAAAGGAAACTAAAAGCAAGACGCTCCAAGCATAGCACATAACACATGAAGTGATAAAAATATACTGGAACGAAAGACGAACTGATAATGTTGATGGAGAGGGGGATGCACGGGGGCATCCCCAAGCTTAGACGCTTGAGTCTCCTTGAATATTTCTTGGGGGTGCACGGGGGCATCCCCAAGCTTGAGCGTTTGACACTTCTGGATCTTTTTATCATCTTCCCTCGCACACTTGAAAACTCCCTTCAAACATAAGTCATCATAATCTGATTAGCGAGGTTTGTACCCATAATAATATAATTGTACCTTGCTGGAAATAAAGATATTCTTGAAGGTCTACTGTTTCTCAAGATTGCCAAAAGGTTTTTGCAAAGAAAAAGCAAGCTCTAGGTTTGCAAAATGAAGGAAAGGCAAAACATGACAGAATCTGTGAAAAACAGAACAGCAGGTAGTAAATGATGTTTTCGGGGCACTTCTGCAACTCTAATAAAAAAACTCAGAACAGACTCACGAAAGACAATTATATATAGCACGCTGTCGAAAAAATTCAGACCAAAAAGATGATCTGATGATTTTATACGAATTTTTCTATCCAAGGACAGAATCTGTTTCCTGGACAGCACGTCTCAACTTTTGAACTTTCTTGCAATCAGAGGCTACACTTGGCACTAAGTTGAAAAGCAAAGATACAATGATGATGCTACTGTAGTAACAAAATCAAGACACAACAAAAGCAAAATAAAATTTATTCATGTGGGCTGCCTCCCAAAAGCGCTTTCTTTTATGCCTTTAAGCTAGGCATAATGCATAGAGAAATCAATAACCATCATAATAATCGGAGCTATAAATTGCTTCAAATGGTTCCTCAACAAGTTAACTCTTGTTCCTTCTAGGAAAGGGGTACACACCTTTTGCCTTTCCGCGTAAGCGGATTTGTCCCTTACCTATATCAATGAAGCCTTTTACTGCTCGGAGGAAGTCCCTTCCAAGCACTATATTTCCTTGGTTTGGCTCCATGATGAAGAAATCAATCATTGCAATCCCTTTAAGGAATTTAACTGGCACGTCTTTTATTCTTCCCTGGATTTCAGAAATATCTCCATTAGTGTGTTCATGATAAGATGGTAATCTATCCATGTTAAATTTTAAAGAATCATGAACAATTTTTGGCATAGTAGAAACCATAGATCCAATATCACAATAAGCAAGGAAGTCTTGATTAGAGATGCTAATCCTAACAAAAGGCTCCCAATCATTGTCTATTTCCAAAATGTCTTTCTTATTGGGTTTGGGTTTCTCTACCTTCATCAAGTCTAGAGCATCCATTCTCTTCTCAATAGTAGCAAGTCTATCTATGACAGTATCAAAGTTATGATCATAAACAAAGTAACTAGATAGACCATGTATAATTTCAAGAGCTCTAGCTTCATCACACTCTAGGAAATCTCCTTCAGCTATAATATCAAGAGAGTGTTTACACCATTTAAAAGACCATGGTAAAAATTTCTAAGCACAATTTTTATAGGTATCCAAGGCATAATTCTCCTATGTGCATCAGAAATTCTGTCCCATACCTTCTTCATATTTTCTCCATCCCTTTGATGGAAATCTAGAACTTCTGATTCCCTCAAAGCACCAAATCCTAACATGCTTGACTAAACAGAAAGGACTACTAGCAAATATATTTTTTGTGATTTTCGATAAAAGATACTAAAGCAAAAACTGAAAGGTAAAGTAACAAGACTAAAAAGCAAAGGTAAAAGATAGCGTGCAACTCCCCTATCCTGAAGAGTGGAGTCCCCGGCAACGGCGCCAGAAAACTGTGCTTGATGGCTTCTCGCCCCTCGTTGGTTACCCCAAGTGGAAGGTTTGAGATGCAGTGTAGCGGAAGTTTTCCCTTGGCAAAGATACCAAGGATCGATTTCCCCTGAGACTCCCAGTTTCAACAAGAAGGTGTCAACTGCTAACGGCGCCAGATATTAGCAATCAACGTGGACCTGCACACAGATACAAATAACTTTGCTCCCAATGAGTACAGAGAGGTTGTCAATCCCTCCGGCCTTGTCGTTTACAAAGGATCAAACGCAAGTGATAATAGTGATAGGTAATGCTGCAAATAGTAAGTAAAAGCGGAAAGTAAATAGCGGATGTGATCAATGATGGTAATATGGACCCGAGTCCCATGATGTTCACTAGTGATGTCTCTCTCCCAAAAGACGATAAAACAGCTATGTGAGGTAAACGAATTACAGCTGGGCAATTGACAGAATTATGTGCGCAAACCAATGCTAACTATGTTGCAAGAAAGGTAGAGGTTCAAAGCATGGGCGGTACGCCAAGGCAAGTAGACCGAAATCCATCTGCATCTACTACTAATCATCCACCTTGAGATATCTATCCAGAACATCTCGCTGGTATTAAGTTGCGAGTCCCACCCATAGTGTAAACTCAAAACAACAGACAACTGCATTAAAAGAACTTTGCGTAAAGTAAACAATCCTTGCACCCGCGGGCACAAGCACCGTTGTTTTCCCCCTTGTGGCAACAACACATCCCCTAGACTCATGTTTCTGTCACTCAAGCTAGTCATCGAGGGGCATGAACCCACAATCAAGCATAACGTTCCCTCTTGGAGTCACTACCTACTACTTGGCCAAAGCAATAAATAACAACGGAGAACATGCAAGAATTACTTACGAACATAAATATAAAAGAGGTGAATCAAATATATTACTCAAACACAATCTGAACATAATCTCACAATCCATCAGATCCCAGCAAACTCATCACAGCAACAACATAAGGATTACATATGTGCCTCGATCATGTAGGGCAGCTCACGAGGACTAATTAGTGAAGCACAACAACAGGAGGAGAACATCACATAGCTACTGGTCATGGACCCATGGTCCAAGGGAGACTACTCACAACTCATCCGGGAGGCATCCATGGTGGTGGAGAAGCTCCCGGTGGTGATCCTCCCCTTCGGCAGGGTGCCGGGAAGAGTTCTCCTGGTGCTCCCGATCTTGGAAGCGCGGCGGCGGCGGAATAGAGATGAGATCGCGAAAAAGGGTTTACGTCTCGAGGGTTTCGGGACACGATATAAATATATGCCAAAGGGGGGCATCAGCGGAGGCCTGGGGGGCCCAGGCGCCCCCCCGGCGCGGCCAGGAGGGGGGCCGCGCCACCAGGGCGCCTGGAACCCTGGTGGCCCCCCTTCGGCTGTACTTCAGGTGCCGGGAAGCTTCTGGAACGCTGATTTTTATATAATTTTTCCGGGATTATTCTGGCAGTTCTCGTAATGGGAAAACCTGAAATACAAAAACAGCCGAAAACAGAAACTGGCACTGGGGTGCACTGAGTTAATAGGTTAGTCTAAATATGATCAAAAGTGTATAGAAGTGTATAAATATCACAGCAATATCACCGAAAAGAGGCATGGAGTAAGCAGAAATTATAGATACGTTTTGGACGTATCACCCATCTCCATGAGCAGTAAGTACCACTATTTTTTTTGGTATTTCGTGTTCCACATCCATAACTAAAGATAGAGAACAACTTAGAACAGAAAATAAAAGCTACTTAGTGATAAAGCAAACAAGCACACACGAGAATATTCACCCCACGCTATAACTCCACGGCAACGGCGCCAGAAAAAGGTCTTGATAACCCACAAGTATAGGGGATCGTTTGTAGCCTTTTTCGATAAGTAAGAGTGTCGAACCCAATGAGGAGCTAAAGGTAGAACAAATATTCCCGCAAGTTCTATCGACCACCAATACAACTCTACGCATACTTGACGTTTGCCTTACCTAGAACAAGTATGAAACTAGAAGTACTTTGGGATAGTTTTGCAAGATAATATAGAGTGGGTAAATAAAAAGTAGGGGCTATTTAGATAAAGATCAACTAAGTTAATGGTTTAGTAGGTAGCTTTTGTCAACAAGAAAGTTATTTGTCCCTAGGTAATCGATAACAAGTACCGGTAATCATTCTTGCAATTTTATACGAGGGAGAGGCATGAGCTAACATACTTTCTCTACTTGGAACATATGAACTTATGATTGGAACTCTAGCAAGCATCCAAAACTACTAAAGATCATTAAGGTCGTGAAACCCAACCATAGCAATAAGTATCAAGTCCTCTTTACTCCCATACGTCATACCCACCTTACTCGGGTTTAAGTTTTGTCGCTCTCGCAACCCACTGTAAGCGAACCATGAACATATTGCAAAACCCTACAGCGGGGGCCCCTCACGTTTGTGTGAGAATGGAGGGTACCATATGACAACACCATAAATAAAATATACAATCATACCAACCAAGATCACGGTTAACCCACATGACAAAGCGGATCTACTCAAACATCATAGGATAACCATAGATCATTGGGAAATAATATATGGAGTTGAGCACCATGTTTAAGTAGAGATTACAACGAGGGGAAAGAGGTGTTACACCACTGCAATGAGGGGGAGAGAGTTGGTGTGGAAGGTAGCAAGATTGTTGATGTAGATCGCTATCCTGATCGTTGTCCTGGTGGCACTCCGGCGCCACCGGAAGCGAGGGGGAGAGAGCCCCCCTCCTTCTTATTCTTCCATGGAATTCTCCCTAGGTGGGAGAAGGGTTCCCCCTTTGGTCCTTGGTCTCCATGGCATGGGAGGGGTGAGAGCCCCTTTGAGATTGGATCTGTCTCTCTGTCGCTCTCTGTTTCGCGTCCCCCTGATCTGGCCGAAAACCGTTTCTTATATTCCGGGAGATCTGTAACTCCGATTGCACTGAGATTTTAACATGATTAATTTTCCGGATATAAGCTTCCTTGTGACCTAAGTAGAGCTCCAACCAACGTTCGAGGAGGGCACAAGACACCTAGGCACGCCAAGCACCTTTGGCGCACCCTGGTGGGTTGTGGAGCCTACGGGCCCCCGTTTACGTAGCTTCCACTTCCCAAAAATCACGTATATTCCGAAATAATTCTCCGTGAAATTTTATTGCATTTGGACTTCGTTTAATATGGATACTCTGCTGTACAAAAAACATGCAGAAAATAGGAACTAGCACTTGGCACTGGATCAATAGGTTAGTCCAATAAATCATATAACAAGTTGCCAAAAATATGTGAAAGTTCTATAATATTGGCATGAAACAATCAAAAATTATAGATACGACGGAGACGTATGAATCATGTACAACCCTAGGTCCCTTCTATGCATATATAAACCGTAGGGTTTAGTCCGTAGCAATAGAATCACAACATCCTAGGCTAGACTTCTAGGGTTTAGCCATTATGATCTCGAGGTAGATAAACTCTTGTAACCCTATATTCATCAAGATCAATCAAGAAGGAAGTAGGGTATTACCTCGATCGAGAGGGCCCGGACCTAGGTAAACATAGTGTCCCCAGTCTCCTGTTACCATCGATCCTTAGACGCATAGTTCGGGACCCCCTATCCGAGATCCGCCGGTTTGGACACCTACATTGGTGCTTTCATTGAGAGTTCCACTGTGTCGTCGACAGAAGGATTAATGGCTCACTTCGTCATCAACGACGGCACCACCCCCGGGGGAATTTCCCTCCTGGCCAGCTTTTTGTGTTCGGCGGCTTCGTGCTACGTGCCAACACAGATGGCCACCTCGAGTAGGCTGGCAGCTATGCCCTTAGTCATCAGAACAGGTCTGGAAGCTTGAACCATGTTGCTGACGTCCGTGGAGACTTGATCTTCAACGGATTCACACCCATGGCTGCTGCCCCTTGCCTACATAATGAAGACGTCTTAGATCTGTCATCGAACCCCATCCAGGGGTCAACACCTGCGATGGCTCTGGCCCTAGATCCAGAGCAGATCGCTTTGTCGGAAGATGGGAAGATCAACCCCGCCATGGAAACCGCAGACTTAGCAGCGTTTGAGCCGCTCACAGACCCAGGATT
Source organism: Secale cereale (assembly GCA_902687465.1). NCBI lineage: Eukaryota > Viridiplantae > Streptophyta > Magnoliopsida > Poales > Poaceae > Secale > Secale cereale. The sequence continues at coordinate 563,494,187 of LR738714.1, forward strand.
GAGCGGTATTCTCCCCGCCGTAGGAACACTGGACTCGTCCTTGATTACGAGCTCTAGACTTATGGGATCCGCACTCTGCGGGCCCAATGGAGCGGTGGCCACCGAGCCTGGCCCCGCAGACTCCCAAACACCTAACCGGCACCCGCTTTAAAACGAGGCGCTGGACTTACTACAATCTCTCACCCTAATAAAGGATCCCTAGCCGAACTATGCCCAGTTTGAACTAGGAGCCGAGCACAGGGAATATTGGTTCCCACCCACCACCCACTTGGTAGCCATGGTCGAGGACTTAACTAATCTACTAGACCATGCTTCCGAAGGCTTTGATGGGATGAACCACGACGTTGAAGCCGATCTAGGTACAAACCCACCTTTGACCGGGCGATGGACGACCACTTCTACCTACGATGTGTACATGGTGGATACACCCAATGAGAAGACACGATGGCGATAAAGATCCAGAGCAGGATAAGACCGTCGATGAACCTCCTAAATGCCGGCGTAAAAAACGCCGCTCACAATCACGTCGAGGAAAGGAAAGTAACACCGGCACTGGAGACAAAGAAGATCCGAAAGAAGCCGATGACCCCGTAGAGCCAGCGGTGGAGCAAGACAAGCGGGAAGATGGCGAACACAGCCCTGATCAACTTGCCGATCATGACAATTCCGAAGACACTATCTACCTGTCTCCGAAGAGGACATCATCCTGGGAGATGAAGTATTCATAGTCCCAGAGGAACCCCTCGAACAAAAACACTTTCAGCAACAGCTCATTGCCACAGCAAGGAGCCTGAAAAAACAGCAGCAGTGGCTTAAAGCCGAACATGGTACGCTCAATGAAAGATGGAATGAAGTGTTAGACACCGAGGAGAGATACGGCCGCGAGCGTCAAACAAAGAGCTATCCCAAGCGCAAACTGCTGCCCCAATTCGACGACGATGCCCTTGCACCAATTCCGCCGAAGTACGATCAAGCCGATCAACCGGACCGACCACCTCATGGACGGGACAAAGCAGCTAGCAATGCCGTACACCAGCCCGCACCTCCCCACCATAAAGGAAAGGATACAGCGGCTCAGGGCCATAAGTACGATTTATGTCAGGACCTGAATAGAAAATCCGGCCAGGCCAGATCAATTTACGGATCAAGAGAACATGCTCCCACGTGAGACAATAGCTATCAAGCCAAACATGCTGGGTACAATCAAGTTCGGAACCAACACCGAACACAGATACCGTCCTAATTATGCCATGATGTTGCGCGATACAGGGGTGCTACACACCCTCTGTGCTTCACTGATGAGGTGATGGATCATCAATTTCCAGAAGGGTTTAAACCCGTAAACATTGAGGCATATGATGGAACGATGGACCCCGCTGTATGGATAGAGTACTTTATTCTTCACATCCACATGGCTCGTGGAGATGACCTCCACGCCATCAAATACTTACCTCTCAAGCTCAAAGGGCCAGCTCGGCGCTGGTTGAACAACCTCCCAGAGAACTCCATTGTAAGCTGGGAAGATTTAGAGGATGCTTTTCGGGCTAACTTTCAGGGGACTAATGTCCACCCCCCCGGATGCTGATGACCTAAGCCACATAATCCAGCAACCCGGGGAGTCACCCTGCAAGCTTTGGAATCGGTTCTTAAACAAAAAGAATCAAATTGTTGACTGTCCGGACGCCGAAGCCTTAGCAACATTCAAACACAGTGTCCGGGACGTGTGGCTGGTAAGACACCTCAGCCAAGAGAAGTCGAGGACAATTGCAGCCCTTACCACACTCATGACCCGCTTTTGCGCGGGCGAAGACAGCTGGCTAGCTCGTAGCAGCAATAGCACCAGCAACCCCAGCATTTCCGAAGCCAGGGACGACAATGGCAAGCCACGACGCAATAATAAAAAATGTCGAAACAATACCAGAGACACAGACGATGCATTAGCAAACATCGGATTCAGTGGCTCCAGGCCCGGTCAATGGAAGAAGTCATTTAAAGGCAATAGAGATAGTCCATCTAGCTTGGACAAAATACTAGAAAGGCCTTGCCGGATTCATGGCACCCCTGACAAACCTACAAACCACACCAATAGAAATTGTTGTTTCTTCAAGCAGGCCGGCAAGTTAAATGCCGAACACATGGGTAAAGGACCTCAAAGCAAGGACGAGGATGAACCTCGCCAGCCGAACACTGGGGGGCAGAAGAAATTTCCACCGGAGGTAAAAATCGTGAATATGATCTACGCCACCCATATCCCCAAGAGGGAGCGCAAGCGCGCACTCAGGGACGTCTATGCCGTAGAGCCTGTCGCCCCCAAGTTCAACCCATGGTCGGCTTGTCCGATCACCTTTGATCGTAGGGATCACCCAATCAGTATCCATCATGGAGGTTTGGCGGCCCTAGTGCTCGATCCTATAATTGATGGATATCATCTTACTCGAGTCCTTATGGACGGTGATAGCAGTCTCAATCTGATATACCAAGACAGTGTCCGCAAGACGGGGATAGACCCGTCAAGAATTAAGCCTAGCAACACCACCTTTAAAGGAGTGATACCCGGCATGGAGGCCCGCTGCACGGGCTCATTAACACTGGAGGTCGTATTCGGCTCTCCTGATAACTTTCGAAGCGAAGAGTTAATCTTCAACATCGCTCCTTTCCGAAGTGTCTATCATGCACTACTCGGAAGAACGGCCTTCGCCCGCTTTAATGCGGTCCCGCATTATGCTTACTTGAAGCTCAAAATGCCCGAACCACGCGGTGTCATGACGGTCACCGGAAATATGAAGCGCTCCCTCTGTATAGAGGAAGACACTGCGGCCCTAGCAGCCGAGGTCCAAAGCAGCTTATTCAAGCCGAACAATTCATCGGTCGTCAAGACCACAGGCACTGCTAAACGTGTCCGACCAGCACTACAATGCGGCAGCTTAGAAGAACCTGAGCTCGATTAGCAGTTACGCCCCTGTCGACTGCCCCACAAGGTAGTAGCATATGTACCTCGTGTGCACAATTACGCCCTTAAAATACCTTGGGCTGCGTCGGGGGCACACGACATAGAGATAGTCCATAGTTCGGCTTGACCCTATTCGGACTCTAAAATACATTTTCTTTTAAAGGTTCATTAAAATAAGCCACCTTATCTACGACTGTGCAAGACATTCTTTTTCAGAGTTCTCTTTCCTTTTTTACAGGCGGCCATCATAACCCCCCTCTTCAAGGAAACATTACAAAGTAGAAAACAACGCACACGTGCAGCCGGGCCCCCCATCGAAATTTCTTTTCTTCATTTGATTCAGGCTCTGTGTAAACCTTTACCTTTTTCGTCTATTTTCTTTTGTTGGCATGTAAAATGCCCAAGATGTTATCGGTAATATTTGTAACCACACGGTTCACCGTATTAAAACGGGGTATAAAAGAAGCAGTTTGGTTCCAATTCACTTGGAGTTCATTTTATTAACATCCATGTTCTCTCCCCATGTTAGATTGCCATATGTGCCTTAATACTTGGACTTAATACTAGGCGTTGTATTCGGCCTGGCACATCTCCAAGTCCGAACACCTAAAGGGAACTATTCGATGTCCCGGATATTGCATTATATGCATCGACTCCAAATCATGTCTTTGGTCTATAGTTGGGTTGCCCGACTCCTGTGCTTGCCACCTTACATTCCGCATTGTTCGGCTAATGTAGTAAAGGGAGAACTACTGCAATTGTACTTCTGGCTCGTCCGGTCAAGTAACTCCGTTGAGAAAGCCGAAAACTGTCTGTCATGATGAGCGAGGGCTGGTCAGCGATTCAGTGACCTAGTGTTATAGTACGAGGGGCTGGTCTTTACCTAGCCGCGTAAAGTAGGCTCCATAGTTCGGAAAGCTGGACACGCACTAGGGGCTAGTACTTAGCCCCACAAGTCAAGCTCCTATGGCTCAGTGAAAGCATTAAAGCCACATAGTCCGATTGCCTGGTTCGCTCCACGGACACCTCCTTTATGGAACAAGACGTTGGATAAAGAGTGTTCATGCGCATTACCGAACACCCATGTAGTATCTACATGGGGGCTGAAGCCAACAATTGGAAACTTTTAGATATAAACAAACGACTGCACAAGAGGAAAAGTCTCTTACAATACAAAAGCGCAAAATTGTATAGACATCAGTTCATAAGCTTAGTCTTTACAATCCGAATACAATTACTCAAAGATCACATCCTTTGAGCACTGACCGTCTACAATGCGGGCTCCTTCTAGGACATCACCAAACTACCATTATGGCTTCCGATGATCCTTGCCCTCCGGTGGGCCAGAAGTTGCTATCTCAGTGGCCTTCATCTTCGCCCAGTGCATCTTCACGCGGGCGAAGGCCATTCGTGCACCTTCTATGCAGGCCGAATGCTTCATAGCGTTGACCCACGGACTCACGTCGATGAGTTGCTTCACCAACCCAAAGTGGCTACTTGGGATTGGATCAGCGGGCCATAGCCGGACTATTAAGTCCCTCATGGCCGCACTCGCCATATTATGCAGCTCAACCAGCTGCTTCATCTGGTCGTTCTAAGTTATAGGACGTTCTGGCGCAAGGAATTGCGACCAGGACAACTTCTTTGTGTTGTTCCCCTCCTGGGCTCGGAAGAATTGGGTGGCATCGGCGATGCGCCTCAGGAAATCCGCAAACGCGCCTGGAGAACTCCATAATCGCGTCAGCACAAGATACCTCCGACCTCCGAAGATACTCTGCAAGAGAAAGGTCTTACCAGCTGCTATCTGCCGTGCTTGTTTGATCTCCTCATGAGCGCTGCGTGATTCACTCCGTGCCTCTTTGGTAGCATTGACTGCCATGTTGAGTTCGAAGGCTTGCTCTGAAGTCTTCTGCTCCAATGCCTCGCACTTGCGAATGGCATCTCGCAATTCTTCTTCGACTTCGGCCACCCACGACTCGTGCTGTTGACGCACATCCTATTCGGCCTTCAGGTCGGCACCCGCTTTGTCAGCGGCTACTTTGCTCACCTTGGCCTCTTCCTTGGCCTTTGCGAGCTCGCCCTTAAGGGCCTCGACCTCAGCTATGTCAACTATTACATAAATCATATCGTACAATGAGCTCACACTCACATAGATCAAACATATAGTGTTTTGACATTTCAATTTTTCGAAAATCCGCATACCTTGCATTTCATCAACACGATTGTTGACACGGTCGAGCTCCTTGTTGGCTAGTTGAAGCTTCCGATTGAGCTCGGAAACCTCTGTGGCCTGGGCATATGGCGCTACTAGCGAAGCCTGTTCAAACACATGACACAGTTATGCTCTGTTAGATGCTATAACATGGATCCTTTGTCTGATTCTGTTCAGAATCAAACAAAGCATCAGGGGCTAATGTCTGTATACCAGGTTTTATAACCTATATATATATATACATATATATAACGAAAGAGTTCTTTTTAGAACATTACGTCGCATACCTCGAAGCCCGTCAATAGGCTGTTGAAGGCTTCATTCAGTCCGCTTTTGGCGGACTGAATCTTCTCCCTGACCGCACCCATCAGGGTGCGGTGTTCCACTATGATGGGAGCACCTCACAGTGCTTCCTCCAAAGTGTTCGGCGCCTCCAGATTGACAGCGGGCGCCGTTGGAGCAGTTGCTCCTTCCCCCATCATGGGAGGCTGACTTCCCAATTCTGGAGCCGCACTGGACTCTGGAACAGTGTTCGGCGGGGGCCCGGATTGCTTAGCCCCCCCCCCCCCGTCATCGGTCGCCATGGG
>LR738714.1:563502105-563516330 GCA_902687465.1 Secale cereale
GTGCCCCGAGGGGGCACAACCCACCAGGGCGCGCCAGGCCCCCTTGGCGCGCCAAGGTGGATTGTGCCCACCTCGGTGGCCTCCCGCACCGCCTCTTTGTTCTTTAAATACCACAATATTCTAGAAACCCTAGGAAAGTCAACAAAATATTCATCCAGCCGCCGCAGAGTCCAGAAACACCAGATCCAATCTAGACACAATCACAGAGGGGTTCACCACTTCCATTGGTGCCTCTCCGATGATGCGTGAGTAGTTCCTTGTAGACCTACGGGTCCATAGTCAGTAGCTTGATGGATTCCCCTCTCTCTTTTGATTCTCAATACAATGGTCTCATGGAAATCCATATAATGTAACTCTTTTTGCGGTGTGTTTGTTGGGATCCGATGAACTTTGAGTTTATGATCTGATCTATCTTTTTATATCCATGAAAGTTATTTGAGTTTCTTTGATCTCTTATATGCATGATTGCTTATAGCCTCATATTTCTTCTCCGATATTGGGTTTTGTTTGGCTAACTTAATCTATTTATTTTGCAATGGGAAGAGGTGCCCGGTGGTGGGTTGATCTTATGGTGCTTGATTCCAGTGACAGAAGGGGAACCGACACGTATGTATCGTTGCCACTAAGGATAAAACGACGAGATCCATATCTAACGCCATAGATAAATGGATCTTGTCTACATCATGTCATCTTCTCAATGCATTACTCCGTTTTCCATCAACATGGCAATGGGTACCCGCTACCCGCGAACTCAACGGGTAAAAACCCTATTAGGGTAAGGGTTTGGGAAAAATAATACCCATGGGTTTATAAATGGGAAAAAGTTATACCCATTGGGTAAGCTAGGTACGGGTATGGGAAGGCAATACCCATACCCGTGTACCCGTATACCCGTATGCTTATTTGTTCCGTGAACTAATTTTTAATTTCTATGTTGAACCTATTTGTGGTCTCTAACTTATTTGTTTGTTGAATTTATTTGTGTGTCGAACTTTAAGTGGCTGAAATGACTATATGTGTGTGCTAAAATGTTGAAATGTGACATGCTTATGTGTTACAATATATGTCCTAAAATGTCGTAATATTGTGTATATGTAGTGAAATGCTGAAATATATGTGCTAAAATGCTGAAATATGGTATATATGGCTTGAAATGTTGTCTTTTACATACTGAAATGCTGAAATTGTACATGGAAAAATGTGAATTGAAAGACGACCAAGAAGGGTATTTTACCCGCGGGTATTATCCGCACCCAACCGTGTACGGGTATGGGAACAGAATGAAACCCGAGGTGCGGGTACGGGTACGGGTTTGGGCAAAAAATATTGGACGGGTGCGGGTTTGGGCGAGCATTACCCGCACCCGAACCCTGCGGGTGCCATGTTGAGTTTTCCATGAACTTAATACACTAGATGCATGCTGGATAGTGGCCGATGTGTGGAGTAATAGTAGTAGATGCTGGCAGGAGTTGCTCTACTAATCTTGGACATGATGCCTATGTAATGATCATTGCATGGATATCGTCATGATTATTTGAAGTTCTATCAATTGCCCAACAGTAATTTGTTCACCCACCGTTGCTATTTTTCTCGAGAGAAGCCACTAGTGAAACCTACGGCCCCGGCTCTTCTTTCTCATATATTTGCCTTTGTGATCTATTTGCCTTTGCTTTTATTTTCAGATCTACTAAACCAAAAACCCAAAAATACCTTGCTGCAATTTAACTTATTTATCAACCAATCTACCAATATTTATCTCTCTCTCTCTGTCATGTTCGTTACCCGAAAGGGATTGACAACTCCTTTAACATGTCGGGTTGCGAGGTGTTGTTATTTGTGTGCAGGTTATGTTTACGCTGTCTTGCTTGGTTCTCCTACTGGTTCGATAACCTTGCTTTCACATTTGAGGGAAATACCTACCGTCGATGTGCTGCATCATCCCTTCCTCTTTGGGGAAAAACCGATGTAGCTTTAAGCGACATCAAGGAGATTGGGAAACTAGGCTTGAGGAGAGCGTGGGGTGAAAGGGGAAGGATCTGTATCGTTTTGTAGATGGTGAATCCCAAACGTCCTCCACTCCAGCCGTAAACCTCGCTGGTTCCCAACACAATCGTGCGTAAGGCACAGTTGGGTTACCCACGTCATATTGATAAGGATCCTGCTATAAGCTAGCACGATCTCTACTTCGACAAGACGTGCCAATGGGGCTATGCCTCGAAACGCGAAACTGGAGCCAAGAAAATGGTTCGAAATATTAAAGGGTCAAGCATGACGCTTCACTGAAAAGTTGTCCGTAAAGACACCATGTCCGTTTTTTGATACTTTGCCTTCAAGGCTAAGGGTTGTACTAATCGTGCAGAGCCGGACTTAGTTCCTTTGTGCAAGAAATAATACTTCAGTGTGTTCGGAGGGAGGAACCCGCCTTGCAATGCCGAAGACAATACGCGAACCGAACTCATCATCATCGAAGACTGGATCAGGGGCTACTGAGGGAGTCCTTGATTCAGGGATCCTCAGGTGGCAGGATTACTCATTATGGGCTGGACTGATGGGCCATGAAGATTATCGCTGAAGGCTATCCCCGTATCCGGATAGGACTCCCATATGTGTAAAATAGCAAGTTTAGAGTCCAAGTGTATGATTTTCCTTCCTCTGCAAGATGATCATGTACAACCCTAGGTCCCTCCGGTGCATATATAAACCGGAGGGTTTAGTCCGTAGCGATAGAATCACAACATCCTAGGCTAGACTTCTAGGGTATCACTGGTACACATCAGTGCTATACAAATGGTTTTTAACCCCTTTCCGCAACGGCATTTGGGACCGTCGCCAAGTGAGTGTGTCCGATAGGGTGTCCTTCCCACACGACCCAGAAATCGTCGGGGATATGGAGCAGTGATCCAGAGGCCTTCCAAAATGTAATCGTGTGCAATGCAACACACACTAAATTCTTTCGCACGTGTGGTATCGGTGATTAAGCGTTTCTAATGACACAGTGAAACCATACGGTTTGTCGTAACTAACCGTTTGGGAAACAGTATGTAAGGCAAATGGGCCAACATATGAATTGTGTGCGATGCCAACAATTACCGTCTGCGATAATGTTCTATCACAAACGGGTCAGGAGCCCCTTCGCACACATACAAGTGCTGCAGACCGTTTGCAATTTCTTGGGTATCACCGACGGTTGCCGCAAGAGTGATGTGTGCTTTTCGTTTGGGATCCCACACGTTTCCTGAAAAAGTTACGACTGAGATTGTATTTTGCATTGGGCACGGTTTACTCCCAGTTCTCGTGTGCGATAATGCGATATCACAAACGGTTCCGGAGACCCTATGCACACGTAGTAGCGCTGCAAATCGTTTGCGATCTGCTGTGTATCATCGACGGTTCCACTACGATTGATGTATGCTTTCCGATGTGGATCGCACACACTCATTTAGTTGAACCTTGTGCGGAGCAATTGCCGGGTTAAAAAAACATATCCCGTTTTGAATCGGCACGCAAAAGCAAATTTGCCACAATATTCAAATGAACAAATAAAAAAATATCCCAATTTGAATCGGCACACAAAAAGAAAATTCGCCACAATATTCAATTGAATAAATAGTGTCCACAGGAAGAACATTTATCAGATTTCACAACAATTACAATTGAACATATGGTAGCTAAATTCCAATGATTTGTCCACACATATATGCATCACATAATTAATCATAGTGTACGAAATACGAAGACCTCATCAGATGGAAAATAATGGATCCATGCGTTATATGTTTAACGGCTAACTCTTACTCAATGTTTGAGGAGAACGCATGCTGAAATCTTCATTATCACCAGTGGGATTGATGTAGTGATCCAGAAAGAAGTCGCTGATAAATCTCCGAACCTTCAGCAATTCACTAGCCGGGAGCAGTTCAGGGGTCCTCGGTTTTAAGATGAGCTGCAAATGTGCCATATGAGTGGAGTTCAAGATATTAATTAAGACAGAGTTACTAGTACTAATTCGCGAGGATCGTCACAACTATCAGCATATTTGCAGATGGAGATCATGTGTCTGCAAACATAGTATCCACAAAGGTTGGCCTCGCTTTTTGCTGAGGACACTGAATTTTTTTGTATAAAATTAGTCATGTATTTGTCCTGTTAGGAACAACCTAACCAGTGTTAGATGTATTTTTTTGTTTGGACAAAATAGAAAGAGGTTTATTTAGAAGCTTGAACATTTGACTAGCGCAAGGAAAGGTATTTGCAGACTGTTGGATAAATTTTCCGAAAATAACGGATTTATGTGTGTTACCGAAGAAACTATCTCGTGCTGCGGAGATTGTTCCATCTTGAACAGGTTCCCTGGTTTAGTTTTCCATAATGCAAGCACACTTCAAATGATGATGAATTTTGACAACATCAATTATTGAACCAGATATGAATGCAAATGAATTTCAACATCATAGAATTCAATACCTATCCAAGAATTGCTGAACATGCGTCGGATCCTGAGTGTTTGTTGACTCTATGAGAGAATCGATGTAGTAAACTGTGTTCTTCTTTGGTACAATGAATACCAATATCCAGTGATTGCTACATATTAAGAAAGCCATGAACTTACAAATGATGTCGAAATCTGAAAGACAATCAGTGTATGGGTGGTTGTTTACTTGACTTACCGTTCATGATATGGCCGGAGAAATGATTCTGCATGGGACGTGTTTTCGAAGATACGGATGACCGTGTTAACGACCCAGTCCCGTCGGTCGTTACCATCTAATGCTGTGCCATTTGCTAATGCAGGATCTATGAAAAATACACTCTCTATTTTTCTTCTCTGCGCGTTCAATCCCCTGAGAGGAATAAAATGCAGTTAGCTATTTATCATTTACAGCCTTGTATGGAGAAGTTGATCAGAGTTTGTTAAGTACTTACAAAATCAGGCATCTAACAAGAGTGGCATCGAGCATGTTGAAGTTGAAGAAGAGATGAAAGTCCTTGAAACTCACATTGATGGAACCATCATCGTATCAGAAATGATCTCTATTGTAGTGGACTAGCAAAGCTTGATGACATGCTGACATTTGATCCGTGCATTATTCATGTAACTCGCGGCAACTGGAGCTGCACTAATCAAAGTATTTGCCAATAAGAAATGGCTTGCCATGGACTTAATTGCGTGCTTCAAGTACGTCTGCTTTACTTTTAGCAAGTGTAACATCCCAAATTTTCAATTTGGAATGTTATACATAGATCATATTGCATTGCTTATTTTATTGCATTTGTGTTCTTGCGATCCTAAAAAATTCTAAGCAACTCAAGGACCCACAGAGAGAGTTGGGGATTTTACCGTTTTCGTATTTGAGTTTTTATCGAATATCAGTACGGGGATCACTTGGGTTTTAATAGTTTTTCTCTCCTAGAAATATTTCTCAATGAAATATATGAGGGGACATAATCTGACTTCTCCAAAATAAAAGAAATATTGGAGGAAAAAATATTAAAATCACCTTTGGTATTTTTTCGGATTTATTTGCGACTTTATTTGCATAGGAAAAATGCGTGTTTTTCAAAATTGCATTTAGGTCTGAGAAAAATGTTCACTTGGTCCTAAATTTTATTAGAGGACGGTGAAAATTTATTTGGGAATTTTTTGTCTCTGTTTAGTATTTTATTTTTGTGTTTTTCTGTGTCGGGATAGTTTAAAAAAAAAGAGGTTCGGACCGAGTGGGCTGAAGCCCAGCCGGCCCAGCGCCGCCGCCTCCTCCGACTCCGACCGGGAGTCCACCCTGCGCGCGCCGCCCGCCCTGGCCGAGTCGGCCACCGCCGCCGCCTTGCCCCTCCCCAAAGCAATACCCCCCTCGGCCTTTATAAGTAGCCGCCCCGCCTCCTCTCACCGCCCCAACCACGGCCGCTAGCAGCAGCCGCCGCCGCCTGCTGCCCCGCCTCCGCCAGCAGCCGCCGCCACCGCCTGCTGCCGCCGCCGCCGTAGCGCCGCACGCCGCCCCGCCGCCCGGACCTCGCCGCCCTAGCCGCCGCCACCGGAATTCACCGCCGTCGAGGTAGCCGCCGTTTTTTCCTAAAACCGTTTAGGTTTTTTCAGAAAACCCTAGATCTGTTATTTTAATAGATTAGTTCGTTTTTTTTGGGTTTAGTTGTTTAGCGGATGTTCGTCCATACGTTCGTTTTAACGAACGTTGTTCGCCCGTTAGTCACAGATAACGAATGTTCGTTTGTTAGCCTGTTCGTCAGTTTTTCTTTTTTAGGGTTTTTCCGCGATTATTTTCGATCGCGATTTCTGCCCTGATCTTGTTTTTAGTTTTTCTTTTCGCTCGAAAGTCGGAATCTGGCGATTCAAGCACACAGAGCTTTGTCTCGAAACCCTCTTTCTGTTTAGCCAACTTGAACAAGGTTTTGCTACTATAAAATTTGACTTTAGTTCAATCTAGTAAACGGATCTTGTTTCTTTCACAGTTTGAGTTTCGTTGCTCCGTTTGATTTGATTCTTTTTGCAAACCGGAGTTCTTAAGTTTAACTTTCTGGTTAGATCTTCTTATTTGGAGTTTTATCTGTGCATCTCTGCTTGATTGCTTATATATGCTATTGATTGTTTGCGATAGAATTCCCGAAGTGTGAAGCGTGCTACTATGAGTCCCTAGGTTTTGTTAATCATTAGCAAGGCAAGTAACACTATGATCATACCCTTTATTACCCAGTTTTTATGCATTAGATCAAACCCTCACACATTGCATGAGTAGGATCTCTTAACTTGTGGGTCTGGGAAGTAGATTGAGGTAGAACCTATTACCTGCATTATTTTCAAACCCAGGGAGTTACTTCTACGTTATGCTTAGGTTACCATGCTATGCTCGTAGACGTGGATTGGGTTTGAGAGTATCCATGATAGATGTGAGTCGTTAATTAATGGTTTAACTTAAGGTGGCTACTTGAATACACATCTGGGTGGATTGGTTGCAGGGCACCTGGAGAATCCAGTGTTGTCCTAGGAAATCCCGGAGGAACCGTGTGATTATCCTATGGAATGCCACCCAGGCTCAAAGGGATCATAAAACTATTCATGCTAGAGACTTCCGTGTGCAGCCATAATTCCATTATGGGCTCTGGCATAGTAAGAGTAAGTTGTGTAAGCTCTTTCAGTGGTGGACTAGCTGATGTAGGGGAAAGTAGGTGTACGTGTCCACCCGGGGTAAAGAGTGAATGCTTCTGAAAGACTGTGTCTCGGTCATCCGTTTCTCAAACACCATGCAGTGCGAGAAATCCAACGGAGGAGATCGAGTCTTGTGGGGAAAAGTGCACAAACCTCTGCAGAGTGTACAAACTAATCATGATTAGCCGTGTCCCCGGTTATGGACATCTTGAGTATCTGGTACTTGAATTATTGGTTGATCTCGTCACTCAAAAATTAATTTGTTAGGTTAATGATGACTACTTTAATTGAGATTGAGTTGGAGGTACCTTCTCAATGATGTTTCAACTACCATGATAGTTAAAATAAAAGTTATTCCTTTAATGTAGGAAAAAATGGCTTTATGCAAAAACTTTAACCTTAGAGCCTCCACCAGCCAAATATGCATATAGTGTTAGCCTTTATTTCTGTTACTTGCTCTACTGTGTTATCTTGCCAGCATATTCCATGTGCTAACCCGTTTCGGACTGCAACATGTTACGTTGCATACTTTTCAGAAGAAGAGTAAGGTGCGCTACGTCGTTTGTCATGCACTCAGCTAAGCCGTTGGAGATGATGGACTCACTTATCTTCCAAGCCTTCCGCTGTTATTTTGTTAGATGGCCTTATGCCATAGAGTTTTGTAATAAGTTCTCTTTTGAGACATTCAATGTAATAAGTGTGTGATTGCCACTCTGTTATAAATCCTTCAAGTACTGTGTGTGTCAGCATTACCGATCCAGGGATGACACAGAAACACAGAGACTTCGGTCCATTTGGATCGTGGTCGCTACAAGATGGTATCAGAGCACACGCTGACTGTAGGACGCGACCACTAAGATAAACCCTAGGTCACTCTTCTCTACTCATTTCTGACTCCTCTCCATTTTCTACTCTTTAGGATGGTGGACCCAAGAAACAATTCACTCAACCAGATGAAGACAAACCTTTTGGACGACACTTGCAGGATGTCACTAGGTACCTGAACATTGGTATACCAAGCTTCACCGGGACCTACACAACGACTTTACCAAAAGAGGAGCGATGGAATATTCAGGTTCAAATTCCCGGGGGGACATTCGCACCATCCACTGAGCCAATAGAATTTTCTTTTGATGCACCAACCTCGAGCCTAGGCAAGAGTATGGTAGCCCACATTACCATGGGACATATTGGAGAAGTCTACAAGCAGGAGCTGAAGGATACTATCTACTAGATATGTGGACGCCGAGATGAGCAATGGGACATGATCAGCACCTGGAAGGACATGTCCATTGCAGCATTCATCCAGGAGTTAAACCAGCACATTCGACGACAGGAACACCAGATGTGCGCAGGGATGATAGAGTGAAGAAGGCGCTAACCAGGAACTTGGAGCTAGAAGAAGAACTCAAGTCTACACGTGAAGGATACGAGGAGGAGATGACAATACTTGTGGAGAAGAATGACGACCTGACAAGGAAGCTAGGAGTATTCATGGGAGATCCAGCACCAGGAGGAGAAGAAGAAGAAGAAGAACCCAAGGAGATTCGTTCTGAGGACTACATCATCATTGATGATACCGACTCAGACCCCGATGATAGTGATGATGACTATGAAGATGAATCTGGAGCAGACATCATGGAATCTTCTGCCGATCAAAATTTCTAGATGACCCCCCTATGACCAGTAGTTTTTCCCCAATAAAGTAGAATTTAGAGCACTTTTGTAACGTTAGTTAGAATCTTTGTAAGCCCTTGCTTGAAATTGATTGGTGTGTTATGATTGTGTTTGTCTCATGTGCATATGGGTAGTGAATTTTCCCCTAGACCTCATTTCTATTCTAATCTCTTCCCTATACACCCATCAGATGCCTCCGAGACGTGAGCCCGGATTTCAGTTTCCCCCTGAGCTCACTCAGTTGATCCAGCAGCAGAACACCTTGATGCAACTTCTTGTCCAGAACAATCAAAACAATCAGAACAACAACAACAACCCTCCGCCACCACCACCCGTGGACAACCTGACATGTTTCCTAAGGTTGCAACCACCGGTGTTTTCTAGCAGCATTGAACCAATAGTTGCTGATGACTGGCTACGCAAGATTGGAAGCGATTTTACCACCACAAATTGATGGATGCTGAGAAGGCGCGTTTTTCCGCACATCAGTTGGCTGGACCAGCCGCAGCATGGTGGGAGAATTACACAGCCACTTTCCATGTAGCCAATGTCACTTGGGATCAGTTCCAGCAAGCTTTTCACACTGCCCATGTCTCAACTGGAGCCATGAGCATGAAGAAGCGAGAGTTTCGCAACTTGCGCCAAGGAAACCGTACTGTGGCTCAGTACATAGATTAGTTTAGTACTCTATCTCGTTATGCCCCGGATGATGTGGCCATAGATGCCGCGAAGCAAAAGAGGTTTATGGAAGGGTTGAATGATGAGATGAGCATACAGTTGATGGTGGCAACCTTCAACAACTACCAGGAGTTGGTAGACAAGGCTCTTATGATTGAAGGGAAGCAGCAGCAGATTGAAAGCCGTAAGAGGAAGTATGGACAAGGAAGGAATAACTCTGGAGCCCAACAGAAGCCCCGTTTCACCCCGAACTCGAGAGTATACACCCATAACCATGGAGGCCACCCCCATAATGGAGGAAGTTTTGACAACCACAATGGCTCCAAGAATGGGAATGGGAATGGAGCAAGCAACAAGCAGAACCGCTCCACTCCATCCACACCCGCCAAGAGGGATTTAAGTCATGTTACCTGTTTCAAGTGCGGGAAAAATGGACACTATGCCACAGAGTGCCCTGAAGCTAAGAATGGGACGGCAATGGAAGCGCCGGGAAGAAGCCTAACCCTTTCAACAAAGGACAAGTGAACCACGTGACCGTGGAGGAAGTTGAAGAGCAACCAGATGCAGTTGTCGGTAAGTTTTTGGTTAAGTCATTTACCGCAGTAGTTCTTTTCGATACTGGTGCATCACATTCATACATTTCAAGGGGATTCGTAAATAGACATAAGTTGCCCACCAAAGTCCTTATGACCCCCATGTTAGTAAGTTTACCTGGAGCGGAATATATGGCAAATCAAGGATGTTTTCAGATGCCATTGACCATTGGACGCCATGTTTTTCCCTCAGACCTGATAGTTTTGGAGTCATGAGGATTGGATGTGATACTAGGTATGGATTGGCTATCGATGTATGGAGGGAACATCGATTGTGCCAGTAAGTAAATTTTTCTTACCACCCCGGAGGGAAAAAGGATCAAGTATGTATCTAGGCATTCGCCTAGGAGGACACAAGTAAATTCTCTCTCAGGAGTTGTTCAGGAGGAAGTGCCCGTAGTACGGGATTATCCGGATGTATTTCCAGAGGAGCTACCAAGCATGCCGCCGGATAGGGATATCGAGTTTTTGATAGAGCTATTGCCTGGCACCGGACCAATATCGAAGAGACCATACCGGATGCCAGCGAACGATCTGGAGGAGATCAAGATTTAGATTAAGGAGTTATTGGAGAAAGGATTTATTCGACGAAGTTCATCACCTTGGGGAGACCCTGTGCTCTTGGTCGAGAAGAAGGATGGATCTTTAAGAATGGTCGTTGATTATCGGGCACTGAATGAAGTGACGATTAAGAATAAGTACCCACTGCCGATGATCAATGATTTGTTTGACCAACTTCAAGGAGCTAAAGTATTCTCCAAAATCGATCTACGATCAGGATACCACCATTTGAAGATCCGAGAGAAGGACATACCTAAGACAGCCTTCACCACAAAGTATGGGCTATATGAGTATATAGTTATGTCATTTGGATTGACTAACGCCCGTGCCTATTTCATGAGTATGATGAATAAGGTGTTTATGGAGTTCTTGGATAAGTTTGTCGTGGTATTCATTGATGATATCTTGGTGTACTCGAAGATCGAAGAGGAACACGAGGAGCATTTGCATTTGGTTTTGGAGAAGCTCAGAGAACATCAGTTGTATGCCAAGTTTAGCAGATGTGAGTTTTGGTTGAAGGAAGTTAGATTCTTAGGACATGTTATATCAGGAGAAGGTATAGCAGTGGACCCTGTTAAGGTGCATGCAGTCAATGAGTGGGTCGCACCCACCATAGTTGGAGAAATCCATAGTTTTCTTGGACTCACGGGATACTACTGGAGATTTATAGAGAATTTCTCCAAGATTGCAAAGCCTATGACGACATTATTGAAGAAGGACACAAAGTTTCATTGGACTTAAGAGTGTGAAGAAAGTTTCCAGGAGTTGAAGAAACGGTTGATGACAGCCCCAGTGCTGATCTTGCCAGGTATACGCAAGGATTTCCAAGTGTATTGCAACGCTTCACGCTTAGGACTTGGAGGAGTACTCATGCAGGACGGAAGAGTTATTTCTTACGCATCTCGACAACTTCGACCGGACGAGTTGAATTATGCGACACATGATTTGGAGCTAGCAACAGTTGTGCAGGCGCTCAAAACCTAGAGACATTTCCTTATTGGAAATTGTTATGATGTGTACACAGATCACAAGAGTTTGAAGTACATTTTCACTCAGAAGGAGCTAAACCTTAGACTGAGGAGATGGTTGGAGCTCATAAAGGACTATGATATGAAGCTGCACTATCATCCAGGCAAGGCCAATGTCGTGGCAGACACTTTGAGCCGGAAGAGTTATGTAAATACCCTAGTAAAGGGAGGATTGCCAAAGGAGTTAGCACAAGATCTCAGGGAGCTTCGTTTGGAGATAGTTCCTAGAGGTTTTGTTGCAACATTGGAGGTTCAGTCAATATTGTTGGGAAAGATACGAGAAGCCCAGAAGGATGATAAAGAGATTGCCGAGATCAAGGAGAAGATGAGTGAAGGAAAAGACAAGGGTTTTCGCGAGGACTAACACAACACCTTATGGTTTGAGGACCGAATCTATGTTCCCAACAACGCGGAGATCAGGAAGTTGATATTACAGGAAGCACATGATTCACCATACTCGATACACCCCGGAAACACTAAGATGTATTTGGATTTGAAGGAACATTTCTGGTGGACGGGAATGAAGAAGGATATTGCCGAGTATGTAGAAGTATGTGATGTATGCCACAGAGTAAAGGCGGAACATCAGAAGCTAGTAGGATTATTACAGCCTATGCCGATACCCGAATGGAAGTGGGAGAAGCTTGGCATGGACTTTATCACCGGATTGCCCAGGACTAGATCGGGATATGACTCAATCTGGGTAGTAGTGGATCACTTGACCAAAGTATCCCACTTTATCCCCGTGAAAACCACGTATACCAGTGTGAAGTTGGCCAAGATATACATGAACAGGATCGTATGTCTGCACGGAGTTCCGAGGACCATAGTATTAGACAAAGGAACACAGTTCACCTCAAAGTTTTGGCATCAGTTGCACCAGACTTTGGGAACGAGGCTGGAATTTAGTATAGCTTTTCACCCGCAGACTGATGGACAGACCGAGAGAGTCAATCAGATTCTGGAGGACATGTTGAGAGCTTGTGCGCTAGATTATGGATCCAGTTGGGATGACAACTTGCCCTATGAGGAGTTCTCGTACAACAATAGTTACCAGGCCAGTTTGAAGATGGCACCGTTCGAAGCATTGTACGGGAGGAGATGCCGAACGCCGTTAATGTGGGATGAAGTCGGAGACCGTCAGTTATTTGGACCAGATCTGATCAAAGAGTCAGAAGAGAAGGTTAAGCTGATTCCGGATAGACTGAAGGTAGCTCAGTCCAAGCTGAAGAGTTATGCAGACTCAAAGCACAAGGAAGTAGTCTATGAAATCGGAGATAGAGCGTACCTGTGAGTGTCGCCTCGGCGAGGTGTTAAACATTTCGGAGTTAAGGGAAAGTTAGCCCCGAGATTTGTGGGACCGTACCGTGTTTTGGAACGCATGGGAGAGGTTGCCTACAAGTTAGAGTTACCCAAAGGATTGTCAGGAGTTCATGACGTGTTTCACGTTTCTCAGCTTAAGAAGTGCCATGCGGAGAAGGCCGATATTCTTGTAAGAGACACAATGCCCCTGGAAGCAATTCAGTAGGATAGTGATCCGACTTACGAGGAGAAACCCATCAAGATCCTCGAGTTTGCGAGCAGAGTCACCCGCAGCAAAGTTATCAAGTTTTGCAAAGTTCAGTGGAGTCACCACACCGAAGATGAAGCCACCTGGGAACGAGAGGACGATCTACGCAAGGACCACCCACACCTATTCTCTAGCCCAACCAAATCTCGAGGGCGAGATTCATTCTAAGGGGGGGTAGGTTTGTAACATCCCAAATTTTCAATTTGGAATGTTATACATAGATCATATTGCATTGCATATTTTATTGCATTTGTGTGCTTGCGATCCTCGAAAATTCTAAGCAACTCAAGGACCCACGGAGAGAGTTGGGGATTTTACCGTTTTCGTATTTGAGTTTTTCTCGAATATCGGTACGGGGATCACTTTGGTTTTAATAGTTTTTCTCTCCTAGAAATATTTCTCAATGAAATATATGAGCGAATATAATATGACTTCTCCAAAATAAAAGAAATATTGGAGGAAAAAAATATTAAAATCACCTTTGGTATTTTTTCGGATTTATTTACGATTTTATTTGCATAGGAAAAATGCATGTTTTTCAAAATTGCATTTAGGTCCGGGAAAAATGTTCACTTTGTCCTAAATTTTAGTAGAGGACAGTGAAAATTTATTTCGGAATTTTTTGTCCCCGTTTAGTATTTTATTTTTGTGTTTTTCTGCGTCAGGAT
This sequence comes from Secale cereale, assembly GCA_902687465.1. Taxonomy (NCBI): domain Eukaryota; kingdom Viridiplantae; phylum Streptophyta; class Magnoliopsida; order Poales; family Poaceae; genus Secale; species Secale cereale. The sequence goes on from LR738714.1 coordinate 563,516,037, forward strand.
AGTTTTAAAAAAAGTGGTTCGGACCGACTGGGCCGAAGCCCAGCCGCCGCCTCCTCCGACTCCAACCGGGAGTCCACCTCGCGCACGCCGCCCACCGTGGCCGAGTCGGCCACTTCCACCGCCTTGCCCCTCCCCCAAGCAAGACCCTCCCTCGGCCTTTATAAGCAGCCGCCCCCGTCTCCTCTCGCCGCCCCAACCACCGCCGCCAGCAGTCGCCGCCGCCGCTTGCTGCCCCGCCGACACCAGCAGCTACCGCCGCCGCCTGCTGCTGCCGCCACCACAGCGCCTCACGCC
>LR738714.1:563516475-563541180 GCA_902687465.1 Secale cereale
TAGCCGCCGTTTTTTTTCTAAATCCGTTTGTTTTTTTTCTAGAAAACCCCAGATCTGTTTTTTTAATAGATCGGTTTGGTTTTTTTGGTTTAGTTGTTTAGCGGACGGTCGTCCGTACATTCGTTTTAACGAATGTTGTTCGCCCGTTAGTCACAGATAACGAACGTTCGTTCGTTAGCCTGTTCGTCAGTTTTTCTTTTTCAGGGTTTTCCGCGATTATTTTCGATCACGATTTCTGCCCTGATCTTGTTTTTAGTTTTTCTTTTCGCTCGAAAGTCAGAATCCGGCGATTCAAGCGCCCAGAGCTTCATCTCGAAACCCTCGTTCAGTTTAACCAACTTGAACAAGGTTTTTCTACTGTAAAATATGATTTTAGTTCAATCTAGTAAATGAATCTTGTTTCTTTCGCAGTTTGAGTTTCGTTGCTCCGTTTGATTTGATTCTTTTTGCAAACCGGAGTTCTTAAGTTGAACTTTCTGGTTAGATCTTCTTATTTGGAGTTTTATCTATGCATCTTTGCTTGATTGCTTATGTATGCCATTGTTTGTTTGCGACAGAATTCCCGGAGTGTGAAGCGTGCTACTACGAGTCCCTAGGTTTTGCGAATCATCAACAAGGCAAGTAACACTTTGATCATACCCTTTATTACCCAGTTTTCATGCATTAGATCAAACCCTCACACATTGCATGAGTAGGATCTCTTAACTTGTGGGTCTGGGAAGTAGATTGAGATAGAACCTATTACCTGCATTATTTTCAAACCTAGGGAGTTACTTCTACGTTATGCTTAGGTTACCATGCTATGCTCGTAGACCTGGATTGGGTTGGAGAGTATCCATGACAGATGTGAGTTGTTAATTAATGGTTCAACTTAAGGTGGCTACTTGAATACACATCTGGGTGGATTGGTTGCAGGTCACCTAGAGAATCCATTGTAGTCCTAGGAAATCCAGGAGGAACCGTGTGATTATCCTATGGAATGCCACCCAGGCTCAAAGGGATCATAAAACTATTCATGCTAGAAACTTCCATGTGCAGCCACAATGCCATTATGGGCTCTGCCATAGTATGAGTAAGTTGTGTGAGCTCTTTCAGTGGTGGACTAGCTGATGTAGGGGAAAGTAGGTGTACGGGTCCACCCGGGGTAAAGAGTGAATGCTTCTGAAAGACTGTGTCTCGGTCATCCGTTTCTCAAACACCATGCAGTGCGAGAAATCCAACGGAGGAGATCGAGTCTTGTGGGGGAAAAGTGCACAAACCTCTGCAGAGTGTACAAACTAGTCATGATTAGCCGTGTCCCCGGTTATGGACATCTTGAGTATCTGGTACTTGAATTATTGGTTGATCTCATCACTCAAAAATTAATTTGTTGGGTTAATGATGACTACTTTAATTGGGATTGAGTTGGAGGTACCTTCTCAATGATGTTTCAATTACCATGATAGTTAAAATAAAAGTTATTCCTTTGATGTAGGGAAAAATTGGCTTTATGCAAAAACTTTAACCTTAAAGCCTCCACCAGCCAAATATGCATATAGTGTTAGCCTTTATTTTTGTTACTTGCTCTACTGTGTTATCTTGCCAGCATATTCCATGTGTTGACCCGTTTCGGGCTGCAACACGTTACGTTGCAGACTTTTCAGAAGAAGAGTAAGGTGCGCTAGGTCGTTTGTCATGCACTCAGCTATGCCGTTGGAGTTGATGGACTCACTTATCTTCCAAGCCTTCCGCTGTTATTTTGTTAGATGGCCTTATGCCATATACTTTTGTAATAAGTTCTCTTTTGAGACATTCGATGTAATAAGTGTGTGATTGCCACTCTATTATAAATCCTTCAAGCACTGTGTGTGTCAGCATTACCGATCCAGGGATGACACAGAAACACAGAGACTTCGGTCCATTCGGATCGTGGTCGCTACAGAAAGAAACAATTCTACTTCTTCATCATCCATGGCGTCAGAAATAATATTACCCCCTGATTCGAACTAACTGCTGTTAATTTGGTTCTGGGCGATGAGTGCTTTACGTAAGAGGCAATCCTTCTCTTTCCTCTTCCCTCTCCCGCTGCGCTTCCTCGTGTTCGTGGGTGTAGACTTTTTGGCCACTTCCTTCTTGGTACTTGAAGCATTTCTGGCAGAACGTTTGGTTGGCTGCAAGGTAGGCTGCCGAGCAGACGGTGAAGCTTGGACAGACTGCTTAGCAGACAGTTTATCTATGCTAGACCGCTGAGCTGGCGGTGCTGCTGTGACGGACTATTTGGCTGTAAGAGCAGAGGCATTGGACTACTGACCATGCGTTGAAGCTATGTCGGGTTTCTACGCAGGTGGCGCCAACTTGTCGGTGTGGTGAGGAGGCCGAGCCAACGCGTTCGTTTACTGAGCAGGAAGTGCTGAGGCATTGGTATGCTGATCACGCACCTACAGACTGACGGACCGATGAGCAGTCGGTTCTGGACCTACAGACTGCTTAGCAGGCGGTTTCGAAGCATCAGACTGTTTAGCAGTCTGTTCCACCAGCTTGGTCTGCTGAGCATGTGCTGCAGCTGGGTCTCCCCCCACTGCTTCACCAGCCGACATCCGAACCAGTGGTGTGCCATCAGCAGTTGTAGGCCTTGCCACTGGCTACTTTGGGGCGGATGATGACATGACATCTACGCCACAAAGTCGGGGTGGCTGATCACAGGTTGATGCATCAGCCCGCGAGAGCTGCTGTGGCAATGAGAGTGATGTCTACTACACAACCTTCTTCTTCTAGACGTTGTTGGGCCTCCTAGTGCAGTGGTTTGTAGGACAGTAGCAAATTTCCCTCAAGTGGATGACCTAAGGTTTATCAATGCGTGGGAGGCGTAGGATGAAGATGGTCTCTCTCAAACAACCCTGCAACCAAATAACAAAGAGTCTCTTGTGTCCCCAACACACCCAATACAATGGCAAATTGTATAGGTGCACTAGTTCGGTGAAGAGATGGTGATACAAGTGCAATATGGATGGTAGATATAGGTTTTTGTAATATGAAAATATAAAAACAGCAAGGTAACTAATGATAAAAGTGAGCACAAACGATATTGCAATGCTTTGAAACAAGGCCTAGAGTTCATACTTTCACAAGTGCAAGTTCTCTCAACAATAATAACATAACTGGATCATATAACTATCCCTCAACATGCAACAAAGAGTCACTCCAAAGTTGCTAATAGCGGAGAACAAGCGAAGAGATTATAGTAGGGTATGAAACCACCTCAAAGTTATTCTTTCTGATCGATCTATTCAAGAGTCTGTAGTAAAATAACACGAAGCTATTCTTTTCGTTCGATCTATCATAGAGTTCGTACTAGAATAACACCTTAAGACACACATCAACCAAAACCCTAATGTAACCTAGATACTCCATTGTCACCTCAAGTATCCGTGGGCATGATTATACGATATGCATCACACAATCTTAGATTCGTCTATTCAACAAACACAAAGAACTTCAAAGAGTGCCCCAAAGTTTCTACCGAAGAGTCAAGACGAAAACGTGTGCCAACCCCTATGCATAAGTTCACAAGGTCACTGAACCTGCAAGTTGATCACCAAAACATACATCAAGTAGATCATGTGATATCCCTTTGTCACCACTCATAAACACATGCAAGACATGCATCAAGTGTTCTCAAATCCTTAAAGACTCAATTCGATAAGATAACTTCAAAGGGAAAACTCAATTCATCACAAGAGACTAGAGGGGGAGAAACATCATAAGATCCAACTATAATAGCAACGCTCGCGATACATCAATATCATGCCGTCCCAAGAACATGAGAGAGAGAGAGAGAGAGAGATCAAACACATAGCTACTGGTACATACCCTCAGCCCCGAGGGTCAACTACTACCCCCTCGTCATGGAGAGCACCGGGATGATAAAGATGGCCACCAGAGAGGGATTCCCCCCTCCGACAGGGTGCCAGAATGGGTCTAGATTGGTTTTCGGTGGCTACAGAGGCTTGCGGCGGCGGAACTCCCGATCTAGGTCATTTTCTAGAGGTTTGGGTATATATAAGAGGTGTTGGAGTCGGGAACAAGTCAGCGGGGTCACCGAGGCGGCCACGAGATAGGGGGCACGCCCCCACCCTCGTGGTGGCCTCCGGACTACTCTGGTCCATCTCCGGTACTCTGTGGGCTTCTTCTGGTCCAAAAACAACCTCCGTTGAGTTTCAGGTCAATTGGACTCCGTTTGGTATTCCTTTTCTGCGATACTCAAAAACAAGGAAAAAACAGAAACTTGCACTGGGCTCTGGGTTAATAGGTTAGTCCCAAAAATCATATAAAAGTGTATATTAAAGCCCATTAAACATCCAAAACAGATAATATAATAGCATGGAACAATAAAAAATTATAGATACGTTGGAGACGTATCAAGCATCCCCAAGCTTAATTCCTGCTCGTCCTCGAGTAGGTAAATGATAAAAACAGAATTATTGATGTGGAATGCTACCTAACATAATTATCAATGTAATTTTCTTTATTGTGGCATGAATGTTCAGATCCGAAAGATTCAAGACAAAAGTTTAATATTGACTTAAGAATAATAATACTTCAAGCATACTAACAAAGCAATTATGTCTTCTCAAAATAACAAGGCCAAAGAAAGTTCATCCCAACAAAATCATATAGTTTGGCCATGCTCCATCTTCGTCACACAAAATATTCAAATCTTGCACAACCCCGGTTTCAGCCAAGCAATTGTTTCATACTTTAGTATTTTCAACCTTTTTCAACTTTCACGCAATACATGAGCGTGAGCCATGGATATATAACTATAGGTGGAATAGAGTGGTGGTTGTCGAGAAGACAAAAGGAGGAAGATGGTCTCACATCAACTAGGCGTATCAATGGGCTATGGAGATGCCCATCAGTAGATATCAATGTGAGTGAGTAGGGATTGCCATGCAACAGATGCACTAGAGCTATAAATGTATGAAAGCTCAACAAAAGAAACTAAGTGGGTGTGCATCCAACTTGCTTTCTCATGAAGACCTAGGGCATTTGAGGAAGCCCATCGTTGGAATATACAAGCCAAGTTCTATAATGAAAATTCCCACTAGTATATGAAAGTGACAAAACAGGAGACTCTCTATCATGAAGATCATGGTGCTGCTTTGAAGCACAAGTGTGGAAAAAATATAGTAGCATTGTCCCCTTCTTCTTCCCTTTTTTTTGGGCCTTCCTTTTTTTATTTGTCCTTTCTTTTTTTCCTTTTTTTGGCCTTTCTTTTTTCTTTTTTTACGGGACAATGCTCTAATAATGATGATCATCACACTTCTATTTATTTACTACTCAAAGATTACAAATCGATACTAGAACAAAATATGACTCTATATGGATGCCTCCGGCGGTGTACAGGGATGTGCAATGAATCAAGAGTGACATGTATGAAAAATTATGCATGGTGGCCTTGCCACAAATACGATGTCAACTACATGATCATGCAAGGCAATATGACAATGATGAAACGTGTCATAATAAACGGAACGGTGGAAAGTTGCATGGCAATATATCTCGGAATAGCTATGGAAATGCCATAATAGGTAGGTATGGTGGTTGTTTTCAGGAAGATATATGGTGGGTGTATGGTACCGGCGAAAGTTGTGTGGTACAAGAGAGGCTAGCAATATAAGGGTGAGAGTGCGTATAATCCATGGACTCAGCATTAGTCATAAAGAACTCACATACTTATTGCAAAAATCTACAAGTCATCAAAACAAAGTACTACACGCATGCTCCTAGGGGAAGGGTTGGTAGGAGTTAACCATGGCACGATCCCGACCTCCACACAAGGGATGACAATCAAAGAAATGCCTCATGCTTAAAATTTGTCACACAACGGTTATCATACGTGCATGCTACGGGACTTGCAAACCTCAACACGAGTATTTCTCAAATTCACAACTACTCTACTAGCATGACTCTAATATCACCATCCTCATACCTCAAAACGATCATCAAGTATCAAACTTCTCATAGTATTCAATGCACTTTATATGAAAGTTTTTAGTCATACCCATCTTGGATGCCTATCATATTAGGACTAAATTCATAACCAAAGCAAATTACCATGCTGTTCTAAAAGACTCTCAAAATAATATAAGTGAAGCATGAGAGTTCATCTATTTCTTCAAAATAAAACCACTGCCGTGCACTAAAAGATATAAGTGAAGCACTAGAGCAAAAGATGCACTAAAAGATATAAGTGAAGCACTAGAGCAAAAGACAAACTACTCTAAAAGATATAAGTGAAGATCAATGAGTGGTTGAATAATTATGCAACTATATGAAGACTCTCCAACATTTAAGAATTTCAGATCTTGTGAGATTATTCAAACATCAATCAAAACAAAATAAAATAAATTGACGCTCCAAGCAAAACACATATCATGTGGTGAATAAAAATATAGTCTCAAGTAAAGTTACCGATAGACGAAGACGAAAGAGGGGATGCCTTCCCGGGGCATCCCCAAGCTTAGGCTCTTGGATGTCCTTGAATTTTACCTTGGGGTGTCTTGGGCATCCCCAATCTTATGATCTTGCCACTCCTTATTCTATAGTCCATTGAATCTTTACCCAAAACTTGAAAACTACACAACACAAAACTCAACAGAAAACTCGTAAGCTCCGTTAGTATAAGAAAATAAAACCACCACTTAGGTACTGTTGTGAACTCATTCTAAATTCATATTGGTGTAATATATACTGTATTCCAACTTCTCTGTGGTTCATACCCTCCGATACTACTCATATATTCATCAAAATAAGCAAACAACACATAGAAAACAGAATCTGTAAAAAACAGAACAATCTGTAGTAATCTGTAACTTTCGAATACTTCTGTAACTCTAAAAATTCTAAAATAAATTGGTGGACGTGAGGAATTTCTATATTAATCTTCTTCAAAAAGAACCAACTAAAAGCACTCTCCAGTAAAAAATGGCAGCTAATCTCGTGAGCGCAAAGTTTCTGTTTTTTACAGCAAGATCACATTAACTTTCACCCAAGTCTTCCCAAAGGTTCTACTTGGCACTTTATTTAAAAAAACCTAAAACATGATTACTACAGTATCTTAGTCATGTGAAAACACAAAAACAGTAGGGGTAAATATTGGGTTGTCTCCCAACAAGCGCTTTTCTTTAATGCCTTTTAGCTAGGCATGATGATTTCAATGATGCTCGCATAAAAGATAAGAATTGAAACATAAAGTGAGCATCATGAAGAATATGACTGACACATTTAAGCCTAACACACTTACTATGCATAGGGATTTTGTGAGCAAACAACTTATGTGAACAATAATCAACTAGCTTTTGGAAAGAAAAACAAGCATAGCTTCAAGATTTTCAACACATAGAGAGGAAACTTGATATTGTTGCAATTCCTACAAGCATATGTTCCTCCCTCATAATAATTTTCAGTAGCATCATGAATGAATTTAACAATATAACCATCACATAAAGCATTCTTTTCATGATCTACAAGCATAGAAAATTTACTACTCTCCACGTAAGCAAAATTCTTCTCATTCGGAATAGCGGGGGTAGTATAAGACACTCGAATACTATAAATTGTTTCCGCATTAAAAGAGTAATGTTCAGAAAAAGGGTAATCATAATCATGATAAGTTTTGTAAATATAATCATCACTACTTTTTTATAACATAAGTATCATCACAATAATCATCATAAGTAGCAACTTTGTTCTCATCATAATCAATTGAAACCTCTTCCAAGATAGTGGAATCATTACTAAATAAAGCCATGACCTCTCCAAATCCACTTTTATAATTATCACAATAAGATTCAACATCCTCCAAAATAGTGGGATCATTACTTCCTAAAGTTGACACTCTTCCAAACCCACTTTCATCAATATAATCATCGTAAATAGGAGGCATGCTATCATCATAATAAATTTGCTCATCAAAACTTGGGAGACTAAAAATATCATCTTCATTAAACATAGCATCCCCAAGCTTGGGACAGACATTTATTGCAGCAAATAAATTCCCAAACATATTTGTAACACCCCATATGTAATACTTTCCCGTAATGGCAATAAAGCAATTCTCATTTGATCCTTGTCCTTATCCTTGGGGGTTCTTGTCATTTGAGCTCATTTTATTTTGCATTGTCATGTTATTTAATCTTATTTTTGCATCCATGCATTGCTTCATCATCATAGCATCTTAGTCATCTTAGTTTAATTTCTTGTTGTGGTTGTGATGTGAGGGACCTTGTGATGTGTGTGAGTGTTGGTGCCTAGCCTTGCCCTTGCAAACCCTAGACCCCCTCCTTATTGTTTTTCCCTCTTCCTTCATCCTTCCCTTTCCTTCTTTATTTATTTTTGCAAGTCACCTAGCCTAGTCCATTAATGTTCTTTCTTTTCCTAAAAACCTTGCACCATGTCTACACCCTCTCTCCCAAATTTCATCCTTTTTGGAATTGTCTTGGTTGGGTTCAAAAATGGCACAAGTTTGAATATTATTCAAACTTGTATTCTTTTTCTGCCTCTAAAAATGTCCAAGCCAATTTTATAAATTTGGGCATAAATCAAGGAGCATGGAGATATTTTATTTATCCCCTAACTCATTTCCTTTGAGCCTGCACTTTTCTTATCCTTTTCTGCCTGAAGAAAAATAGAAAAGAAAAGAGATAACAGCAGCAGTAGTGGCTTGGGCCACCTCCTCCTTCCCCAGGCCCAGTCCTTCTCTCCGCAGGAGCCCCTCGGCCCACTTCTTCTCTCCCGTAGGCGCAACAAGCCGAGCGCGCCGTTGCGCCGTTCACTTTTCCCCCACGGCCCACATGTCAGCCTCACACCCCCTCTTCGCCGTCTTCCTCCATCACGCATTGCTGAGACAGAGCGCGAGCTCGCCGCCGCGCTGTGATCACGGACGTCAAGGCCTCGCGATCAGCGCCCCCTTTTAAACCCTCACCTTGTCCAACCCTCTCCCTAGGGTTCCTCCTACCTCCTCCCGCCGCCTGGGGAGCTAAGATCCACCAGATCCATCGCTCCAAAGCCGTCCCGCACGCATCTGGGAGCGCGAGCTCGTCGCCGGGGTGCTTCCCGTCGACCTCGGCCTCGCCAACCTTGCCAAGCTACTTCCCCGTCGTCGATTACGTCGACTACGTCCTCTACGCGGAGCCGATTGCCTCGCCTACGTCGTCTTCTTCCTCTTCTTCAACTCCGGCGGCCATAGCTGTTCGAGCGTCGCCGTCGTTGACTCCGACCACCTCCGGGCCAGCCGAACACCTCGCCGTGCTCGTGGTGAGCGTCTCCACCTTCCCGTGCACTTTTCCCCCTCCTTAGCACCGTCTAGTCTCGAGTTCATCGTGCACCAGAGCTTGTTGCCATCGAGACTCGTCGCCGGTGAGTATCCCGACCACCGTAGGCCCTCTCTTGCTGTCCGTCTACTTCGCCTTGTCGTGTAGATGCTGCCAGAGCAGTCGCCGCTCCGCCTAGGCCGTTGCTTCATCTCGTAGTTGTCCGCCGCCGCCGTTCTGTCATGAGCTCGTCGCCGGCGTTGTAGTGGCTGCTAGGTCTTGCGAGTGTGTGGCGTGGATGCGGTATTCCCCTTGGAACAGCCCGCACCCCTCCGCCATCCCTTTAGGTCGCCGGAGCAGCTCCGACGAGCATCTGTTTTCCCTGACGCCAGCTCCTTTAGTTAACACTTCAGGCGTTGCACCTGTGTTCTGTCGAGAACACTTGCCTAGCCCAGTGGCTAGCTCCTTCGTCAGTTAGCAGAGAGACGCGGGTTCGATTATGTCCGGGGGCAGTGTGAATTAATCCCCCATTTTTGCCGCGCGTGTGACTGACACTGGCCCTCGCCTGTCAGCCTCTCAGCACCCTTCCACCCACACGCGCACCCAGCTGCTGCCACCTCAGCGCCCTGACCCCACATGTCAGTGGCTGCGGCTAGAATAGGCCTGGGTCACTTTTGACCTTTTGCGCCTATTTTCTTTTCTGTTTTTGTTTTTGTTTTTGTTTTTGTGCTTTTTCTTTGTTTATTTAATATCTGTTGATATATGCCTCTGATGGAAATAAGTTGTATATGAAACTTGCTCAATTTTTCATGTAGATTATGAATATGTTGTTTGTTGCCATGTTTAAAAACATTAAAATGCTGTTTGAATTATTCTTGTGTTAAATATGCTTAAAACTTGTAAAAATCATAACTAAATATCTACAACTCCAAATGTAAAAAACTTTATATTCATTCCGGGTGAAAAAATGTGTAGAATATTATGGTGCTGTTGTTTTCCATGTTTAACCACTTTATAACAGAAGTTTTTCAGATCTGTCCCAAATGCATTTAATTAATTATGGGAGTTTCTGGAAATTGTTGTTTGTTATTTCCAGCCCATTTAAATATGCTAGCATGTTGCTGTGGTCCTAGTTGCACCCTTTCCATGTTAACCAACTCCTATAAACTTGTTGGGTGCTTGTTTGAATAATCTACATAAACTAGTTAGTTTTGTTATTTTTCTTGTTTCTTTCATGTGAGTGATCTTGTTGGCTATGATGTTATTGCACTCTTGTGTCCCTAGGCCATGCATCATATCTATTCATGTCCATATGCATCATGTTCATGCATCATGTGTTTGAGCATTGCATTATGATTGATTGTGTTCCGGTGTTGCATTGTTGTGTTTGGTTAGAGCCCGGTGATGATTCGGAGTACGAGGTTCCTATCGAGGCTGAGTTTGAGGAGCAAGGTTACGATCCCTTCGTGGAATCAACAGGCAAGATGACCATTCCCAGATATCACTACTATCTTTGCCTATGCTAGATGTCTCGCTCTTTAGATATTGCCTCGATGCCTATGTCTGTTTGTCAGCCCTCCTATTGTTGCCGTGAAACTCTTTAACCACCCTCCTAGCAAACCGTTGTTCGGCTAAGTGCGCATCGCTCAACCCCTCTTATAGCGTTGTTAGTTGCAGGTGAAGATTTGAAGATTCTTGCTTCGTGACTGTTGGGATATCACAATATATAAACTGTTAAACTAAATCATCTATATATTGGTAATGGGTGGAAGGCTAAGCCTCTTGCTTGGTGTTTTTTCCACTCATGCCACCCTAGGAACCGATAAACCGGTGTTATGTTCCTTGATTTTTGCATCCCTAACATGGTTGGGGTTTATGGGCCCCCCTCGATAACTCGCTCAGTGCTAAAGCTTTTCCAGCAAGGCCCAACATTGGTTTTACATTTTCCTAATAACTAAAACTTGCATAGGGCGTTGCAAACCCGAGTTCTTAATTAACAACCTCATGAGTGTTGGTCCAATCTGGGGGTCCTGCAGGGCCACCTTGGGGAAACCCGAGGGATGGTAAAAACCTGTAGCATCGCCCATCCGGTCGTGGCCTGAGACGAGATACGCGCGGCTACTATTAGGGTGTCGGCACGCCAGGAGGTCTTGCTGGATTAGTTTTACCTTTGTCGGAATATCTTGAGCACGAGATTCCGAGAAAACTTGGGTCTTCCCACCTTGGAGTTGTGATTCCGTAGATCATGAGCTTGTGATGGGCTAAGTTGGGACACCCCTGCAGGGTTTGATCTTTTGTAAGCCGTGCCCGCGGTTATGTGGCAGATGGGAATTTGTTAATATCCGGTTGTAGATAACTTGACACCATGTTCTTGAATACACTACCTGCGTGAGTAACTGTGATGGTCTCTTTCGGAAGGGGTTCAAGAAGTGAACACGGTGGGGTTTTGTTTTATCATGAGTAGTTAGGATCACTTCGTGATCAACTTGGCGATTGTTGGCACTTGTTCTTTTCTCGCTCTAAACTCGTAAGTTAGTGCTTAGTGCTGCTGCAACCTTGTTTTAAGCCTTCTCCACACCTAAGGCTTTGATAGTCTTGTTACCCGGGAACGGGATTGCTGAGTCCTCTGTGGCTCACAGTTTCAACACAATACCAAATGCAGGTACCGTTGAAAACTACACAGGTGGTGGTTCGGAGCTGTACTGGGATTTCGATGAAGAGCGTGGACGTTACTATGTGTCTTATCCCGACGATCAGTAGTGGCTCTTACTAGGATGATCCGGGCCTTGTGTTGTTTTATGGTATCTTTCGTTTGGATTTCGTCTGTAGTCGGACTCTAATGTTATTTGGATGATGTATGTTAATGTATTTCATTGTGTGACGTGGTGAGTGTAAGCCAACTACCATTTTACACTTTCATCCCTGCTTTTACATGAGTTGTGCAAAGATACCATACTTGAGATCATTCTAGTATGCGATTATGGCTTTAAGTCATGCCTCGACACGTGGGAGACATAGTCGCATACTGGGCATTATAAGTTGGTATCAGAGCCTTCTTCGACCTAGGAGCCCCCCTGATTGGTCGAATCATTGACGGTTGAGTCTAGGCAAACACATAAAAAAATGTTTTGAGTCCTATATATATATCGGAGAGTAGGATTTCTTTTTACTCCTTATCCCTTCATCGCTCTGGTGAGGACTCCTAACGTTGTTCTATCTCTTCTACTCTCAAAAAATTCACTAATTTTTTTAGGATCACGCGAGTATTGTTTGGATTGTTCTGATATCTTTGTGACGAGAACATTGTTCTCGATGCCTCCTGTCATTTAGGGGTTGTGGCAGTGTCCCGGGGAGTTGAGGTCCGAGGTGTTGTCGTCACAAATGTATCGCATCGGTTCTAGAATACTTAAGACGGCAGACATCGAAAACTCTTCTATGCGGTTAGTGGTGAGATAACCCCGACGTCACCCAATACTAGTGGGATAGTTCAGGAGTAGTGCCATATAGCGGATGTGTTTCGTAGGTCCAAGGTAAACAGTTTCCGAGGATGACTGGTTATGTGTTGACGGATGGATACAACTGGATGTAGGATTAGAGTTGAGTGCGCGGTGCTTTCCCTATATCCCCAACACCCGATTGCATAACCAGAAACCTTCGGGAATTAATATGCGGGTTCTTCAAGTAGCTCGTAGGCATTCTTCCAATGAGTGCATGGTACGAGGTTTGGGGTTCAACATCGAGTGAGGAGGTTTCATGGGCGTTGTTCCAATTAGGAGTTGCATCTTAAAGGGTCCTTGGCTATGCTGATCCGGGGATTGCAACACCCTTTGTAACACGTTCCATGAGCATTCAGCACGAACATGTGGGACGAAGCTTCTCTCATGTATTTGTTCCATCTGCACCTTGTTGTTTTTTATTTACCTTTTGTTCTCCCAAGTGGCTTCTCGAGAAGATCGCTGTATCATTAAACTGTGGAATTCATTCGTTCATTTTGTTCGAATGTTCTTGTGAATACTTATGTTGCAATTTCTAGCCGTTGATTCAGCTTATATAATTTCCATGAATGGCTAATAGTTGTCATCTCATTCAGGATGGCTCCTAAGAAGGTTCCCAACCCTAACCAAGAGGGTGAAGAAGAGCGTGTTCCTGAACGTCCTCCTTCCCCTCCTCCTCCACCTGAGGCATGGAGAGAAATTATGCAAGTGACCAACCAGAACACCCAGATGCTTATGCAAATGATGCAGAACTTTCAAACCAACCAAGCAAATCAAGGCAATCATGGGAACCAAGGCCAAGGCAATCTGTTCAATCAACCTCACTTTGCGACTCTCAACCAATTCCTGGCAAACCAACCGAAGTCGTTCAGTTACTGTGTGGACCCACTAGATGCTGAAGACTGGATCACAGACATCAAAAAGCACTTTGAATGCAGTAACATGAGACTTGAGGATTATGTCAATTTTGCCACTTTCCAACTCAAAGATCAAGCTGCTGATTGGTGGCAACAGTACAAAGATTCCAGAGGTGGACGTGAGATCTCGTGGACTGACTTCTGCAAAGATTTCCGCTCTCACCACATTCCAACCATTGTCATTGAAGGCATGCATGAGCAATTCCGCAACCTGAAGCAAGGCACTATGTCCGTCTATCAATACAATGTTAAGTTCAAAATCTTGCTCGTTATGCCAAGCAAGACATCCCGATGCCAAGAGCAAGATTTATCAGTTCCGTGGTGGTCTGAAAGATGAACTCCAACTAGCTCTCACCTTGTTCGAGCCGGATGAATTTGACCAATTCTACAATATGGCTATCAAGCAAGAGGCAGCTCACCTCAAGATTGAAGCTTCCAAAAAGAGGATCAGAGATGATGTCCACTCCTCCTCTTCTTCTCAAGTGGTTGCTAAGCAGCAGAAGTTCTGGATACCGCCTTCTCAAGTGCTCCGTCCTCCAAACAACAACAAGCACTCAGGTGTCCGTGGTTTCTCCCACCCACCCAACCCAAGCAATCGGTCCAAGCCTCAGTTTCAAGCTTCAAGATCAAGTGGTCCTTATCACCAGCCTCTCTCAGAAGTGACTTGCAACAAGTGTTCTCAAAAGGGTCACTATGCCAACAAGTGTCCCAACCCAAGGCGCCTTCCGCCTCCTCCACCTGTCAGCACTGCTATTGTCAAGCACAATTCCAAGGCAGCAAGAGTGAATCTGATGAATGCAACTCAAGCAGAGAATTCTTCAGATGTGATACTTGGTAATCTTCCAGTTAACTCTATACCTGCTAAAGTCTTGTTTGATTCGGGTGCATCATGCTCTTTCATTCGTCACCCATTTTCAACGAAGCACAATTTTGCCACCAAAAATTTGCCAAGGGAGTTATCAATTGTTTCTCCGGGAAAATGAATGCATTCTAGCGTGTTTGCCCCGGATGTATCTATTCATATGGGTGATTACAATTTTCTGGTTTCTCCGGTTATTCTCGGCAACTCCGACATTGATCTTATTCTTGGGATGAATTGGCTCTCCAAGCATGATGCAAACATTGATTGTGCAAATAAGGAAGTCAAGCTTACTCATCCTAACGAAGACGTGATTATCTTCGCCTCTCGAGATAACACAATCAGGCTATTCTCTCCCAATGACAAGGGCGAGATTAATGCAATTTCTCATATTCCGGTGGTCAATGAATATGAAGATGTTTTCCCTGAAGAGCTTCCAGGCATGCCTCCCCATCATCAAGTTGAATTCGTCATTGAACTTGAGCCCGGTACCGAGCCAGCACGTCGGCGTCCGTACAAGCTTTCCCCTGATGAGTTGAAGGAGCTGAAGAAACAACTCGATGAGCAAGATCGTATGGGTCTAATCAGGCCTAGTACTTCTCCTTGGGGCTGTGGTGTTCTATTTGTCAAGAAGAAGGATGGCACTGAACGCCTTTGCGTGGATTACCGGCCATTGAACAAGAAGACAATAAAGAACAAGTATCTGCTCCCCAATATCAATGAATTGTTCGAGCAGCTCAAAGGAGCAAAGGTGTTCTCGAAGCTCGACCTCCGGATGGGTTACCATCAGATTCGTATCCGTGAATAGGATATTCCCAAGACCGCATTCAGAACGAGTTTTGGCTCTTCTGAATACAAGGTCATGTCTTTCGGCCTTCCTAATTCTCCACCCACCTTCTCAAGGATGATGCACTTCATATTCAACCCCTACACCAATGTATTTGTTCTCGTCTATCTAGATGACATCTTGGCATTCTCCAAGAATGAAGAAGACCATGCCAAGCACCTCCGTTTGGTCCTGGACAGGCTCCGTGAGCACAAGTTCTATGCGAAGTTATCTAAATGTGAATTCTGGCTGGATAAAGTCTTATATCTTGGCCATATTATCTCTGCCGAGGGCATTTCTGTGAACCCCGAGAAAGTTGAAGCTATTATCAACTGGGAACCCCCGCAGAATGTCAAGCAACTCCGAAGCTTCCTTGGTCTCGCTAGCTATTGCAGAAGGTTCATTGAGAACTTCTCCAAGATTGCCAACCCTCTTTCCAACCTATTGCAGAAGAATGTCATGCACTCCTGGACTCCTGATTGTGATGTGGCATTCAAAACACTCAAAGAGAAGCTCATTTCTACTCTAGTTCTTACTCCTCCGGATGAGTCCAAGCCTTATGAATTCTTTTGTGATGCTTCTTTGCAAGGTCTTGGTGGTGTTCTCATGCAAGACAAGAAGATTGTGGCATACACTTCTCGTCAATTGAAACCAAATGAGAAGAATTACCCCACACATGAACTCGAGCTAGCAGCAGTTGTACATGACTTGATCACGTGGAGACACCTTTTGTTGGGCAGAAAAGTGGACATCTTCACCGATCACAAGAGCTTGAAGTACATCTTCACACAGCCAAACCTTAACCTTCGCAGGACTCGTTGGGTTGAGATGATTCAAGAGTATGATCCAAGCATTGAGTACATACCTGGCAAGGCCAATGTCATTGCAGATGCCTTGAGAAGAAAGGCATATTGCAACAGTCTCCTTCTCAAACCGTTCCACCCTGAACTTTGTGAATCATTCAGGCAGCTCAACCTCCAAGTTGTTCCGCAAGGCTTTCTTGCAAACCTTCAAGTCAATCCTACCTTGGAAGATCAAATCCGTGAGGCCCAACTCAGTGATGCTATGGTGCAGAAAGTGAAACATGGTATTGCTAAGAGTACTCCCAAAAACAAGTGCTATCGCGTTGATGAGAAAGATACCTTGTTCTTTGAGGACATAATTGTGGTTCCCAAGGGTGATCTCAGGAAGCTCATAATGAACGAAGCACATAACTCCACTCAATTCATCCCAGAAGTTCAAAGATGTACCAAGACCTCAAGCAATCATATTGGTGGACTCGCATGAAAAGGGAGATTGCCCAATTCGTGAATGAATGTGATGTCTGCGGATGAGTGAAGGCAGAGCATCAACGTCCAGCCGGTCTCCTTCAACCTCTACCTATTCCCGAGTGGAAATTCGAACACATTGAAATGGATTTCGTCACTGGGTTTCCTAAGTCCAAGAAGGGAAATGATGCTATCTTTGTAGTGATTGACAAGCTAACTAAAGTAGCTCATTTTCTTCCCGTCAAAGAATCCATCAACGCAGCTCAACTGTCAGAGCTGTACACCTCCAGAATTGTTTCTTTGCATGGCATTCCTCAGGTCATCTCCTCAGACCATGGAAGTTTGTTCACATCCAAGTTCTGGGACTCCTTTCAGTCAGCCATGGGCACAAAAATTCGCTTCAGCACTGCGTTCCACCCTCAGACTAGTGGTCAAGTCAAAAGAGTGAACCAGATCCTCGAAGACATCCTAAGAGCTTGTGGCATCTCTTTCGGTATGAAATGGGAAGATTGTCTCCCGTTTGCCGAATTCTCCTACAACAACAGCTTCCAAGCAAGTGCCGGCAAAGCTCCTTTTGAAATCCTCTATGGCAGAAAGTGTCATACCCCTCTCAGCTGGTCCGAGACTGGTGGACGTCAACTTCTTGGAAATGATTTGATCTCAGAAGCCGAAGAAATGTGCAAAGTCATACGTGAGAATCTCAAAGCCGCTCAATCGCGTCAAAAGAGCTACTATGACGGCAAGCATCGTGACTTGGCATTCGACATTGGAGACCATGTCTATCTCCGTGTTTCTCCTATGAAGGGCACCCAGAGGTTCGGTATCAAGTGCAAGCTTGCTCCAAGATACATGGGCCCTTTCAAGATTCTTGGCAAGAGAGGCGATCTAGCCTACCAACTCGAGCTTCCCTCCAACTTTGCAAATGTTCATGATGTGTTTCACGTGTCTCAACTCCGCAAGTGCTTCAAGACACCTGAACGCACCATTCCGTTCGAGGAGATTGATATTCAACAAGACTTCTCTTATCGTGAGCACCGTGCTGCTATTCTTGA
The DNA here is from genome assembly GCA_902687465.1 of Secale cereale. Lineage (NCBI taxonomy): Eukaryota > Viridiplantae > Streptophyta > Magnoliopsida > Poales > Poaceae > Secale > Secale cereale. The sequence continues at coordinate 563,534,185 of LR738714.1, forward strand.
AGAAACTGAGCGCAAGACCCGCAACAAGTCCATCAAATTCTTGAAAGTGAAGTGGTCACACCATACCGACCGAGAAGCTACGTGGGAACGAGAAGATCACCTTCGTTCTGAGTATCCCTCCTTCTTCCAGTCCTAGATCTCGGGACGAGATCTGTTTGTAGTGTAGGAGAGTATGTAACACCCCATATGTGATACTTTCCCATAATGGTAATAAAGCAATTCTCATTTGATCCTTGTCCTTATCCTTGGGGGTTCTTGTCATTTGAGCTCATTTTATTTTGCATTGTCATGTTATTTTATTTTATTTTTGCATCCATGCATTGCTTCATCATCATAGCATCTTAGTCATCTTAGTTTACTTTCTTGTTGTGGTTGTGATGTGTGTGAGTGTTGGTGCCTAGCCTTGCCCTTGCAAACCCTAGACCCCCTCCTTATTGCTTTTCCCTCTTTCTTCATCCTTCCCTTTCCTTCTTTATTTATTTTTGCAAGTCACCTAGCCTAGTCCATTAATGTCCTTTATTTTCCTAAAAACCTTCCACCATGTCTACACCCTCTCTGCCAAATTTCATCCTTTTTGGAATTGTCTTGGTTGGGTTCAAAAATGGCACAAGTTTGAATATTCTTCAAACTTGTATTATTTTTTCTGCCTCTAAAAATGTCCAAGCCAATTTTATAAATTTGGGCATAAATCAAGGAGCATGGAGATATTTTATTTATCCCCTAACTCTTTTCCTTTGAGCCTGCACTTTTCTTTTCCTTTTCTGCCTGAAAAAAATACAAAAGAAAAGAGATAACAGCAACAGCAGTGGCTTGGGCCACCTCCTCCTTCCCCAGGCCCAGTCCTTCTCTCTGCAGCAGCCCCTCGGCCCACTTCTTCTCTCCCACAGGCCCAACAAGCCGAGCGCGCCGTCGCGCCGTTCACTTTTCCCCCGCGGCCCCACACGTCAGCCTCACACCCCCTCTTCGCCGTCTTCCTCCGTCACGCATTGCTGAGACAGAGCGCGAGCTCGCCGTTGCGCCGTGATCACGGACGTCGAGGCCTCGCGATCAGCGCCCCGCTTTTAAACCCTCAGCTTGTCCAACCCTCTCCCTAGGGTTCCTCCTACCTCCTCCCTCCGCCTGGGGAGCTAAGATCCACCAGATCCGCCGCTCCAAAGCTGTCCCACACGCATTTGGGAGCGCGAGCTTGTCGCCGGCGTGCCTCCTGTCGACCTCGGCCTCGCCAACCTTGCCAAGCTACTTCCCCGTTGTCGACTACGTCGACTATGTCCTCTACGCGGAGCCGATCGCCTCGCCAACGTCGTCTTCTTCCTCTTCTTCAACTCCGGCGGCCGTAGCTATTCGAGCGTCACCGTCGTCGACTCCGACCACCTCTGGGCCAGCCGAACACCTCGCCGTGTTCGTGGTGAGCGTCTCCACCTTCCCGTGCACTTTTCCCCCTCCTTAGCGCCGTCTAGTCTCGAGTTCATCGTGCACCCGAGCTTGTTGCCATCGGAACTCGTCGCCGGCGAGTATCCCGACCACCATAGGCCGTCTCTAACTGTCCGTCTACTTCGCCTTGTCGTGTAGATGCTGCCAGAGCAGTCGTCGCTCCGCCTAGGCCGTTGCTTCGTCTCGTAGTTGTCCGCCGCCGCCGTTCTGTCATGAGCTCGTCGCCGGCGTTGTAGTGGCTGCTAGGTCTTGCGAGTGTGTGGCGTGGATGCGGTGTTCCCCCAGGAACAGCCCGCACCCCTCCACCATCCCTTTAGGTCGCCGGAGTAGCTCCGACGAGTAGCTCCGACGAGCCTCTGTTTTCCCTGACCCCAGCTCCTTCAGTTAACACTTTAGGCGTTGCACCTGTGTTCTGTCGAGAACACTTGCCTAGCCCAGTGGCTAGCTCCTTCGTCAGTTAGCAGAGAGATGCGGGTTCGATTCCGTCCGGGGGCAGTGGGAATTAATCCCCCATTTTTGCCGCGCGTGTGACTGACAGTGGCCCCTGCCTGTCAGCCTCTCAGCCCCCTTCCACCCACACGCACACCCAGCTGCTGCCACCTCAGCGCCCTGACCTCACATGTCAGTGGCTGCGGCTAGAATAGTCCTGGGTCACTATTGACCTTTTGCGCCTATTTTCTTTTCTGTTTTTGTTTTTGTTTTTCTTTTTATACCTTTTCTTTGTTTATTTAATATCTGTTGATATATGCCTCTGATGGAAATAAGTTGTATATGAAACTTGCTCAGTTTTTCATGTAGATTATGAATATACTGTTTGTTGCCATGTTTAAAAACATTAAAATGCTGTTTGAATTATTCTTGTGTTAAATATGCTTAAAACTTGTAAAAATCATAACTAAATATCTACAACTCCAAATGTAACAAACTTTATATGCATTTGGGGTGGAAAAATGTGTAGAATATTATGGTGCTGTTGTTTTGCATGTTTAACAACTTTATAACATAAGTTTTTCAGATCTGTCCCAAATGCATTTAATTAATTATGGGCGTTTCTGGAAATTTTTGTTTGTTATTTCCAGCCCATTTAAATATGCTAGCATGTTGTTGTGGTCCTAGTTGCACCCTTGCCATGTTAACCAACTCCTATAAACTTGTTGGGTGCTTGTTTGAATAATCTACATAAACTTGTTAGGTTTGTTCTTTTGCTTGTTTCTTTCATGTGAGTGATCTTGTTGGCTATTATTTTATTGCACTCTTGTGTCCCTAGGCCATGCATCATATCTATTCATGTCCATATGCATCATGTTCATGCATCATGTGTTTGAGCATTGCATTATGATTGATTGTGTTCCGGAGTTGCATTGTTGTGTTTGGTTAGAGCCCGGTGACGATTCGGAGTACGAGGTTCCTAGCGAGGTTGAGTTTGAGGAGCAAGGTTACGATCCCTCCGTGGAATCAACATGCAAGATGACCATTCGCAGATATCACTACTATCTTTGCCTATGCTAGATGTCTCGCTCTTTAGATATTGCCTCGATGCCTATGTCTGTTTGTCAGCCCTCCTATAGTTGCCGTGAAACTCTTTAACCACCCTCCTAGCAAACCATTGTTTGGCTAAGTACGCATCGCTCAGCCCCTCTTATAGCGTTGTTAGTTGCAGATGAAGATTTGAAGATTCTTGCTTCGTGATGAAGTTATTGTTGGGATATCACAATATATAAACTGTTAAACTAAATCATCTTTATATTAGTAATGGGTGGAAGGTTAAGCCTCTTGCTTCGTGTTTTGTTCCACTCATGCCACCCTAGGAACCGATAAACCGGTGATATGTTCCTTGATTTTTGCGTCCCTAACACGGTTGGGGTTTATGGGCCCCCCTTGATAACTCGCTCAGTGTTAAAGCTTTTCCAGCAAGGCCCAACATTGGTTTTACATTTGCCTAATAACCAAAACTTGCATAGGGCGTTGCAAACCCGAGTTCTTAATTAACAACCCTAGGCTAGTGCTCCTCATGAGTGTTGGCCCAAACTGGGGGTCCTGCAGGGCCACCTTGGGGAAACCCGAGGGCTTGTAAAAACCTGTAGCATCACCCATCCGGTCGTGGCCTGAGACGAGATACGCGCGGCTACCATCATGGTGTCGGCACGCCGGGAGGTCTTGCTGGATTAGTTTTACCTTTGTCGGAATATCTTCAGCATGGGATTCCGAGAATACTCGGGTCTTCACACCTCGGAGTTGTGACTCCGCACATCGTGAGCTTGTGATGGGCTAAGTTGGGACACCCCTGTAGGGTTTGATCTTTCGAAAGCCATGCCCGCGGTTATGTGGCAGATGGGAATTTTTTAATATCCGGTTGTAGATAACTTGACACCATGTTCTTGAATACACTACCTGCGTGAGTAACCGTGATGGTCTCTTTTCGAAGGGGTTCGGGAAGTGAACACGATGGGGTTATGTTTGATCATGAGTAGTTAGGATCACTTCGTGATCAACTTGGCGATCGTTGGCACTTGTTCTCTTCTCGCTCTAAACTCGTAAGTTAGTGCTTAGTGCTGCTGCAACCTTGTTTTAAGCCTTCTCCACACCTAAGGCTTTGATAGTCTTGTTACCCGGGAACGGGATTGCTGAGTCCTCTGTGGCTCAAAGTTTCAACACAATACCAGATGCAGGTACCGTTGGGAACTACATAGGTGGTGGTTCAGAGCTGTACTGGGAGTTCGATGAAGAGCGTGGACGTTAATATGTGTCTTATCCCGACGATCAGTAGTGGCTCTTACTAGGATGATCCGGGCCTTGTGTTGTTTTATAGTATCTTTCGTTTGGATTTCGTCTGTAGTCGGACTCTGATGTTATTTATATGATCACTACAGGAATCAGCTACTTTGCCGTCCGCCATAGCGGACGGCAAAGGCACGAACGGCGGACGGCAAAGGCCTTTGCCGTCAGCGGCGGACGGCAAAAGGCTCCGGCAAAGTAGGCTACGGTAAACAGGTTCTTTGCCGTCTGCTACTGACGGCAAAGTCTTTGCCATCTGCGGCGGACGGCAAAGAGAGAGCGGCAGACGGCAAATATGGTGGACGGCAATAATTGCGCTGTCAGTCCGTTAAGTGGCTAACGTAAGGCCTTTGCCGTCCGCCGCGGACGGCAAAATTTCTAGGGTCTTTGCCGTCCGCCGTATGATGTCATCTGCACGTCACTACATGGCAGGTTCTTTGCCGTCTGCCACTGACGGCAAAGTCTTTGCCGTCTGCCACTGACGGCAAACTGACCAAATGGGTCAGCTCCCAGGAAGAACAGGTGGACGCCACGTGGCTTCTTTGCCGTCCGCGGCGGACGGCAAAGAGCCCGTTACCGTCGGTGGCAGACGGCAAAGAGCCTGCATATTGGCTCTTTTATCTGTTTTTTTATTAAATCCAACAATTTTCATCACAAATATATATGACATATATAGGTATATTTCAAAAGGCCATTACAGAGCAAACATATAAGATATCCAACACATAACTTCATCATCCAACCATATATATTACATGCATAGTTCCATCATACATAACAAGTTCAACATAGAGGCATCCAACCATATATATTACAATAGTTTCATCCAATGATACATGCATAGTTCAACGATACAAAAGAAACAGAGAAAGGGATAAGGAGCACTCCATCTAAGCAAGCTTTCGTCAAGTGAATGAAATCTGCAAAATGGGAAATAAGAAAGTTAGAAGAAGAAGATTAGAATAAGAAGAAGAAGAAAATGAAGAAGAAGAAGAATATATATGACATTTATGAGCTAATTTAGGTGAAATTGATCATTTGTGAGCTAACTTAGGTGAAATGGATCGTTTATGAGCTAACCTAGGTGCAATGGATCGCTTATGAGCAAACTTAGGTAAAATGCATCATTTTAGAGGTAACCTAGGTAAGATGGATCATTTTGGAGCTAAGCTAGGTAAAATGGGTCATTTTAGAGCTAACTTCGGTAGAATGGATCATTTATGAGCTAACTTAGGTAAAATGGATCGTATATGAGCTAACTAAGCTAATTATGCAATTTTTGACATAAGTAAGCTAAGTATAGATCGTTTTAGAGCTAACTTAGGTAAAATGGATGGTTTTGGAGGTCAGTAAGCTTATTAAGTCATTTTGGAGGAGAAGAAGCTAAGTCTACGTCATTATGGTAAGCATTGGAGGAAATAAAGCTAAGTCTAGGTCTTTATGCATGTGTTAAGCAAAACACTAGATAAACTTACCAAGATCCAGGAGGTGTAGGAGCGGGGTGGCTCGTGTCGGTAGCTGGAGAAGGATCGTGTGATGCTTGTCTGGAGTTATGCTGCACCAAAGATCATTTCCAATGTCTTGTTAGCATGATGACACTCAAATGTTAAGACTAGCAAGTAATGTCCATTCAAATGTTAAGACTAGAAAGTTAACTGAGTACGTATCACTAACCTTGATGGCGAGTTGCACTGGCCGTTCACGAGGCCTTATCTCAGGAGCGGAGCTCGACTGGCGCGCCTTGATCTCCGGGAGAGTGTTAGGACAACGGATAAGTCCATCTCCAATGGCTATGGAGCCATGGGACCTCCCACCACCAGATATCATCAACAGGTCTGGATCAATGGGACCCTGGCTCGGGTTAAAGTCCTCCCCTTTCTTCGCCTTCCCCTCATCTCTATATCTCACGAGCTTGTTGTGGGAGGAGATGTTGGTGAAGTTGTTTGCATCATCGAGGTCAGACTGAGAGAAAGCCTTGACTTTCTTGAAAGAGGCAGTGTAGGCCATGGCATACAGGTCATACACCTCTGGCACCTTATCCGCCTTATTGTAGCGTGCCTGAAAGAGAGAAACAATGAAAATTAGTAATTAAAGGGCTCAAGCTAGCATGATGAATGAATTGCATGAATCATGAAGCAAACCACATACCCAGTTGCGCCCGAACTGATATAAGTTGGAGCTGCCTTGATGGTCACTCGGCTCCTCGGGCTGATCCGGCCAGGTACCCCATCCGGACGTGTGCTCCTCCGGGGTCACGTGGGCCGAACTCTCGTGGGCCGAAGACCCGTGGACCGGAGGCTCGTGGACCGGAGTCCGTGTAGCCTCCTCCTCGGACGAGTCCACCCTAGCAGTCACGTGCTCGGGTGAAACGGCTGGGGGTGGCGGCGAGGAAGGCACCGTAGCAGTCACCATACCTCCTCTCCCACGACCAGCGCCCACCATCTTTCAACACCTGCCATGACAAACAGTAAACGAAATTAGTACAACATAAAAAAAGACCGACATGAATAATAATATGTGTATCACTTAAGTGTACCATCATCAAGTACAACATAAAAAAATGTAATACATGACACTACTAATAATCTCGATCAGTATCATCAATAAATGCATAATCATCATCATCACTATAATCAATGACGGGCTCATAGGGTTCATTGGCATCAACATGTGCAAGGCCACCTTGACGTAATCGGTCAAGCATTGACAGGTCATCCGCAGCAGTAACCTCTTCTTGTTCTGGCTCTTCTTGTTCCTCCTCTGGGGTGATGTCGGATTCATTGTCGCTGT
>LR738714.1:563572941-563583582 GCA_902687465.1 Secale cereale
CCAGGGGGGCGCGCCACCAGGGCGCCTGGGGCCCTGGTGGCCCCCCTCCGGCTGTGCTTCGGGTGCCTGGTAGCTTCTGGAACGCTGATTTTTTATATAATTTTTCTAGATTTTTTCTGGCAGTTCTCGTAATGTGAAAACCTGAAATACAAAAACAACCGAAAACAGAAACTGGCACTGGGGTGCACTGAGTTAATAGGTTAGTCCAAATATGATCAAAAGTGTATGGAAGTGTATAAATATCATAGCAATATCACCCAAAAGAGGCATGGAGCAAGCAGAAATTTTAGATACGTTTTGGACGTATCAGAGGGCCACGATATCAATATCAAAGAATGTGGCAAAACCCATGAGTGCAAGTTGACGAACAGAAAGTAAGTTGTATGCAAGGGACTCAACAAGCATGACTTTCTCGATCGTGAGATCATGAGAAACAACAACCTTGCCAAGCCCCAATACCTTAGAAGATGAAGCATCACCCCATTCGACGTTGGTGGCCATGGATGAACCTTGATGCACGTCCACCACCAAGTCATTGCTTCCGGTCATATGATTTGTGGCTCCACTATCAAGCAACCATGATCCCCCACCGGAAGCAAACTCCTACATGAGATCAATGCTTGGATTTAGGTACCCATTTGGTAATGGGTCCTTTGAGGTTAGTAACTAGGGTCTTAGGAACCCAAATAGACCATTCAATGTACTCATAAGAAGAACCAAAAAATTTAGTAAAAACATTACCATCACTAGCACGGCATAAAACATATGAAGGATTAAAGTCGTCAGCTATGTTTGATGAACGACGGAGTTTTTCTTCACTCCACCACTTTTCACATTGTTCTTCTTCTTAGAAGTACCCTCTCCCTCTTTCACAAAGGTTTGTTTGAGAGGAGGAGGTTTCTTGGTCTTGTCGTTCTTCTTCTTCTTGGGCTTGGGAGCAAACCCAATTCTTTCCTTTGCCACCACTTCCTTTTGATTGCTCAAAAGATCGTTGAGGTTCTTCTCACCTTGTATACATGTCACAAGGCCTTTCTCTAGCTGCTTCTTCAACTTGGCATTCTCTTCAACAAGATGCACATGCTCGCAACATGGGTTAGTAGCATTTGCATTATCAATCAACACCATGCGAGGAAAGATAGCTTTCTCCTTGGTTAGCGAAACTTGAAGTTGATCATGAGACTCTTTGAGAGAAGCATGTACACATTTCAAGGCCTTATGAGCCTTGTCAAGTGTAACAAACTCCTCCTTGAGTCTAGCATGGTCAACCACAAGCTTTGCCTTCTCGGAATTAATCATACGAGAGACAACTAAAGCATGATCAAGATCTTTCTTTAATTTAGCATGATCATCGTTGTGTGACTCCTCAAGAGCCAAACGAAGACCACGCTCTTCCTCTAGAGCTTTAGAGATATCCGATATCTCATCGGCATAGTATCGACTATGTCCTTCCATTTTAGAAATGGTCTCCTCGTGAGCCTCGATCATGTCATTGGCCTCACCGAGTTGTTCCAAGAGAGCAACGAAGTGCTTCTTGGGTTTGCCCTTGAGTTTGCTCATAAACAACTTAAATTCATTCTCTTCCTCCTCTGCCCCCTCACTCTCATTAATACAATCCGTCAATGAAGGATTAGAGGTGATGGTAGTGTTGATGTTGGGAGTTACCTTGTTGGTGGCCTTAGCCATGAGGCACTTGGCGGTGATGTTCTAATTTGGTGAGTCAAAGAGAGATGAGCGTGGAGTAGTAGCAATAGCAATGGTGGCCATGGTGACCATCTCATCATCTTCATCATCATCATCATCATCCTCAACATATTCTTCTTGAGCCACCAACCCTTTGGGAGGGGTCTTCTTGTTGAGGTTGTTCTTGTTGGGATAAGACTTGGCCTTGTCCTTTCGGATAAGCTTGCCTCCATAGTCTTCTTTTTTCTCATATGGGCAATCAACAACAAAGTGGCTCACATTCGCACAGTTGAAGCACGTTCTCACTCGTTGCTTGCCCTTGTTGCCACTTGAGTTGTTCTTGTTGAAGTTGGGCCTTGAGTTCTTCTTGTTGCCCCAAAATTGTCGTGATGCAAGAGCCATGTGCTCATGATAGGCATATTTGGTGTCCTCGGGGCAACTCTCATCGTCATCCTCTTCCTCCTCTTCTTCCACACAAGCCTTGGCCTTCAAGGCAAGATTAGGCTTCTTTGATCGCTGAGCTCTGAAAACTGCATTGTCGGCGGTCTTGTCCAAGATCCTCATGGCAACGAACTCATCTAACACTTCACGTGATGACAAAGTGTGGAAGTCCGGTCTTTGACGAATGACGGAGGACATGGCCTTGTGGTAAGGCATCGTGGCCTTGAGAAACTTGTGTTTGATACAATTGTCATCTGTGTCCTTGTTCCCATGATCTCGAAGTGGAACCGCGAGAGTGGTTAATATCCGATAAACTTCACGGGGATCTTCATCTTCGATCATAGCAAACTCATCGGCTTCATATTGCACAACTTCATAGTTTGAGCGTTGAATGCTTGCGCTTACCTTGTACATGGAGCCCACATGCTCCCATGCTTCCTTGTCCACGGTGAAGGGTCAAAGATGTGCAATGTCTTCGGGAGGGATAGCATCTTGAAGTATGCAAAGAACGGACTCATTGAATTGATGATCCGCAACTTCTCTCAGAGTTAAGTTGTCGGGATCATGTGGGTAGAAACCTTGCTCAATGATTCTCCAAATATTAGTAGAACAATGATTTAAATGACGTCTAAAGCGAAACATCCAAGTAGCAAAATCAGATTTTTTCACAAACTTAGGAGGAGGACCAACGAAATTTAAATGCGGATTAGGAACGGGTCCTCCATAGTGTGTAGGAGGGGCGGAGTGGGCAAAAATGCCACTCGCATTCTTAGTAACCGGGACTTGCTCACTACTAGCTTCTCCCTTGTCGGGAATAGCCTCGGACACGTTGGTAGCGGGACAAACCACTTCCAACAGTGTGGTGGATAATTTGAGTCTCTCAAGTAATTCCTTAAACATGCCTTTGACCTCGGTCGCTATTGATTCTTTCAATGTGTCCATTGCCACATTGAACTCCTCACGAGAGACCGTGGTTCCCCCATCGGACGTAGGCAAGGACGGAGTTCCACCGGAGTGTCCCTCCGTCTCGACTACGTTGTCACCCATACTCTTTGGACGATAAAGTCCTTATAAAGATACGAGGCTCTGATACCAATTGAAAGGATCGATATGGTTGACTAGAGGGGGGGGGGTGAATAGGCAACTAACAATTTTTAGCTTTTCTTAACCAATTTAAACTTAGCAACAAAGAAAGTTGTCTAGATATGCAACTAGGTGGACAACTTGTAGGAGGCAAAAATAACAACCACACAAGCAAGCAATCTAAGGTAAACAAAGAAAGCTTGCACAAGTAAAGGAAAGAAATAACCACAAGTGGAGCCGGTGAAGACGAGGATGTGTTACCGAAGTTCCTTCCCTTTGAGAGGAAGTACGTCAGCGGTGTGGAGGCACAATGATCCCCAAGAAGCCACTAGGGCCACCATATTCTCCTCACTCTCTCACACAATGCGAGGTGTCGTGATTCCACTAGTGGTGCCCTTGAAGGCGGCGACCGAACCTTTACAAACAAGGTTGGGACAATATCCACAACCGAATTGGAGGCTCCCAAGGACACCACGAAGCTTCACCACAATGGAATATGGCTCCGAGGTGACCTCAACCGTCTAGGGTGCTCAAACACCCAAGAGTAACAAGATCCGCAAGGGATTAGTGGGGGGAATCAAATATCTCTTGGTGGAAGTGTAGATCGATGCCTTCTCAAGCAATCCCGAGGAAATCAACAAGTTTGATTGGCTAGGAAAGAGATCGGGCGAAAATTGAGCTTTGAGCAACAATGGAGCTTGGGGAGGAAGAGGTAAGTCTTCTTGGGGAAGAAGACTCCCTATATATAGTGAGAGGGCAAATCCAACCGTTATTCCCCAAATCTGCCCACAGAGCATGGTACTGCCACACATAAGTTGCGGTACTACCGCACGGCCCAGCGGTACTACCGCTCGGGGTGCGGTACTACCGCTGGCGCGGTACAAGCTAGTACTAGCCCTGTTGCGTTGAAAGACCGGGCGGTAGTATTGCCGGAGCGGTACTACGGCACGTCCTTGCGGTACTACCGCAAGCCACGGTCAGACTGGCCGAGGAGAAGCGCGGACTAAATAAAATACATCCGCTGCTACATCCGCAGATTTACGGTCGTTGCAAAAACCCGACACGGTACTACCGCTTGCACGAAGCGGTACTACAGCGTAGGGCGCGGAAGTAAAAAATTACTTCCGTGCCTACTACCGTACTAGTTACGACGCTGGGCCGGTCACACGGTACTACCGTGTTCATGGTACGGTACTACCGCACAGTGCGGTACTACCGCATCCCTGAAGGGGTACTACCTTAGGGTCGTGCGGTACGACCGCATACTTTGAGTGGTACTACCGCATGCCAAGCAGTGGTAGTAGTAGGATGCCACTGTTTTTGTACCGACAAGCAAAAATGCCGGAGCTCTAGAGAAGCAAAGCAAAGGTGGTGCAAATGAGTAGACGTGTACGTGTTGATTCCACCCAAACCTTTCCAAAGCGGACCCCCTCTTAATAGTACAGCTTTCCTATGACTCAATTCCACCTAAAAGAAACAAAAGGAAACACCGTCTTCCATAGGTTCCGAGGGGCACTTAATCGTCTTGTGCCTTGGTGAGATATATCTGAAAAGCTCGGTGCACACGATTAGTCCGCAAAAGCATTGTCATCAATCACCAAAACTACTTTGGGAGAAATATGCCCTTACAGTAGGGATTGCCATGCAACGGATGCACTAGAGCTAAATATGAATGAAAGCTCAACAAAAGAAACTAGTGGGTGTGTATCCAACTTGCTTGCTCACGAAGACCTAGGGCATTTGAGGAAGCCCATCGTTGGAATATACAAGGCAAGTTCTATAACAAAAATTCCCACTAGTATATGAAAGTGACTAAACATGAGACGCTCTACAATGAAGAACATGGTGCTACTTTGAAGCACAAGTGTGGAAAAAGATAGTATCAATTGTCCCTTTTTTTTGGGCCTTTATTTTTTCTTTGGCCTTTCTCTTTTTTTTTTCTTGTGCGGAGGGGCTTTATAGATTTAGCCTTTCCTCCCATGGGACAATGCTCTAATAATGATGATCATCACACTTTCATTACAACTCGAAATTACAACTCGATACTACAACAACAAAGTATGACTCTATATGAATGCCTCCGGCAGTGTACCGGGATGTGCAATGAAACAAGAGTGACATGTATGAAAAATTATGCATGGTGGCCTTGCCACAAATACGATGTCAACTACATGATCATGCATGGCAATATGACTATATGATGTGTGTCATATGAACGGAACTGTGGAAAGTTGCATGGCAATATATCTCGGAATGGCTATGGAAATGCCATGATAGGTAGGTATGGTGGCTTTTTTGAGGAAGGATATATAGTGGGTTTATGGCACCGGCGAAAGTTGCGCGGTACAAGAGAGGCTAGCAATGGTGGAAGGGTGAGAGTGCGTATAATCCATGGACTCAACATTAGTCATAAGAACTCATATACTTATTGCAAAAATCTATGATTCATCAAAACAAAGCAATCAACGCATGCTCCTAGGGTGGAGGTTGGTAGGAGTTAACCATCGCGTGCCTCCGACCTCCACACAAAGGTTGGCACTCTACAAATACCTCATGCTCTAACTTCGTCACATAGCGGTTCACCATACGTGCAAGATATGGGAATCACTAACCTTAACACAAGTATTTCTCAATTTCATAATAACTCCACTAGCATGACTCTAATATCATTATCCTCATGTCTCAAAACAATTATCAAGCATCCAGCATCTCCTTCTATTCAATGCACTTAGTGTTATTTTTTTTACTACATTGACATTGGATGTTTATCATGTGAAGACTAGTTTTATAGACTAAACTCATTACCATGCTGTTTTAATAGACTCCCAAATAGATATAAGTGAATCATGAGAGATCAACAATTTCTACAAAATAAAACCACCGACGTGCTCTAAAAGATATAAGTGAAGCACTAGAGCAATAACAAACTACTCCGAAAGATATAAGTGAAGATCAATGAGTAGTTGAATAATTATGTAACTATGTGAAGACTCTCTAACATTTAAGAACTTCAGATCTTGGGATATTATTCAAACATCAAGCAAAATAAAATAAACTAAATTTACGCTCTAAGCAAAACACATATCATGTGGTGAATAAAAATATAGCTCCTAGTATAGTTACCGATGGATAAAGACGAAAGAGGCGATGCCTTCCGGGGATTCCCCAAGCTTAGGCTTTTGATTATCTTGAATTTACTTGGGGTGCCATGGGCATCCCCAATCTTAGGCCTTTTCTACTCCTTGTTCCATAGTCCATCAAAGCAATACTCAAAACTTGAAAACTTCACAACACAAAACTTAGACAAAAATTCTCGTGAGCTCCGTTAGTATAAGAAAGCAAACCACTACTCAAAAGTGCAGCATTGAATTCATTCTTTGTTTATATTGGTGTTAAACCTACTGTATTCCAACTTCTCTATGGTTCATATCCTCCAATACTACTCATAGATGCTTCGGAATAAGCAAACAACACACAAAAAACAGAATCTGTCAAAAACAGAACAGTCTGTAGTAATCTGCAGGTTTCTCCTACTTCTGGAACTCCAAAAAATTCAAACTAAATTGGTAAATTTGTGGAATTTGTCTACCAATCATCTGCAAAAATAATCAACTAAAAAGAACGCTCCAGTAAAATCTGAAGACTACTTTAGTGAGCGCTAACGATTCTGTTTTTCACAGCAAGATCACATAAACTTCACACAAGTCTTCCCAAAGGTTCTACTTGGCACAAACACTAAACAAAACATGAAACCACATCTAATCAGAGGCTATATGCAATATTTATTCCCTAACAGCAGAAAAAACAAAGAAACTAAAATAAAGTTGAGTTGCCTCCCAACAAGCGCTATCGTTTAACGCCCCTAGCTAGGCATAATGATTTTAATGATGCTCGCATAAAAGATAAGAATTGAAACATAAAGAGAGCTTCACGAAGAATATGCCTAGCACATTTAAGCCTAACCTACTTCCTATTCATAGGGATTTTTTGAGCAAACAACTTATGGGAACGATAATCAACTAGCATAGGAAGGGAAAACGAACATAACTTCAAGATTTTAAGCACATAGAGAGGAAACTCGATATTATTGCAATTCTTACAAGCATATGTTCCTCCCTCATAGTATTTTCAGTAGCATCATGAATGAATTCAACAATATAACCAGCACATAGAGCATTCTTTTCATGATCTACTTGCATACAAATTTTACTACTCTCCACATAAGCAAAATTATTCTCATTCATAGTAGTGGGAGAAGCAAATTCAACCAAATAACTATCATGTGAAGCATAATCCAATTGAAAACTAAAATCATGATGACAAGTTTCATGGTTATCTTTATTCTTAATATCATACAAGTCATCACAATAATCATCATAGATAGCAACTTTGTTCTCATAATCAATTGGAACCTCTTCCAAAATAGTGGATTCATCACTATATAAAGTCATGACCTCTCCAAGTCCACTTTCATCAATATAATCATCATAAATAAAAGGCATGCTTTCATCATAATAAATTTGCTCATCAAGACTTGGGAAACTAAAAATATCATCTTCATCAAACATAGCATCCCCAAGCTTGTGGCTTTGCATATCATTAGCATCATGGATATTCAAAGGATTCACACTAACAACATTGCAATCATGCTCATCATGCACATATTTTATGCCAAGCATTCTATGTAATTCTTCTTCTAGTACTTGAGCACAATTTTCCTTCCCATCATTTTCACGAAAGATATTAAAAAGATGAAGCATATGAGGTAACCTTAATTCCATTTTTTGTAGTTTTCTTTTATAAACTAAACTAGTGATAAAACAAGAAACTAAAAGATTTGATTGCAAGATCTAAAGATATACCTTCAAGCGCTAACCTCACCGGCAATGGCGCCAGAAAAGAGCTTGATGTCTACTAGGCAACCTTCTTCTTGTAGACGTTGTTGGGCCTCCAAGTGCAGAGGTTTGTAGGACAGTAGCAAATTTCCCTCAAGTGGATGACCTAAGGTTTATCAATCCGTGGGAGGTGTAGGATGAAGATGGTCTCTCTCAAACAACCCTGCAACCAAATAACAAAGAGTCTCTTGTGTCCCCAACACACCCAATACAATGGTAAATTGTATAGGTGCACTAGTTCGGCGAAGAGATGGTGATACAAGAGCAATATGGATGGTAGATATTGGTTTTTGTAAACTGGAAATATAAAAACAGCAAGGTAGCAAGTGGTAAACGTGAGCATAAACAGTGTTGCAATGATAGGAAACAAGGCCTAGGGTTCATACTTTCACTAGTGCAAGTTCTCTCAACAAGGATAACATAATTGGATCATATTACTAGCCCTCAACATGCAACAAAGAGTCACTCCAAAGTAACTAATAGCAGAGAACAAATGAAGAGATTATGGTAGGGTACGAAACCTCCTCAAAGCTATTCTTTCTGATCGATCTATTCAAGAGTCCGTAGTAACGTTCAATCTATCATAGAGTTCGTACTAGAATAACACCTTAAGATACAAATCAACCAAAACCCTAATGTCACCTAGATACTCCATTGTCACCTCAAGTATCAGTGGGCATGATTATACGATATGCATCACACAATCTCAGATTCATCTATTCAACCAACACAAAGAACTTCAAAGAGTGCCCCAAAGTTTCTACCGGAGAGTCAAGACGAAAACGTGTGCAAACCCCATGCATAGATTCCTAAGGTCACGGAACCCGCCAGTTGATCACCAAAACATACATCAAGTGAATCACGTGATATCCCATTGTCACCACAGATAAACACATGCAAGACATACATCAAGTGTTCTCAAATCCTTAAAGACTCAATCCGATAAGATAACTTCAAAGGGAAAACTTAATCCATTACAAGAGAGTAGAGGGGGAGAAGCATTATAAGATCCAACTATAATAGCAAAGCTTGCGATACATCAAGATCGTGCCATCTCAAGAACATGAGAGAGAGAGATAGAGGGAGATATCAAACACATAGCTACTGGTACATACCCTCAGCCCCAAGGGTGGACTACTCCCTCCTCGTCATGGAGAGCGCCAGGATGATGAAGATAGCCATCGGAGAGGGATTCCCCCCTCCGGCAGGGTGCCAGAACGGGTGTAGATTGGTTTTCGGTGGCTAGAGAGGCTTTCGGCGGCAGAACTCCCGATCTAGGTTAATTTTCGAAGGTTTCAGTATTTATAGGAATTTTTGGCGTAGGTCCCACGTCAGGGGGGCTTCTGAGCTGTCCACGAGGTAGGAGGGCACCACCACCGTCCCAGGGCGCGCCCTCCACCCTCCTGGGCAGCCCGTGGCTCTCCTGGCCCAGCTCTTTTGCTTCGGGGGCTTCTTTTGGTCCAGAAAAAAATCATAAAAAATTGGCTCGTCAATTGGACTCCGTTTGATATTCCTTTTCTGTAAAACCCTAAAACAGGAGAAAAACAGAAACTGGCACTGGGCTCTGGGTTAATAAGTTAGTCCCAAAAATCATATAAACGTGAATGATAAAGCCCATTAAACATCCAAGACTTCATAAATAATAGCATGGAATAATCAAAAATTATAGATACGTTGGAGACGTATCAGTAAACCAATCACAATTTTACCACGGGTTTGATTTGCTGGCGCATTTCAGGTCTCGTGTGCTATATGTAAGACATTTTTTGGCATTTACCGTGCATGTTGGCATATAAATCAATTCCTAGCTGGACTGCATTCCGTGTCAAAAGAGATGAGGATTATCGTTCGATCTAGGAGCATCCAACAGTGTAGACGTATGATCCGTGGGGTTTGGGTTCTGGCCAATCAGAACGCACGACTCAGATCGCGCGCGTAGCAGGGGGGCATCGGCCACGGTTTGGTAGGCACACGACTTTCGTGTGTGAACCATGTTTTTGTATCATGAATATACAGTATATATGATACTAGTGTATGATACTACCTTTAATTAATTATAGCGCATAGTATAGTACATAGAGTATTGTATCATATATAGATCATATTTATTGCCATGCATGACGTAAATTAGCATCACATTTAACATGATACGGTATCTACCTATATGTTACTCTAACCCTCTTTATGTATATTTAATTCTTTGCCACATCAGCATACTTGCTATATTTCCGAGTGCATGACATCGTCGGCTATGATACCACCACTATGGCCAGCCTTATATAGTGGGGAGTATCATATACTATATATATATATATATATAGTATTATGCATATGATACTAGTGTATGATACTACGTACGTACCTTCATAATGCACATATAGTATCATAGAGTAGTACTAGTTCCCTCTGTAAGCTAATATAAGAGCGTTTAGATTACTAAAATAGTGACATAAACGCTCTTATATTAGTTTACAGAGGGAGTATATATATCATAGATGACCGTATTTATGGCCATGCATGACACAAAGTAGTATATCATTTA
>LR738714.1:563583592-563614680 GCA_902687465.1 Secale cereale
CTATGATACCCCCACTATGGCCACCCTAATAAGGCTGGTCGTAATATGGGAGTATCAAGCGGTACGATGCATGCCAACTAGAGTTTTTGGATGATGTGGCACACAATTAAATGATGAAAGAGAGGGTGTGGTATCATATCATGATACCGTATCATGCATATTAAATGGTGTACTACTTTGTGTCATGCATGTGAATTAATAAGGAACCTAAGATACTAACTTATGATACTATGCATGCACGCATTACGGAGGTATTGCCGATCATATACTAGTATCATGCATATAAACTCCCTCCTTTCGGTTTATAGGCTTATCTCAAAATTTTAGTTTTTCCATTTTATAAGGCTCAATTTGGTTGTTCCCCATCACATGTCCAGATTCCAAGGTGCATTAAATCATTACATGCAAGTATTAAGAGAACGTTGACCAATGCATGTACTTTATATATGCATGTGTGTATTGCAATTAATACATTAGAAAACATAATTTTTTGAGGAAAACAAAAGCATTAATTGGGTGTTCTTGCAAACTAGAAAAAGTAATCCACCACTCACCATCTACCTTGGTTGGTGAGATTTTTTATACCAAATCCTCTCTTTACTCATTTAATTATATGTGCCACATCATCCAGAAAGTCTAGTTGGCATATGCATGATATCACTTATGATAATACCATTATAACCAGCATAAACCGAAAAGGAGGGAGTATGAGACTAGCTAGCCACAATGGAGAGTAACATACACTAGTAACATACACATATCCCTAGACTATATATGTTACTACCTTCATAGTGGGTAGTAACATAAGTGTAGTGTCATGCAAAGCTTCATTTATTAGGTTATAGACTCATATTGCATTGGGATATGTGATGTTATAGTAACTAGCTAAGTTACTGAAACTATCTCTCTCCTCATTAACTTATTGCCACATAAAGCAAGTTTGCTGAGTTGGAGTCGATGTTACTGCTGAAGTTACTCCCACTGTGGCTAGTCTGATACTAGATAGTCGTCTATGATATACTAGCTAGCTACCTCACTAAGAGCATGGTTAATAATACAACCAAGGGTCGGCTATAAGAAGTTGCCATGTCATATACAGCCAACCTCTTAGCGGGCATGCACAATAATAAGTTTTATATACATACTAGTTTATCAATAGTTGGCCCACCTTACATCCTCACAAAGTGTCTTGGGTCTCGTGTTGCAGCTGGCTCTACTAAGGCTGGCCATAGTGGGAGTAACATAACCGGTAACGTGCACTTGGGACTAGCAAACATGCTTATGTGGCACACAATTAAAGAATAGAGGGGGTTAAAGTAATATAGGTAGATACCGTATCATGTTAAATTCTATGCTACTTTGTGTCATGCATGGCAATAAATATGGCCATCTATGATACTACTTTATGATACTATGCACTATGAAGGTAGTATCATACACTAGTATCATATGCATGGTACTAGTGTATAATACTCCCCACTATGAGTAGCCTAACCAAGAGCCCGCTTCTCTTCTCTTTCCTCCAACTAATAAGTACACATATATTATTCTATTCCTTATAGCCTGATTAGACTACCCACGGTAGGAGTAACATCACACATATCTAGATAAAATAGATGATGTGGCAAACAATAAATGAAGAAAGAGAGGAAAGTGGTAACATTAATAGTAGTATGAGTAACATCACACGTTTCAAGGCAAGATGAGTCTATAGCATAATAAATGAAGTGTTGCATGTTACTACACATGTGTTACTCCCACTATAGAGGTAGCTAGTAACATAGACTAGTAACATTCTATGTTACTACCCATTGTGGCTAGTTTTATGTCACTCTATTGTGTACTTGCTCTAATGCACAACATCATAGACTAGCTAGTATCATATGTAGTACTTCATTTACATTGTCATGCATGACACATAGTAGCATAACATTTATTATGATGCAGTTTCATGGTATGAGACTTAACCCTCTCTTTCTTCACTTAATTAATTCTATGACAGCTCATCAAAATTTCCTAGTTAGCATGCATGATACTAGTTATGATACCCCCTTAGACTAGCCACAATGGGTAGTAACATAAAGTAGTAACATGCCCATGTTACTACTCTATGTTACTACCTCTATAGTGGGGACTAACATATGTGTGGTAACATGCAACACTTCATTTATTAGGCTATAAACTCATCTTGCCTTGATATGTGTGATGTTACTCATACTACTAGTAACTAGCTATGTTACCACATGCCTCTCTTTCTTAATTTATTGCTTGCCACATCATCTATTTTATCTAGATACGTGTGATTTTACTACCTATGTTACTCCCACTGTGGGTAGTCTTACTATCAGCCTAGCAAAGGTGTACATATCATTTGTGCGTCGCTTTGTGAGTTTTCATCCGTCTGTTCGAGAAGCGGGGAGAAGTTACAAACATTTCGACCGCGAGGTGTGGCCACTGGCGTAGGCCTAGTTGGTATTTTAATTACAGGAAATTCAGATGGAGTTCGGACATCATCAAAATCGATGTGTGCCCGTGGCGTGCTCTCACGACCCCGTGGAATTTTTTTTGGTAAAGTTTGGCACAAGTTTTGATGACCTCTCCTTCCAAACCGGAGCATCTCACATGAATGATCATGGTTTTCCAAAAGAAGACGTGTAAATTCAAACTCCTGTGGCCGGTGACTTCATCGTTTGGCCTCATAACAATTTCCACGGTACGCAATCACCATTATACCACGGGTTTGATTTTCCGGCGCATTTCATGTATCGTTAGCTATACTTAAGACATTTTTTGAGATTAACGTGCATTTTGTGCATAAAAATAAAATTACAACCGGAACTGCATGTGCTGTCGAAAGGGATGAGGATCGTCGTTCGATCTGGGAGCATCCAATGGTGCAGTCGTACAATCCGTGGGGTTTGGGTTCTGGCCAATCAGAAAGCACGACTCAGATCGTGGGCGGCATGGCGGGGTTTGGTCGGCACACGGCTTTCATCAACGAACCGTGTGTTATTGCAAACCAGATTTCATATTTTTGTACACGCGATAGTTCTAAATTAAACGAATTAAGTTGCAGGGTAGGCATAAATTCCCATGTACATGGGGGAACTAGGATCATTAAGTTGACCCAAAATGAACTTGGGGTTTTTGATGATTTTACGCTGCTTTGTTACACGGGTGTGTGTCCCTTGGCTGGCAACTCATCAAACTCATTGTACTCATCCTCATCGGCAAGAGCGTCGACACCCAGTACCCTTCTCTTCCCATGCATCGCTAAATGGCCGTTCTTATGCAATGGGTCTTCCACAAAGAAAATTTGGGTCGCATCGCTGGCAAGAATGAATGGGTCCGCGTGATATGGCATCGTTGTACTGTTAACACAGGTCTTCCTGTACTCATCAATCCTTACCTGACCAAGCGGGATCCATGCGCACCTGAATAATGCCACCTTAACTTTCACATAGTCAAGCCCCCAAATCTCTTTGATGGTTCCATAGTATACCCTTTTATCAGCTTCATTTACAGTCATGCATTCTATTCAAACAGAGCTGTTCTAATATGAGGTCTTCTTATCACATTCCTCAGTGTAGAATGTGTATCCATTTATGTCATATGCTTGGTACGTCAACACCGTAGGTGATGGCTTTTGTGCCAACCACGTAGCAATATCATCGATGGATCCTTGTGCCAAATGATTCTTTAGCCATTCGGCGTAGTTCTTAGTGTGCTCCTTCATCTCCACATCTGATGAAGGCACCATTGGTAAGAAGCTTTGGCGTATCTCCGCCATGTGTTCTTCGGCATAAGCATTGAGAACTAGGCTGTTAAGCAGTACCGTCAAATGGGATTTCTCTGCCAATTCTCCGGGTGCAACCATTTGTGTGCTAGCAAGGACCAGCTTACCTTTTAGCCTTCCCTCGTGGCGAGAGAGCGGCAAACCTATAGGTCCTTGTTTCATGTATTCGGTGCAAAACTCAACCACCTCCTCCGCGGTATAACCTTGAAGGATGCTTGCCTCTGGATGGTTTGGGTTCCGACAAAAGCGCTTCAGTATTCCCATGAACCGCTTGAAGGGATACATGTTGCAAAGAAAAACAGGACCACAATACTTTATCTCGTTGACAAGGTGCACAGTGAGATGGACCATGACATCAAAGAATGACGGTGGGAAAAACATCTCTAGGTTGGACAATAATATCATCTTGCATATGATCCAACTCTTCAGGATCTACAACTTTCTACCATAGTTGGTTGAAGAAATCACAGAGGTCAATGAGTGTGTTTCATATCTTTGTCCATCAGATTCCTGATGGCCACCGGGAGGATTTGTGTCAACATTACGTGGCAATCATGTGACTTCATGTATCCCAACTTCATTTTACCCGAACTCACATCCATGAGACTTCTAATGTTTGCGCAGTAGGAAGAGGGTGTCTTATCTGACAACAAATAGGTGAAGAACTGTGTTGCTTCTTTTGTACTGAAATTGTAAGTCTGGCGAGCTTTGATGAATTTTTCATCATCTTCTGCTTGACTCTTGCGTTTTGATTGATCAACAAGCATATCAAGCCGTGAACTATCACCATCCTTTCTTTCACCTTTAATCTTGAGCAGAGTACCAAGGATGCTTTCACATACGTTCTCCTCTACGTGCATGACATCGATGCAGTGACGTACACGTAGAATCTCCTAGTAAGGTAATTTCCATAACACCGATTTCTTCTTAAACACTTGATCCTTTGGTGTTTGTTTCACCGTCAAAGGGTGGTTCTTGCCAAGCACAACATTAAATTTTCTAGCCATGTTGTGGACCACCTCCCCATCATAGGGTCTTGGGCCCGCACCTGCCTCTGCCGTACCGTCAAATTCAGCTGTCATCTTTCGGTATGGGTGTTTTTTCGTAAGAACCTACGATGACGCCAATACACTGTTTTGCGTGAGTTGGGAAGTCTTCTGCTAGCTATCCTATCCATGCATGTGACACACCCTACATCTCCCCTTATTTTCTGCACCGATGTGTTGCCTAATGCCGGCATATCTTGAATGGTGTGCACCAGCATCGCATGTAGATCGAAAATCTCCTTTTTGTAAGCATCATAACATTTTACAGCACGCGCATCTATCCACGCTGTCAGCAGTTCTTCTACCAGTAGCTGAAAGTAAATGTCAATGTCATTTCCAGGTTGCTTCGGGCCTTGGATAATCATTGACATCATAATGTATTTATTCTTCATACACAATCAAGGAGCTAGGTTATATATGCACAGAAGAACCGACCATGTGCTGTGATTGGTGCTCATATTGCTAAAAGGATTCATCCTGTCAGTACACTCCCCGAGCCTTATACTTCTAGGATCCTTGGCAAAAAAAATTAAACTTTTTGTCGATTAATTCCCACTGAGTCCCATCTTTCGGGTGCCTCATAAACCTATCCGCAATTCGCTCATCATGATGCCTCAAAAACCTCTTTGCCTCTCTAGGGTTTGCAAACAAACGCCTCAACCTTGGAATTAAAGGCAAGTACCAAACAACCTTGAACGAGATTCCTGTCTTGATCTGGTCGTCCAATTTGTACTTGTCCTTTGCTTTCTTGCGCTTGTATCATGCATGCTTGCATGTGGGACATGGACGCAAATCTTTGTACTCACCACGGTATAATATACAATCATTCACACAAGCGTGTATCTTCTGTACTTCAAGTTCCAATGGGAAAAAAAAATTCTTCGCTTCATTCGTGCTTCTGGGGAGCACATTATCTTCCGAAAGAATTTCTTTGAAAAGACCTAACATCTCTTTGAAGCCCTTGTTTGATAGACCGTTTGCTGCTTTAAATCTGAGAAGCACCAGGGTGGCACTCAACCTGGAATATTTATTTTTGCAACCTGGATACAATTATTTCTTGGAGTCTGCATCAATGGTTGGCAGATCCTTGTACCCAATCATATCCTTTTCTGGGCCCTCAAAATCTGCAATCATAGCAGCAAAATCTGGCATATCAAGATCGCAGTCATCTGTGTCGACGTCTTGGTTTTGCAGTGGGCGTTTCGGCTTTCTGGTGTTCCATTGGTAGCTTGACGCCTTTGCCCCGATGTTACATTCAACATCCATGTGACACTGATCGGGGTTTGGCATCTCGCTGCCCTGGGTATCTTCATCCATGGCCTCCTCTTCACCGTGTCCGGTCCAACGTGTATATCCATCCATGAATCCCCTAGAGACTAAGTGCATCTGGACATCTGCAACTTCATGTGACTCTGTATTTGCACAATCAGTACATGGACACATGATGTAATCCGCATCACCAATTCTCCTCTTTGTACTTTCAGCCAAATTCATGAACTCTGTAACGCCACTGATAAAATCTGCGGTTTTTCGATTCTTCATCCATCGAGATCGTTCCATCTGCAGCACACGAATGGTAATTAAAAACAAAACAACAACATTAATACACGGATTAGCTGCTACCCAAAGATGCGTGCATAAATCACAAGGTTTTATTTTAATATTTACTGAGGGCGCTCCGTGTTGTTATCCAGACGTGCAATGACAAAAATTAATGGCCAATCAATTTACACGCAGAGTACCAGTACAACACTACACTTAGGAATTGAATACCTTAATTAAGCCACTCACGAAAAGAATACCTTAATTAATTAGCCGCGCGGCGACGTCCACCCAGCAGACAGACAGGCGCGATGCGGCGGCACGACGAGACAGTAGGGTCGAGTAGAAAAGCTTAGTGCGGCTGCCGCCTGAAGTTCGACCTCCACTATCCCGCCATCGTCCACGATGGATGTGCTCGAATCACGCCGCCGCCGACCTCGATGGTTGAGCTCCTCCTATCTCCCGTCACAGACCGAGGATTGACCTCCTATGACATCGCCACCGCCCACCGGCCGAGGATTGACCTCTTCTTCGGTAGCCGCTACCTAGGCCGCCGCCGCCATCCCAATATGCAGAGCTGTTGTGTTTTGTTTACGGATATGCATAGAGCGGCTGTTTACACGGTATCTCACCGTAACTCAATTATTTTGGCAGGGTAGTACATCACATACGGTTATGTAGCGGCAACCGTGTCTAACCTACGTTGTCTTCTCACACGGTTTGGTGCGGAAATCGTGTGTGACGTTGTAATACCTAACACAAACGACAAGTATAAATAGTGTGTCGTATACAACATATATATAGTGCCATTAGTAGTTCCCCACCATTAGCTTATCTCCACAGTTTCCCCATTTCCACCAAATCCCTACATAGCCTCCAAATTCCCTCGCGTGGCGCTGACATTGGGGGAATGCGGACAAGTGGTGCTGATGGTTTCGGTGCGGCTGCTCCTGCTCGTATCGCCGCCGAGCACTTGCCTAAGGTCATCAGGAGGCAAGTGTACTACGGATCCGAATCGTCCTGTCAGGTTCCAATCTACCCCGATCTTTTTTAGCATGTCCAAAGTATAGCTCCTTGCTGAATCCGTCCTGAATGACCCCCCCAGGAAAGCGATCTGTCGCCGGATCCGGAGCTTGACTCCAGACTCCCGCAACACGAGTTCGACTCCGAGTTTTGCGCCACCAAGAAGTACCAAAAGCTGAGTTGTGTGCACGGGCACACTCCCGCTCGACGCGTATGCACGGAGGGATTCGACTTGGCAGGCGGTTTCTCAGTTGCCCCTTAGAGGTTAGTGCTAATTAAGTTCATCATTTTACTTCTGTTAATGCCAGCGCTCATCCAGAATACTATTTAACATTGGCAGGGATATGAGGCTTGTGCCTTTGTTAACTGGCTGGGTGAAGAATGGCATGGCAGGGCTCGGAGTGTTATCACCAAGCTCCCAGAAGATAATGTAAAGCTGAAGAAGAAACTGGCTGATCTGGAATGTACAATTAGTACGATGAAGCAAGAAAGAATCAATCACAGGCAACCGATGAAACTAGCATATGTAGTTGTGGTTGTCGCATTAGCCATGTTCTATGCGCTGTTTGCAATGATGATTAGGGGTTTTGTTTGACAGTATTGCTAAAGCACATCTAGATGTGCTCTAAGTAATGCACATCTAGGTCCTATGCCATTGATGTTACACGAAGATTTGTGCAAATATTTTTCTTTGTCTTTTTTCTTTTCCTTTCTAGTTTGATTATTACTGGCTTTATCAATAAGAAGAGCTCAATGTATTGCTTGCCAACTGTCCTACTTTGTTCGTACCGGTACCGGTGCATAATCCCAAAACTCGTTCCTTGTTTTTGTCCTGAAAAATGAAACCAGCCAAATACCCAATAGGAGTCCTGCGCAACCAGACGGACGAGGAAGGGACACCGCCTTCGGAGTCGTCAGATGACAACCAGACGGACGAGGAGCCGTTGGAGGACAAAGAAGAGGACGATGATGATGAGGAGGAGGAATGGTGAATCGAGGAGGAGGAGGACGATGACAACAACGACGATGACGACGGCGATGGCGATAAAAAGCCAATGGTCAGTGGAAAGAAGCGTCCTTGCCAAGACGATGTCGCGGGGCCATCCAACAAGAACAACAAGAAGAAGAAGGACTAAATTAAGCAGACCGTATATATCTCTGTCTATCCTGTCAATCTCATCGCAGACGGTTAGTAATATGTATTCGACAGAGATCTTCTACATTATCGCCAACAGGTTGGTTTGTCGAACTATGTGTCGTGACGAGCACACAATTCACAAAAAGACCGTTCGGGCTGTCAATATGATCGCACACAATTCTGATTACTGACCTGTTTGCCGGGTATCACACACATCTTGTTACACCGAATCATTTGTGTTCACCTCAATCATCGCAAACGGTTCATCGGAGTGAACTCTATGCCGTATATTGCACACACCTTGATCTGGCTGCCCGTTTCTGTTGTTCTGTCTCATTGCAAACAGTTCATACAAATCAACCGTATGCCCCTCATCACACATGAACTAAAATCTGAGCCGTGTTGGATGTATCATTCATCACAAACGTTTTGCATCTTTTTTGACGGGTTTTTTACATCACCATTCGTGATTAATTTACCACACACAGTTTTGTCAAAGGGTCTCTGATCGTAGTGTCGCGTTAGCAGCAACCTGCAGTAGTGTTTAGCCATTACGATGTCGAGGTAGATCAACTCTTGTGACCCTATATTCATCAAGATTAATCAAGCAGGAAGTAGGGTATTACCTCGATCGAGAGGGCCCGAACCTGGGTAAACATTGTGTCCCTGTCTCATGTTACCATCGATCCCTAGACGCTTAGTTCAGGACACCCTACCCGAGATCCACCGGTTTTGACACCGACAAGTACCGTTTACATAGTGTTGTGTGGTTCTCCTACTGGTTCGATAACCTTGGTTATAACTAAGGGAAATACTTAACGTCATTGTGCTGCATCATCCCTTCCTCTTTGGGGAAATACCGACGCATCTCAAGTGCACGTGAGTCAGCGGGGGTCGGTGTGTCCTTTGTGTGGCCGGTGAGCTGAGGATGAGCTCGAGCCATTGGCAATTAAGCGAGAGGTCCCCTGACAGAGACGTGGCAGAGGAGGACTCGTCGGGAGACGG
Organism: Secale cereale; assembly: GCA_902687465.1. NCBI lineage: Eukaryota > Viridiplantae > Streptophyta > Magnoliopsida > Poales > Poaceae > Secale > Secale cereale. Next base: position 563,593,143 of record LR738714.1, read on the forward strand.
CTCTGGGCGGTGCTGACCAATGCTAGCGTCCAAGAGGAGGTGTCGGTGAGCTCCTGGGTGGCCGGGCTGATCCAGAGGAAGAGCAGTGCGAGTGAGGGAAGCAATAGGAGGGCGACAGTAGCTCGGTGTCCACGTTTGCAGTACAGGTGCTCTGGCCGTGCTCTGGATGTGCATGTAGCGTGCTCGACAAAATGCCTTGGTGGTCTAGGAGCTTCTAATGCTAGTGATACTTTCCAGAGTATTGATTTAGGGAATAGTAGAACTAATAGACATGGTGGTTTGGCCAGAGGAATTAGTTGGCAATGGAACTTTAGCTGGTGGCCAAAATTATGTCATGTACTCAAGGCGTTCGACGGAATGCTAGAGGCATTTAGAAACATTCTATGGAAGTGTAACTTGGTAGGATGGGGTCTATTTGGATTACTTAGATGATGGTAAGGTTGGTGTGGCAAAACAAAAAACTTGTTAGTGCAAGTTTTACAAGAATTCAGTTATGGACCAGAAATTGAGGAGAACATCCAGCGAGCTTAAAAGATGCAAATGGAGCCAATCCTCTGGACGTAAGGGTCTAGTTGGAAGGCCTATAAGATACAAAAACGTCATAATCAATTGATCAAGTAAAAATGGGGTTGTAATTATAACTGGAGAATGGAACATAATAGAAAAGAGGATGTTTTGCTCAAACTTTTCAAAAGACCATGGTGGGTTTTTACATAAAGTGATATATAGGCATCACATGACCTCTCATAATTTTTTCGTAATTTTTCAAAAGAATTATTTGAAATAATTTAGTGCAACAGAAGTATTCCAGAGTCTGAAAATGCCACTAAAAGAAATTTTTGTAGCAAATTTTATTCCGGAAATATTTCCTACTTAGTTTTAACAAGGTGGATGAAATGATCAAGCAAACTTTCAAACCCATAATATTTCTCAAAAGTTTTCTAAATGGTGGAAAGAATTTTGGAAAAGAGAAGTTAGAAAAGATCCTGAAATTAATAAATGGCCTAATATGATTAAATTTTTATTTCTGTCAAAATTGTACTTAATAAAAACATGGTTAAAATTTTGGGGTGTTATAGGTCCATTTGGTGCATTAATTTCCACCCATTCATCTATGAGCCTGAAAACCCTTTCCACAACCGAGCTTGTTCAAAAATCTGATTGTCCCTCGCGTTGTTTCTAATCAGCCAGATATAGACTCATCACCATGATGGCCCATTCTGCCTCCTTGTGCTTTCCTAACCAATCAAGAAGCCATCTTGCCAACTGTTGCTGCGATTAAACCCACTCAGGCGGGCTAAAATCAATAGAAGGCCCTCTCAACCTGTTAACACATTCCCAAAATAAAGCTTGGCATAAGGGCATCTCCAGAAGCGAAGTAGCCCCGTCTCTTCATGACCACAAGCTAGAAAAACACACCCGGATTAATTCTGCGCTGGTGCAACTCTGCCCCAACTGCAAGGGCAGTCTTCAACAGTCTCCAAGTGTGCTCCTTATGGTGCTTTTGGTAGGCCGCATACAACCCAACCAAGCCCGTGCGGGATGAAATTGGGCTGTTTGGTTGCCTGCAAGCCGGCCCGGCTCGCATTTGCACGGACCTTAAAGCACCCCTAGCCTAGCTCACTGGGAATGCCCGAATCGGACATTTCTAGCGAGCTAGGCTGAGTGGGGTGGAAAATGAAGACGCGGCGTAGGGCGCGGTGCAGGTGGGATGTGGGCGACGATGGCGGGAGGGGACGATCGGCCGAGGCTGGGTGGCGCCAAATACACCCTCACCACCCCATTTCTTCGCTCACCTCTTGCTGTATGACAAACCCTCCTTCCCTCATGGCATCGACGATGGTGGCGACTCAGATCTGCGGCTGGGACAGCGGCGGCAACTGAGATCTGCGGCTGCGACACTCCCCTGCAGCGGTAAGAGGTGGCAGGCGCACTCCCCGATGGCGGCTGCTTCTCCCTTTATTCTTCGTCTCCGTCCAGCCCCCCTCGTCTCCGCCATGTCTGTATGATCTCAAAGCTGGTAAGCTACCCCTCCCCCTCCTCTGTTTTGTGTTAGGTCATTCGATAGGAGCGTTTAGGGTCGATAGCACCATTGCTGACCGCATCATGGATGTCGCTTAGGTTGTGGATGAATGGATGAAGCTTCTTGTTTAGGAGCATCGCTGATAGCTGTGGTTCATGTCTGGATCATGTTGGTACATAAGAGAGTTTTTCGTCAGAATGAGATACCTCGCATCCGGTATGGTCTGATGTTAATCCGGGATCAAGAGAGGATAGTGAATCTAAACTACATCGGCAGCTGCAATGACACATTGGCTTTGTGGATGCTTTGAATGAAAAGATCACCTTTCGCCAGGCTTGTGTAGACGATTACGAGCAGGGGGTGCTAGAAGATAGCATCCACACCACTGTGGAAGAGCAATTCACCATGTTCCTCCGTGTTGTTGATCATAACCAGAGGTTAAGGGTTGTACACAACACCTTCAGGAGATCAATGGAGACCATCTCCAGGTACTTCAAACAACTGATGTATGTTGTTGGGGACCTCGGAGAAGAGATGATCAGGTCACCAACTAGCCGACTCCTACCAAGATTCGCACTAGCCCAAGATGGTATCTGATACGCCCATTTTGCATCATGCTTTTATATCGATATTTATTGCATTATGGGCTGTTATTACACATTATGTAACAATACTTATGTTGTTCCTCTCTTATCTTACAAGGTTTACCTGAAGAGGGAGAATGCCGGCAGCTGGAATTCTAGACTAGAAAAGGAGCAAATATTGGCGACCTATTCTGCACAACTCAAAAAGTCCTGAAACTCCAAGAAAGTCAATTTTGGAATATATAAAAAATTATCGGGTGAAGAAAGCACCAGAGGGGGCCACCCACCGTCCAGGAGGGTGGGGGCGCGCACTACCCCCCTGGGCGCGCCCCCTGCCTCCTGGGCCACCTGGCAGCCCCCCGATGCCCATCTTCTGGTATAAGGTGTCTTCTGCCCTGGAAAAAATCATAAGGAAGCTTTTGGGACGAAGCGCCGCCGTCACGAGGTGGAACCTTGGTGGAACCAATCTAGGGATCCTACGGAGCTGTTCTGCCGGGGGAACATCCCTCCGGGAGGGGGAAATCGTCACCGTCGTCATCACCATCGATCCTCTCATCGGGAAGGCATCAATCTCCATCAACATCTTCACCAGCACCATCTCCTCTCAAACCCTAGTTCATCTCTTGTATCCAATCTTTGTCTCAAAACCTCAGATTGGTACCTGTGGGTTGCTAGTAGTGTTGATTACTCCTTGTAGTTGATGCTATTTGGTTTATTAGGTGGAAGATCATATGTTCAGATCCTTTATGCATATTAATACCTCTCTGATTATGAACATGAATATGATTTGTGAGTAGTTACGTTTGTTCCTGAGGACATGGGAGAAGTCTTGCTATAAGTAGTCATGTGAATTTGGTATTCGTTCGATATTTTGATGAGATGTATGTTGTCTTTCCTCTAGTGGTTTTATGTGAACGTCGACTACATGACACTTCACCATTGTTTGGGCCTAGAGGAAGGCATTGGGAAGTAACAAGTAGATGATGGGTTGCTAGAGTGACAGAAGCTTAAACCCTTGTTTATGCGTTGCTTCGTAAGGGGCTGATTTGGATCCATATGTTTCATGCTATGGTTAAGTTTACCTTAATACTTCTTTTGTACTTGCGGATGCTTGCAATAGAGGTTAATCATAAGTAGGATGCTCATCCAAGGAAGGGAAGTACCGAAGCACCGGTCCACCCACATACCAAATTATCAAAGTAACGAACGCGAATCATATGAGCGTGACGAAAACTAGCTTGACGATAATTCCCATGTGTCCTCGGGGGCGTTTTCCTTTATATAAGAGTTTGTCAAGGCTTTTAGTTTTCTACAAAAATGATTGGGCCAGATTGCTGCACCTTATTTACTTTTATTACTTGTTACTCGTTACAAATTACCTTATCACAAAACTATCTGTTACCGATAATTTCAGTGCTTGCAGAGAATACCTTACTGAAAACTGCCTATCATTTCCTTCTGCTCCTCGTTGGGTTTGACACTCTTACTTATCAAAAGGACTACGATAGACCCCCTACACTTTTGGGTCATCAAGACTCTTTTCTGGCGTCGTTGCCGGGGAGTGAAGCGCCTTTGGTAAGGAAAAATTTATATAGTGTGCTAAAATTTTCTGTCACTTGTTACTATGGAACATAATCCTTTGAGGGGCTTGTTTGGGGTATCTTCACCCCGACCAGTAGAGCAAAGAGTTGCTCCTCAACCTACCGAACCTACTGAAAAAGTTAACTTTGAAATTCCTTCAGGTATGATAGAGAAAGTGCTTGCTAATCCCTTTACAGGAGATGGAACATTGCATCCCGATTTGCACCTAATCTATGTGGATGAAGTTCTTGGATTATTTAAGCTTGCAAGTATGCCCGAGGATGTTATCAAGAAGAAGGTCATCCCTTTATCTTTGAAGGGAAAAGCATTGACATGGTTTAGGCTATGCGACGATATTGGATCATGGAACTACAACCGATTGAAATTGGAATTTCATCAAAAGTTTTATCCTATGCATCATGTTCATCATGATCATAATTATATATATAATTTTTGGCCTCACGAAGGAGAAAACATCGCTCAAGCTTGGGGGAGGCTTAAGTGAATGTTATATTCATGCCCCAATCATGAGCTCTCAAGAGAAATTATTATTCAAAATTTATATGCTCGGCTTTTTCTCGGTAATCGCTCCATGCTCGATACTTCTTGTACTGGTTCTTTTATGATGAAGACTATTGAATTCAAATGGGATTTATTGGCAAGAATTAAATGCAACTCTGGAGATGGAGATCTCGATGAAGGTAAGGAGTCAAGTATAACACCTAAGTTTGATTGTGTTAAATCTTTTATGGATACCGATGTTTTCCGTGAATTTAGCACTAAATATGGACTTGACTCTGAGATAGTAGCTTCTTTCTATGAATCATTTGCTACTTATGTTGATCTCCCTAAGGAGAAGTGGTTTAAATATTCATCCCCCCATTGAAGTAAAAGTAGTTGAACCTGTTAAAGTTGAAGAAAAGACTATCACTTATAATGTTGATCCTATTATTCCTACTGCTTATATTGAGAAACCACCCTTCCCTGTTAGAATAAAGGATCATGCTAAAGCTTCAACTATGGTTCATAAGAGTAATAATAGAACACATACACCCTCAGAACAAATTAAACTTGAACCTAGTGTTGCTATGGTTAAGGATCTCTTGGTCGATAATATTGATGGCCATGTTATTTACCTCTGTGATGAAACTGCTAGAATTGCTAGACTGGATACTAAAAATAAACATATACCTATTGTAGGCATGCCTTTTATTTCTGTTAAATAGGAGATCATTGCTTTGTTGGCTTATGTGACATGGGTGCTAGTGCGAGTGCAATACCTCATTCCTTATACGAAGAAATTATGCATGAAATTGCACCTGTTGAGCTAGAAGGTATTGGTGTTACTATTCAGCTTGCCAATAGAGATACTATTTCACCAATTGGGATTGTTAGAGATGTTGAAGTCTTGTGTGGGAAAGTTAAATATCCTACTGATTTTCTTGTTCTTGGTTCCCCATAAGATGACTTTTGCCCTATTATATTTGGTAGACCCTTCTTGAATACTGTTAATGCTAGGATAGACTGCAAAAAGGTTGTTGTTACTATTGGTTTAGGGGATATGTCTCATGATTTTAACTTTGCTAAATTTCGTAGACAACCCCATGATAAAGAATTGCCTAGTAGGGATGAAATTATTGGTCATGCTTCTATTGTCGTGCCTCCTAACGATCCTTTAGAACAATATTTGCTAGACCATGAAAATGATATGTATATGAATGAGAGAAGGGAAATAGATGAAATATTCTTTAAATAGGGACCTTTATTGAAACACAACTTGCCTGTTGAAATTCTAGGGGATCCTCCTCCGCCCAAGGGTGATCCCGTGTTTGAGCTCAAACCATTACCTGATACTCTTAAGTATGCTTATCTTGATGAAAAGAAGATAACCTGTTATTATTAGTGCTAACCTTTCAGAGCAGGAAGAAAAGAAATTGTTGAAAACTCTGAAGAAGCACCGTGCTGCTATTGGATATACTCTTGATGATCTTAAGGGCATTAGTCCCACTCTGTGATAGCATAAAACAAAACTGGAGAAAGACGCTAAATCGGTTGTTGATCACCAATGACGGTTAAATCCTAGGATGAAAGAAGTGGTAAGGAAAGAAATACTAAAGCTTCTAGATGCAGGTATAATTTATCCTGTTGCTGATAGTCAGTGGGTAAGTCCTGTCCATCATGTCCCTAAGAAGGGAGGTATTAATGTTATTCCTAATGATAAAGATGAATTGATCACACAAAGAACTGTTACAGGCTATAGAATGGTAATTGATTTCCGCAAATTAAATAAAGCTACTAAAAAGGATCATTACCCTTTACTTTTTATTGATCAAATGCTACAAAGACTATCCAAACATACACATTTTTGCTTTCTAGATGACTATTCTGGTTTCTCTCAAATACCTGTGTCAAAAGAGGACCAAGAAAAAACCACTTTTACTTGCCCTTTCGGTACCTTTGCTTATAGACGTATGCCTTTTGGCTTATGTAATGCACCTGCTAACTTTCAAAGATGCATGATGGCTATATTCTCTGATTTTTGTGAAAAGATTGTTGAGGTTTTCATGGATGATTTTTTCGTTTATGGAACTTATTTTGATGATTGCTTGAGCAACCTTGATCGAGTTTTGCAGAGATGTGAAGAAACTAATCTTCTCTTGAATTGGGAGACGTGCTACTTTAAGGTTAATGAAGGTATTGTCTTGGGGCATAAAATTTCTGAAAGAGGCATTGAAGTTGATAAAGCTGAAGTTGATGCTATTGAAAAGATGATGTGTCCCAAGGACATCAAAGGTATAAGAAGTTTCCTTGGTCATGCCGGTTTTATAGGAGGTTCATTAAAGATTTCTCAAAAATTTCCAGGCCTCTGACTAATCTCTTACAAAAGGATATTCCTTTTGTCTTTGATAATGATTGTGTACAAGCATTTGAAATACTTAAGAAAGTATTGATTTCGGCACCTATTGTCCAGCCACCTGATTGGAACTTACCCTTTGAAATTATGTGTGATGCTAGTGATTATGCTGTAGGTGCTGTTCTAGGACAAAGAGTCGATAAGAAATTGAATGTTATCCAATATGCTAGTAAAACTCTAGACAATGCCCAGAAAAATTATGCTACTATTGATAAAGAATTTTTAGCAGTTGTATTTGCTTGTGATAAGTTCAGACCTTACATTGTTGACTCTAAAGTAACTATTCACACTGATCATGTGGCTATTAAATATCTTATGGAAAAGAAAGATGCTAAACCTAGACTTATTAGATGGGTTCTCCGACTACAAGAATTTGATTTGCATATTACTGATAGAAAGGGAGCTGAGAACCCCGTTGCAGACAACTTATCTAAGTTAGAGAATATTCTTGATGACCCACTACCTATTGATGATAGCTTTCCTGATGAACAATTGGCTGTCATAAACACTTCTCGCACTGCTCCATGGTATGCTGATTATGCTAATTACATTGTTGCTAAATTTATACCTCCTAGTTTCACATACCAGCAAAAAAAAGTTTTTCCTATGATTTAAGACAATGTTTGGGGCTTTGATTATATGGGACTGTTTCCTTCCTCTAATGGGTATACACATATTTTAGTTGTTGTTGATTACGTTACTAAGTGGGTAGAAGCTATTCCAACTAGTAGTGCTGATCATAACACCTCTATTAAGATGCTTAAAGAATTTATTTTTCTGATGGAGTCCCTAGATACTTAATGACTGATGGTGGTTCACATTTTATTCATGGTGCTTTTCGTAAAATGCTTGCTAAGTATGATGTTAATCATAGAATTGCATCCCCTTACCACCCACAGTCTAGTGGTCAAGTAGAACTGAGTAACAGAGAGCTGAAATTAATTTTGCAAAAGATTGTTAATAGATCTAGAAAGAATTGGTCCAAGAAACTTGATGATGCATTATGGGCCTACAGAACTGCATATAAAAATCCTATGGGTATGTCTCCGTATAAAATTGTTTATGGAAAAGCATGTCATTTATCTCTTGAATAAGAACATAAGGCATATTGGGCCATTAAAGAGCTCAATTATGATTTCAATCTTGCCGATGAGAAGAGACTTTTGGACATTAGCTCACTTGATGAATGGAGAACCCAGGCCTATGAAAATGCCAAATTGTTTAAAGAAAAGGTTAAAAGATGGCATGACAAAAGGATACAAAAACGTGAGTTTAATGTAGGTGACTATGTTTTGCCATACAGCTCTCGTTTAAGATTTTTTGCAGGAAAACTTCTCTCTAAATGGGAAGGCCCTTACGTTATAGAGGAGGTCTATCATTCTGGTGCCATAAAAATCAACAACTTTGAAGGCACAAATCCAAAGGTGGTGAGCGGCCAAAGAATCAAACATTATATCTCAGGTAATCCCATAAATGCTGAAACTAATGTAATTGAAACCGTAACCCCGGAGGAATACATAAGGGACACTTTCCAGAATGTCTCAGACTTCGAAAAGGAAGAGGTATGTGGTACGGTAAGTAAACCGACTCCAAAATAGTTCAAATAGCAATATTTTGGAATAATTAAGAAAATAGGAAAATAAGTAGTCTGAAAGGGACACGAGGCATCCATGAGGGTGGATGGCGCGCCCCCTACCTCGTGGGCACCTCGTGTGCCCTCCAGACTCTGTATTCTTACACGATAAATCTTTTTGTCGGTAAAGAATCATTATATAATCTCCCAAAGGTTTTGACCAGGGTACCAAGACAAAATCCTTTGTTTTTGTTTCGAGCTGTTTTCTGCCAGAGTTGTCAAGGCCAGACATCATGTCGTCCCCCTCCTCCAGCAATGAGGGCAGTGATGCTTGGCTAATGAAGATAGAGCTGAAGAGAGAAGAACCCTGGAAGATAAACAAGGATGATAGGATCAAGAAGGCCATGGAGGATCAAGCTCCAGCAGCAGAAGAAGAAGACATCCTTCAATCCCATCAAAAATATTTTTACCCCAACTGAGATTGAAGCTTTCAAGATGATTGAATTAGCTCGGATACAAAACAAGTATCTCACACGTGAAAATATTTTGTTGAAGGAGCATATCACCGCACTCAAGGGCATTATCCGCAAATTGGAGGATCTCCTACGCTCGATGTACGATACTCCATCATCTCCGAAGAAAGAGACATAATCACATGGGTATGGGCACTCCCCTTGGCAACTGCCAAGCTTGGGGGAGGTGCCTCAGTATCTTATCATCATCACACTTCTATCTTTACCATTTTTCTTAGCTCGATCCTTTTGGTTATATCTTGATCTAGTAGAATAAAGTTTAGTATGATCTTGTTGTGAGCTTTGCTTTATGATCCTTATCTATGTAATCGAGTCCGTGAGATATATATATAATAAAGATTAGTTTTGAGTCAAGGACTTGCTTATCTCACTATGATCATGAAGGAATAAAAGAAAGTACAAAGAAAAAAAGAGATCATATTGATCTTATGGAAAGTAATGACTTCACATATAAAGAGTTTGATGAATAAAAGTTGTTGAGAGTTGACAAACATAGTTTTGGTCTTCGTTGCAATTAATAGGAAGTAATAAAGAAAGAGAGGTTTTCACATATAAATATACTATCTTGGACATCTTTTATGATTGTGAGCACTCATTGAAATATGACATGCTAAAAATTTGATGTTGGACAAGGAAGACAACGTAATGGGTTATGTTTTCTTATATCCGAAATAAAGTATATTTTCATGGATCATCTAACATGTTGAGCTTGCCTTTCCCCATCATGCTAGCCAAACTCCTGGCACCAAGTAGAGATACTGCTTGTGCTTCCAAATATCCTTAAATCCAGTTTTGCCAAGAGAGTCCACCATATCTACATATGGATTGAGTAAGATCCCTCAAGTAAGTTGTCATTGTTGCAAGGAATAAAAATTGTTCTTTAAATATGTATGATCTATTAGTGTGGAGAAAATAAGCTCTATACTAGCTTGTGATATGGAAGAAATAAAAGCGACGGACTGCATACTAAAGGTCCCTATCACAAGTGGAAATATAAAGTGACGTTCTTTTGCATTAAGATTTTGTACATCCAACCATAAAAGCACATGACTACCTCTGCTTCCCTCTGCGAAGGGCCTATCTTTTATTCTTGTATTATACCTTATACAAGAGTCATACTTGACATTTGTGAATAGATTGTTACTTTAGCATAAGAAATTATAGTTTGTTAGTTTTCAATGAAGTTTCTGATTCATACTTGCCATTCTGAATAGATTATAGTTTGTTAGTTTGTTAGTTTTCAATGAAGTTTCTGATTCATACTTGACATTGTGAATAGATTGTTTCTTTAGCATAAGAAATTATATGACAATATATTTGTTGCTGTTATAAGAATGATCATGATGCCCTCATGTCCATATTTTATTTTATCAACACCTCTATCTTTAAACTTATGGACATATTTTTCGATATCGGCTTCCGCTTGAGGACAAGCAAGGTCTAAGCTTGGGGGCGTTGATACGTCCATTTTGCATCATGCTTTTATATCCATATTTATTGCATTATGGGCTGTTATTACATATTATGTCACAATACTTATGCCTTTTCTCTCTTATCTTACCAGGTTTACCTGAAGAGGGAGAATGCCGACAGCTGAAATTCTATACTGGAAAAGGAGCAAATATTGGAGACCTATTCTGCACAACTCAAAAATTCCCGAAACTACACGAAAGTCAGTTTTGGAATATATAAAAAATATCAGGCGAAGAAAGCACCAGAGGGGGGCCACCCACCGTCCACGAGGGTGGGGGCGCGCACTACCCCCCTGGGCGCGCCCCCTGCCTCGTGGGCCACCTGGTAGCCCCCCGATGCCCATCTTCTGGTATAAGGTGTCTTCTACCCTGGAAAAGATCATAAGGAAGATTTCAGGATGAAGCGCCGCCATCTCGAGGCGGAACCTTGGCAGAACCAATCTAGGGCTCCGACGGAGCTGTTCTGCCAGGGAAACATCCCTCCGGGAGGGGGAAATCGTCATTGTCTTCATCACCATCGATCCCCTCATCGGGAGGGGGTCAATCTCCATCAACATCTTCACCAGCACCATATCCTCTCAAACCCTAGTTCATCTCTTGTATCCAATCTTTGTCTCAAAACCTCAGATTGGTACCTGTGGGTTGCTAGTAGTGTTGATTACTCCTTGTAGTTGATGCTAGTTGGTTTATTAGGTGGAAGATCATATGTTCAGATCCTTTATGCATATTAATATCTCTCTTGTTATGAACATGAATAAGATTTGTGAGTAGTTACGTTTGTTCCTGAGGACATGGGAGAAGTCTTGCTATAAGTAGTCATGTGAATTTGGTATTCGTTCGATATTTTGATGAGATGTATGTTGTCTTTCCTATAGTGGTTTTATGTGAACGTCGACTACATGACACTTCACCATTGTTTGGGCCTAGAGGAAAGCATTGGGAAGTAATAAGTAGACAATGGGTTGCTAGAGTGACAGAAGCTTAAACCCTAGTTTATGCGTTGCTTCGTAAGGGGCTGATTTGGATCCATATGTTTCATGCTATGGTTAGGTTTACCTTAATACTTCTTTTGTAGTTGCGGATGCTTGCAATACAGGTAAATCATAAGTGGGATGCTTGTCCAAGGAAGGGAAGTACCCAAGCACGGGTCCACCCACATACCAAATTATGAAAGTAACGAACGCGAATCATATGAGTGTGACAAAAACTAGCTTGACGATAATTGCCATGTGTCATCGGGAGCGTTTTCCTTCATATAAGAGTTTTTCCAGGCTTGTCCTTTGCTACAAAAAGGATTCTGCCATATTGCTGCACCTTATTTACTTTTATTGCTTGTTACTCGTTACAAATTACCTTATTACAAAACTACTTGTTACCGATAATTTCAGTGCTTGCAAAGAATACCTTACTGAAAACTACCTATCATTTCCTTCTGCTCCTTGTTGGGTTCGACACTCTTACTTATCGAAAAGAGTACGATAGGTCCCCTATACTTGTGGGTCATCAGTATCCATACTTCAAGGTGAGCACTTGATATGTTGTTGTAGTTCATGCCTTGATATATTGTTATTGTTCTGTAGTAGAACCTATGGTTGTGGCATATGGAATGACTTTCATTCTCTCTATTTTTCTGTCGTGGTCGGGATTTTGAGTCTTACTCAACTTCCCACCTTACAAATCAGGCAATAACTCATTCTTTGACTGATTCATTTCAAACTACTTCAAAATCTTATCAAGGTATGTACTTAATCGAAAGTCTTATCAAGCGTCTTGATCTATCTCTATAGATCGTGCCCAATATGTAAGCAGCTTCACCGAGGTATTTTATTGAAAAAAATCCTTTTAGACAATCCTTTATGCTTTACAGAAAACTCTACATCATTTTTTATCATCAATATGTCATTCACATATACTTATCAGAAATGTTGTAGTGCTCCCACTCACTTTCTTGCAAATACATGCTTCATCGTAAGTCTGTATACCATATGATTTGATCACCTCATCAAAGCGTATATTCCAAGTCCGAGATGCTTGCACCAGTCCATAGATGGATCGCTGGAGCTTGCACACTTTGGTAGCACTTTTAGGATCGACAAAAACATCTGGTTGCATCATATACAACTCTTCTTTGAGAAATCCATTAAGGAATGCAGTTTTGACATCCATTTGCCAGATTTCATAAAATGCGGCAATTGCTAACATGATTCGGACAGACTTAAGCATCTCCATGGGTGAGAAGGTATCATCGTAGTCAACTCCTTGAACTTGTCAAAAACCTTTCGCAACAAGTCGAGCTTTGTAGATGGTCACATTACCATCAGCGTTAGTCTTTTCTTAAAGATCCATTTATTTTCCATGTCTTTCCGATCATCGGGCAAGTCAACCAAAGTCCACACTTTGTTCTCATACATGGATCCCATTTCAGATTTTATGGCTCCAAGCGATTTCGTGGAATATGGGCTCATCATCGCTTCCTCATAGTTCGCAGGTTCATCATGGTCTAGTAACGTGACTTCCAGAACTGGGTCACCGTACCACTCTGGCGTGGAACGTACTCTGGTTGACCTATGAGGTTTGGTAGTTTACTTGATCCAATGTTTCATGATCATCATCATTAGCTTCCTCACTAATTGGTGTAGGAATCACTGGAACTAGTTTCTATGATGAACTACTTTCCAATTCGGGAGGAGGTACAATTACCTCATCAAGTTCTACTTTCCTCCCACTCACTTCTTTCGAGAGAAACTCCTTCTCTAGAAAGGAACCATTCTTAGCAACGAATATATTGCCTTCGGATCTGTGATAAAAGGTGAACCCAACAGTCTCCTTTGGGTATCCTATGAAGACACATTTCTCCGACTTGGGTTCGAGCTTATCAGGTTGAAGTTTTTTCACATAAGCATCGCAGCCCCAAACTTTAAGAAACGACAACTTGGGTTTCTTGCCAAACCACAGTTCATAAGGCATCGTATCAACGGATTTCGATGGTGCCCTATTTAACGTGAATGCAGTTGTCTCTAATGCATAACCCCAAAATGATAGTGGTGAATCGGTAAGAGACATCATAGATCGCACCATATCTAATAAAGTACAGTTATGACGTTCGGACACACCATTACACTGTGGTGTTCTAGGTGGCATTAGTTGCGAAACTATTCCACATTGATTTGAATGAAGACCAAACTCGTAACTCAAATATTCACTTCCGCAATCAAATCGTAGAAACTTTATTTTATTGTTACGATGATTCTCTACTTCACTCTGAAATTCTTTGAACTTTTCAAATGTTTTAGACTTGTGTTTCATCAAGTAGATATACTCATATCTGCTCAAATCATCTGTGAAGATCAGAAAATAACGATACCCACCGCGAGCCTCAACACTCATCAGACCGCATACATCTGTATGTATTATTTCCAATATGTCATTGGCTCGCTCCATTGTTCTGGAGAATGGAGTTTTAGTCATCTTGCCCATGAGGCATGGTTCGCAAGCATCAAATGGTTCATAATCAAGTGATTCCAAATGTCCATCAGCATGGAGTTTCTTCATGTGCTTTACACATGACTTAAACGGCAGTGCCACAAGTATGTTGCACTATCATTATCAACTCTACATATTTTGGCTTCAATATTATGAATATGTGTATTACTATGATCGAGATTCAATAAACCATTCTCCTTGGGTGTATGACCATAGAAGGTTTTATTCATGTAAACAGAATAACAATTATTCTCTGACTTCAATGAATAACCGTATTGTAATAAACACGATCCAATCTTGTTCATGCTCAATGCAAACACCAAATAACATTTATTTAGGTTTAACACAAATCCTGAAAGTACAGGGAGTGTGCGTTGATGATCATATCAATGTTGGAACTACTTCCAACACACATCATCACCTCACCCTCAACTAGTATCCGTTTATTCAGCAACTCCTATTTCGAGTTACTAATCTTAGCAACCAAACAAGTATCAAATACTCGGGGGCTACTATGAACACTAGTGATGTACACATTATCAATATGTATATCAAGTATACCTTTGTTCACTTCGCCATCCTTCTTATCCGCCAAATATTCGGGGAACTTCCGCTTCTAGTGATCATTTCCTTTGTAGTTAGAAGCACTCAGTTTCAGGCTTAGGTCCAGCTTGGGGGTTCTTCACGGAAGTGACAACTTGCTTGTCATTCTTCTTGAAGTTCCCTTTCTTCTCCTTGCCCTTTTCTTGAAACTAGTGGTCTTGTTAACCATCAACAATTGATACTCTTTCTTTGATTTCTACCTTCGCTGATTTCAGCATCACGAAGAGTTCGAGAATCGTTTTCGTCATCCCTTGCATATTATAGTTCATCACGATGTTCCAGTAACTTGGTGATAGTGACTAGAGAACTCTGTAAATCACTATCTTATCTGGAAGATTAACTCCCACTTGATTCAAGCGATTGTAGTACTCAGACATTCTGAGCACATGCTCACTGGTTGAGCTATTATCCTCCATCTTGTAGGCAAAGTACTTGTCAGAGGTCTCATACCTCTCGACACGGGCATGAGTCTGAAATACTAATTTTAACTCTTGGAACATCTCATATGCTCTGTGGCGTTCAAAACGTTTTTGAAGTCCCGGTTCTAAGCCGTAAAGCATGGTGCACTAAACTATTAAGTAGTCATCATATTGAGCTTTGCCAAACATTCATACCGTTTACATCTGCTCCTGCAATAGGTCTATCACCTAGTGGTGCACCAAGGACATAATACTTCTATGCAGCAATGAGGATAATCCTCAGATCACGAACCTAGTCCGCATCATTGCTACTAACATCTTTCAACTTAGTTTTCTCTAGGAACATATCTGTCGGGGGAAACTGCCCACCACGATCACCTATGGGACCGGAGCCCCTTGTACGTTGCGGTAAGGGAGCGGAGGGAGCACGAAGAGCAGATCGAGGAGAGCACGCGGGCAGTTTACCCAGGTTCGGGCCGCGCGGACGCGTAAAACCCTACTCCTGCTTAGATTGTATTGAGTGTTGGAGCTCGGGAGCTTGAAGAACTAGCTACACCGAGCGAGAGAGCTGTCTAGGTTCCGAACCCTTTCTACGTTGTGCATGGGCCTCCTTTTATAGGTCAAGGGGTCACCGACAGGTGTCAACGTAGAGGAGGGTAAAAATGTAATTGTGGTGGTAGTTGTAATAGTGCGGGAACAGTGCGTGAACAGTGGATGAACAGTGGTCATCACCTAACTTGACAGTGGGGGACAAGGGCATTAAATGCCCGTCGCCGTCGACCCCAAAAGCGCCCGCCCGTGCGTCTCCGTTCGCCACGGCGGTAGCCTCGTCACCGTGGCTCGCCATCGTGTCCCCCAGGCTGCACAGCCATCCGCCACGCGTCCCTGGAATGGCCCCAGGGCGACGCGTGGGCCGATGAGCTGGAGCGCGGGCACACAGCGTGAGTTCCCCCCGGCAAGCACCTTGCCGGGGCCTTGACCTTGCCGGGCCCTGAAGCTTGTCGCTCCCCGGGCCCTGCCGGGGGCGCATGCCGCGCCGAGGCATGTCTTCTGAGATGCAGTCTTCTGGTCTTCCTGGCAAGCTCCTCTTGCCAGGGTCTTGTGTTAATGTTATAGTCTTGAGCCTGGGACGGCCTTCCCGGCAATCTCCACTTGCCGGGGCCTTGATCTTCTGTCTTGTATACTTTGTTTTTTGAATGGCTTAATAAGGACCGGAAAGGTTTCCGGCAAGCATGTGGTAGACCCTGCCGCGGGGAGCTGCTACTGCCCGTGCACAAGTTGGGGTACTAAGGTACCCCTACCTTAGTACACTGACAGGAGCCCCCGAGCCTGGGCCACACACGGTGCCGAGCGCTGTTGGGCCAGGCCCAAAACAGTGCACGGGCACGCGCGGCCCACGGTGAGCCGTAGATTCCCTTCCGCATCCGCCGCGCCCCTCCCTAACGGCACGCGTCGATTGCGGCGTCGTGGGAGAGATCGTGGCCACGTTCTTTAATGGGAAATGCGGAGCGTCCCCCACTCCCCCCTTAAAAGCAGAGGGACCAGGGGCAGTTTCCCTCCTGCGCTTTCATTGCTTCTTCAACCTCCAGAAATCCCCCGCTGCGCTCCGCCCCCACACCTCCTCCGCCGTCTTCCGCATCTGCGGTGCCGCCGAACTCCTCGCCCCTTCCCTCGCCGCCTCCGCCATGGCCCCGAAGACCGAGAAGGCGAAGGCGGAGAAGGCCAAGAGGGAGAAATCCGAGCAGGCGGCGAAGCTTGCTCTTCTGCGGAAGAGGAATGTGGTCTTCGCGCCGAGGCTCAGCGCGAGGGAGCTCTGGAATAGGTACTACCTCTTCTGGGCCAAGGAGACCAAGGCTCATCCCCGGACCAGAGTCTACCCCGCCGCTGCCAAGGATCTGCTCCCCGGCGGGTACTTCTTCTTCGCTGTTTTCTTCTACTGCGGCTTGTGCCCTCCATTCTTGGAGTTTTTCTGTGACATCATGAACACGTACAACCTCCATCTCTTAGACTTCACCCCCAACGCCATCCTTACGATGGCGGTTTTCGCGCATCTGTGCGAAAACTACATAGGGATCTATCCAAACGTAGCACTTTTTCGGCATTTCTTCATGCCTAGAGTAGAGGCCGGCGCTCCCCTCTCCGGGGGTATCTCTTGGATCTTCCGCTTGAACAAGAAGGAGTCCTATCTGAAAGGGGAGCTCCGCGGCAAGTGGGAGGAGTGGCGCGCAGATTGGTGTTGGATAGTGGAGGACCGGCCGGAGCCTTTCACTGCGCCGCGCACAACAGCCATAGTGCGCGGCAGGGATTGGAGCGATTTGGCCCCGGATGATGTCAAGCTCAACGCCGCCCTCGTCAGGATACTTCGTCTCCGGGTAGCCAAGTTGACCATCGGAGAGGTAGGGGCAGATTTCCTCCGCCGCCGCATTGCCCCTTTACAGGAGAGGAAAAGGCCAGCATGGGAGTTTGGCAATGCGGCGGATATTATGAGGCTGCGCCCAGGTTTGAACTTCAACTTCACGTCGTTGGAGCTGAAGGGGATGGTCCAGGAGCTTTTCAAGCACGACCCGGCCCATCCGGAGTGGTTTAGATCTCCCCGGGGAGTGGTGCCGCTGTGCAACAGCACTGCCCGGGATGCCTTGCGCGCAATGATGCCCGCGTGTGACTCTCACGGCGTCGACCCAACATGGATAGTGCCCACGCCGGATGCCATTATGAGTTTCTTTGATAACTTGGTCGAGGTGCCGAAGAACACCGAGGAGATCAAGGGTCTCACCCGGGCCACCACGGAGCGGGAGATAGCCTATATTGCTACCCGGGTGGAAGAGGCCGCCGCAGCCGCAGCGGCAGGAGACTTCGGGTTCACCGTCGACGAAGCAGAGGCTGAGGACGCGTCGTGCCAAGCCAAGGAGGCAGAGATCCGCAGACTTCTCAAACTTCCGCCCGACGAGCTCGCCGGGGTTCCTTCTCTGAGGCATGCCGGGATTCCTGGGATCGTGAGCGAGGCCGCCGCAAGAGGCGAGGTTGTTGGAGGAAGTAGAGGCGCCGGATGGAGCGGAGCCTCCGGAGGGAGCAGGGCCGCAGGGCAGGATGCTGGATCCAGCGGGCCTGCCGGGGAGGAGGAGGAAGACGTCGAGACCGAGGAAGACACCGGCGGGTCTCTAGGACTCGGCGATGACGCCTCCTCATCGTCGGAGAGCTCCTCACCTCCGGCAAGTCCAAAGCAAGCGCCGGGGAAGCGCCTCCGCAAGGCGCCCACAGCGACGAGGACGCAGGCGCCCCGACAGCAGCCTGCTCGCCGGGCGGCGCGGGCCACCAGAGCGAGCCAAGGCGTGACGAAGGCCCCCAACGCACCAGCCGCGGCGGAGGCGCCCCGCGTGTCAGCCGCGACGGAGGCGCCTCGCGCACCAGCACCTAGCGGAGGGGGATCCTCTCAGAGTGGAGCAGCTGCTCCGCCTGCTCCCCGGGCCTCGGCGTCAATGGAGGCTGGGTCTTCGCAGCCCCCAGCCCCGGAGACCGCCAAGCGCCCGAGGGAGCCTTCTCATCCTGCTCCTCGCGCGGGCGCGCCCCAGGTGGAGTTCGACTTCTCCGCCCTGAGCGACGACGACGACGAGGAAGAGGAGTAAGCACTTGTATTTTGTAGCTTCTTCAATTTTGTCTTGATTCTTTTGTTGATGATTCTGATCTTGTTTTTGTTTTCAGGACCCTGGCCCAGCGGGCGGCGAAGCGGGCCAAGATCCCTGTGGTCGAGGTCGACGACGACTCGCCTGTCGCGGCGACAGGGGACGCGCCGGCGACGAACTTGCCGGACCCAACCGCTGCTCCGAGGAGCAGCCCCCAGCGCAGCCCCCAGCGTAAGTCTGGTCTTGAGCTCCCCACTTGTCGGGCGCGCTTGAGGTTTTCTGCTTTGTACTGATATCTTGTTACCTTGCTTGTTTTGCTTGTCTTGTGCAGAAACGGAGCCGCAGCCACAGGAGCAACCGGAGGTTACTCCCGAGGAGCCGCAGATTCCACCCTCCCCGCCAAGGGCGAACTCCCCGGCGAGGGAGAATGCCCCGACGAGGACGGGCACCCCTCCAAGGACGGGCTCCCCGCCAAGGGCGAGCAGCCCGCCGAGGACGACCACCCCGCCAAGGGAGGGCACGGGCGGCCCTCCGCCAGCGGGAGCCACCGCTCCACCGCCAAGGGGGGACTCCCCGGCGAGGGAGCCAGTCGTCGAAGACGTCCGCGAAGGTCAATTTTGCAGCTTTATCTTCTTGGACTTGTCTTTTTTGGATATTTGCTTGATCGTTTCTTTTCTTCTTTTTCTTCTAGATCCTCCCGCGCCGGACCGGATGGAGACCGAGGCCACCGGCGAGGAGGGTGCGCAAGGCGACGGCGGCAACGCCACTGCCGCTGAAGGCATGGCAGGAGCCGACGAGCCTGCCGTGGAGGAGACTGCTCCAACCGCGGACGCCGCGGCCGGGGAGGGGGACGGCGGCCACACTGCCGGCCCGGAGGCGGCAGGAGTGTCAAGCGCTGCGCCGGCCGCCGACCCCTCCGCCGACAAGGAGCAGTCCGGCTTCTATCTTGAGGCCCCCAATGGCGTCTTCATACAAGTGTCGTTGGGGTCTTCGTCGCGAGCCCCCGTGGAGGGAGAGACCTTTGATGGAGAGGTCCTCGCCTCCGCGGGATTGAAGATCGTTGAAGCGCCCGGCGGAAACGACGAGCCGGAGGAGGAGAAGCTGCTTCGCCGGCTCCTGGCCCTTTACCGGGCCAGGCAGGCGAAGCTGGACTCCCGAGAAGCCCTCACCGCCAAGGCTGCAGCAGACTTGGAGAAGCACGCCGCGGAACTCCGCGCCGCCAACCAGGCGGCCCTCCGCGACTTGGCGGAGGAGCGCGAGAGGCTTGCCAGAGAGCAGCAGGAGTTTCTTCTGGAAAAAGCTGAGGCCGAGGAGCAGCAGCGCCTAGTTGGCGAAGAGCTGTCCCGGCGAGAAGGAGCGCTCAACCAGCGGAAGGTTGAGCTCGACGCGCACGACGACGAGCTCACCGCCCGGGAGCAGACTATGAAGGAGGCGAAGGAAGCCGCAATCGCCGCGGAAAACGCCAAGAAGGACCTTGAAGCTAAGGTGGCGCAGCTGGAGGAGTACCTGAAGGCGAGCACGGAGAGGGTCACCGCGCTCAACATAGAGCGCGAGAAAGACGCCCATACCAACTCCGAGCTTCAGGTACGCCTCTCCAAGCAGGGCGACGAGCTCAAAGCCGCCAAGGACTCAATTGCTGATCTTGAGTTGAAGGTCTCCACATTGAAAGATTCACTCGACGCCGCCCGGGACCACGAGACCAAGTTGAAGGAGGAGGTTCGCAAGGAGCGGGAGCTGGTGGAGAGCACTGCCACCTCCGCGAACCTCTTCAACCAGGCGGTGGAGCAATGGACGGAGGAGCTGGTCGATTCTGCTGCCAAGATCGACAAGGAGCTGATGGCGATGAGGGCAGAGCATCTTGTGTATTCTCCAGACGAGACCCTCCCCCACAGCGCCAGGTTAAGCCTTTTCTTCAGAGGGATCTCGCCGGCGCTTGCACGGCTGCAGGAGAAGCTCCCCGCGCAGCTGGCCGAGGAGTCGCGCCAGCTCTGCGCGGGAACCTTGGAGCGCGTCTTGACCAAGATTGTTTACCGCAATCCTGGTATTAACCTCGTCAACGTCCTCCGCAGCTTGCCGGCCGATGCAGATCAGGAGGCACTGAAGGCGCAGGTCGCCCACATCATCGCCAAGGTGAACAAGATCTCCAGGCGTGAAGGCGATCGCGTAGATTAGGCCTCCTTCTCTCTATTTCCTTTGTTGCTGCATAGCGTTCCATGGACATGAATCTATTAGTCATTGTGACGAGTTATCCCTTGTAATATATTATCTTATTTTGAGCAACCAGTGCAATGTTATCTCCCTTGCTTTGGTCCTTTACTTTGTATGCTTTTAACCCTACGCTTCTAGGGGACTCGCCGGCAAGAGGCCCTTGCCGCGAGCGCTGAGTGCTGGACTCTAAGCAGCCTGCTGGCAAAGGCCTTACCGGCAAGTAACCTTGCCGCAGCTAGTCGCAACGCACTTAGCTTGCTGAGCGAACTCGAAAACGAAGCAAAGGCGCGACACTTGTCGCAGCTCACTTAAGTCGTTTGAGCGTGCTCGAAAACAAGATAAGGGTGCGGCTAGCCACGGGTAGGTTCCTCCGCGGACAGGTTTTCCATACAAAGTGTGGTTGTTCAAGGAAGATAACTAAAATTTAAAAATTTGAACTGCTCAAATTCTGGTAACTTAGCTTTCATATATTGCTTGCTTCCCCGACAAGGCTTCTCTTTCTTGAACAGCACTTGGTTCATCTTC
>LR738714.1:563614798-563652289 GCA_902687465.1 Secale cereale
CCCCGGCAAACTTGTGCGCGAGGAACATTCCTTCTGCTTAAGAGGGAAAGAAAAAGAGGAGGGAAAACAAGTATATGGCCTTTCGGCGTGCTAATGCTTACCGGGTACATGTGTTGCACAAGATGCCAAACAATGCATGCAAATGGCGAAGAAAAGCATGGGAAAGGCGAATGGCGCAAAACACAAAAGCTTTACTGATGCACGGGATCTGCGCCCGGCTTTGTACAAAGGATTACATGCAACAGCGGCAAGACTTGTACAAAAGGTGGTTCCCGAAGCGGATCACGGCAACCGCGCCTTATGGGTGAAACTTACGAAGATGCTCTATGTTCCAGGAGTTGCTCACCGGTAAGCCTTCTTCGATCTCAAGGCGGACAGCGCCTGGCCTTGTGACTTGTCTCACCCGATAAGGGCCTTCCCACTTCGGCGTCAAATTGTTGGAATTCTTGGCGGACTGAACACGCCGAAGAACAAGGTCGCCTTCCTCGAGACTACTGGCCTTAACCTTGCGGCTATGATAGCGGCGCAAGGCTTGCTGGTATCGAGCAGCTCGTACAGCAGCCTGGAGACGTCCCTCCTCGAGGAGCAATGCATCATCTTGTCGCAGTTGCTCTTGCTCGAGCTCATCATAAGCGAGCACTCGAGGAGATCCGTATACGAGTTCCGTGGGGAGAACTGCCTCTGCTCCATAGACAAGAGCAAAGGGTGTCTGCCCGGTGGCTCGATTTGGTGTCGTTCTGATTGACCAAAGAGCCGCCGGCAACTCCTCTATCCAGTTTCTTCCGCACCTGCGCAGCCTGTCAAAGGTCCTTGTCTTGAGTCCGCGCAGCACTTCAGCATTTGCCCTCTCCGCTTGACCGTTGCTCCTCGGGTGGGCAACAGAAGCGAAGCAGACCTTGGCGCCAAGGTCTTGGACGTACTGCATGAAGGTGCGACTGGTGAACTGTGTGCCGTTGTCGGTGATGATCCTGTTAGGGATCCCGAAACGCCAAACAATCGACCTGAAGAACCTGACCGCTGACTGTGTTGTCACCTTTCTCACTGGTTCCACTTCTGGCCACTTTGTGAACTTGTCGATTGCAACGTACAAGTACTCAAAGCCCCCGACAACATGGGGGAAAGGGCCGAGGATATCGAGCCCCCAGACTGAGAAGGGCCAGGACAAAGGGATCGTCTGGAGAGCTTGAGCTGGCTGATGAATTTGTTTGGCATGGAACTGGCACGCTTCACACTTGGTTACTTGTGCAGTTGCATCTTGGAGGGCTTCTGGCCAGAAGAACCCTTGCCGGAACGCCTTCCCGGCAAGTGCCCTTGCGCCTATGTGGTGGCCACATATGCCTCCATGTATTTCTGCCAACAACTTCTGTCCATCTTCTCTGGAAATGCACTTCAACCTGACACCATTGAGTCTTCTTTTGTACAGCTCGTTGTCCACGAATTGGTACATACTTGACTGCCTGGTTATCTTCTCTATCTCTTCTGGGTCGTCGGGAAGTTCTCCAGTCTGTAGAAAGCGGACGATCTGCTGTGCCCATGCTGGAGCCCGAGGCTCAACAACAAGGACTAAAGGCATAAGGGCCGCTGCGGGAACCCCAGCTTCTACGGCGAGAACCTCCGGTTCTGCCGGAGCTGATGGTCCCCCGGCAAGCTTGCCGGGGCAAGGCTTGTCGGGAACGCTTGCTTCAACTATACAGATCCTTGGATCTGCAGGAGCAAGCTGTTCCTCAGCGTTCTGACTGTTGATCTTGGGGACCTTGGCGGCGGTTTCGGGAAGATCCGCCGGCAAGTAGTCACCGGAGACCAACTTTCTCTTCTTACTTTGCCCAACTGATGGTGTAACGGATGGCTGAGTCAGCTTGAGCAGGAAGGTCCCTGGTTCCACAGGTAACTTCATCGCAGCACACTTTGAAAGGCCATCCACAATATCATTCTGAGCTCTTGGAACGTGCTCCATTTGCAGACCTTCAAAGTGTTCTTCAAGCTTCCTCACTTCATCTACATAAGCTTCCATCAAAGGGCTCTGGTAACTCTTGTTAACTTGTCGGACCACCAACTGAGAGTCTCCCCGCACAATCAGCTTCTTAATCCCAAGTTCGGCCGCAATCCTGAGGCCAGCAAGCAAGCCTTCATACTCAGCAGTATTGTTTGTCGCTTGCTCCTTGGGAAAGTGCATCTGGATAACATACTTGAGGTGCTCTCCGGTGGGCGCTATGAGTACCACGCCGGCACCGGCGCCTTGCAGCGAGAAGGCACCATCAAAGTACATTACCCATTCACTTGTCGCTTCTTGTACGGGAACGCTTGTCTCTGGAACTTCTTCATCGGGCGTTGGGGTCCATTCAGCTATGAATTCTGCCAAAGCTCGGCTCTGGATAGTTGAAGTACTCTCAAATTTGAGACCAAAGCTTGACAGCTCCAGTGCCCACTCGACGATCCTGCCTGTTGCTTCTGGATTCTGCAATATCCTCTTCAACGGAAAGCGAGTGACCACTGTTATCTCATGTGCTTGGAAATAATGGCGCAGCTTTCTCGAGGCCATGAGGAGACCGAAAAGCAACTTCTGCACCCCGGAGTATCTTGATCTAGCCCCCTGCAAGAGGGAACTCACAAAATACACCGGGCGCTGCACCATCTTCCTTCGCACTTCTCCTTGTTCCTGCGCAGAGTTGCCCTTGTCGGGGCCAGAGCTTGTCGGAGCAGCCCCCTGCTTGTCGCTGGATTCGCTTGCCGGTGGTGTAGACTCTTCCTCTGCCTCCCTCTCTGCTACCAACGCAGCACTAACCACTTGATTGGTTGCCGCTAAGTACAGCAGCAACTTCTCTTGTGGCCTAGGTGCGACAAGTATTGGAGTGGAGGATAGGTATCGTTTCAAGTCTTGCAGCGCTGCCTCTGCTTCCGGAGTCCATTTCATAGGACCTGCCTTCTTCAAGATTTTGAAGAAAGGCAGGGCGCGTTCTGCAGACTTCGAAATGAACCTACTGAGGGCAGCTACACAACCTGCAAGTCTCCTTACGTCCTTGACGCGCTTTGGGGCTTCGATCTGCTCGATGTTTTTATCTTGTCGGGATTAGCTTCAATCCCTCTCTGGGACACAAAGAACCCGAGAAGCTTGCCGGAGGGGACTCCGAAGACGCACTTCTCGGGGTTCAACTTGAGCTGGATCTTGCGCAGGTTCTCAAACGTCTCTTCCAAATCTTGGATCAGCGTGTCTTTGCTCTTGCTCTTGACCACTATGTCATCCATGTAGGCTTCTACATTTCTGTGGATCTGTGGCTCAAAAGCAGTGTGCACCACCCTTGCAAAGGTTGATCCTGCATTCTTCAACCCAAAGGGCATACGTATGAAGAAATACGTGCCGCATGGAGTGATAAATGCAGTCTTCTCTTCATCTTCCTTGGCCATGAAAATCTGGTGGTAGCCTGAATATGCATCAAGGAAAGAGAGCAGCTCACATCCGGCGGTGGAGTCAACAATCTGGTCAATACGCGGCAAGGGAAATGGATCCTTGGGACATGCTTTATTCACATCAGTGAAGTCTATACACAGTCTCCACTTCCCGTTGGCCTTACGCACGACAACTGGATTTGCTAACCACGTCGGATGGATCACGCCTCTAACCAGGCCCGCTGCTTCTAGCTTCTTGATTTCTTCGGCAATGAGTTCTTGGCGCTCCACGGCTTGCTTCCTGACCTTCTGCTTGACGGGCCGCGCATGAGGACAAACAGCAAGCTTGTGCTCAATTACCTTCCTGGGAACGCCGGGGATGTCAGATGGTTGCCATGCAAACACATCGACGTTCGCCCGCAGGAAGGCAACGAGCGCGCTTTCCTATTTGTTGTCAAGTGTAGCACTGATGGTGAATGTACCACCAGTGCCGTCCTCCTTGGCGGACACCTTCTTGGTTGCCGGTGGAGCGGCCATCCCCTTCTTGCACTTGCCAGTGGAGCTCGATGGAACGTCCTCGACGGCAGCGCAGCACTCCGAAGAGGTGCGCTTGCCGGAGTGGGCCCCAGAGCACATGCCGGACTTGGTCTTGGTCTTCTTCCCCCCGGGAGCTTCAGCGGCAAGTGTGTAGCTCTCTGCTGCGGCTGCTGCATCCCGATATATCTTGTCGGCGCAGATAAGCGCGTCCTTCTTGTCGCCATGGACAGAGATGACGCTTATCGGCCCCGGCATCTTGAGTACGTTGTAGGCGTAGTGGGAGGCTGCCATGAACTTGGCGAGGGCAGGACGTCCAAGTATCCCATTGTATGGCAATGGGATATCGGCAACATCGAAGGTTATCCTCTCCGTCCTGAAGTTAAGCTCCCCGCCAAAGGTCACCGGCAGAGTGATCTTCCCCTTGGGCTTGCTCCTCCCCGGGTTTATTCCTTGGAACGAAGCGGTCTCTTCGAGCTCGCCATCTAGGATCTGGAGTTTCTTGATCACAGCTGAGGAGATCAAGTTTAGGCCGGCCCCGCCGTCAACCAACATTTTGGTGACCTTGAGGTTGCGGATGGTTGGTGAGACCAACATCGGCAGGCACCCGACCGCAGTTGTGCGATCAGGGTGATCCTCAAGATCGAAAATGATGGGCGTGCTGGACCACTTCAGCAGCCTGCGTGACTCAACGGGCGGCTCTGCTGCGTTTACTTCCCGCACCCACTGCTTGAGTTGGCGGTGGGAAGTGTGCAGAGAGGCGCCCCCGTCGACACACAGGACCTCTGTGGCCTTCTGGAACTCCTGCTTGCTGTTATCACCTTCCTCCATGTCGTCGTCGTCCTCTTCTTCCTCGTCCTTGTCGTGGCCCCGGGGAGGTCGATCACCTTGCCGCTGCTTGGCCTTGCCGCGGCGTCCTCCCCAGCCATTGAATGGCCGCTTCTTGCTTGGCTCTCCTCCGCCACCTTGGGCCTTCTCCTTGTCGCACCGCTCGTATTCAGCTTTCTGCTGCTCTACGAGGTATTCGACGCGCTTGGAGTTCGAAAGGTCATGACCCTTGGTGCGGTGGATCTTGCAATATTGCTTGTCGGAGCCGTCCTGCTTGTCGGCTGCCGCTACAGGGGCAGGCTCCTTGCCGGAGCCGCCGGCCTGTGCTGTCTTGGCGGGAGCCTCCTTGCCGGACTTCTCGACGACCAGCACTTCCTTGCTCTTCTTTCTTCTGTTGTTCCGCCGCCGGCTCTTCTTTGCCGGGGCGGCGTCCTCACTGTTGCTTCCCCCTGCGCCAGCATCCTCTCCGGGGAGTCTCCTCCCCTCTTCGGCGCGCGCGCACTTGTCAGCCAGAGCATAGAGCTCGCTGACATCCCGGATCTTTGTCATGGCCATCTCTTCCCGCATGCGGCGGTTACGCACGTTCTGGTGGAACGCGCTGATAACCGCGGCGGGGTGGACGTCGGGAATGTTGTGCTGCACGCGGCTGAACCGTTGAATGTACTTGCGCAGGGGCTCTCCATCCTTCTGGGCCAAGATGTGGAGATCACTCTCCTGGCCGTGGGGTTTGTGGCCGCCTGTGAAGGCACCAACAAATTGGTGGCACAGATCTGCCCACGAAGAAATGGAGCCTTCAGGCAAGTGCATAAGCCAAGAACGAACGTTTGGCTTAAGCACCAGCGGGAAGTAGTTCGCCAGTATCTTCTCGTCGCGCCCCCCGGCAGCCTGCACCGCGATGGTGTAGATGCTGAGGAACTCCGAGGGGTGCGTCTTGCCGTCGTACTTCTCGGGTACGTCGGGCTTGAAGTTTTTCATGCTGGGCCACTAGACACGCCGCAGCTCACGGGTAAACGCAGGGCAACCTACCGCGTACGGCAAGTCGCCTGGCTCACTGGGCGCGTGTGTGTCGACAGCGGTCCCAGCGCGTTGATCTGATTGTCGCCGAGCTTCTCGGCGGCGCTCGATCGTCGTCCGAGCGTCTTCTTGTCGCCGGTCGTCAAGGACCTGGCGCTGGTCCCGACGAGCCCGCGGATCCGACGACGCCGTGGAGTCGTCATCGACGTTAATCCGGCGGGGAGGCGTCTTCTGCTTCCGCGGCGGGGAGTGCACGGTGGTTGCACCCCCAGCGGTCTTGTCGCCGTGGGCCTTCTTCTTCTCGACTTGCCGTGGCCGCGATGTCGCCGACTGCTGCGGCGTGTCGTTGTTGGCGAAGGCGATGAGGCTTTGGATCGTCACCCTCCAGTCTTCGGCTTTGTCAGCCGCTGGAGGGAAGTCGAGGAGCAGTTGCGCTCTTGCGAGAGCTTCTGCTGGAGAGGAGGGGAGCGGGGGCGAGCGGTGCGAGGAGCGGGATATGCTCGGACTCCTAATAGGATTAGAAGGAGTAGTTTCCCGCCCCGGCGACCGCGCCTGGCTTGTGCCAGGACGGTGGCCTGGAGCATCCCGCGAACCTCCAGTTTGTCCTTGCCCCAGCAAGCGGATGGTACCTCCCGTACCACGGCGCTGTTGGGTTGTCGTCTGCTGAGATGGACGTGGCGCATCTACGGACACCGTGGCTCGGTCGTCCGTCTTGTCCTTGGATTTGGTGGTGCCGCGAGTTTCCTCCCCGGCGACCACCATTCCGCCGGCATCTCCTCCACCCACCGTTGGTTCTGGTGGCGGTGGAACAGACGCAGACGGGCCTGCGACATCCGAGGCTTTCTTCTTCGGGGCCATGCTGTTGCTGATGGAGTTGATGCGGCTGGAGAGGTTGATGAAGAATGCGCCCGCGTGAACGCCGGATCAGGTTCGCACAACCTCGACGCCCCCTACCTGGCGCGCCAAAGATGTCGGGGGAAACTGCCCACCACGAGCACCTATGGGACCGGAGCCCCTTGTACGTTGCGGTAAGGGAGCGGAGGGAGCACGAAGAGCAGATCGAGGAGAGCACGCGGGCAGTTTACCCAGGTTCGGGCCGCGCGGACACGTAAAACCCTACTCCTGCTTAGATTGTATTGAGTGTTGGAGCTCGGGAGCTTGAAGAACTAGCTACACCGAGCGAGAGAGCTGTCTAGGTTCCGAACCCTTTCTACGTTGTGCATGGGCCTCCTTTTATAGGTCAAGGGGTCACCGACAGGTGTCAACGTAGAGGAGGGCAAAAATGTAATTGTGGTGGTAGTTGTAATAGTGCGGGAACAGTGCGTGAACAGTGGATGAACAGTGGTCATCACCTAACTTGACAGTGGGGGACAAGGGCATTAAATGCCCGTCGCCGTCGACCCCAAAAGCGCCCGCCCGTGCGTCTCCGTTCGCCACGGCGGTAGCCTCGTCACCGTGGCTCGCCATCGTGTCCCCCAGGCTGCACAGCCATCCGCCACACGTCCCTGGAAGGGCCCCAGGGCGACGCGTGGGCCGATGAGCTGGAGCGCGGGCACACAGCGTGAGTTCCCCCCGGCAAGCACCATGCCGGGGCCTTGACCTTGCCGGGCCCTGAAGCTTGTCGCTCCCCGGGCCCTGCCGGGGGCGCATGCCGCGCCGAGGCATGTCTTCTGAGATGCAGTCTTCTGGTCTTCCTGGCAAGCTCCTCTTGCCAGGGTCTTGTGTTAATGTTATAGTCTTGAGCCTGGGACGGCCTTCCCGGCAAGCTCCACTTGCCGGGGCCTTGATCTTCTGTCTTGTATACTTTGTTTTTTGAATGGCTTAATAAGGACCGGAAAGGTTTCCGGCAAGCACGTGGTAGACCCTGCCGCGGGGAGCTGCTACTGCCCGTGCACAAGTTGGGGTACTAAGGTACCCCTACCTTAGTACACTGACAATATCAAAAACATAGGGGAGCTATAACGCGAGCTATTGATCTACAACATAATTTGCAAATACTATCAGGACTAATTTCATGATAAATTAAAGTTCAATTAATCATATTACTTAAGAACTCCCACTTAGATAGACATCCCTCAAGTCATCTAAATGATTACGTGATCCATATCAACTAAACCATGTCCGATCATCACGTGAGATGGAGTAGTTTTCAACGGTGAACATCTTATGTTGATCATATCTACTATATGATTCACGCTCGACCTTTCAGTCTCCAATGTTCTGAGGCCATGTATGTACATGCTAGGTGATTACCCACAAGTGTAGGGGATCGATCGTAGTCTTTTCGATATGTAAGAGTGTCGAACCCAATGAGGAGCAAAAGGAAATGATAGGCAGTTTTCAGTAAGGTATTTTCTGCAAGCACTAAAATTATCGGTAACAGATAGTGTCAGGGATATTACTGGTAGGTATAAACCGGCCAGGAGGGTCCGGATTACACTGACAAGGTTGTATCATTACAAGCCCAGTAGAATATGTAACAAAGAGGTCATAGCCCGTAGAGGCTTAGGGCCCATGTGTAAGGCCCACAGTCTGTAAACCGTCGTACCATGTAACTTGGGATGTAAGGAAGAAAGAGTAGAGACCGAGGCGGACACGTTTATGAGCCGGCCTCGGGACTCTGTAAACTGGACCGGGCATCGCCTCCTATATAAAGGGACGACCCAGCGACGGTTCAGAGACAAGAAACAACAGCTTGAGACATAGGCAAGCAGATTTGCTCCCTGGTCATCGACGCACAAGCAATACCACACCAAACTAGACGTAGGCTTTTACCTTCATCGAAGGGGCCGAACTAGTATAAACTCCATGTGTCCTTCGTCTGTTTTAACTCCTTCAAGCTAACCCTCGCGATGGCCTCACACCTAAGGCCGCTAAACCGAACATCTGCCGTGTTAATTCCACGACAGTTGGCGCCCACCGTGGGGCTATCGCACGATGGTTTCGAGTTCTTGAAGGGAAGCTTTGAAGGACTCAAGGGTTACGCGGTTGGCCGGATGACCAAGAGTTGTCGCGGCCGGATCTACATCGACGATGCAGGCTGGGGCCCCGAGGCCGATTCAATCGAATACGGGTACCAGGTCCCCTTCGGCGCCATCCACATCTTCATCGGCAAGATCGGTGAACCAGGACCTGAGTCGGACATCTTCCCCAACATCGTCGAGCCGGCTCAGCGTGCAAGATCGGCCCGGATTCAGCCCGCCGTGAAGCGTGTTTTTGTTAGAGCCGTGCATGGAGTACAAGACGAGGACGGATCGGATTCTGGTGGCGAGACAGTTGTCTATTTCGACGAGAAATCTTCATCCGGAGAGACCGAATCTTTGTATCTGTTGTAGGACGGCCGGTCTGAGGGTGTGTCTGATGGCGATAGTATTCCGGACCCCTTCGATCCGCCAAACCGGGTGGCTGTTTTCATGGCTGGATCACAGTCTACGCAGCAGCCCTCGGTGACCGGGGCGTTCACCGCAGAGGCAGCGGGAGCCGGGGCAGGCAACCAAACCCCGTCGCCCTCTGACGTCCTATCCACCTTGGTCGGCACTTTGACGGTGCTTGCAACAGCAGAAGTAGCCCCTGCCGACAAGACGCAGCATGATGCGGAGATCGTTCAGCTGAAAAGCCGAATCGAGCAAGCTAAACTGGATCTTGATGCGGAGAAAGCCAAGATGGCCACAAGACAGGCAGAGCTAGATTCCCAAGCCTTCCGGCTTAGGCTGGATCAGAACCCTCCCCAGGAGACAATCTACAGAAGGCAACAAACTCGTCTACCGCTGGTTTATGAGGCGAGGAATCTCTTTGGCACACCAGGAGCCGGAGCCAGTAGCCGCCCAGAGGTAAACCGGGGAGGAGCTCCGGGAACTGGCGAGTCGGTTCAGCCGCCAGCCATAGTGCGGAACCAGCAAGTTGTGCCAACCTATCTAAAGGAGAGATGGAAGAGTTCTGTCAAAGAGAACATATTCGCCTGGATGTATCATCAGTAGCTCACCCTCAGTCCAATGGCCAAGCTGAGAGGGCCAACCAAGAGATCTTGAGAGGCATCAAGCCCCGGCTTATGGTTCCTTTGCAAAGAACACCAAGTTGCTGGGTAGAGGAGTTATCTTCTGTCCTCTGGAGCATCAACACTACACCTAACAGGTCTACATGTTATACGCCTTTCTTCATGGTATATGGTGCTGAAGCGGTTCTCCCTAGTGACATCCGGCAAGACTCACCACGGGTGGCAGGTTACGTTGAAGCGGATAATGAGCAAGCAAGACAGGATAGCTTGGACCGGCTAGATGAGGAACGGGACACGGCAGCAGCACGATCGGCGATCTATCAACAAGACCTGCGCCAGTTTCACAGCCGCCGGGTTAAGACTAGAACGTTCCAGGAGGGGGATCTGGTGCTCCGGCTCATCCAAGACCAGACAGATATGCACAAGTTATCCCCACCTTGGGAAGGACCCTTTGTGGTCAGCAAGAACCTACACAATGGTTCATACTACCTGGTCGACGTTCGAGAACATAAGGACTCACGTACGGCAGAGGTGGAGACGAAGCGGCCGTGGAACATCGCTCTTCTGCGACCTTACTACACTTGAGCCATTGGCTCCGCTTTATGTACCATGTATATATTATGATTAATAAATAAACCAGCGCCCCCAGTAAGCCGGGGAATCAGCCATCTTCTTCGCAAAGAGTATCACATGGGAGTTTCTCTGAAAACTCACCATGGCCTCTTCAACCGGCGCCCCTGACAGCATCAGGGAATCAGTCGTCTTTCTTACAAAGGAGTATCACATGGGAGTTTCTCTGAAAACTCACCATGGCCTCCTAAACCGGCGCCCCTGACAGCATCAGGGAATCAGCCGTGTCTTTCTTACAAAGGAGTATCACATGGGAGTTTTGCCGAAAACTCACCATGGCCTCCTAGACCGGCGCCCCTGGTAGTTATAGGGAATCAGCCGTGTCTTTCTTACAAAGGAGTATCACATGGGAGTTTTGCCGAAAACTCACCATGGCCTCCTAGACCGGCACCCCTGATAGCTACAGGGAATCAGTCGTGTCTTTTTTACAAAGGAGTATCACATGGGAGCTTTGCCGAAAACTCACCATGGCCAGCTAAACCGGCGCCCCTGATAGCTACAGGGAATCAACCGTGTTTTTCAAAGGAGTATCACATGGGAGTTTCTCCGAAAACTCACCATGGCCTCCTAAACTGGCGCCCTTGATGCATCAAGGAATCAGCCAGTGACGATCATCGAGTTGATCACCTAAAGACAAGATCCTTCAGAGGTTTTAAAACATTGGGTGGTGTGTCATCGATGATAAAACCTCGAATTTGGAGCCTGGCAGCTCGTAAAAAGCTTCGACTACATGGTCTTATTTGCCCAAAAAAAACCTTATTTCTATGATTTCTCAAATCTTGGTCGTCATGATCATTGGTTTTTTAACCAAGTCCATTGACGCGAGACTGGACAGCTACAAAGTTGACCATATATCTACAAAGTTACAAGTGTGGGTCATGAACACCACCGAGAGTTAAACCGGTGTTCATCATAACTCGGATCGG
The DNA here is from genome assembly GCA_902687465.1 of Secale cereale. Classification (NCBI taxonomy): domain Eukaryota; kingdom Viridiplantae; phylum Streptophyta; class Magnoliopsida; order Poales; family Poaceae; genus Secale; species Secale cereale. The sequence goes on from LR738714.1 coordinate 563,626,109, forward strand.
TCATCAGGTAAAGCCAAACAAGAGAGCCAAGAGCCTCATCAGCGCCTGTGCTTTCAATTATTCCTACCGGATTAAGGTCGACAGGCACACTTAATCAGAGGTATGGTGTATATTTGTGATCAGCAGTTATTCCTTTGATATATATATATTGGAGCAGTATAATCGGTCCGGTGGTAAACCACCAGGAATTCTTTTAGCCTCGTTCATGCTGGCACAGATAATATAAACGGATCACACATTGCAAACAGAAGCTTAAATTGAGAGATGCCACTTCAAATAGTGCCATAAATATTTGGAAAAAGGCAGTATTTCAACTATCCTATTACAAGGCACTTGCAGGCCTGAATGGATTAAGAGTTTTCTGGCAAAGTATTCAGCAGACTACAAGTTAAACCGGACGGTTTACGACTCCTCTTCACGCTGCGAAGGCTGAGGGTCAACTTGTTCCGGATCTTCATCAACTTCAGCCAATGGCTGGAAACCAGGAGCGCACCAATCAATCTTGGAGAGGGCACGGAAATATACTTCTTCATTGATGAGATCTGAAGGGTCAATATCTGGAGCGAAAGTGTGGTTACCAACTGGCGGGATCAGATTCTCAGTGTCGTAAACTGGCCACTCCACCCGTGAATTTTCTAGATCATAGGCCGGATGATACCTTGTCCAATCTGCTTCATCGGCAAGCTTGCTGGCGAGTGGGCGCATCTCCTTAGTTAAGGCACGGAGATCTTCAGCAGAGAAGGCCGATCCATCCTCTTTATTGCTGGGATATCCGTTCATGGCTTCAGCCGGGTCAAAATCAGGGACCCACGCCTTGGCCCGGGTCAGCGTCATCAGAGAGCCAGCCCGCGCAGCAGACTTCTTCACTTCAACCAGACGCACAGGTAGGACAGATAACTTCTCCAGGGTCGCTTGGATGGTAGTCGGCGCCGGTTTGTTGTGTGACATAGCACTGATAGCCCTTTGAGCGCCGGAATAGAGCTGCTCTACCAGGGTATAAGCTGCCTTGAGCTTCTTCCGGACATCATCTCCGAGATGAGTTATGCGCCTCCCTACATAAATTTGGCGATTTAAACCGGAGCGGAACAAAAGGTTGCAAGGATATAGCCATACAAATACAAGTACTCACCAAAGATAGCAGAAGTCATGAGCTCTACTTGCTGTTTCAACCCGGATAGCTCCTGCGTAACCGGATTGAGAGCGGCTTCGGCATCCTTTGCTCTTTTTTCAAGAGCGTCCCTCTGCACCTCCCAGGTGGACCGCTCCACTTCAAAATCTTTCTTCAATTTTTCCATATTAGTCAAAGCAAGGACAAGTTCATCCTTAGCTTTGGCTAAAGCAGTCTCATGAAACGCCAAGCTATTCTGGAGCTCAGTTGCTTCCGAAGCCATCCGGGTCAAGTCAGCCTACAAAGAAATCAAATGGATTAGAAGGGCAGATCAATCAAAGTCTCAAGCACATAACAAGTTATGCACTTGACACTTGGGGGCTAATGTACAATTGAAGTAAAGAAAACAAATTTTTTCAGACAATTCCCAAGCACATAAACAAGTTATGCCCTTGGCACTTGGGGGCTAATGTAAGTTCATTCTCAGACATAACGGAAGTCCCGGTTCACCTACAATGAAGCTAAACCGGCACTTTGGGGCTACTATGGCCTAAAGGTATGATTGCAAGGTACAAAGCAGAAACAGAAGCAAAAGGAAAGAAAGTCACCTCATATTTGTCCTTCTTCATATTAACTAAACCGGCTTCATAGTCGCGACTGGTGAAGAGCCGGTTCAGATACCCGGAATGAAGTTCCTGGGCACTCAACTGAGCATAGCTAGATAAATCTGTGCTCCACTTGCCTTTGTCTTGTTGAAATTTTTCTTCCTTGGCAGTATGCCTAGCCAAGGTGACAGGCTCTGTGGGAGCAGTGAAGCCAAGCTCGGTTATCTCCACATCTGCGGATGAGGCAGCAGTTGGTTGGAGGGGGACAGTAGTAGGCACCAGACTGACAGGAGCCGGGCTAGCCCGAGGAGGGCTAACCCGGACAGGGCTGGCCGGTTCAGCCGTGTTCTGCATATTATCACCTCCTAGAGCAGCAACGTCATCACGATCCATAGGAGTGGGATCATCAAGCTGAATGTCTAGGTTGTCCTTTGGAGGGATGGTCGTTTCAGGGTCCTCGGACGGTTCAGCAGTAGTGGTTTTAGCAGCCGGCTTATTTGCTTTCGCATTTTTACTAGGCTTTGGCATTCTGATAAAGGTCAAAGGAACAGTGAGAATCATAAAGTTAAAAACATGAAGATAAACCGGATGTTTGAAAGAAGGACTTACCCAGGGACGGTTTTAAGGACTGGGACTTGCGTGGCAGTTGACTCGCCGGAAGAAGACAGAGGAGCCTCCTGATAGTTCGGATCAGACGGTTTAAGTGGTTTGCGTATAAGGCCTGCTTTTGGATGAAGGAGAGTTGGAGTGAGTAAAACCTCGGAGCGGCGTCTGCGAGCCGGAGTAAGGGGAATTCCGGACGATTTAACCACATGGCCGCTATGGCGCGTGGTCCGGCGAGCTTCATGCTGCTGTTTCTTCAAAAGAAAGTTGGGATCCAATTGAGCATAAGGGTGAGAAAATGGATATTTCCGGGACACCCGGCGGATTTTGGGTGGCAACGGTTCTGAATCAGAAGAGAGAGAAATTACCTCAACTCCCTCCGCTTTACTTCCTTCTGCCAGGTCCTGCAAAAAGGCATTATTAACATAAATTCATACAATGATAGATCAAAGGACATAAGGGTTAATTGGCACCTCAGAGTCCAGATCCTCCTCCTCAGGGTGTGAACCAGAAGCGGCAATAGCCTTTTTCTTCTTGACAACATAAGTTTTCTTGTGTGATTGCTTGGCCGGTTTATCCTGTGATTTCCTCTTCCAGAAAGGATCGTTGGCCTGTGCAAAGGAATAATAACAAGTTGAAGACAACTGATATGAACGGATTAAGGTGAGAATAAAAGGGGTCGGAAGAGCCTTACCGTTGGCGGTTCATTGGTTGCGCAGAACGGAGCTAAACCGGTCCGGCCGCAATCCTCCAGAGGGATGTTCAACATCTTCTTAGCGGACTCAGTCACTTCATTGTCAGGAAGTACTATTTTTGTGTGGCGTTGAGGGTCTTCTGCCTTGCCGGTATATTCGCACATCAGACTCGAGCGTCGGCTGATGGCTTCTCGCCCCTCGTTGGTTACCCCAAGTGGAAGGTTTGAGATGTAGTGTAGCGGAAGTTTTCCCTTGGCAAAGATACCAAGGATCGATTTCCCCTGAGACTCCCAGTTTCAACAAGAAGGTGTCAACTACTAACGGCGCCAGATATTAGCAATCAACGTGGACCTGCACACAGATACAAATAACTTTGCTCCCAACGAGTACAGAGAGGTTGTCAATCCCTCCGGCCTTGTCGTTTACAAAGGGTCAAACGCAAGTGATAATAGTGATAGGTTTTGCTGCAAATAGTAAATAAAAGCGGAAAGTAAATAGCGGATGTGATCAATGATGGTAATATGGACCGGGGTCCCATGATGTTCACTAGTGATGTCTCTCTCCCAAAAGACGATAAAACAGCTATGTGAGGTAAACGAATTACAGCTGGGCAATTGACAGGACCATGTGCGCAAACCAATGCTGACTATGTTGAAAGAAAGGTAGAGGTTCAAAGCATGGGCGGTACGCCAAGGCAAGTAGACCGAAATCCATCTGCATCTACTACTAATCATCCACCTTGAGATATCTATCCAGAACATCTCGCTGGTATTAAGTCGCGAGTCCCACCCATAGTGTAAACTCAAAGTAACAGACAACTGCATTAAAAGAACTTTGCGTAAAGTAAACAATCCTTGCACCCGCGGGCACAAGCACCGTTGTTTTCCCCCTTGTGGCAACAACACATCCCCTAGACTCATGTTTCTGTCACTCAAACTAGTCATCGAGGGGCATGAACCCACAATCGAGCATAACGTTCCCTCTTGGAGTCACTACCTACTACTTGGCCAAAGCAATAAATAGCAACGGAGAACATGCAAGAATTACTTACGAACATAAATATAAAAGAGGTAAATCAAATGTATTACTCAAACACAATCTGAACATAATCTCACAATCCATCGGATCCCAGCAAACTCATCATAGCAACAGCATAAGGATTACATATGTGCCTCGATCATGTAGGGCAGCTCACGAGGTCTAATTAGTGAAGCACAAGAAGGGGAGGAGAACATCACATAGCTACTGGTCATGGACCCATGGTCCAAGGGAGACTACTCACAACTCATCCGGGAGGCGTCCATGGTGGTGGAGAGGCTCCCGGTGGTGATCCTCCCCTCCGGCAGGGTGCCGGGAAGAGTTCTCCTGGAGCTCCCGATCTTGGAAGCGCGGCGGCGGCGGAACAGAGATGAGATCGCGAAAAAGGGTTCCCCTCTCGAGGGTTTCGGGACACGATATAAATATATGCCAAAGGCGGGCATCAGCGGAGGCCTGGGGGGCCCAGGCGCCCCCCCGGCACGGCCAGGAGGGGGGCCACGCCACCAGGGCGCCTGGAGCCCTGGTGGCCCCCCTCCGGCTCTACTTCGGGTGCCGGGAAGCTTCTGGAACGCTGATTTTTTATATAATTTTTCCGGGATTTTTCTGGCAGTTTTCGTAATGGGAAAACCTGAAATGCAAAAACAGCAGAAAACAGAAACTGACACTGGGGTGCACTGAGTTAATAGGTTAGTCCAAATATGATCAAAAGTGTATGGAAGTGTATAAATATCATAGCAATATCACCCAAAAGAGGCATGGAGCAAGCAGAAATTATAGATACGTTTTGGACGTATCACCGGCTTAGTGGTAGAATGCTCCAAGAGAGCCAGCAACGGACGAAGTCAACGCCGGTTAAACCGTTTGCCACGAAGGCTCTGAGCTTGGAAAGTTGAGGGGAAAATCGGGCCCAGTCTTGGGCGCTGAGACCTTGTGGCAGAGGATGAGTTGTTGCTAGGCGATAGGCACGGTAACCCGGCAGCGGATTCTCCCCTTCAGGCGAAGTGTCCTGACAATAGAACCAAGTTTGGTTCCATTCTTTGGGGTGGCTGTGAAGGGTAGCATGAGGAAAACTCACATCCTTTCTTTTTTGGATGCTGACACCACACAGCTCCTGATGAGGCCCATCAGTAAACTCCGTCCGCCGGTTCAGATGGAAGAAGTCCCGGAATAGGTCCACTGATGGCTCTTCTTGAAGATATGCCTCCGAGAAAACTTGAAAGTTACAGATGTTTGAAACAGAATTCGGGCCTACATCTTGTGGGTGGATTTGAAAAGCGGCTAATACATCCCGAAAGAATTTTGAACCGGGAGGACTGAAACCCTGGGCCAGATGATCGTAAAAAACTGCAACTTCTCCCTCCTTAGGCTCAGGAAGGCATTCCTTTTCAGGGGCCCGCCAGTGCAGAACTTCCTTAGGGCCTAGAACGCCAATTGAGGCCGCTTCAACCAAATCATTTTCTGTGATCCGGGAAGGAACCCAATTGCAAGCGACAAATTGCTTGGCCATTGCGTTTGCTGAGGAGGTGCTGAAAAATACAGTGCAAGACCCGGTTTACCAACTACTAAATATAAGCCGGTGCATTCTATGAAGTTATGGACCTGATTGTCGGTTTAAACAAGGGACTAATGGTATTATTAATCCGGAAGCAGATATGAGTGAGACAGCTGCTGGTTCATGATAGTAGGAAAAGAAGAAATTAAACCATCAATTACGGGATACAGGCTTACATCTAAACCGTCAAAGAAAGCATACGAAGTGCAAGTTATGGCTAAACCGGTGAGATGAGCTACAGATCTAAAGTATGAAAAAACAGTTTCCACATAAAGCTGAGGTAAATGTGGATCTAAGGCACAAGAAAAAGACGGAATAATACAAGTTATATTCAGTGAAGGCCGCGGAGGTTCTCTACAGATTCGATCTAAACTAAAAAAGCTAGAGGAATTAAGGATATAACGACGGAGCAGAAACGCATGGATGAAGGTCGAGCCTAAACAAAGTTCAAATCTACAGCCAAGACTGACCTACGGGGATGAACTACAAGGCTTCAAGGGTTCATGGCGAGCTACAGAAGAAACCCTAGAATAAGACCTACCGGGAAGAAGATGGAGTACCTGAGGAAACAGAAGACGGCTGCGAAGTTTTCTCGAAGCGTTCAGGTTGATGCAGCGGCCGGGCTCGAGGACGACGGCGAGCTTGAAGAACGGCGGCGGAGCTTCGGGCATTGGAGACAGAGGAAGAAGAAGGCAAAAGGGGAAAAGAGATGAGCCTCAGCGGTATTTATAAGCCGAAGAGGTAAAAACGGTAAGCGCGGGAATCGAGGAGGCCAGAAATCGGATAAAGATTGAGCTGTCGCCTCGATCTTTGGTGCGGCATTAAAGAAAGGTAACAGACAGATACGTGCATTAAATGTGGAGATGATGTCACGACGGACTAACGCGATTCCAGGAGATGACATCATGGCCGGTATATGAAGCAAATAAGTTGCAGAAAGGAAATTCGCACAAAACTTCGAAAACTGACATGAACAAGTTCAAATCAATCTGGGGCCTAATGTTAGGGATATTACTGGTAGGTATAAACCGGCCAGGAGGGTCCGGATTACACTGACAAGGCTGTATCATTACAAGCCCAGTAGAATATGTAACAAAGAGGTCATAGCCCGTAGAGGCTTAGGGCCCATGTATAAGGCCCACGGTCTGTAAACTGTCGTACCATGTAACTTGGGATGTAAGGAAGAAATAGTAGAGACCGAGGCGGACACGTTTATGAGCCGGCCTCGGGACTCTGTAAACCAGACCGGGGGTCGCCTCCTATATAAAGGGACGACCCGGCGACGGTTCAGAGACAGGAAACAACAGCTCGAGACACAGGCAAGCGGATTTGCTCCCTGGTCATCGACGCACAAGCAATACCACACCAAACTAGACGTAGGCTTTTACCTTCATCGAAGGGGCCGAACTAGTATAAACTCCATGTGTCCTTCGTCCGTTTTAACCCCTTCAAGCTAACCCGCGCGATGGCCTCACACCTAAGTCCGCTAAACTGGACATCTGCCATGTTAATTCCACGATAGATAGTTTTGTGATAAGGTAATTGGTAGCAAGTGATAAATAGTAAAAGTAAATAAGGTGCAGCAAGATGGCCCAATCCTTTTTGTAGAAAAGGATAAGCCTGGACAAACTCTTATATGAAGTAAAACGCTCCCGAGGACACATTGGAATTATCGTCAAGCTAGTTTTCATCACGTTCATATGATTCGCGTTCGGAACTTTGATAATTTGGTATGTGGGTGGACCGGTGCTTGGGTGCTGCCCTTACTTGGACAAGCATCCCACTTATGATTCACCTCTATTGCAAGCATCCGCAACTACAAAAGAAGTATTATGGTAAACCTAACCATAGCATGAAACATATGAATCCAAATCAGCCCCTTACAAAGCAACGCATAAACTAGGGTTTAAGCTTCTGTCACTCTAGCAACACATCATCTACTTATTACTTCCCCCTACTTTCCTCTAGGCCAAAATAATGGTGAAGTGTCATGTAGTCGACGTTCACATGACACCACTAGAGGAAAGACAACATACATCTCATCAAAATATCGAACGAATACCAAATTCACATGACTACTTATAGCAAGACATCTCCCATGTCCTCAGGAACAAAAGTAACTAGTCACAAGACATAATATTGTTCATGATCAGAGGCGTATTAATATGCATAATGGATCTGAACATATGATCTTCCACCAAGTAAACCAACTAGCATCAACTACAAGGAGTAATCAACACTACTAGCAACCCACAGGTACCAATCTGAGGTTTTGATATAAAGATTGGATACAAGAGATGAACTAGGGTTTGAGAGGAGATGGTGCTAGTGAATATGTTGATGAAGATAACCCTCCCCAAGATGGGAGAGTTGTTGGTGATGACGATTTCCACCTCCCGGAGGGATATATCCCCGACAGAACAGCTTCGCCGGAGCCCTAGATTGGTTCCGCCAAGGTTCCGCCTCGAGACGGCGGCGTCTGGTCCTGTAAGCCTCCTTCTGATTTTTTTTCAGGTCAAAACACCCCATATAGGAGAAGATGGGCATTGGAGGGTCACCGGGTGGCCCACGAGGTAGGGGGCGCGCCCAGGGGGAGGGGGCGCCCCCACCCTCGTGAACAGGTGGTGGCCCTCCTGGCAGATCTCTTTCACCAGATATTTTTTTATATTTTCTGAAACGGTGTTTCGTGGAGTTTTGGAGCTTTTTGAGTTGTGCAGAATAGTTCTCCAATGTTTGCTCCTTTTCCATCCCAGAATCCCAGATGCCGGCATTCTCCCTCTTCATGTAAACCTTGTAAAATAAGAGAGAAAAGGCATAAGTATTATGACATAACATGTAATAACAGCCCGTAGTGCAATAAATATCAACATAAAAGCATGATGCAAAATGGACGTATCAACTCCCCCAAGCTTAGACCTCGCTTGTACTTAAGCGAAAGCCGATTTCGAAAAATATGTCCACATGTTTAGAGATATAGGTGTCAATAAAAATAAAATGCGGACATGAGGGCATCATGATCATTCTTATAACAGCAACACATATATATTGTCATACGATTCTTATGCTAAAGTAACAATTCATTCATAATATCAAGTATGAATCAGAAACTTCATTAAAAACCAACAAACTATGATCTCGATTATTGAAGCAATTGCAATTTATCGTAATACCGGAAAGAGTCCATATAAGAGCTTTTCAGCAAGCCCACATACTCAACTATCATATAGTCTTTCACAATTGCTCACACTCACGCAATACTTATGGTTATGGAGTTTCAATCGGACACAGAGAAAGATAGGGGCTTATGGTATTGCCTCACAACCTTTTACCTCAAAGGTAATGTCAACAATAATAGACCATGATAACTTACATCTAATTTGGTATATATGTCAGGATCTTTCCAACACAATGTGCTTGCCAAAGGATAAAATGTAAAAAGGAAAGGTGATTTTCACCTTGACTCTTATAAGGCAAGAATAATAGATAGGCCCTTTGCAGAGGGAAGCAGAGGTTGTCATGTGCTTTTATGGTTGGATGCACAAAGTCTTAGTGCAAAAGAGCATCACATTATATTGCCACTTGTGATAAGGACCTTTATTCTGCAGTCCGTCGCTTTTATTACTTCCATATCACAAGATCGTATAAAGCTTATTCCTCCACACTAATAAATCATACATATTTTAGAGAGTTTGCAACAATGACAACTTACTTGAAGGATCTTACTCAATCCATAGGTAGGTATGGTGGACTCTCATGGCAAAACTGGGTTTCAGGATGTATGGAAGCACAAGTATTATCTCTACTTGGTGCAAGGAGTTTTGGCTAGCATGAGGGGGAAAGGCAAGCCCAACATGTTGGATGATCCATGACAATATACTTTATTTCGAATATAAGAAAACATAACCCATTATGGCGTCTTCCTTGTCCAACATCAACTCTTTAGCATGTCATATTTTAATGAGTGCTCACAATAATAAAAGATGTCCAAGATAGTATATTTGCATGTGAAACCTCTCTTTCTTTATTACTTCCTATTAATTGCAACGATGACCAAAACTGTGTTTGTCAACTCTCAACAACTTTTATTCATCATACTCTTTATATGTGAAGTCATTACTTCCCATAAGATCAATATGATCTCTTTGATACTTTTTTTATATTTTATTTTATTCTCTCATGACCAAAGTGAGGAAATCAAGCCCTTGACTCAACACTAATCTTTATTATATAGCTCACTGTCGGGGGAAACTGTCCGCCACGAACACCTATGGGACCGGAGCCCCTTGCTTGTGCGGTAAGAGGGCGGAGGGAGCACGAAGAGCAGATCGTGGAGATCACGCAGGCAGTTTACCCAGGTTCGGGCCGCGACGGACGCGTAAAACCCTACTCCTGCTTAGTTTGTATTGAGTTGGGGAGCTCGGGAGCTTGAAGAACTAGCTACACCGAGCGTGTGAGCGATCTAGGTTCCGAACCCCCTCTACGTTGTGCATGGGCCTCCTTTTATAGTGCAAGGGGTCACCGACAGGTGTCAACGTAGGAGAAAGGGTAAAAATGTAAAAGAGGTGGTTGTTGTAACAGTGCGGGAATAGTGGAGCTACAGTGTATGAACAGTGGTCGCTACCTACTTTGACAGTGGGAGACAAGAGCATTTAATGCCCGTCGCCGTCGACCCCAAAAGCGCCCGCCCTTGCATCTCCGTTTGCCACGGCGATGGCTTTACCACCGTGGAGTGCCACCGTGTCCCCCAGGCTGCACAACCATCCGCCACGTGTCCCAGGAGAGGCCCCAGGGCGACGCGTGGACCGATGAGCTGGAGCGCGGGCACACAGCGCAACTTTCCCGGCAAGCACCTTGCCGGGGTCTTGACCTTGCCGGGCCCGGGAGCTTGTCGGGCTCTGAAGCTTGTCGCTCCCCGGGCCCTGCCGGGGCGCGTATAGCACCGAGGCATGTCTTCTGTAATATAATCTTCTAGTCTTCCTGGCAAACTCCTTTTGCCAGGGCCTTGCGTGAGTGAGGTAATCTTTAGCCTGGAACGGCCTTCCCGGCAAGCTCCACTTGCCGGGGTCTCGATCTTCTGTCTTGCATACTTTGTTTTAGAATGGTTTTATATGGAGCAGGAAGGTCTCCGGCAAGCGCGTGGTAGGCCCTGCCGCGGGAAGCTGCTACTGCCCGTGCACAAGTTGGGGTACTGAGGTGCCCCTACCTTAGTACACCGACAGGAGCCCCCGGGCCTGGGCCACACACGGTGCCGAGCGCTGTTGGGCCAGGCCCAAAACAGTGCACGGGCACGCGCGCGGCCCACGGCACGCCGAATCCACTTCCGCATCCGCCGCGTCCCTCCGTAACGGCACGCGTCGATTGCGGCGTCGTGGGATGGGACGTGGCCACGTTCTTTTAATGGAAAGAGCGAAACGTCCCCCACTTCCCCATAAAAGCAGAGGAAGCAGGAGCGGTTCCCCTCCTACGCCTTCATTGCTTCTTCTTCCATCTCCAGAGATCCCCTTTGCGCTCCGCCTCCACACCTCCTCCGCCGTTTTCCGCATCTGCGGCGCCGCCGAACTCTTCGTCCCCCTTCCCTCGCCGCCTCCGCCATGGCCCCGAAGACCGAGAAGGCGAAGGCGGAGAAAACCAAGAAGGAGAAATCGGAGCAAGCGGCGAGGCTCACCTTGTTGCGGAAGCGGAACGTCGTCTTCTCGCCGAGGCTCAGCGCACGGGAGCTCTGGAACAAGTACTACTTGTTCTGGGACAAGAAGACCAAGGCGCATCCCCGCACCCGAGCCTATCCGGCCGCCGCCAAGGACAACTACCCCGGCGGGTACTTCTTCTTCGCAGCTTTCTTCCACTGCGGCCTCTGTCCCCCTTTTTCCGACTTTTTCTGTGATATAATGCACACCTACGGCCTCCATCTTCTAGACTTCACCCCCAACGCCATCCTCACGATGGCGGTTTTCGCACATATGTGTGAAAACTATATTGGGATATACCCAAACGTAGTGCTGTTTAGGCACTTCTTCACCCCTAGAGTAGAAGCCGGCGCTCCCCTCTCTGGGGGGATTTCTTGGGTCTTCCGCTTGAATAAGAAGGAGTCCTACTTGCCGGGGGAGCTCCGCGGCAAGTGGGAGGAGTGGCGTGCAGACTGGTGTTGGATAGTCGAGGACGAGCCGCAACCTTTCACCGTGCCACGCACAACAGCCATCGTGCGCGGCAGGGACTGGAGTGAGTTGGATTCGGACGACGGCAAGCTCAACGTCGCCCTCATCAGAATTCTTCGTCTCCGGGTAGCAAAGTTGTCTGTCGGAGAAGTAGGCACAGATTTCCTCCGCCGCCGCATCGCCCCTCTTCAAGATAGGAAGAGGCCAGCCTAGGAGTACGGCAACGCGGCGGATATAATGAGGCTGCGCCCCGGGCTAAACTTCAACTTCACATCACTGGAGCTGAAGGGGATGGTCCGGGAACTATTTAAGCATGACCCGGCCCACCCGGAGTGGTTCAGAGCTCCCCGGGGAGTGGTGCCCCTCTGCAACAGCACGGCCCGGGATGCCCTTCGCGCCATGATGCCCGCGTGTGACTCGCACGGCATCGACCGCACGTGGATTCCGCCCAAACCAGACGTCATCTTGAGCTTCTTCGACAACCTGGTGGAGGTGGCGAAGAACAAGGACGAGATCAGGGAGCTCACACGGGACACCACCGACCAAGAGATAGCGTATATAGCCTCTCGGGTTGAAGAGGCCGCTGCAGCCGCAGCGGCAGGAGAATTTGGCTTTACGCCCGAGGAGGCAGAGGCCGCGGAAGCGTCCTGCCAAGCAGAGGAGGCGGAGATCCGCAGGCTGCTGAAACTTCCTCCCGACGAGCTCGCCGGGGTCCCTTCCTTGAGGCACTCCGGGATCCCCGGAATCCTGACCGAGGCCGCGGTGAGAGGCAACGCCGCCGGAGGAAACAGAGGCGCCGGAGGGAGCGGAGGCGCCGGAGGGAGAGCGGCCACAGTGGAGGGCGCTGGGCCCAGCAAGCCTGCCGAGGAGGAGGAGGAAGAGGAGGACGTCGGGGCCGACGAAGACTCCGACGGATCCCTGGGGCTCTACGCCGACGACCTCTCCTCGTCATCGGAGACCTCCCCGCCTCGGGCAAGCCCCAGGCGCTCTCCGCTGAAGCGTCTCCGCAAGACGGCGACAGGGACGAGGGCGCAGGTGCCCCGGCAACAACCAGCTCGCCGGGCAGCACGAGCTACCCGGGGGAGCCAAGCTGCGACGGGGGCGCCCGGCGCACCAACCACGGCGGGGGCGACCCGCACACAGGCCACGGTGGGGGCGACCCGCATACAGGCCACGGCGGAGGCGCCCCGCACGGCAGCGCCAAGCGGAGGAGGGTCTTCGCAGAGCGGAGCGGCAGCTCCGCCCGCTCCCCGGGCCGCCGCTACCACAGGGGCCGGGTCTTCGCAGCCCCCAGCCCCGGGGACCGCCAAGCGCCCGAGGGAGTCTTCGCCTCCTGCTCCCCGCGCGGACGCCCCTCAGGTGGCGTTTGACTTCTCCGCCTTGAGCGACGACGACGACGACGAGGAACAGGAGTAAGAACTTGAGGCTTCGCATCTTCTTTAACTTTGTCTTGATTTTTGGTTGATTCTGATCTTGCTTTTTGCTTTGATTTCAGGACCTTGGCCCAGCGAGTGGCGAAGAAGGCCAAGGTGCCCGTGGTCGAGGTCGCGGACGACTCGCCCGTCGCGGCGACAGGGGACGTGCCGGAGCCGAGCCTGCCGGACCCGAGCGCTGCTCCGAGGAGCAGCCCCCAGCGCAGCCCCCAGCGTAAGTCTGGGTTCCATACTTCCGCTCGTCGGATGCGCTTGAGAATTTTGTCTTGTGCTGATATCTTGATGTTTTTGTCTTGTCTTGATTGTCTTGTGCAGAGGTGGAGCCACAACCACAGGAGCGTCCGGAGGTCGCTCCCGAGGAGCCGCAGGCCCCGCCGTCCCCGCCAAGGCCGAACTCCCCGGCAAGGGAGAGCACTCCGCCAAGGGCGGGTACTCCGCCAAGGGCGAGTACCCCGCCAAGGGCGAGTAGCCCGGCGAGGGCGGCCACTCCGCCAAGGCAGAGCTCCCCGGCAAGGGAGCCCGCTGCAGACGACGTCCGTCAAGGTAAGTTCTGTAATTTTGTCTTCTTGGATTCGTATCTTTTTGGATATTTGCTTGAACTTCTTTTACTTTTTTTTCTTCTTCTAGATCCTCCTCCCCCCGGACAGATGGAGACAGAAGTCATCGTCGTCGAGGAGGAGGGCGCGCAGGGCGGCGGCGGCGACGCCCCTGTCGCCGAGGACACGGCGGGAGCCGCCGAGCCGGCTGCGGAGGAGACCGCTCCGGCCGCAAACGCGGCAGACGGGGAGGGGGACGGCGGCCATACTGCCGGCCCGGAGGCGGCAGGAGCGTCGAGCGCTGCGCCGGCCGCCGACCCCTCCACCGAGAAGGAGCCATCCGCCTACTACCTTGAGGCCCCCAACGGCGTCTACATCCAGGTGCCGTGGGGTTCTTCATCGCGAGCCCCCGCGGAGGGCGAGGCCTTTGATGGAGAGGTCCTCGCCTCCGCGGGTCTGAAGATTGTCGAGGCGCCCGGCGGAAGCGAAGGGCCCGAGGAGGAGAAGCTGCTTCATCAGCTCCTGGCCCTTTACCGGGCCAGGCATGCGAAGCTTGCTTCTCGGGAGGCCCTTGCCGCCAAGGCCGCTGTTGAGATGGAGAAGCGCGCGGCGGAGCTCCGCGCCGCCAACCAGGCTGCCCTCCGCGACGTGGCGGAGGAGCGCGAGAGGCTCGCCGGGGAGTACCAGGAATGGTTGCTGGAGAAAGCTGAAGCCGAAGAGCAACAGCGACTTGCCGGGGAGGAGCTGTCCCGGTGAGAAGGAGAGCTCGCCCAACGGAAGGTCAACCTCGACTCCCACGAGGAAGACCTTGCCGCTCGGGAGCAGGCCCTTGGCGGAGAGCTGAAGGAGGCGAAAGCCGCCGCGGCTGCCGCGGAGACCGCCAAGGAGGAGCTCGCGGCCAAGGTTGCGCAACTGGAGGAGTCGTTGAAGGCGAGCGTGAAGAGGGTCACCGCGCTCAACACGGAGCGCGAGAAGGACGCCCACACCAACTCCGAACTCCAGGTGCGCCTCTCCAAGCAGGGCGACGAGCTGAAGGCCGCCAAGGACTCCATTGAGGATCTGGAGCTGAAGATTTCCACGTTGAAGGACTCGCTCGACGCCGTCCGGGACCGGGAAACCAAGCTGAAGGAAGAGCTCCGCAGGGAGCGAGGCTTGGTGGAGAGCGCCAACACTGCGGCCGAGAACTTCCGCCGGACCGTCGAGGTGTGGACCGACGACCTGGTGTCTTCTGCTTCCAACATCGATCAAGAGCTGCTGGCGCTGATGGTTGAGCATCTCATCTACTCTCCGGATCCAAACCTCCCTCACAGCGCCAAGCTCAGCCTCTTCTTCAGAGGGATCGCGCCGGCTCTTGCAGATCTTCGGAAGAAACTCCCCGCGCAACTGGCCGAGGAGTCGCGCCAGCTCTGCGCGGGAACCTTGGAGCGCGTCCTGACGAAGATCGTATACAGCAATCCCGGCATAAATCTCACCAACGTTCTCCGCAGCCTGCCGGCCGACGCGAACACGGAGGCGCTGAAGGCGCAGGTCGCCCACATCATCGCCAAAGTGAACAAGATCTCCAGAATTGAGGGCGGCCGCGTAGATTAGGCCTCCTTTTTCTTTATCTCTTTTTGTTGCTGCATAGGGTGTTATGAACTCATTAATCATTGCGACAGGTTATCCTTTGTAAGATATTTATCTTTATCTTAATCAATCAGTGCAATGTTATCTTCCTTGTCTTGGTCATCTACTTTGTATGTTTTTCACCCTACGCTTCCAGGGAGCTTGCCGGCAAGGGTCCTTTGCCGCGAGCGCTGAGTGCTGGACTCTGAGCAGCCTGCTGGCCAAGGTCTTACCGGCAAGCAACCTTGCCGCAGCTAGTCGCAACGCACTCGGCTTGTTGAGTGAAACTCGAAAACGACCCAAGGGCGCGACACTTGTCGCAGCTCACTTAAGTCGTTGAGCGTACTCGAAAACAAGACAAGGGTGCGGCTAGCCACGGGTAGGTTCCTCCGCGCACAGGTTTTCCATACAAAGTGTGATTGTTCAAGGAAGACAACTAAAAATTAAAAATTTGAACTGCTCAAATTCTAATTACTTAGCTTTCATATATTGCTTGCTTCTTGGTAAGGCTTCTCTTTCTTGAACAGCACTTGGTTCCCCTTCCATCTCCTTCCCCCCCGGCAAACTTGTGCGCGAGGAACGTTCCTTCTGCTTAAGAGGCAAGGAAAGAGAAGAGGGAAACAAGTATATGGCTTTTCGGCGTGCTAATGCTTACCGGATGTGTTTGTTGCACAAGATGCCAAATAACACATGCAAATAGCAAAGAAAAGCATGTAAAAGGCAAATAGCGCAAAACACAAAAACTTTACTGATGCACGGGATCTGCGCCCGGCTTTGTACAAAGGGTTACATGCAACAGCGGCAAAGCTTGTACAAAAGGTGGTTGCCGGAGCGGATCACGGCAACCGCGCCTTATGGGTGAAACTTGCGAAGATGCTCTATGTTCCAGGAGTTGCTCACCGGTAAGCCTTCTTCGGTCTCAAGGCGGACAGCGCCGGGCCTTGTGACTTGTCTCACCCGATAAGGGCCTTCCCACTTCGGCGTCAACTTGTTGGAATTCTTGGCGGACTGAACACGCCGAAGAACAAGGTCGCCTTCCTCGAGACTCCTGGCCTTGACCTTGCGGCTATGATAGCGACGCAAGGCTTCCTCGAGACGTTCCTCCTCGAGGAGCAATGCATCATCTTGCCGCAGTTGCTCTTGCTCGAGCTCATCATAAGCGAGCACTCGAGGAGATCCGTATACGAGTTCCGTGGGGATAACTGCCTCTGCTCCATAGACTAGAGCAAAGGGTGTCTGTCCGGTGGCTCGACTTGGTGTCGTTCTGATTGACCAAAGAGCCGCCGGTAGCTCCTCTATCCAGTTTCTTCCGCACTTGCGCAGCCTGTCAAAGGTCCTTGTCTTGAGTCCGCGCAGCACTTCAGCATTGGCCCTCTCCGCTTGACCGTTGCTCCTCGGGTGAGCAACAGAAGCGAAACAGACCTTGGCGCCAAGGTCTTGGACGTACTGCATGAAGGTGCGACTAGTAAATTGTGTACCGTTGTCGGTGATGATCCTGTTAGGGATTCCGAAACGGCAAACAATCGACCTGAAGAACCTGACCGCTGACTGTGCTGTCACCTTTCTCACTGGTTCCACTTCTAGCCACTTTGTGAACTTGTCGATTGCAACGTACAAGTACTCAAAGCCCCCGACGGCTCGGGGGAAGGGGCCGAGGATATCGAGCCCCCAGACCGAGAAGGGCCAGGACAAAGGAATTGTCTGGAGAGCTTGAGCTGGCTGATGAATCTGCTTTGCATGGAACTGGCACGCTTCACACTTGGTTACTAGTGCAGTTGCATCTTGGAGTGCTTCTTGCCAGAAGAACCCTTGCCGGAAAGCTTTTCCGGCAAGCGCCCTTGCGCCAATGTGGTGGCCGCATATGCCTCCGTGTATCTCTGCCAACAGCCTCTGTCCATCTTCCCTGGAGATGCACTTCAATCTGACACCGTTGAGTCTTCTTCTGTACAGCTCGTTATCCACGAACTGGTACATACTTGACTGCCTGGTTATCTTCTCTATTTCTTCTGGGTCGTCGGGAAGTTCTCCAGTTTGCAGAAAACGGACGATCTGCTGCGCCCATGCCGGAGCCCGAGGCTCAACGGCAAGGACTAAAGGCATGAGGGCCGCTGCGGGGACCTCAGCTTCTACGGCAAGAACCTCTGGCTCGGCCGGAGCTGATGGTCCCCCGGCAAGCTCGCCGGGGCGGGGCTTGTCGGGAACACATGCTTCAACTGCACAAATCCTTGGATCTGCAGGAGCAGACTGTTCCTCAGCGTTCGGATTGTTGATCTTGGGGGCCTTGGCGGCGGTTTCAGGAAGATCCGCCGGCAAGTAGTCGCCGGAGACCAACTTTCTCTTCTTGGACCGCCCAAGTGATGGTGTAACGGACGGTTGAGTTAGCTTGAGCAAGAAGGTCCCTGGTTCCACAGGTAACTTCATCGCAGCGCACTTTGAAAGGCCATCTGCAATGTCATTCTGAGCTCTCGGGACGTGCTCCATTTGCAGACCTTCAAAGTGCTCTTCAAGCTTCCTCACTTCATCTACATAAGCTTCCATCAAAGGGCTCTGGTAACTCTTGTTAACTTGTCGGACCACCAACTGAGAATCTCCCCGCACAATCAGCTTCTTGATCCCAAGTTCGGCCGCAATCCTGAGGCCGGCGAGCAAACCTTCATATTCAGCAGTGTTGTTTGTCGCTTGCTCCCTGGGAAAGTGCATCTGGATAACATACTTGAGCTGCTCTCCGGTGGGCGCGATGAGTACCACGCCAGCACCGGCGCCTTGCAGCGAGAAGGCACCATCAAAATACATTACCCATTCACTTGTCGCTTCTTGCACGGGTGCACTTGTTTCTTGGACTTCTTCATCGGGCGTCGGGGTCCACTCAGCTATGAATTCTGCCAAAGCTCGGCTCTGTATGGTTGAGGTACTTTCAAACTTGAGTCCAAAGCTCGACAGCTCCAGTGCCCACTCAACGATCCTGCCTGTTGCTTCTGGATTATGCAATATCCTCTTCAGCGGAAAGCGAGTGACCACTGTTATCTCATGTGCCTGGAAGTAATGGCGCAGCTTTCTCGAGGCCATGAGGAGGCCGAAAAGCAACTTTTGCACCCCGGAGTATCTTGATCTAGCCCCCTGCAAGAGGGAACTCACAAAATACACCGGGCGATGCACCATCTTCTTCCGCACTTCTTCCTGTTCCTGCGCAGAGTTGTCCTTGTCGGGGCCAGAGCTTGTCGGAGCAGCCCCCTGCTTGTCGCTGGATTCGCTTGTCGGTGGTGCAGATTCCTCGTCGGCCTCCCTCTCCGCTACTAACGCAGCACTAACCACCTGGTTGGTTGCCGCTAGGTATAGCAACAACTTTTCCTGTGGTCTAGGTGCGACGAGTATTGGAGTGGAGGATAGGTACCGTTTCAAATCTTGCAGCGCTGCCTCCGCTTCCGGAGTCCACTTCATGGGACCTGCCTTCTTCAAGATTTTGAAGAAAGGTAGGGCGCGTTCTGCAGATTTCGAAATGAACCTACTGAGGGCAGCCACACAACCTGCAAGCCTTCTGACATCCTTGACGCGCTTCGGGGCTTCGATCTGCTCAATGGCTTTAATCTTGTCGGGGTTAGCTTCAATCCCCCTCTGTGACACAAAGAACCCGAGAAGTTTGCCGGAGGGGACTCCAAAGACGCACTTCTCGGGGTTCAACTTGAGCTGTATCTTGCGCAGGTTCTGAAATGTCTCTTCCAAATCTTGGACCAGGGTATCTTTGCTCTTGCTCTTCACCACGATGTCATCCATGTAAGCCTCTACATTTCTGTGGATCTGTGGCTCGAAAGCAGTGTGCACTACCCTTGCAAATGTTGATCCTGCATTCTTTAGTCTGAATGGCATGCGTATGAAGCAATAAGTGCCACACGGAGTGATAAATGCAGTCTTCTCTTCATCTTCTTTGGCCATAAAGATCTGGTGGTAGCCTGAATATGCATCAAGAAAAGAGAGTAGCTCACATCCGGCAGTGGAGTCAACGATCTGGTCAATGCGCGGCAAGGGAAATGGATCCTTAGGACATGCTTTATTCACATCGATGAAGTCTATACACAGTCTCCACTTCCCATTGGCCTTGCGCACGACGACTGGGTTTGCCAACCACGTCGGATGGATCACACCTCTAACTAGGCCTGCTGCCTCTAGCTTCTTGATTTCTTCAGCAATGAATTTTTGGCGCTCCACGGCTTGCTTCCTCACTTTCTGCTTGACGGGCCGCGCATGAGGACAAACAGCAAGCTTGTGCTCAATTACCTTCCTGTGAACACCGGGGATGTCAGATGGTTGCCAGGCAAACACATCGACATTCGCTCGCAGGAAGGCAACGAGCGCGCTTTCCTATTTGCTGTCAAGCGTGGCACTGATGGTGAAGGTACCACCAGTGCCGTCCTCCTTGGCGGACACCTTCTAGGTTGCCGGAGGAGCGGCCATCCCCTTTCTACACTTGCCGGTGGAGCTCGATGGAACGTCCTCGACGGCAGCGCAGCACTCCGAAGAGGTGCGGTTGCCGGAGTGGGTCCCAGAGCACTTGCCGGACTTGGTCTTCGTCTTCTTCCCCTCGGGAGCTTCAGCGGTAAGTGTATCCTTTTCTGCTGCGGCTGCTGCGTCCCGGTAGATCTTGTCGGCGCAGACAAGCGCATCTTTCTTGTCGCCATGGACAGTGATGACGCTTATCGGCCCCGGCATCTTGAGTACGTTGTAGGCGTAGTGGGAAGCCGCCATGAACTTGGCGAGGGCGGGACGGCCGAGTATCCCATTGTATGGCAATGGGATATCGGCGACGTCGAATGTGATGCGCTCGGTTCTGAAGTTGAGCTCCCCGCCAAAGGTCACCGGCAGAGTTATCTTCCCCTTGGGCTTGCTCCTTCCCGGGTTGATTCCTTGGAAAGAACCGGTCTCTTCGAGCTCGCCATCTGGGATTTGGAGTTTCTTGATCATAGCAGAGGAGATCAAGTTCAGCCCGGCCCCGCCGTCAACCAACATTTTGGTGACCTTGAGGTTGCGGATGGTGGGTGAGACCAGCATCGGCAAGCACCCGACCGCAGTGGTGCGGTCAGGGTGATCCTCAAGGTCAAAAATGATGGGCGTGCTGGACCATTTGAGGAGCCTGCGCGACTCCACGGGCGGCTCTGCTGCATTCACCTCGCGCACCCACTGCTTGAGCTGGCGGTGGGAGGTGTGCACAGAGGCGCCACCGTCGACGCACAGGACTTCCGTGGCCTTCTGGAACTCCTGCTCGCTGTTATCCTCATCCTCCATGTCTTCGTCGTCGTCTTCTTCGTTCTTGTCGCGGCCCCGGGGAGGTCGATCACCTAGCCGCTGCTTGGCCTTGCCGCGGCGTCCTCCCCGGCCATTGAATGGCCTCTTCTTGCTTGGTTCTCCTCCGCCACCTTGGGCCTTCTCCTTGTCGCGCCTCTCGTACTCAGCCTTCTGCTGCTCGACGAGGTACTCGACGCGTTTGCAGTTGGAGAGGTCGTGGCCCTTGGTGCGGTGGATTTTGCAGTATTGCTTGTCGGAGCCGTCCTGCTTGTCGGCTGCCGCTACAGGGGCAGGCTCCTTGCCGGAGCCGCCAGCCTGTGTTTGCTTGGCGGGAGCCTCCTTGCCGGACTTCTCGACGGCAAGCACCTCCTTCTTGTTCTTCCTCTTGTTGTTCCGCCGCCGGCTCTTCTTTGCCGGGGCGGCGTCGTCGCTGTCGCTTCCTCCTGCGCCAGCATCCTCCCCGGGGAGTCTCCTCCCCTCTTCAGCGCGTGCGCACTTATCAGCTAGAGCATAGAGCTCGCTGACATCCCGTATCTTGGTCATGGCCATTTCTTCACGCATGCGGCGGTTACGCACGTTCTGGTGGAACGCGCTGATAACCGCGGCAGGGTGGACGTCGGGGATGTTGTGCTGCACACGACTGAAGCGTTGAATGTACTTGCGCAGGGATTAGATGTCGGGGGAAACTGTCCGCCACGAACACCTATGGCACCGGAGCCCCTTGCTTGTACGGTAAGAGGGCGGAGGGAGCACGAAGAGCAGATCGTGGAGATCACGCAGGCAGTTTACCCAGGTTCGGGCCGCGACGGACGCGTAAAACCCTACTCCTGCTTAGTTTGTATTGAGTTGGGGAGCTCGGGAGCTTGAAGAACTAGCTACACCGAGCGTGTGAGCGATCTAGGTTCCGAACCCCCTCTACGTTGTGCATGGGCCTCCTTTTATAGTGCAAGGGGTCACCGACAGGTGTCAACGTAGGAGAAAGGGTAAAAATGTAAAAGAGGTGGTAGTTGTAACAGTGCGGGAATAGTGGAGCTATAGTGTATGAATAGTGGTCGCTACCTACTTTGACAGTGGGGGACAAGAGCATTTAATGCCCGTCGCCGTCGACCCCAAAAGCGCCCGCCCTTGCGTCTCCGTTTGCCACGGCGATGGCTTTACCACCGTGGAGTGCCACCGTGTCCCCCAGGCTGCACAACCATCCGCCACTCGTCCCAGGAGAGGCCCCAGGGCGACGCGTGGACCGATGAGCTGGAGCG
The DNA here is from genome assembly GCA_902687465.1 of Secale cereale. NCBI lineage: Eukaryota > Viridiplantae > Streptophyta > Magnoliopsida > Poales > Poaceae > Secale > Secale cereale. The sequence continues at coordinate 563,647,969 of LR738714.1, forward strand.
CGGGCACACAGCGCAACTTTCCCGGCAAGCACCTTGCCGGGGTCTTGACCTTGCCGGGCCCGGGAGCTTGTCGGGCTCTGAAGCTTGTCGCTCCCCGGGCCCTGCCGGGGCGCGTATAGCGCCGAGGCATGTCTTCTGTAATATAATCTTCTAGTCTTCCTGGCAAACTCCTTTTGCCAGGGCCTTGCGTGAGTGAGGTAATCTTTAGCCTGGAACGGCCTTCCCGGCAAGCTCCACTTGCCGGGGTCTCGATCTTCTGTCTTGCATACTTTGTTTTTGAATGGTTTTATATGGAGCAGGAAGGTCTCCGGCAAGCGCGTGGTAGGCCCTGCCGCGGGAAGCTGCTACTGCCCATGCACAAGTTGGGGTACTGAGGTGCCCCTACCTTAGTACACCGACACTCACGGACTCGATTACAAAGGTAAAGATCAAAAAGCAAAATCTCACAACTAGATCATGCTAACTTTATTCTCCTAGATCAAGATATTACCAAAAGGATCGAACTAAGAAAAACAATAAAGATAGGGGTGTGACGGTGATACGATACCGGGGCACCTCCCCCAACCTTGGTGGTTGCCAAGGGGAGTGCCCATACCCATATGGTTATGTCTCCTTCTTCGAAGTTGGTGATGATGGAGTTGAAAGCAGTGATGCCGGATCATCATACATCGAGCATAGGAGATCCCCCAGCTTGCGGATAATACCTTTGAGTGCGGCGATATGCTCCTTCAGCAAAATATTTTCACTTGTTTTGTATTTGAGCTAACTCAATCATCTTGAAAGCTTCAATCTCATTTGAAGTAAAAAGGTTTGGAAGGGGTTGAAGGATGTGTTCTTCTCCTGTTGCGAGAGCCTGATCTTCCACAGCCTTCTTGATCCTATTCTCCTTGTCGATCTCCTCGGGTCCATCCCTCTTCATATCTATCTTCATTAGCCAAGCATCGTTGCCCTCATTGTTGGAGGAGGAGGACGACATGATGCCTAGCCTTGTCAACCCTAGGAGAAAAATAGCTCAAAACAAGAACAGAGGATTTTTGTGTGATACGGTGGTCAAAACCTTTGGGAGAATATATAATGAATTTTTGCCGACCAAAAGGAGTAACGTGCAAGAAATCGGAGTCTGGCAGGCACACGAGGTGTCCACGAGGTAGGGGGACGCGCCTAGGGGAAGGGGGCGCGCCCTCCACCCTCGTGGACGCCTCGTGTCTCTTCCGGACTGCCTCTTATTTTTCTATTTTTCTAAATATTCCAAAACGGTGAAAATTGCCATTAGAACTGTTTTGGAGTCGGTTTACTTACCCTACCACATACCTCTTCCTTTTCGGAGTCTGAATCATTCTGGAAAGTGTCCCTTATGTATTCCTTCGGGGTTACGGTTTCAATAACATTGGTTTCAACATGTATAGGATTACCTGAGATATAATGTTTGATTCTTTGACCGTTCACCACCTTCGGATTTGTGCTTTCGAAGCTGTTGATTTTTATGGCACCGGAACGATAGACCTCCTCGACAACGTAAGGACCTTCCCATTTAGAGAGAAGTTTTCCTGCAAAAAATCTTAAACGAGAGTTGTATAGAAAGACATAATCACCTACGTTAAACTCACGTTTTTGTATCCTTTTGTCATGCCATCTTTTAACCTTTTCTTTAAACAGCTTAGCATTCTCATAAGCTTGGGTTCTCCATTCATCAAGAGAGCTAATGTCAAATATTCTCTTCTCACCGGCAAGTTTGAAGTCATAATTTAGCTCTTTAATAACCTAATATGCCTTATTTTCTAGCTCAAGAGGTAAGTGACATGCTTTTCCATAAACCATCTTATATGGAGACATACCCATAGGATTTTCGTATGCAGTTCTATAGGCCCATAATGCATCATCAAGTTTCTTGGACCAATTCTTTCTAGACCTATTAACTGTCTTTTGCAAAATTAATTTCAGCTCTCTATTACTTAATTCTACTTGACCACTAGTCTGTGGGTGATAAGGGGATGCAATTATATGGTTAACATCATACTTAGCAAGCATTTTACGGAAAGCACCATGAATAAAGTGTCAACCACCGTCAGTCATTAAGTATCTAGGGACTCCAAACCTCGGAAAAATAACTTCCTTAAGCATCTTAATAGAGTTGTTCTGATCAGCACTACTAGTTGGAATAGCTTCTACCCACTTAGTAACTTAATCAACAACAACTAAAATATGTGTATACCCATGAGAGGAAGGAAACGGTCCTATATAATCAAAGCCCCAGACATCAAACAGTTCAATAACAAGTGAATAATTCATAGGCATTTCTTGATGTTTACTAATATTACCAATTCTTTGACATTCATCACAAGATAAGACAAACTTACGAGCATCCTTGAAGAGAGTAGGCCAATAGAAACCAGATTGCAATACCTTATGTGCAGTTCTATCTCCAGCATGGTGTCCTCCATAAGCTTCGGAGTGGTACTTGCGTAAAATATGTTCCTGTTCATGCTCAGGTACACAACATCTAATAATACCATCTACTCCTTCTTTATAAAGATATGGGTCATCCTAGAAGTAATGTCTTAAATCATAGAAGAACCTTTTCTTTTGCTGGTATGTGAAACTAGGTGGTATAAACTTAGCGACAATGTAATTAGCATAATCAACATACCATGGAGTAGTATGAGAAGTATTTATGACAACTAATTGTTCATCAGGAAAGCTATCATCAATAGGTTGTGGGTCATCAAGAATATTCTTTAGCCTAGACAAGTTGTCTGCAGCGAGGTTCTCAACTCCCTTTCTATCAATAATATGCAAATCAAATTCATGCAGCAAGAGAACCCATCTAATAAGTCTAGGTTTAGCATCTTTCTTTTCCATAAGGTATTTGTCGTGGAAGTGTCACGGCAGATGTCCTAAGGTAAGGACTTGATTGAGGAGCCATAGCGACGTGGTTAGCTTAAAGGGGTTAAGAACAAGACAAAGGACACAGGGAGTTTATACTGGTTCGGCCCCTGCGGTGAGGGTAAAACCTAATCCAGTTTGGGGTGGAATTACTGGGGTGTCGATTGCTAGGGTGCGCATGCGCTCGCCTAGCCCTCAATATGTTGTTTCTTTCCCTAAGCCGCTGTCGGGTCGTCCCCTTATATACACGGGTTGATGCCCTGCGGCCTATAGAGTCCCGGCCGGCTCATACAATCGTCTCTGGCCCGGTGACTGTTATTACATGCCTTACAACATAAGTCACATATATGGCGGTTGATGCTTACAGGCTTTAAGCCGCCGCAGGCCTTGGGCCCTTAACTAAACCGTTGTCCTTAATGTACTTCTGGGCTGGGCCCATGAACCGCCGTTGGGTAACCCGACCCCTCCTGGGCGGGTCATATGAAATACTTATATCCCCAACATTAGGCCCCAGGTTGATTTTGAACTTGTTCATGTCAATCTTTCTTCATCTTCTTGCGAGAGACTGTAAACAGCCGTAACCTTTGCTTTTGAAACGATAATGATCTGCCATGACATCACTTACTTGCAAACGGTCCAGATATTAACAAATTTTCCACATTTATTGAGATTCCGAGAATCGAGGCGTCTGCACAGTTATTTACCTATTTTCCACCTCCTCGATTCTCGCGCCTGACCTTTATCCACTTAGCTTATAAATAGGGCCGAAGGTCCCCTTCCATTCTCTCCTTCGTCTCTCTCTCTTCGTCTCCTTCCTCGTGACGTCTCTGCAACCGAGCTTCACCGGCGCCGATGCCCTCCACTTCGTCTTCAACATCAGCCTCCACATCAACCCAACGCGACCAGGCCTCTTCCACGCGCCGCCGCCATCTTACTCGCTCAGGTGCATTCTTGTTCTTCTCCTCCTAAATCCATTAGGGTTCCTGTCATGAAGTTCGCCAGAGTTCTTCTTCTTCTTCCTCTGCAACTATGGTTTTTCTTCTAAACTTGATGTCCCTTCATATGCTGATGTTGGTAGTATCCCTTTAGTCAATACTGAAATATCTCATCTCTGTAAAAATAGATTCATCTCCAAGAACTGTATCATATTGACCTTATGTTTTGCCTGTTTGTCATTTTAATCTCGATTTTCGAATAGCTGTAGATCCAAAATTATTATCGCGACCTATGAAAACTATTTTTCCCAGACTTAGTAAAATTTGCTTTTCTGGACACTCGCATGTGTCATGGCGGCTTAATTTTCCGACTTATGATTATTCTTATGCCATTAGGCCCCATTTAAGCCGCCATGCTAAACTTGTAATAATAATTTGTTTCCGGCTTTTCTGAACCGGCAATAATCTTTCATTTGTTAGGTCTGCTCGTTCACAATGCCTCC
>LR738714.1:563657702-563671316 GCA_902687465.1 Secale cereale
CAGAGGCCTCGAATTGGTGGGGATGTCGGCTTTATTATATTGTACTAATATTTACATCATCGAATTACATCATGAGATCCGGAGGTTTAAGTATAGTAAGGCCGAAGGTGAGCGATATTCCATGGCCGATTAGTCTCCTCCTCTGATGTACGTGAGTCCTTGTGCTCTCGGATATCGATCAAGTAGTATGACCCGTTATGCAGATTCTTGCTGACGATAAAAGGTCCTTCCTAAGGCGGCGACAGTTTATGCATGTCAGTCTCATCTTGGATGAGCCGGAGAACTAAGTCGCCTTCTTGAAAGGTTCTGGTCTTGACCCGCCGGCTGTGATACCGTCATAAATCATGTTGATAAATCGCCGAACGAGCCGCCGCGATATCACGCTCTTCATCCAATCGATCCAACGCATCCTGACGTGCCATCTCATTATCAGCTTCCACATAAGCCGCAACTCGGGGCGAGTCATGACGGATATAGCTGGGAAGAACCGCCTCTACTCTGTAGACCATGAAGAAGGGCGTGTATCCCATAGACCTGTTGGGTGTTGTATTAATGCTCCATAACACGGCAGGTAACTCCTCCACCCAACAACCCGGCGTTCGCTTCTGAGGAACCATGAGCCGGGGCTTGACCCCTCGTAGAATCTCTTGATTGGCCCGCTCTGCGTGACCATTGGACTGGGGATGAGCCACAGAAGATTCATCAAGCCGGATATGCTCACGCTAACAAAATGCCTTCATAGCACCCTTAGACAGATTAGTGCCATTGTCTGTTATGATACTATGGGGAAAACCAAACTGGAAAATCACCTTCTTGATGAATTGCACCTATGTTTCCGCATCACATTTGCTGACTGGTTTTGCCTCGATCCACTTGGTAAATTTGTCTACTGCTACCGTCACATCTACTGACCAAGTCTTCAGCACCAGCATGAGTCGTTAACCAGTAGAATACATGACGAAAAGCTTTGGCTACTAGAGATTTAGAGCCGGCATGATGACCACAATCTCCCTCGTGGATCTCTCCCAGGATCTCACAGCCTTCCTCAGGTGAGACACAGCGTTGGAACACGCCTGTAATGCTGCGGTGGTGCAATTCTCCATTGACGATCGTCATTGACTTAGACCACCGGGTTATCTGCCTGGCTAGGATTTCATCCTCGGGTAACTCACCCCGGGTCATATAAGCCAAATATGGAACTATCCAATCTGGTATGACATGAAGAGCCGCTACCAATTGTGCCTCCGGGTCAGGGATAGCGAGGTCCTCCTCTGTAGGCAACTTGACAGACGGGTTAAGCAAAATGTCCAAAACGGTATTGGGGGGTACCGGCTTACGCTGAGATCCTAACCAGCTCAAGGCGTCAGCTGCCTCGTTCTTCCTTCGATCGACGTGCTCAACTTGGTAACCCTTGAAGTGACCCGCAATAACATCAACCTCTCGGCGATAAGCCGCCATGAGCGGATCCTTGGAGTCCCAGGTGCCAGAAACCTGCTGAGCTACCAAATCTGAGTCGCCGAAACATCTGACCCGGCTTAAATTCATCTCTTTAGCCACCTGAAGGCCATGGAGCCAGGCCTCATACTCAGCTGCATTATTAGTACATGGAAACATTAACCGGGGGACATCAGAAAGTTTATCACCTCGTGCGGAAGTTAAAACAACTCCAGTCCCCGAGCCCTCCAATTGCCTGGACAAGTCAAAGTGAATCGTCCAATATGTATTATCCAGCTTTTCTTTAGGCGTTTGTAGTTCTGTCCAGTCGTTGATGAAATCCACCAGCGCTTGCGATTTGATGGTTGTTCAAGGCATATATTTTAAATCATGAGGCCCAAGCTCAATGGCCCTCTTGGTCACTCGTCCTGTAGCTTCTCTATTCTGGATAATGTCTCCCAAGGGAGCAGAGCTCACGACCGTAATGGGATGTCCCAGGAAATATTGCTTGAGTTTTCGGCTCGCCATAAAGACTCCGTAAACCAGCTTCTGCCAATGTGGATATCTCTGTTTAGACTCGATGAGGACCGCACTGATGTAGTAGACCGGTCTTTGGACCAGGTGACCTTTACCAGCCTCCTTGCTTTCTACCACAATGCCCACACTGACAGCCCTACTGTTTGCAGCGACATATAACAACAACGGTTCTTTATCAATGGGGGCCGCAAGAACCGACTGCTCTGCCAATTGCTTTTTCAGTGCCTCGAACGCTTCATCGGCAGCTTCACTCCAGACAAAATCATCTGTCTTTTTCATCATCTGGTATAGAGGGATAGTCTTCTCACCTAAGCGGCTTATGAACCGGCTCAACGCTGATATCCGTCCTGCCACGCGCTGGACACCATTGATACATTTTGGCCGTGCCAAGGAGGTGATGGTCTTGATCTTTTCCGGGTTAGCCTCGATGCCTCGCTCTGAGACCAGAAAACCAAAAAGTTTGCCTGCTGGAACACCAAAAACACACTTGGCCAGGTTAAGCATCATCTTATACACCCGGAGATTGTCAAACGTTTCTTTCAAGTCATCAATCAGAGTCTCCTTCTTTTTGGATTTGACAACGATATCATCCACATAAGCATGAAAATTCCGTCCAATCTGACCGTGCAAGCAGTTCTGTACACACCTCTGGTAAGTCGCCTGGGCACTCTTAAGCCCGAAAGCCATAGATACATAGCAGAAGGCTCCAAACGGAGTGATGAAAGCCGTCTTCTCCTGGTCCTTCACCGCCATTTTGATTTGGTGATATCTAGAATATGCATCCAAAAAACTCAACCGCTCACAACCCGCCGTAGCATCAATGATCTGATCAATACGAGGGAGGGCAAACGGGTCAGCTGGACAAGCCTTGTTTAAGTCTGTTTAATCCACACACATGCGCCACGTGCCATTCTTTTTAAGTACCAAAACCGGGTTAGCCAACCACTCAGGATGAAAAACTTCTACGATGAACCCGGCCGCCAAGAGCCGGGCCACCTCTTCACCAATGGCCTTCCCTCTCTCTTCATTAAAACGGCGAAGAAACTGTCTGACCGGCTTATACTTCAGATCAATATTAAGACTTTGATCAGCGAGTTCTCTCGGTACACCCGGCATGTCTGATGGCTTCCATGCAAATATGTCCCGGTTCTCACGGATAAACTCGATGATCGCGCTTTCCTATTTCGGATCCAGATTGGCACTGATGCTCCTGCACGAACCTCGGTCCAATCAATTTGTTTGGAATTGGGGTTAGGACCGGTTAGAACTCCCATTTCCCGATCGGAGGTTTGAGCTTTGCCAGGAACAAAGTCAACCATCTTGGTGTCATCTGCCGACTTAAACTTCAGCAACGGGTCATGCTCTATAGTTGGCTTCTTTAAAGATGTCATATCTGCCGGGTCAACATTATCTTTGTAAACCTTGAGCTCCTCTGTGGCACAAATCGACTCTGTGTAAGCTGCATCGCCTTCTTCACATTCCAAAGCTATGGTGCGACTCCCATGCACTGTAATATTTCCCTTGTGACCCGGCATCTTGAGCTGCAAATAAACGTAACATGGCCTTGCCATAAACTTAGCATAAGCCGGCCTGCCAAATAAGGCATGGTACGGGCTGTGGATCCTCACCACTTCGAACGTCAAAATTTATGTCCTGGCATCATGCTCATCTCCAAAGGTTACTTCCAAATCGATCTTACCAACTAGATACGCCGACTTACCAGGCACAACTCCATTAAAGACGGTGTTCGACGGCTTAAGCTTCTTATTAGTTAACCCCATATGACTGAAGGTATTGTAATACAGAATGTTGATGCTGCTCCCTCCATCCATGAGTAACTTTGTGAACTTATACCCTCCGAACTGAGGGGCCACCACTAGGGCCAGCTGACCCGGATTATCAACTCGGGGCGGGCGATCTTCGCGGCTCCACATAATGGGCTGCACAAACCATCTTAAGTAACGGGGCACCGCCGGCTCAACGGCATTCACTGCCCTCTTATGGAGCTTCTGGTCTCGTTTGCATAGACTTGTGGTGAACATGTGGTATTGCCCATTGCTCAACTACTTCGGGTTACTCTGATAACCGGACTGCTGCTCGTTCCCTTCACTACAAAAAAATACACTTACGTGATGATACGTGTTTGTCACAGTAGGTCACGTTTTCTGTCATGCATGTACATCCATGACGATTTTATGACAGAATCAAGATAGTCATACCTGTGCTATCGTAGAAGTGTTCCATGACATTACCAAAATTATCATCACGGAAGTGTCCACTGCCATGACGATAAATCACGCGTCACAGAAGTGCTTTCGTCAAGGGTGACCGACATGTGGCATCCACCGTAACGGAACGCCGTTAAGCTATCGGGTCCGGTTTTGGATCCGATAACCCGTTAACAGCCCCGACCAATGGGTATTTTCCACATGTAAAATCATCATTGGCTGGAGGGAACATGTGTCGGCTCGCCGTTGGAATAGATGTCATCCACTCATTGGACCCATAGCGCCTATGATACGTCGACACGTGGCATGGCCCAACAGAGGCCCATTCTTGTGAAAAGGCCGGCCCGTTTGACTTGGTCAAAAGGTGGCGGGCCGGCCCACGGCAAGCCTGTTAACGATATTTTCGCATATAGCCCATTTATAGTCCACTAACCTAGTGCCCGTTTACGGCCTATCCGAATTAGGCCCAGTAGCGTCATCTACTCATTGGACCCAAAGCGCCTATGATACGTCGACACATGGCATGGCCCAACAGAGGCCCATTCCTGTGAAAGGGCCGGCATGTTTGACTTGGTCAAAAGGTGGCAGGCCGGCCCACGGCAAGCCTGTTAACGGCCTCTTCGCGTATAGCCCATTTACAGCCTGCTAAACCAGTGCCCGTCTACGGCCTATCCGAATTAGGCCGATTAGCGTCATCTGGGCCGTCTAATATAATTCCAGCCCGTTTTAACTTCTGGCCCATGTATGGCCCATGATGTCTTTTGGCTCATATGAGGCCCTTAGTAACAGTCGCCCATTAAAGGCCCGTGGTAAAACTGGCCCGTAATGAACAGTGTATCACTTTATACCCATTAACGGCCCATTATTCTGTTGGACTGTTTCCAGCCCATGTTATCTCTCCACAGCCTATAGAAGGCCCACGGATCCGACAGCCCATAAAAGGCCCACAAATCCGACGGCCATAGAAGGCCATGGGTCGTTCGTCCCGTAGATGGCCCATGGATCGTACGGCCTGTGGAGGGCCATGGTCACTACAACGTTTGGGCGAGTTGGCCCCCGTTTGAATGATATAGCATATTCAAAGAATTATCCTACTCTATATTATCACCTCTAAAAATCATACACTATACAATAAACAGACTAAGGCATAGAAACGTAGAATAATCCTACACTATACAATAAAGAAATTACAGCCGATTATACCCACTGGGCATTATGGTTCGGCACCAGTGATAATAAAGCATACACAAAGAGCAAATTACATACACTGGGCAAATATAGCTCATACATCATGGATGCGCATCAACATAACTTACCATTTGAACTATAATCTCTTCGGAAAATAGGATTGGCCGGATTTAGATAGCACAAATTTCAGTCTACAAAATCTCCAATTCCTTCATTGTTACCTCAGTGTCTTGTTTCATTTTTTTACTCCTACATCTAATACCTTCATGTCTAGTCTCAACTTGTTGATTGTACGTTCAGAATCATGTACACGTTGTCTTGCCACCTCTAGTTGATGCTCGAGAACATCAGCACATTCCAATTCCAATCCATACTCATTCGCTAATGGCCATGCCGCACTGCTCGCAGATCTTTGTGTTGATGTCACTTCATCATGAAATGTTTCTGTGAGTACACATGACTAGGGCAAAAATATACTTACAATAGTGAAGTGAGCAAGACAGACTATTTTGTACATGGCAAAATAGGACTAACAATAATGTTACACGCCATGAAGCATAAGCAGGTGATATTTTAAAAATTATAAAAAAGGTAGTATGTGCAGCCTGCATACAGAAATCTCTCTTAGCTCACTAGAGGAGCGTGCTGTTGGGGCCTAATCCAAAACACAGACAAGTTACAAATTTAGACAGCATGTTGCATAGAAGTAAGCAAGCAGTTGGTCATTCTGTAGCTCAATTAAAGTCTTAGGGAGGATAATGAAAAGTAGAGGATTTCATACAAACATACTACAGAAAGAAAAACTATGCAATCATTAGCCTAGTATAAACTAGATTGTGAGCCTCATTCAATAATAGTTGGTTAATAGAATTCAAAGCTTCAGGCACACTTCGGCAGAGTATTTAAATGGTAAGGCCTTTAATTATGTCAACTAATAGTTATACAAGTACCCAACATCAGGCATCATTCTTTGGGCATCTCATTAACTGAGGACAAATAAAGCAATTGAAAAGAGCAAATTAACTATGCCTGAAACAAACAAGGAATTGAATTGTTGAGTTGGATACAGTGACTTACCTTAACAGGTTGAAGAGGCTCAGCACAGCTCCTACTTCTCATGCAAGGCTCCTTCCTAACATCTTTTACTTGGAAATCCTCAATCTTATCTTCATTGCACCCCCTTTTCAAGGTGACACAAACTAGTTACTCGTCTCCTTGGAAGATAAATATGAATACTTTCCAGTCTGTGAACACAAAAGGATGAGATTATAACAAAACTGTTGTGGAACGTAGCATAATTCAAAAAAATTCTACGCTTTCACCAAGATCCAACTATGGAGACATCTAGCAACGAGCAAGTGAGAGTGCATCTACATACCGTTATGGAGATTGCGAGCGGAAGCTTTCAAAGAAGCGTGGATGAAGTAGTCGTACTCTTCGCATTCTTCGTCACCGATGATCTAGCGCCGAACGGACGGCACCTCCGCGTTCAACACACGTCCAGTGCAGCAACGTCACCTCCTTCTTGATCCAGCAAGGGGGAGGAGAAGTCGTCAGAGATCCGGCAGCACGACGGCGTGATGACGGATGCAGTGGAGATCGCAGCAGGGCTTCGCCGGGCGCCCTGCGTGGGAGTATGGAGGTGTGACGGGAGGGGGAGAGGCGCCAGGGCAATGGTGCGGCAGCCCTCTCCCCTCCCACATATATATAGGGGGCCAGGGGGTGCGCCAGGGCAATGGTGCGGCAGCCCTCTCCCCTCCCACATACATGGATTCTATCTCGGATTTCATGGTGCTTCTTCATAGTTCGAAGGTTCACCGTTGTCTAACAACATGATTTCCAGTACAGGGTTGCCGTACCACTCTGGTGCGGAACGTACCCTTGTGGACCTTCGAAGTTCAGTAGTAACTTGATCTGTTTCTTCATGATCATTATCATCAACTTCCTCCCTTGTCGGTGCAGGCACCTCAGGAACGGTTTCCTGCGCTGCGCTACTTTCCGGTGCAGGAGGGGTGACTGTCACCTCATCAAGTTCTACTTTCCTTCCACTCACTTCTTTCGAGAGAAACTCTTTCTCCAGAAAGCATCCATTCTTGGCAACAAAGACTTTGCCTTCGGATCTGTGGTAGAAGGTGTACCCAATTGTTTCCTTTGGGTATCCTATGAAGACGCATTTTTCCGATTTGGGTTCGAGCTTTTCGGGTTGAAGTTTCTTGACATAAGCATCGCAACCCCAAACTTTTAGAAACGACAGCTTCGGTTTCTTGCCAAACCAAAGTTCATACGGAGTCGTCTCAACGGATTTCGACGGAGCCCTATTTAAAGTGAATGCGGAAGTCTCTAAAGCATAACCCCAAAAAGATAGCGATAAATCGGTGAGGGACATCATAGATCGCACCATGTCCAACAGAGTACGATTTCGACATTCGGACACACCGTTACGTTGAGGTGTTCCGGGCGGTGTCAATTGTGAAACAATTCCACAGCTCCTAAGGTGTGTGCCAAATTCATGACTTAAGTATTCACCCCCACGATCCGATCGCAAGAACTTTATTTTTCTGTCACGTTGATTCTCAACCTCATTCTAAAATTGCTTGAACTTTTCAAAGGTCTCAGACTTGTGTTTCATCAAATAGATATACCCATATCTACTCAAGTCATCTGTGAGGGTGAGAACATAACGATAGCCTCCGCGAGCCTCAACACTCATTGGACCGCACACATCGGTATGTATGATTTCCAACAAGTTGGTTGCTCGCTCCATTGTTCCGGAGAACGTAGTCTTGGTCATCTTGCCCAAGAGGCACGGTTCGCACGTGTCAAATGATTCATAATCAAGAGACTCTAGAAGTCCATCTGAATGGAGCTTCTTCATACGTTTGACACCAATATGACCAAGGCGGCAATGCCACAAGTATGTGGGACTATCATTATCAACTTTACATCTTTTGGCATCTACACTATGAATATGTGTATCACTACGTTCGAGATTCATCAAAAATAAACCATTGACCAATGGGGCATGACCATAAAACATATCTCTCAAATAAATAGAACAACCATTATTCTCCGATTTGAAAGAGTAGCCATCTCGCATAAGACGAGATCCAGAAACAATGTTCATGCTCAAAGCTGGTACTAAATAACAATTATTGAGGTTTAAAACTAATCCCGAGGGTAGATGTAGAGGTAGCGTGCCGACGGCGATCACATCGAACTTGGAACCATTCCCGGCGCGCATCGTCGCCTCATCCTTCGCCAGTCTCCGTTTATTCCGCAGCTCCTGTTTTGAGTTACAAATGTGAGCAACTGCACCGGTATCGAATACCCAGGAGCCACTACGAGTGCTGGTAAGGTACACATCAATAACATGTATATCATATATACCTTTGACGTTGCCGGCCTTCTTGTCTGCTAAGTATTTGGGGCAGTTCCGCTTACAGTGACCCGTTCCCTTGCAATAAAAGCACTCTGTCTCAGGCTTGGGTCCATACTTTGGCTTCTTCCCAGCAACAGGCTTGCCAGGCGCGGGAACTCCCTTGACGTCCTTCTTGAAGTTCTTTTTACCCTTGCCTTTCTTGAACTTAGTGGTTTTATTGACCATCAACACTTGATGTTCTTTCTTGATGTCCACCTCCGCTGATTTCAGCATCGAATACACCTCGGGAATGGACTTCTCCATCCCCTGCATATTGAAGTTCAACACGAAGCTCTTGAAGCTTGGTGGGAGCGACTGGAGGATTCTGTCAACGATCGCTTCATCTCGGAGATTCATTCCCAGCTGAGACAAGCGGTTGTGCAATCCTGAAATCTTGAGGATGTGCTCACTGACAGAACTGTTCTCCTCCATCTTACAGCTGTAGAATGCGTCGGAGACATCATATCTATCGACTCGGGCATGAGCTTGGAAAACCATTTTCAGCTCTTCGAACATCTCATATGCTCCGTGGTGCTCAAAACGTTTTTGGAGCCCCGACTCTAAGCTGTAAAGCATGCCGCACTGAACCAGGGAGTAATCATCACTACGCGACTGCCAGACGTTCAAAGCGTCTTGGGCCGCATCGGGAGCAGGTGCATCACCTAGCGGTGCTTCTAGGACATATGATCTCTTGGCAGCTATGAGGATAATCCTCAAGTTACGGACCCAATCCGTATAGTTGCTACCATCGTCTTTCAGCTTGGTTTTCTCTAGGAACGCGTTGAAGTTGAGGGAAACTGGAGCGTGGGCCATTTGATCTACAAGAGATATTGTAAAGAATTTAGACTAAGTTCATGATAATTAAGTTCATCTTAATCAAATTTTAATGAACTCCCACTCAGAATGACATCTTTCTAGTCATCTAAGTGATACACGATCCGAATCGACTAGCCCGTGTCCGATCATCACGTGAGACAGACTAGTCATCAACAGTGAACATCTTCATGTTGATCGTATCTTCTATACGACTCGTGTTCGACCTTTCGGTCTTCCGTGTTCCGAGGCCATGTCTGTACATGCTAGGCTCGTCAAGTGAACCCTAAGTGTATCGCGTGTATAAATCTGGCTTACACCCGTTGTATGCGAACGTTAGAACCTATCACACCCGATCATCACGTGGTGCTTCGGAGCAACGAGCTTTAGCAACGGTGCACAGTTAGGGGAAACACAATACTTGAAATTTTAGTGAGATATCATCTTATTTACTACCACCGTTCTAAGTAAACAAGATGCATAAACATGATAAACATCACATGCAATCAATTAAAGTGACATGATATGGCCAATATCATCTTGCTCCTTGGATCTCCATCTTCGGGGCACCATGATCATATTGTCACCGGCTTGACACCATGATCTTCATCATCATGATCTCCATCATCATGTCTTGAAGAAGTCGTCACGCCAACTATTACTTCTACTACTATAGCTAATGTTTAGCAATGAAGTAAAGTAATTACATGGCGTTATTCAGTGACACGCAGGTCATACAATAATTAAGACAACTCCTATGGCTCCTGTCGGTTGTCAAGTTCATCGACATGCAAGTCATGATTCCCTATTACAAAAACATGATCAATCTCATACATCATTCATCACATCTTCGTTTTGGCCATACCACGTCACATAGCACATGCTGCAAAAACAAGTTAGACGTCCTCTAATTGTTGTTGCAAGTTTTACGTGGCTTCTATAGGATTTCTAGCAAGAACGTTTCTTACCTACGCCAAAACAACAACGTGATTTGTCAATTTCTATTTACCCTTCATAAGGACCCTTTTCATCGAATCCGATCCGACTAAAGTAGGAGAGACAGACACCCGCCAGCCACCTTATGCATCTAGTGCATCTCTGTCGGTGGAACCAGTCTCACGTAAGCGTACGTGTAAAGTCGGTCCGGGCCGCTTCATCCCACAATACCGCCGAATCAAGATTGACTAGTAACGGTAAGAAAGTTGAATAAAATCAAACGCCCAGAACTGCTTTGTGTTCTACTCGTGCAAGATGCTACGCATAAAACCTAGCTCAGATGCCACTGTTGGGGAACGTAGCATAATTCAAAAAATTTCTATGCTTTCACCAAGATCCAACTATGGAGACATCTAGCAACGAGCAAGTGAGAGTGCATCTACATACCGTTATGGAGATTGCGGGCGGAAGCTTTCGAAGAAGCGTGGATGAAGTAGTCGTACTCTTCGCGTTCTTCGTCACCGATGATCTAGCGCCGAACGGACGGCACCTCCTCGTTCAACACACGTCCGGTGCAGCAACGTCACCTCCTTCTTGATCCAGCAAGGGGGGAGGAGAAGTCGTCAGAGATCCGGCAGCACGACGGCGTGATGACGGATGCAGTGGAGATCGCAGCAGGGCTTCGCTGGGCGCCCTGCGTGGGAGTATGGAGGTGTGACGGGAGGGGGAGAGGCGCCAGGGCAATGGTGCAGCAGCCCTCTCCCCTCCCACATATATATAGGGGGCCAGGGGGTGCGCCAGGGCCCCTGCAGATCCAATCTGCAGGGGGGCGGCGGCCAGGGGGGTTCCTTGCCCCCCAAGGCTAGTGGGGCGCCCCCTCCCCCCTAGGGTTTCAACCCTAGGCGCATGGGGAGGTGGGCCCCTAGTGGTGCGCCAGCCCATTAGGGCTGGACACTTCCCCTTGCGGCCTAGGGGCCCCACTGGGATGGGTGGCCCCACCCGGTGGACCCCCGGGGCCCCTCCGGTGGTCCCGGGACGCTCCCGGTGACCCCCGGAGATCAGCCGATGGCCGAAACTGGACTTCCTATATATCAATCTTTACCTCCGGACCATTCCGGAACTCCTCGTGACGTCCGGGATCTCATCCGGGACTCCGAACAACTTTCGGGTTTCCACGTGCATTTATCTCTACGACCCTAGCGTTACCGAACCTTAAGTGTGTAGACCCTACGGGTTCGGGAGACACGTAGACATGACCGAGACCACTCTCCTGTCAATAACCAACAGCGGGATCTGGATACCCATGTTGGTTCCCATGTGTTCCTCGATGATCTTCATCGGATGAACCACCGTGTCAAGGATTCACTCAATCCCGTACGTTATTCCCTTTGTCCATCGGTACGTTACTTGCCCGAGATTCGATCGTCGGTATTCCCGATACCTTGTTCAATCTCGTCATGGTAAGTCTCTTTACTCGATCCGTAATCCATCATCCCGTGACTAACTACTTAGTCATATTAAGCTCATTATGATGATGTCTTACCGAGTGGGCCTAGAGGTACCTCTCCGTCATACGGAGTGACAACATCCCAGTCTCGGTTCGTACCAACTCAACAGACACTTTCAGAGATACCTGATGCGTACCTTTATAGCCACCCAGTTACGTTGTGACGTTTGGCACACCCAAAGTATTCCTACGGCATCCGGGAGTTGTACAACCTCATGGTCTAAGGAATAAATACTTGACACCGAAAAGTGTATGCATTACGAACTATACGATCTCGTATTATGCTCAAGTTTGGGTCTTGTCCATCACATCATTCTCCTAATGATGTGATCCCGTTATCACTGACATCCCATGTCCATGGTCAGGAAACCGTGACCATCTGTTGATCAACGAACTGGTAACTAGAGGCCTACCAGGGACTCATTGTGGTGTATGTATTCACACATGTATCGTTGTTTCCGTACAATACAATTCAAGCATGAATAACAGACAATTATCATGAACAAGGAGATATAATAATAATGCTTTTATTATTGCCTCTAGGGCATATCTCCAACAAAAACAACACCACATAATGAAACATGCCGCATGTCTTGCACTTGCACACAATGAAATGAGCATTTACTATGTATGCAGTATGTAAAAACTAGGCATACCTTCGAAATGGATCTCTAGGTACTCTTGGATAGCCTACTTTAGTGTACAGCCAAACCTTTATGTCACCTATGAGTTAGAAAAGGCCCCACTACAACAGCCCTTAGTGTTTAAATCGTTGACAAGCTCTGTTAGAGTGTTAGGTCAAGAACAGCAAGTAATCAAAGAAAACAGTGATGGTCATGTGTTTTTGTTTAAATTAGGCAATGGGATCTCTATGGAAAACATTGACCAAAGTAGATTGTGCCAAGTAGATGGTATCTTTGTATTTGCATTTTGAGCAAATAGTGATGGTCTGCTTTCCTATCATATTAATTACTGCACTGGGTTCAATTTGTGATGTTTGCAAGTCCAATTAATTTTCATATGGGCAGCAAAATGAAAAAATATAATGCAATCTAGACTTTTCACTGTTCATACCAAAGATAAGCTGAAAACGCAATGAAAAGAACTGGTTGGCTTATTACATGGAGCTTATATTCACAGGTGCTTATTTTCTTAGGATAACTCGTAATAACTGTCCCTAAGAAACTTGGCCAATAGAACTGACATACAAATAACATGTCACGATGATTGCAATGGAGGAGTGACGTACCATAGCACACTGTATAGGCTCACCGCTGGCTCTCCTTTTTTTTGTGATGTTGCATGAAATTGCCACATACATCTTGTACTTTTTCATTGTGTAACCCTATCTGCAAGTTGACACGGCTAATTTCAGACATCTCTACATGATAATACATTGCATATCCCTTGCGCATATTTAAACCACCAATTAATGATTGTGTGCGTAGCATAAACTAGCCATGACTCTGTGTGCTGGACTAGCAGGCACTCTAAGGGAGCCTAATGTAGTGTACTGGAATTCCTACATGCCACCTATGATTTTGTGTAATGTA
>LR738714.1:563676396-563689733 GCA_902687465.1 Secale cereale
TAATTTAGTATGTGGGTGGACCGGTGCTTGGGTGCTGCCCTTACTTGGACTAGCCTCCCACTTATGATTAACCTCTAATGCAAGCATCCGCAACTACAAAAGAAGTATTAAGGTAAACCTAACCATAGCCTGAAACATATGGATCCAAATCAGCCCCTTACGAAGCAACGCATAAACTAGGGTTTAAGCTTCTGTCACTCTAGCAACCCATCATCTACTTATTACTTCCCAATGCCTTCCTCTAGGCCCAAATAATGGTGAAGTGTCATGTAGTCGATGTTCACATGACACCACTAGAGGAGAGACAACATACATCTCATCAAAATATCGAACGAAGACCAAACTCACATGACTACTAATAGCAAGACTTCTCCCATGTCCTCAGGAACAAAAGTAACTACTCATGAGACATAATATTGTTCATGATCAGAGGGGTATTAATATACATAATTGATCTGAACATATGATCTTCCACCAAATAAACCAACTAGCATCAACTACAAGGAGTAATCAACATAACTAGCAACCCATAGGTACCAATCTGAGGTTTGGGTACAAATATTGGATACAAGAGATGAACTAGGGTTTGAGAGGAGATGGTGCTGGTGAAGATGTTGATGAAGATAGGCCTCCCCAAGATGGGAGAGTTGTTGGTGATGATGGCGGTGACAATTTCCCCCTCCCGGAGGGAAGTATCCCCGGCAGAACAGCTCTGCCGGAGCCCTAGATTGGTTTCCGCCTCGGTTCCACCTCGAGACGGCGGCGTCTGGTCCCGAAAGCCTCCTTGTGATTATTTTTCCAGGTCAAAATGCTTCATATAGGAGAAGATGGGCACCGGGGGCCTGCAGGCTGGCCCTCGAGGCAGGGGGCGCGCCCTGGGAAGGGGGTTGCGCCCCCCACCCTCGAGGCTAGCCTGTGGCCCCTCTCGTGGGTTTCTTTTGCCAGATATTTTTTATATTTTCCAAAACGATGTTCTGTGGAGTTTTAGGGCTTTCGGAGTTGTGCAGAATAGGTTTCCAGAGTTTGCTCCTTTTCCAGCCCAGAATTCCAGTTGCCGCCATTCTCCCTCTTCATGTAAACCTTGCAAAATAAGAGAGAAAAGGCATAAGTATTGTGACAAAACATGTAATAACAGCTCATAGTGCAATAAATATCAACTTATAAGCATGATGCAAAATGGACGTATCAGTACCCGCTCGCCGAACACCTTTTAATCAGACATCCAGCAACTTATATAATAGCAACTTATATAAATATAGTCATATGATTCTTATGCTAAAGTAACAATTCATCCACAATATCAAGTATGCATCATAAACTTCATTGGAAACTAACAAACTTTGGTCTCGGTCATTAAAGCTATTGCAATTTATCGTAACATCGGAAAGAGTCAATATAAGAGGTTTTCAGCAAGCCTACATACTCAACTATCATATAGTCTTTCACAATTGCTCACACTCACGCAATACTTATGTTTATGGAGTTTTAATCGGACACAGAGAAAGATAGGGGCTTATGGTGTTGCCTCCCAACCTTTTACCTCAAGGGTAATGTCAACAGTAATAGATCATGAAAACTTACATCAAAGTGGGTATATATGTCAGGATCTTTCCAACACAATGTGCTTGCGAAAGGATAAAAATGTAAAAAGGAAAGGTGGATTTCACCTTGACACTTATAAGACAGGAATAGTAGATAGGCCATTCGCAGAGGGAAGCAGAGGTTGTCATGTATTTTTATGGTTGGATGCACAAAGTCTTAGCATAGAAGAACTTCACTTTATATTGCCACTTGTGATAAGGACCTTTATTATGCAGTCCGTCGCTTTTATTACTTCCATATCACAAGATCGTATAAAGCTAATTTCTCCCACACCAATAAATCATACATATTTCAGCGAATTTGCAACATGACAACTTACTTGGAAGGATCTCTATCAATCCATGGGTAGGTATGGTGGACTCTCATGGCAAAACTGGGTTTAAGGATATATGGAAGCACAAGTAGTATCTCTACTTAGTGCGAGAAGTTTTGGCTAGCATGAGGGGGAAAGGCAAGCTCAACATGTTGGATGATCCATGACAACATACTTTATTTCAGATATAAGAAGACATAACCCATTATGTTGTCTTCCTTGTCCAACATCAACTCTTTAGCATGTCATACTTTAATGAGTGCTCACAATCATAAAAGATGTCCAAGATAGTATATTTGTATGTGAAGCCTCTCTTCTTTTATTACTTCCTATTAATTGCAACGATGACCAAAACTATGTTTGTCACCTCCCAACAACTTTTATTTATCATACTCTTGTATGTGAAGTCATTACTTCCCATGAGATCGATATGATCTCTTTGATACTCTTTATGTTTTCTTTCTTTTTATCATGACCCAAGTGAGGAAATCAAGCCCTTGACTCAAACACTAATCTTTATTATATAGCTCACGGACTCGATTACAAAGGATAAAGCTCAAAAGCAAAAGCTCACAACTAGATCATGCTAACTTTATTCTAATAGATCAAGCTACTACCAAAATGATCGAACTAATTAAAACAGTAAAGATAGGAGTGATGGTGATACGATACCGGGGTCACTCCCCCAAGCTTGGCAGTTGCCAAGGGGAGTGCCCATACCCATATGATTATGTCTCCTTCTCCGAGGGTGGTGATGATGGCTTCTTCCTTAACTTGCGCATAAGAGCAGAATACTGCTCCTTTAGATCATTGATCTCTTGCTCAAGGGTTTATCTTCTTGCATAATGTCTGCTTGTTTTCCTGCAAGAGGTTAAAAGGGATAAATTCGATCTTAGGTTTCTTTACTCTGTTGGGGAGGCTTGACTTTTTGAACTCCACATGCATGTCCCCCGGTTGAGGCAGTGGAAATTCGTCTTCCTCTGAGCTGGTCCAATCCTTCCCCTTAGGATTATGGTCCTCATCTTCCTCCGTGGTCCAACCATAATGCTCCAAGTCACCATAGACCTTAGGATCAGCAAGGAAATCAGCCACATAGCTTTCTCCCTCCGAATCCTGGGACGACATGTTGCCTTTATCTGTGACAGGAACAGCTTGAAACAAAAACAGAGGATTTTTGCGTGATACAGAGGTCAAAACCTTCGGGAGTATAAATAATGTATTTTCCCGAACGAAAGGAGTAACCTACAAGAAAACGGAGTCCAGGGGACACACGGGGTCCCTCGAGGCAGGGGCGCACCCTGGGAAGCTGGCGCGCCCTCCACCCTCGAGGGTGCCCCGTGTCTCTTCCGGACTGCGGTTTATTTTCCTATTTTTCTAAAAATTCCAAAACGGAGAAAAATTGCCTTTAGAACTGTTTTGGAGTTGGTTTACTTACCGTATCACATACCTCTTCCTTTTCGGAGGCTGAATTGTTCTGGAAAGTGTCCCTTATGTATTCCTCCAGGGCTACGGTTTCAATAATATTGGTTTCAACATTTATAGGATTACCTGAGATATAATGTTTGATTCTTTGACTCTTCACCACCTTCGGATTTGTGCCTTTTGAAGTTGTTGATTTTTATGGCACCGGAACGATAGACCTCCTCGATAACGTAAGGTCCTTCCCACTTGGAAAGAAGTTTTCCGGCAAAAAATCTTAAACGAGAGTTGTATAACAAGACATAATCACCTACGTTAAACTCACGCTTTTGTATTCTTTTGTCATGCCATCTTTTAACTTTTTCTTTACACAGCTAGGTATTCTCATAGGCCTGGGTTCTCCATTCATCGAGACAGCTGATGTCAAATAACCTCTTCTCACCGGCAAGTTTGAAATCATAATTGAGCTCTTTGATAGCCCAATATGCCTTATGTTCTAGCTCAAGAGGTAAATGACAAGCTTTTCCATATACCATCTTATATGGACACATACCCATATGATTTTTGTACGCAGTTTTATAGGCCCATAATGCATCATCAAGTTTCTTGGACCAATTCTTCCTAGACCTATTAACTCTCTTTTGCAAGATTATTTCCAACTCCCTATTACTCAGTTCTACTTGAACACTAGTCTGTGGGTGATAAGGTGATGCAATTCTATGGTTGACATCATATTTAGCAAGCATCTTATGGAAAGCACCATGAATAAAGTGTGAACCACCATCAGTCATTAGATATCTAGGGACTCCAAACCTCAGAAATATAACTTTTTTCAGCATCTTAATAGAGGTGTTATGATCAGCACTACTAGTTGGAATAGCTTCTACCCACTTAGTAACGTAATCAACAACAACTAAACTATGTGTGTACCCGTTAGAGGCAGGAAAAGGTCCCATATAATCAAAGCCCCAAACATCAAATGGTTCAATAACAAGTGAATAATTCATAGGCATTTCTTGACGTCTACTAATTGTTGGGGAACGTAGTATTTTAAAATTTTCCTACGATCACGCAAGATCTATCTACCAGATGCATAGCAACGAGAGGGGAGAGTGAGTCTACGTACCCTCGTAGACCGAAAGCGGAAGCGTTAGAACAACGCGGTTGATGTAGTCGTACGTCTTCACGGCCCAACTGATCAAGCACCGAAACTACGGCACCTCCGAGTTCTAGCACACGTTCAGCTCGATGACGTCCCTCGAACTCCGATCCAGCCGAGTGTCGAGGGAGAGTTCCGTCAGCACGACGGCGTGGTGACGATCTTGATGTTCTACCGTCGCAGGGCTTCGCCTAAGCACCGCTACAATATTTATCGAGGAGAACTATGGTGGAGGGGGCACCGCACACGGCTAAGAGATCAAGAGATCAATTGTTGTGTCTAGAGGTGCCCCCCTGCCCCCGTATATAAAGGAGGGAGGGAGAGGCCGGCCCTAGAGGGGGCGCACCAAGTGTGGGGAGTCCTACTAGGACTCCCAAGTCCTAGTAGGATTCCCCTTTCCTTTCCGGAGTAGGAGAGAAGGAAAGAGGGGGAGAGGGAGAAGGAAAAGGGGGCTGCACCCCTTGTCCAATTCGGACCAGAAGGGGGGTGCACGTCTCCTTCCTTTTGGCCTCTCTCCTCTATTCCCGTAACTCCCCGGTACTTCGAAAATATCCGAATCACTCGGAACCTTTCCGATGTCCGAATATAGTCGTCCAATATATCGATTTTTACGTCTCGACCATTTTGAGACTCCTCGTCATGTCCCCGATCTCATCCGGGACTCCGAACTCCTTCGGTACATCAAAACTCATAAACTCATAATAAAACTATCATCGAAACGTTAAGCGTGCGGACCCTACGGGTTCGAGAACTATGTAGACATGACCGAGACACGTCTCCGGTCAATAACCAATAGCGGAACCTGGATGCTCATATTGGCTCCCACATATTCTACGAAGATCTTTATCGGTCAAACCGCATAACAACATACATTGTTCCCTTTGTCATCGGTATGTTACGTGCCCGAGATTCGATTGTCGGTATCTCAATACCTAGTTCAATCTCGTTACCAACAAGTCTCTTTACTCGTTCCGTAATACATCATCCCGCAACTAACTCATTAGCTGCAATGCTTGCAAGGCTTATAGTGATGTGCATTACCGAGTGGGCCCAGAGATACCTCTCCGACAATCGGAGTGACAAATCCTAATCTCGAAATACGCTAACCCAACAAGTACCTTCGGAGACACCTGTAGAGTACCTTTATAATCACCCAGTTATGTTGTGACGTTTGGTAGCACACAAAGAGTTCCTCCGGTATTCGGGAGTTGCATAATCTCATAGTCATAGGAACATGTATAAGTCATGAAGAAAGCAATAGCAGTAAAACTTAAACGATCATAGTGCTAAGCTAACGGATGGGTCTTGTCCATCAGATCATTCTCCTAATGATGTGATCCCGTTGATCAAATGACAACTCATGTCTATGGCTAGGAAACATAACCATCTTTGATCAATGAGCTAGTCTAGTAGAGGCATACTAGGGACACTCTGTTTTGTCTATGTATTCACACATGTATTAAGTTTCCGGTTAATACAATTCTAGCATGAATAATAAACATTTATCATGATATAAGGAAATAAATAATAATTTTATTATTGCCTCTAGGGCATATTTCCTTCACTAATATTACCAATTCTTTGACATTCATCACAAAATAAGGCAAACTTACGGGCATCCTTGAAGAGAGTAGGCCAATAAAAACCGGATTGCAGTACCTTATGTGCAGTTCTATCTCCCGCATGGTGCCCTCCATAGGCTTCGAAGTGGCACTTGCGTAGGATCTGTTCCTGTTCATGCTCAGGTACACAACGTCTAATAATACCATCTACTCCTTCTTAATAAAGATGTGGGTCATCCCAAAAGTAATGTCTCAAATCATAGAAGAACTTTTTCTTTTGCTGGTATGTGAAGCTAGGAGGTATAAAATTAGCAACAATGTAATTAGCATAATCAGCATACCAAGGAGCAGTACGAGAAGTACTTATGGCAGCTAGTTGTTCGTCAGGAAAGCTATCATCAATAGGTTGTGGGTCATCAAGTATATTTTCTAACCTAGACAAGTTATCTGCTATGGGGTTCTCAGCTCCCTTTCTATCGATAATATGCAAGTCAAATTCTTGCAGCAAGAGAACCCATCTAATAAGTCTAGGTTTAGCATCTTTCTTCTCCATGAGGTATTTGATAGCAGCATGATCAGTGTGAATAGTTACTTTAGAATCAATGATATAGGGTCTAAACTTATCACAAGCAAACACAACTGCTAAAAATTCTTTCTCAGTAGTAGCATAATTTCTTTGGGCACTATCTACAGTTTTACTAGCATATTGAATAACATTCAATTTCTTATCAACCCTTTGCCCTAGAACAGCTCCTACAGCATAATCACTGGCATCGCACATAATTTCAAAGGGTAGATTCCAGTCAGGAGGCTGGACAATAGGTACAGAGATCAATGCTTTCTTAAGTATTTCAAATGCTTCTAGACAATCATCATCAAAGACAAAAGGAATATCTTTTTGTAAGAGATTAGTCAGAGGCCTGGAGATTTTGGAGAAGTCCTTAATGAACCTCCTATAAAACCCGGCATGACCAAGGAAACTTCGTATACCTTTGATGTCCTTAGGGCATGGCATCTTTTCAATAGCATCAACTTTAGCTTTGTCAACTTCAATACCTCTTTCAGAAATTTTATGTCCCAAGACAATGCGTTCATTAACCATAAAGTGGCACTTCTCCCAATTGAAGACCAGATTAGTGTCTTCACATCTCTGCAAAACTCGATCAAGGTTGCTTAAGCAATCGTCAAAAGAAGTTCCGTAAACGGAGAAATCATCATGAAAATCTCAACAATCTTTTCACAAAAATCAGAGAATATAGCCATCATACATCTTTGAAAAGTAGCAGGTGCATTACATAAACCAAAAGTCATATGCCTATAAGCAAAGGTACCGAAAGGACAAGTAAAGGTGGTCTTTTCTTGATCCCCTTTTGACACAGGTATTTGAGAGAAACCAGAATAACCGTCTAGAAAGCAGAAATGAGTATGTTTGAATAACCTTTCTAGCATTTGATCAATAAATGGCAAGGGGTAATGATCTTTCTTAGTAGCTTTATTTAACTTACGGAAATCAATTACCATCCTATAACCTGTAACTATTCTTTGCGGGATCAATTCATCTTTAACATTAGGGACGACAGTCATACCTCCTTTCTTAGGAACACAATGGACATGACTTACCCACTGGCTGTCAGCAACTGGATAGATAATACCTGCCTCTAGAAGCTTTAGTATTTCCTTCCTTACCACTTCTTTCATCTTGGGATTTAACCATCGTTGATGACAATAACTGGTTTAGCATTTTCTTCCAATTTTATCTTGTGTTGGCATATAGTGGGACTAATGCCCTTAAGATCATCCAGAGTATATCCAATTGCAGCTCAGTGCTTCTTCAGAGTTTTCAATAATCTTTCTTCTTCCTGCTCTGAAAGGTTAGCACTAATAATAACAGGATATATCTTATTTTCATCAAGATAAACATACTTAAGATAATCAGGCAAATATTTAAGTTCAAACACGGGATCACCCTTGGGTGGAGGAGGATCTCCTAAGATTTCAATAGGCAAGTTGTTTTTCAATACGGGTCCCTGTTTAAAGAATATTTCATCTATTTTCCTTCTCTCATTCATATGCATATCATTTTCATGGTCTAGCAAGTATTGTTCTAGAGGATCATTAGGTCGCACGGCAATAGAAGCAAGACCAATAATTTCATCCTTACTGGGTGGTGCCTCTTCAAGTGGTTGTCTACGGAATTTAGCAAAGTGAAAATCATGTGACATATGCCCTAATCCTATAGTAACAATAGCTTTCACGCAGTCTATCTTGGCATTAACAGTATTCAAGAAGGGTCTACCAAATATAATGGGGTAGAATGCATCTTGTGGGGAACTAAGAACAAGAAAATCAGCAGGGTATTTAACCTTCCCACACAAGACGTCAATATCTCTAACAATCCCAACTGGTGAAATAGTATCTCTATTAGCAAGCTTAATAGTAACATCGATCCCTTCTAACTCAACAGGTGAAATATCATGCATAACCTTGTTATACAAATCGAGAGGGATAATACTCGCACTAGCACCTAAATCACACAAACCATGATAGCAATGATCTCCTATCTTGACAGAGATGACAGGCAAGCCCACAACAGGTTTATGTCTATTCCTAGCATTGGGTTTGGCTATTCTAGCAGACTCTTCTTGGAGGTAAATAACATGTCCATCTAAATCTTCTACCAAGAGATCTTTAACCATAGCAACACTAGGTTCAACTTTAATTTGCTCAGAGGGTGTAGTTGTTCTAGTATTACTCTTACGAACTACAGTTGAAGCTTGAGCATGATCTTTTATCCTAACAGGGAAAGGTGGTTTCTCAATATAAGCGGTAGATATAATAGGATGAACATTATAAGTGATAGTCTTTTCTTCAACTTTAATAGGTTCAACTACTTTTACTTCAATAGGGGGATGGTATTTAAACCACTTCTCCTTGGGGAGATCAACATGAGTAGCAAAGGATCCACAGAAAGAAGCTACTATCTCAGAGTCAAGTCCATATTTAGTGCTAAACTCACGGAAAACATTGGTATGCATAAAACCTTTAACACAATCAAACTTAGGGGTCATACCTGACTCCTTACCTTCGTCGAGATCCCAATCTTCGGAGTTGCGTTTAATTCTTTCTGATAAATCCCATTTGAAATCAACGGTCTTCATCATAAAAGAGCCAGAACAAGAATTATCGAGCATGGAGCGATTATTGAGAGAAAGCCGAGCATAAAAATTTTGGATGATCATTTTTCTTGAAAGCTCATGATTGGGGCATGAGTATAACATTGACTTAAGCCTCCACCAAGCTTGAGCGATGCTTTCTCCTTCGCGAGGCCAGAAATTATAAATATAATTACGATCACGATGAACCTGGTGCATAGGGTAGAACTTCTGATGAAATTCCAACTTCATACGATTATAGTTCCATGATCCCATATCATCGCATAGCCTAAACCATGTCAATGCATTTCCCTTCAAAGATAAAGGGAAGACCTTCTTCTTGATAACATCCTCGGGCATACCTGAAAGCTTAAAGAATCCACAAACTTCATCCACATAGATTAGATGTAAATCGGGATGCAATGTTCCGTCTCCTGTAAAGGGATTTTCAAGCAGTTTCTCTATCATACCCGAAGGAATCTCAAAGCAAACATTTTCAATAGGTGTAGTAGGTTTAGGAGCAACTCTTCGCTCTTCTGCTCGGGGTGAAGATACCCCGGACAATCCCCTCAAAGGATTTTGAGCCATAGTAACAAGTGACAATAAATTTTAGCACACTATATAAATTTTTCCTTACCAAATTCCACTTACCAAAGGCGCTTCACTCCCCGGCAAGGGTGCCAGAAAAGAGTCTTGATGACCCACAAGTGTAGGGGATCTATCATAGTCCTTTTGATAAGTAAGAGTGTCGAACCCAACGAGGAGCAGAAGGAAATGATAGGCAATTTTCAGTAAGGTATTTTCTACAAGCACTGAAATTATAGGTAACAGATGGTTTTGTTATAAGGTAATTGGTAGCAAGTGACAAAAGGTAAAAGTAAATAAGGTGCAGCAAGGTGGCCCAATCCTTTTTGTAGAAAAGGACAAGCTTGGACAAACTCTTATATAAGGTAAAGCGCTACCGAGGACACATGGGAATTATCATCAAGCTAGTTTTCATCACGATCGTCTGATTAGCGTTCGGTACTTCAATAATTTGGTATGTGGGTGGTCCGGTGCTTGGGTGCTTCCCTTACTTGGAAAAGCCTCCCATTTATGATTAACCTCTAATGCAAGCATCCGCAACTACAAAAGAAGTATTAAGGTAAACCTAACCATAGCTTGAAACATATGGATCCAAATCAGCCCCTTACGAAGCAACACATAAACTAGGGTTTAAGCTTCTGTCACTCTAGCAATCCATCATCTACTTATTACTTCCCAATGCCTTCCTCTAGGCCCAAATAATTGTGAAGTGTCATGTAGTCGACGTTCACATGACACCACTAGAGGAGAGACAACATACATCTCATCAAAATATCGAACGAAGACCAAACTCACATGACTACTAATAGCAAGACTTCTCCCATGTCCTCAGGAACAAAAGTAACTACTCACGAGACATAATATTGTTCATGATCAGAGGGGTATTAATATACATAATGGATCTGAACATATGATCTTCCACCAAATAAACCAACTAGCATCAACTACAAGGAGTAATCAACACTACTAGCAACCCACAGGTACTAATCTGAGGTTTGGGTACAAAGATTGGATACAAAAGATGGACTAGGGTTTGAGAGGAGATGGTGCTGGTGAAGATGTTGATGAAGATAGCCCTCCCCAAGATGGGAGAGTTGTTGGTGCTGACGGCGGTGACGATTTCCCCCTCCCGAAGGGAAGTATCCTTGGCAGAACAGCTCTGCCGGAGCCCTAGATTGGTTTCCGCCTCGGTTCCGCCTCGAGACGGCGGCGTCTGGTCCCGAAAGCCTCCTTCTGATTTTTTTCCAGGTCAAAATGCTTCATATAGGAGAAGATGGGCACCGGGGGCCTGCCGGCTGGCCCTCGAGGCAGGGGGGCCCGCCCCCCACCCTCGAGGCTAGCCTGTGGCCCCTCTCGTGGGTTTCTTTTGCCAGATATTTTTTATATTTTCTGAAACGATGTTCTGTGGAGTTTCAGGGCTTTTGGAGTTGTGTAGAATAGGTTTCTAGAGTTTGCTCCTTTTCAAGTCCAGAATTCCAGCTGCCGACATTCTCCCTCTTCATGTAAACCTTGCAAAATAAGAGAGAAAAGGCATAAGTATTGTGACAAAACATGTAATAACAGCCCATAGTGCAATAAATATCAACTTATAAGCATGATGCAAAATGGATGTATCACTATGCTAGCTATACAGGAGATAGAATGCACTTATGGCTGGATTAAAAAATCAAGGGCAACCTGCTGTGCATGCGACTGGGTGAATCGTTGTTACATGTGAACATAGACCACATACACCACCACCATTTTTAGCAACATAGGTCCATGCATGGTCCATCTAAACCAGGTGTACGCCATTTTTGGAGCCAGACATGTCAAATCCAGTGCTCCTGCACTAGGCCAGTTTGCCTCGGGCCTACGCGAAAAATGAGCTTCTGGCAGATGTTTCAGTTCCCATGAAAAGCTCAGGTTAAGAAGCATTTCCTTTGAAATCGGATGGATTGTTTCCTTTGTACCGAACGCTCCTAAAGAAAAAAATACCGAAGGAAAGGAAACCACCACAATTCCTGTAAAATTCCTTCATCCCAAACAGGGCCTTATACTTGCTCTTAAACTGAGGGCGGACGGGAGGAGCTCGGCCGGTGTTGCGTTTAATTCCGGCCCGCTCAGGAACAAACGTGTGGCCGGAGTAGGTTTCTCAGTTTGCATGCGGGTTTAACAGAGGGGTTTGATGGAGGCAAGGAGGCGTGTTCAGCCAGGCATGCAGCGGGTGGCGTTGTACTATTCGATTTGACAGCAGGCGGCGCAGTTCCCGATACGGCTTTAATGCAGACGAGGGAGGGAGTAGCGGTTCCCGAAATGTTGAACGGTCAATGCATCCTCCTTCAATTCATGCATGAGGGAAGTAATGGGAGGAGGACCGGGAAAAGAGGCTGCACGATGTGAATGCAATGCAGTTTGCCCTCATATAAAGGCGCCCCTCCATTCCAATGCATCTACCACATCATACGCACCTAAGAATTTGCCTAAGCACCTACACTAAGCGCAAAAGATCTCACTCCAGACTCATAGCGGCGATGCGCGCGATCGGCCAGCGGCTGTGCCAGATGGTCCACGATGTCGGCCTGCGGCATGGCCCCGTGGATCGTCTCCAGACGGTGTTGGAGACCGGCTGGTGGATGGCCGCCGTCGACGCCAACTACGACTCTCAATTGGACCAGATGATCGTTGCCACCACCAACAAGTTCATCGTTCTCAAGAAGCTCGAGGACGACATCGCCGTACTCCTCCAGCCCGCACGCCCGGGCTCCTCATTGCCTGCCATCCTAATCGGCCTCCATGGCCGGAACCTCTTTGAAGCACTGGTGGCCCTCCGACTGCCCGCCGACGCCCCGAAGAATGTCCACCTGGAGGTCGCGCTCGCCGCGAGGCGCCTCGCCCTGCAAGAATTCGTCGACCTACACATCCACGTGTAAGAGCAAATCATGTACATAGGTATCTACAAGTCCAGTGAGGATGCTACGGTGTTGGCCTTCCTCAACCGGCTGGAAGCCTTGGAAGCCTTTGCTGAGAAGCGCCACTGCGATCACATCATCATCGTGGTCTTAATTCTTATTGTATTGTTGCATTCTCGTTCCAGTCAATACCGACATGTGCGATCCCCTTACTTAATTATATGCATCACTGTAACTAGTACTCCATCCGTCAATTTATAAGTTGTGCTTACCTTTTCCATCAACTCCGTGCAACACGCGGGCATCTTGCTAGAAACACTAGAACATTTCGGACTGCGTGTGACCAAACCGAGGATGCGCCAACCTAGCTACTATGTACCCTGCTTATCTGGTGGAAATATCCCCGCCCTAGCGTTTCCAATCGTTATTTCTATCTATCGATCGTGCCAAGGAGCAGAACCAAAATGTTACAATTTATACATGTTTCTCTACTCCTACTCCTATAAAAGACTCAGTTGGTGATGGTGGTGTGTCTGCCATCCGTCGTTTCTGACCATTAGATCTGCATCTAACGGTTGTGAGGTAAGTTGTGGCATTTTTGCAACAAAAGCCCACTTCTCTGCTCAAATTTGCAGAAAACCCCTTATTATCTTG
>LR738714.1:563690410-563713479 GCA_902687465.1 Secale cereale
CTATAAAAGACTCAGTAGGTGATGGTGGTGTGTCTGCCATTCGTCGTTTCTGACCATTAGATCTGCATCTAACGGCTGTGAGGTAAGTTGTGGCATTTTTGCAGCAATAGCCCACTTCTCTGCTCCAATTTGTAGAAAACCCCTTATTATCTTGAAAGCGACCACATCCCTCCCTCACCTCATCAAAACAGCGTGAGAACAAAAAAAAGATATATATTTCTCATCAATTTAGTTCTTGTTTGTTTGTTTCTATAAGGGGTGACTAGACCAGAAATATATATACAGCCGGTCTATTCTCATAACATTATGAGAATAATATTCTCATAACACTTCTGAACTGCATTGAAAAACTGCATTGGAAAGCTATGTGCACTGCTTCCTTCTTCTGTTGCGAACCACATAGAGGTGCAGCAGGAAACCTTCATTTAGCAGCGTTTCTGGCTAGTTTTATCGATTTCTATTGGTTTATTTGTGCGTGCGCTGATTTAATATGTGGTTAAGCACTGAATTCAGCGAGAAAACGACGGAAATCCTTTGATTTGGCGGATCTGCGTCCGTTCTTCCGCTGGTGGAGGAGTTTCGCATCTTGCTGTTGGCTGTTCGTATTCTATTTTATAGTGTGATCCTAGTGTGTTGCCATTATTGCGTTGATGTTTGTGTTATTCCGCGACAGATTAATCTGCTAATAGGATTTAAATTTCAGTATAATTTGTCAAGTATCTCTCTGTTCTAGCGGAAAAACTTCTGTTCTCTGTTCTTCCCCGTCCGGATCGAAATTGTTGCGTTTTGTATGTAATATTATGTTGTTTTCGGCAATTACGGGCTGCTTTTGATCTATCCGTATGAATTGGAGCGGATTAAGTTGTTAATTTTGAAGAATTTAAGTTTTTTGTCCATGTTTTTTGCGGCGCCACTGGCTCTGGTCGTTTCTCAAAGATGTTTTTTTAGATTGTTTTGCATTATATAGTTGTTAGAACTGCATTGCAGGCTGTGTTTTTCGTCTGTGAATCGTGGTCAAGAGCGGTGGACTGCAGTAATATGCAATGCGCGATGAACTGCGGTAATATGCAATGCGCGGTGAATTTTTGTAGTGCGGCGAACTGCATTAATATGCAATGCGAGCCTGTATGAACTGCATTACAGCCACGGGGGTGTGGGGGACTAGTTTGATAAGTTTTTTTGATTGGTCAAGCGCGGTGGACTGCAGTAATATGCAATGCGAAATGCACATTGTTATGTAACCGCACTGCTTTATTTGTTGTTTTTTATGTTGTTTCTTTTATATATATAAATACTGGTGGGTCAATTGGCTCCCCTCCCACCTTATCCCTGGCGGCTCCCATCTCACCTTATCCCTGGTGGCGCCACTCTTCCTCGATCTGTTTTTCTCCCAACCAGATCTGTTTTTCGCCTGGCAATGGATTGCGCGTGCGGCTGCCTGGCAAGGTTGGAGCCCATGCTGGAGACATGCGTTTTTTCTGAAGGTTTGGTTCTGAACCAGAGGCAGCGGCACAACGCTCTCTGTTCTCTTCTATATTCTTCAGGTATTGGATTTCGGGCTCCATTCGTCCATCAGATGGCTGACGACGATGTCAGTGTTTCATGGGTATGTATTTCTCGCATATTCTTTTTCATGTGTTGTTTGTAGTTAACGCTATCTGAATTTTTGTAGCAGTATAAGTGCACTAAGTATAAGTGAACTGCTTTTCACATAGTAGTTTTATTATGAACATTGTAGGAGCAGCAGCAGTTTTGTCTAGTCAATATTATTATGTGTTGACATCAATATTTTTTTGTGAAGATTGTAGCAGCAATTTAGTTTCTGAAAGATTGTAATCTTTTTCTTTTTTGTTCTTGTTTGTTTTGCTTGTAGAAATTCCCTTCTGGTCTAGTCAGGGTAACAGAAAGCTATGTTAATTTGGTGTTGGTCAGCAAGAATGGATATCATGATGTTGATGTTATGTATTCTGTTGGCTCTGATGATTGTTTGGTTCTCAAAGATGGCTGGAAGGAATTTGTGGAGGAAGCTGGTCTTCAGGCTGGGGATGTTGTTATGGCTATGTTTTATAGGCATGCAAAGTGTTTGGAAATCAAGTTAAATTTGCTTTAGATCAGTCTTGCTTGAGCAGCAGCAGCATGAGACATTTTTGTTGTAATAATCTGACATTTTTTGCGTGGATTCTAGTGTATTTTCTTATGATAATTCTGAGTATAAGTGAACTGCTTTTTTACATATAGTTTTTCATGTGCATCCTATCAGCAGCAGCAGTTGAAGAACATGCATACTGGAAACTCCCACCGAGCTTTTCCTTTTTTTTAACCCACATACGGAACTAGAGTTTTTTTAATAAAAGAGGACTGCATCAACCTTCTTAATAGCAGCAGTTTTGTGAAAGAATACTCTGTGTGAACTGCTCTGATAGTTTTATTTTTTATGTGTATCCTAGCTACAGCAGCAGTTTTGAAGCAGTATACATACTGAAAACAGACTACTGAGAACTGCATATAGTTGATAGATAGAAACCAAGGTTCTGCGCTCATAATTAACATAGTACATCATCAAGCAAACTAACGCAACATAAGCAAACATTGTCCCAAAGCAAACTACAACGAAAGCAAACTAATCTACATACGCAGAGGGAAACTAATCGAGCACTTGCGACAGGAATCCTTGGCTTTCAGCATCTGGCCTGCTTCACTAGTTCCACCCGTTGGAGTTGGAGGTGGAAGTTGATGCCCCCTTGCCCCACCCCCTCCAGGATGACCTCAGGCGCTTCCTGGTCTTCTCTGTTTCAGCGTGCGCGAGGCCTTTCTTCATTGTGGTGATTCGATTCCATATCTCGGACGCAGTGTAGGCGTCCTTGGCAGCATACTCGATGTGCTTGGTGCTGAGAATCGAAGTCCACAGGCTGTGGTCCTGGTCTGTCATCTTCATCTTCATGTCTGCATACTCGTCGTCGATGATGGCAGCAGGTACATCGCCAAGCGAGTCCAGTGGCTTCGTTCCATCAGGTACCCTCCAGTTCATCTGGATGTCGACGAAGTTGGGGATGTGGAGGTTGCAGCGTGCGAGCTTCTCCTTGTCCTGCTTGATGGCGAAGCCAGCAAACTCGACCCTAAGGAAAGTGAACCGCAAGTTATACCTTTCGGAACTGCATACATAGGCATATAGAACTGCAACACGTACTCGGCAGAGAGAATTGCTTACCTTGGGTCGCCGAGGAACCTGTCGAAGGGGATGCATCTCTTGCCCAATGTACCACATACCTGGAAAAGAAGCATTGGGTGGTACTTGCCGATGGATAGTTGAACCAGGGCCGCCCTGTCGTGGTCGGGTGTGTACTCCACGTTGATGCCGACGATCTTCTGGCGGCGCCGCTGGAGAACTGTCTTGAACTCTTCGACGTACGTCGCCATGTCGGCGACGTCGGTGGTGTAGATCACCTTCAGCTTCGTGTTCCCGTGTGCATGCACGTCGTCGTAGGTCCTGCTGAACCCCATGGCTGCAAAGAGGAGGAAGAGGAGGAGGAAGGGGCAGTGTCGTGTGTTTTGTGCGGATGGTATGGTTGATGGAGCGCGGGATTTAAATGGGAGCGGCCGCAACTTCTGCCGAGGCCACGATCTCGTCTCCCAACCGTGTTGGCGATCGTGGGTTTGTGATGACCGTGGCGTTCGTGTCGCGTGCAACCGGTGGGATAGAGGAGGGGGGCGTGGGCGCTTCGGGCGATAGTGGGCGCATTTATTTTAGGGCAGGCAAACCGAATCGTCCGCCGTAAGCGAACTGCATCACTTCAGAAGCGGAATCGTTTCCCGTAAACGAACTGCAACGCTTCAGAAGCCGAGTCGGTTTTCCGTAAGCGAACTGCATCGTGTTACAACACCGGGAGGTGTTTTTATTTTTTGTCTATGACCTGTGAGCCTGTCGGTCGGGGCTTTTATTCATTAAGTCTCTCTTGCAGCCCCCTTGCCCGCTTCCGCTTCCCTCTCCCCCGTGCCCGCACAGAAATCCCCCCCTCCCTCATGCTCTCGTGGTGGAGAGCGACGACGCCCGCAGCCGTCGCCGTCCGTAGGGGCTCTCTCGTGGTGGAGGGCGACGACGCCCGCAGCCGCTGCCGTCCGTAGGGCGCTTCCTCCGCCGTTGCCGTCCGCACCCGCCTCGTCCGGCCGTCACTTCGTCCCACGGTGAGCCCCAAATCGCCCCTAACCCGTTCCAGATCTTGTGCTAGGGTTATTTTTCGTGCCAGCATTCTCTTCTCAAGGTTGTTTTGTATGCTTGAAATTGCAACGCCCTATGGATTGAAAGTTTTTCTCTGCCTGAATTTGGGGTTTGCTGTCTAGGGTTTAATTATTATCCCTTGCTGATTGGAGGCACAGTATGGCTTCTTCCTCCCCAATTGATGTGTCACCAGTTAGAACGGCTTCTCCATCTGGTAACTACATCAAAGTGAACTGCAGTTTTCATTCAGGGTCAATTTACTTCTTTTTGTTGAACGAAATAGTGCACTGCATCTTAGATTCCTTTTTAGTAAGGCCTTTTTTTAAGACACGTGTGGCAAACTGATATGAACTGCATCAAGTTAATTGTTTTTTACTTTTTTGGAAGGACATTAAGTTAGTTGTTATGTTTTTTTGTTAAACATAAACTGCTAAAAGAGCACTGCATTTTGGACACTGCTTTGTATTTTTTTTGTCTATCCACTATGCGGTTTGCGAAATCGATATGAGCTGCATTAAGTTTTAGTTTTTGCCTCTCACAGAACTGCATGAATTTGTTTTGTTTTGCATATCTAAGCGCACTTCTTTTCTTTATATGCGGTCAATTGGTCACTTGAACGAATTAGTGCAGTGCATCATATATCCCTGTGCCAATGTCCACTTTCAGACACGCGTGAATATGATATTCAAGCGACATGAACTGCATTTTTTAGGTTTACTGTTATGTTTTTAATTGTTAAACATACACTGCTGGAAAAGTGCACTGCATTTCTACATTTTTTTTGTTTTTCCAAGTTGATATGAGCTGCATTAAGTTTAGGTCTTCATCTCACACACACATCTTTTCTTATGTTTTTTCTCACCCACAGTTTTATCTCCTGGTGGGTCAGGGGGTGGTGGCGTTAACTATTTGATTACACGTTATTTCACAGCCAATGTTATCGGTGGCGGTACATCTGATCAGGTCAACATTCCACCTGAGTTGAGTGAAACCCAGTCGCAATCTGTTGATGGCACAGAGCCAGTTACACAAGATTGGATGGTCCCTGATCAGATTGCAGCCGATGTTGAGAGGAGAAGGCAGAAAGCTATTGCGCTCGGTAATACTTTCGTGAAGGCTCATAGGGCGAAGCAAGTAAAGTTAGGGGAGGGTAAGGAGATAGGAAGGAGGATTGCAGATTCAAAGAAGTCTGCTAAATTTGCCCCCACAAAGAATCCTGTGAAGAGGAAACTCAACACTGTCGCAGAGCAAGGTTTAAGTTCTCCACGCCGGAGCCCGCGTGTTGATTACTCAAAGAGACCTAATTACGCCGAGGTTGATGTGGGTGGGATTCAAGGAAAGCGGAGACGGGCGGACGATCACTCTGGTGTTGATTCTGAGCGTCGATCTAAGCTTGCGCGGGAAAATGCAGCTGAAGAAGCTCTGGACAGTGATTCTGATGAGGAGGATGTTGATGTTAGTAAGGTATACGCTGTTTATTTACTTTTTCTTCTGTTTTTTTAAGTTGTTTTTGCATGAGTTTGCTGATGTGAACTGCATTTTTTATTCTTTGTTTTTTTGTAGGCTGCTAAGAGTACGAAGAGGAAGAGGTCTGAAGACGATGTTGCGCATGAATGGCGTTTCAACAAGACTGTTCGGCTGTCCATTCCAAATGTAATCAAAGCTGTCGCTTTGCTGGGTGAGGTGCACAGAACTTTGGTGCGGCAAGCAGGTTTTGGCATTGTCTTTGACCTGAAATTAGAGAAGAATGTTTCTCGTGTTTTGATGTGCAAGCTGATGGGAAAGATCGACCCCGACACGATGAGACTGGACTGTGGGCCAAACAAGGTTCTGGAAATCAATCACGAGGCTGTCCAT
Organism: Secale cereale; assembly: GCA_902687465.1. Taxonomy (NCBI): domain Eukaryota; kingdom Viridiplantae; phylum Streptophyta; class Magnoliopsida; order Poales; family Poaceae; genus Secale; species Secale cereale. Next base: position 563,696,484 of record LR738714.1, read on the forward strand.
CACATTTTTGATTTCCCTATGGGTTCTCACACTGCTCCCAGGCCTGCTGCCAGCGGCCATGATGATTCGCTGACTAATCTGAAGTATGAACTCGGTTTCAACCGTTCTCGTAACATAGATGCGAAGGACCTGCTTACCTTACTTCGCACGCTGGCTGCGGACCCTGCGAAGGTTGATAAGACGGTGAAGGTTTTTTTCTCATTGTCTTCCAGTGCTTGCTTTGTCCTAGCCCCGCAACTCAGTTGTCCAGGGTAGCTGCTATGGTTGAAAACTTGGATATTGCATCTATGGCTAGCATGGATTTTTGTCAACTTGTTGTCGACGAGCTGCAGGCCGCTGTGTACAAGTGGAATTCTACAGGGAGCAAGCAGAACTGCGCTGAGGGTTGCACCATCGTTCCCCTGTTCATGTACCTGGATTCCTTGAATCTTCGAAAAGTATCGGTGATGGATAAACGCACTCCACGCGCCGCAATACTGTCCCATGTGCAGTTGAAGAAGATTCACAACGCCGACATCGTTGTCAGGGGAAAGATACACCTGGACTCTTACAAGTTTGGCAAGCTGCCGGTGAGTGCATAGCCATGTTTTGTTTTTGTTTTTATTCCTTTTTTTCGCGCATGCTAAATGTGAACCTCTTATGTACTTTTTTTTGTGAACTGCATCTCTTTTTTTTGTTAATTTTTTCAGTGGAAGGCGGAAGCAGACATTGTGTATAAGCGGACTGCAGTTGCCGAAGTCCCTGAAATGTTTTGTGAGCCTCTTGCTAGGGCGGCTCCAATTCGACGGGGTCGTGGTTTTGCTAGGGCGGCTGCTGGAGGTTTTTCTGGCCATGCTTCTGCTGATCGTAATAAATTTGTTCAGGTCGATGAGCTTCTCGATAGGGTCATCAATATAACTAGTGATTTCCCAACATCCGGTTCCAGGATGAGGAATATTGCCGGTTTGTTTCCTGAAGGCAAAGGCCCTTCTGAAGCAGAAATCGAGGCCGCTCATAACTTTGACCGTGGGCAGCTTGAATTCCTTAAGCAGGCTGTAACGAATATCAGATCTTCATTCGTTCAGTTTAAGCAGTCTCAAGATGACAGGTGTGCTACGTATGAGCAGGAAGCGGCTGCAATGGTGAAGGAAATGAACAGGCATGAAGATGTTGTCCGGCCTTCTCTGCCCGACCCCGCAGATGTGGATGTATGTCTTTTTTCCATATGTGAACAGTTTTTTTACCCATATTTTGTTATCTATTTTTCTATGTGTTTATGGCATTGACTATTTGTTTTTTCTATCCTTTTGTTCTTTTCGCAGTGTGTTGGAGAATCTTCCAAGGCCAACGCTTGTCGTGTTGATGACCACCAGGACCACGACGGTTGTTGGTGTACTAAGATAGGGGTACCTTAGTACCCCAACTTGTGCACGGGCAGTAGCAGCTCCCCACGGCAGGGTCTACCACGTGCTTGCCGGAAACCTTTCCGGTCCTTATTAAGACATTCAAAAACAAAGTATACAAGTCAGAAGATCAAGGCCCTGGCAAGTGGAGCTTGCCGGGAAGGCCGTCCCAGGCTCAAGACTATAACGTTAACATAAGACCCTGGCAAGAGGAGCTTGCCAGGAAGACCAGAAGACTGCATCTCAGAAGACACACCTCGGCGCATCATGGGCCCCGGCAGAGCCCGAGGAGCGACAAGCTTCAGGGCCCGGCAAGGTCAAGGCCCCGGCAAGGTGCTTGCCGGGGGGAACTCACGCTGTGTGCCCACGCTCCAGCTCATCTGCCCACGCGTCACCCTGGGGCCCTTCCAGGGACGCGTGGCGGAAGGCTGTGCAGCCTGGGGGACGCGGTGGCGAGCCACGGTGACGAGGCTACCGCCGTGGCGAACGGAGACGCACGGGCGGGCGCTTTTGGGGTCGACGGCGACGGGCATTTAATGCTCTTGTCCCCCACTGTCAAGTTAGGTGATGACCACTGTTCATCTACTGTTCACGCACTGTTCCCGCACTATTACAACTACCACCAAAGTTACATTTTTACCCTCCTCTGCGTTGACACCTGTCGGTGATCCCTTGAGCTATAAAAGGAGGCCCATGCACAACGTAGAGGAGGTTCGGAACCTAGACAGCTCCCTTGCTCGGTGTAGCTAGTTCTTCAAGCTCCCGAGCCCAAAAACTCAATACAATCTAAGCAGGAGTAGGGTTTTACGCGTCCGCGCGGCCCGAACCTGGGTAAACTGCCCGCGTGCTCCCCTCGATCTGCTCTTCGTGCTCCCTCCGCTCCCTTACCGCAACGTACAAGGGGCTCCGGTCCCATAGGTGTTCGCGGTGGACAGTTTCCCCCGACATCTTTGGCGCGCCAGGTAGGGGGCGTCGAGGTTGTGCGAACCTGATCCGGCGTTCACGCGGGCGCATTCTTCATCAACCTCTCCAGCTTCATCAACTCCCTCGGCAGCAACATGGCCCCGAAGAAGAAAGCTTCGGAGGTCGGAGGCCCGTCTGCGTCTGTTCCACCGCCACCAGAACCAACGGTGGGTGGAGGAGACGCCAGCGGAAGGGTGGTCGCCGGCGAGGAAACTCACGGCGCCACCAAATCCAAGGACAAGACGGACGACCGAGCCTCGGTGTCCGTAGATGCACCACGTCCATCTCAGCAGACGACAACCCAGCAGCGCCGTGGTACAGGAGGTACCATCCGCTTGCTGGGGCAAGGACAAACCGGAGGTTCGCGGGATGCTCCAGGCCACCGTCCTGGCATGAGCAAGGTGCGGTCGCCGGGGCGAGAAGCTGCTCCTTCTAACCCTGTTAGGAGTCCGAGCATATCCCGCTCCTCGCACCGCTCGCCCCCGCTCCCCTCCTCTCCGGCAGAAGCACTCGCGAGAGCGCAACTGCTCCTCGATTTCCCTCCAGCGGCAGACAAGGCCGAAGACTGGAGGGCGATGATCCAAAGCCTCATCGCCTTCGCCAACAACGACACACCGCAACAGCCGGCGACATCGCGGCCGCGGCAAGTCGAGAAGACGAAGGCCGATGGCGACAAGACCGCCGGGGGTGCAACCACCGTGCACTCCTCGCCGCGGAAGCAGAAGACGCCTCCCCGCCGGATCAACGTCGACGACGACTCCACGGCGTCGTCGGATCCGCGGGCTCGTCGGGACCAGCGCCAGGTCCTTGACGATCGGCAACAAGAAGACGCTCGGACGACTATCGAGCGCCGCCGAGAAGCCCGGCGACAATCGGATCAGCGTGCTGGAACCGCTGTCGACACGCACGCGCCCGGTGAACCAGGCGACTTGCCGTACGCGGCAGGTTGCCCTGCGTTTACCCATGAGCTGCGGCGCGTCCAGTGGCCCAGCATGAAAAATTTCAAGCCCGACGTACCGGAGAAGTACGATGGCAAGACGCACCCCTCGGAGTTCCTCAGCATCTACACCATCGCGGTGCAGGCTGCCGGGGGACGCGACGAGAAGATACTGGCGAATTACTTTCCGCTGGTGCTTAAGCCGAACGTTCGTTCTTGGCTTATGCACTTGCCGAAAGGCTCCATTTCTTCGTGGGCAGATCCGTGCCACCAATTTGTTGGCGCCTTCACAGGCGGCCACAAACCCCACGGCCAGGAGAGTGATCTCCACATCTTGGCCCAGAAGGAAGGAGAACCCCTGCGCAAGTACATCCAACGATTCAGCCGCGTGCAGCACAATATCCCCGACGTCCACCCTGCCGCGGTTATCAGAGCGTTCCACCAGAACGTGCGTAACCACCGCATGCGAGAAGAGATGGCCATGACGAAAATCCGGGATGTCAGCGAGCTCTACGCTCTGGCCGACAAGTGCGCGCGCGCCGAAGAGGGGAGGAGACTCCCCGGAGAGGATGCTGGCGCGGGGGGAAGCGACAGCGACGACGCCGCCCCGGCAAAGAAGAGCCGGCGGCGGAATAACAGAAGAAAGAAGAGCAAGGAAGTGCTGGTCGTCGAGCAGTCCGGCAAGGAGGCTCCCGCCAAGAAGGCACAGGCTGGGGGCTCCGGCAAGGAGCCTGCCCCTGTAGCGGCAGCCGACAAGCAGGACGGCTCCGACAAGCAATATTGCAAGATCCACCGCACCAAGGGTCATGACCTTTCGAACTGCAAGCGCGTCGAGTACCTCGTAGAACAGCAGAAGGCTGAATACGAGCGGCGTGACAAGGAGAAGGCCCAAGGTGGCGGAGGAGAGCCAAGCAAGAAGCGGCCATTCAATGGCCGGGGAGGACGCCGTGGCAAGGCCAAGCAGCGGCAAGGTGATCGACCTCCCCGGGGTCGTGACAAGGATGAAGAGGAAGATGACGACGACGACATGGAGGAAGGTGATAACAGCGAGCAGGAGTTCCAGAAGGCCACAGAAGTCCTGTGTGTCGACGGGGGCGCCTCTCTGCGCACTTCCCACCGCCAACTCAAGCAGTGGGTGCGGGAAGTAAACGCAGCTGAGCCGCCCGTTGAGTCACGCAGGCTCCTGAAGTGGTCCAGCACGCCCATCATTTTTGATCTTGAGGATCACCCTGACCGCACCACTGCGGTCGGGTGCTTGCCGATGTTGGTCTCACCAACCATCCGCAACCTCAAGGTCGCCAAAATGTTGGTTGACGGCGGGGCCGGCCTGAACTTGATCTCCTCTGCTGTGATCAAGAAACTCCGGATCCCAGATGGCGAGCTCGAAGAAACCGGGTCGTTCCAAGGAATAAACCCGGGAAGGAGCAAGCCCAAGGGGAAGATCACTCTGCCGGTGACCTTTGGCGGGGAGCTCAACTTCAGGACAGAGAGGATAACCTTTGATGTTGTCGATATCCCATTACCATACAATGGGATACTTGGACGTCCTGCCCTCGCAAAGTTCATGGCAGCTTCCCACTATGCCTACAACATTCTCAAGATGCCGGGGCCGATAAGCGTCATCTCTGTCCCTGGCGACAAGAAGGATGCGCTTATCTGCGCCGACAAGATATACCGGGACGCAGCAGCCGCAGCGGAGAGCAACGCACTTGCCGCTGAAGCTCCCGGGGGGAAGAAGACCAAGACCAAGTCCGGCAAGTGCTCTGGGACCCACTCCGGCAAACGCACCTCTTCGGAGTGCTGCGCTGCAGTCGAGGACGTCCCATCGAGCTCCACCGGCAAGTGCAAGAGGGGGATGGCCGCTCCACCGGCAACCAAGAAGGTGTCCGCCAAGGAGGACGGCACTGGTGGTACCTTCACCATCAGTGCTACACTTGACAACAAATAGGAAAGCGCGCTCGTTGCCTTCCTGCGGGCGAATGTCGATGTGTTTGCATGGCAACCATCTAACATCCCCGGCGTTCCCAGGAAGGTAATTGAGCACAAGCTTGCTGTTTGTCCTCATGCGCGGCCCGTCAAGAAGAAGGTCAGGAAGCAAGCCGTGGAGCGCCAAGAATTCATCGCCGAAGAGATCAAGAAGCTAGAAGCAGCAGGCCTGGTTAGAGGCGTGATCCATCCCACATGGTTAGCAAATCCAGTTGTCGTGCGTAAGGCCAACGGGAAGTGGAGACTATGTATAGACTTCACCGATGTGAATAAAGCATGTCCCAAGGATCCATTTCCCTTGCCGCGCATTGACCAGATTGTTGACTCCACAGCCGGATGTGAGCTGCTTTCCTTCCTTGACGCATACTCAGGTTACCACCAGATTTTCATGGCCAAGGAAGACGAAGAGAAGACTGCATTTATCACTCCATGCGGCACATATTGCTTCATACGCATGCCCTTTGGATTGAAGAATGCAGGATCGACATTTGCAAGGGTGGTGCACACTGCTTTTGAGCCACATATCCACAGAAATGTAGAAGCCTACATGGATGACATAGTGGTGAAGAGCAAGAGCAAAGATACACTGATACAAGATCTGGAAGAAACATTTGCAAATCTGCGCAAGATCCAGCTTAAGTTGAACCCCGAGAAGTGCGTCTTTGGAGTCCCCTCCGGCAAGCTTCTCGGGTTCTTTGTGTCCCAGAGGGGGATTGAAGCCAATCCCGACAAGATAAAAGCCATCGAGCAGATCGAAGCCCCGAAGCGTGTCAAGGACGAAAGGAGACTTGCAGGCTGTGTGGCTGCCCTCAGTAGGTTCATTTCAAAGTCTGCCGAGCGCGCCCTACCTTTCTTCAAAATCTTGAAGAAGGCAGGTCCTATGAAATGGACTCCGGAAGCGGAGGCAGCGCTGCAAGACTTGAAAGGATACCTATCCTCCACTCCAATACTTGTCGCACCTAGGCCACAAGAGAAGTTGCTGCTGTACTTAGCGGCAACCAATCAAGTGGTTAGTGCTGCGTTGGTAGCGGAGAGGGAGGCAGAGGAAGAGTCTACACCACCGGCAAGCGAATCCAGCGACAAGCAGGGGGCTGCTCCGACAAGCTCTGGCCTCGACAAGGACAACTCTGCGCAGGAGCAAGGAGAAGTGCGAAGGAAGATGGTACAACGCCCAGTGTATTTCGTAAGTTCCCTCTTGCAGGGGGCTAGATCGAGATACTCTGGGGTACAGAAGTTGCTTTTCGGCCTCCTCATGGCCTCGAGAAAGCTGCGCCATTACTTCCAAGCACACGAGATAACAGTGGTCACTCGCTTCCCGTTGAAGAGGATATTGCAAAATCCAGAGGCAACAGGCAGGATCGTCGAGTGGGCACTGGAGCTGTCGAGCTTTGGTCTCAAGTTTGAAAGTACTTCAACTATCCAGAGCCGAGCTTTGGCGGAATTCATAGCTGAATGGACCCCAATGCCCGATGAAGAAGTTCCAGAGACAAGTGTTCCCGTACAAGAAGCGACAAGTGAATGGGTAATGTACTTTGATGGTGCCTTCTCGCTGCAAGGCGCCGGTGCCGGCGTGGTACTCATAGCGCCCACCGGAGAACACCTCAAGTATGTTATCCAGATGCACTTTCCCAGGGAGCAAGCGACAAACAATACTGCTGAGTATGAAGGATTGCTTGCCGGCCTCAGGATTGCGGCCGAACTTGGGATCAAGAAGCTGATTGTGCGGGGAGATTCTCAGTTGGTGGTCCGACAAGTTAACAAGAGTTACCAGAGCCCTTTGATGGAAGCTTATGTAGATGAAGTGAGGAAGCTTGAAGAACACTTTGAAGGCCTGCAAATGGAGCATGTCCCGAGAGCTCAGAATGATATTGCAGATGGCCTCTCAAAGTGTGCTGCGATGAAGTTACCTGTGGAACCAGGGACCTTCTTGCTCAAGCTAACTCAACCGTCCGTTACACCATCAGTTGGGCAAAGCAAGAAAAGAAAGTTGGTCTCCGGCAACTACTTGCCGGCGGATCCCCCTGAAGCCGCCGCCAAGGTTCCCAAGATCAACAACCAAGACGCTGAGGAACAGTTTGCTCCTGCAGATCCTAGGGTCTGTACAGTTGAAGCAAGCGTTCCCGACAAGCCTCGCCCCGGCGAGCTTGCCGGGGAACCATCTGCTCCGGCGGAGACGCAAGTTCTTGCCGTAGAAGCTGAGGTTCCCGCAGCAGCCCTCGAGCCTTTAGTCCTTGCCGTCGAGCCTCGGGCTCCAGCATGGGCGCAGCAGATCGTCCGTTTTCTGCAAACTGGAGAACTTCCCGACAACCCAGAAGAGATAGAGAAGATAACCAGGCAGTCAAGTATGTACCAGTTCGTTGACAATGAACTGTACAGAAGAAGACTCAATGGTGTCAGGTTGAAGTGCGTTTCCAGAGAAGATGGACAGAAGCTGTTGGCAGAGATACATGGAGGCATATGTGGCCACCACATTGGCGCAAGGGCACTTGCCGGGAAGGCGTTCCGGCAAGGATTCTTCTGGCCAGAAGCCCTCCAAGATGCAACTGCACAAGTAACCAAGTGTGAAGCGTGCCAGTTCCATGCCAAGCAAATTCATCAGCCAGCTCAAGCTCTCCAGACGATCCCTTTGTCCTGGCCCTTCTCGGTCTGGGGGCTCGATATCCTCGGCCCTTTCCCCCGTGCTGTCGGGGGCTTTGAGTACTTGTATGTTGCAATCGACAAGTTCACAAAGTGGCCAGAAGTGGAACCAGTGAGAAAGGTGACAGCACAGTCAGCGGTCAGGTTCTTCAGGTCGATTGTTTGCCGTTTCGGAATCCCTAACAGGATCATCACCGACAACGGTACACAATTTACTAGTCGCACCTTCATGCAGTACGTCCAAGACCTTGGCGCCAAGGTCTGCTTTGCTTCTGTTGCTCACCCGAGGAGCAATGGTCAAGCGGAGAGGGCCAATGCTGAAGTGCTGCGCGGACTCAAGACAAGAACCTTCGACAGGCTGCACAAGTGCGGAAGAAACTGGATAGAGGAGCTACCGGCGGCTCTTTGGTCAATCAGGACGACACCGAGTCAAGCCACCGACAGACACCCTTTGCTCTAGTCTATGGAGCAGAGGCAGTTCTCCCCACGGAACTCGTATACGGATCTCCTCGAGTGCTCGCTTATGATGAGCTCGAGCAAGAGCAACTGCGACAAGATGATGCATTGCTCCTCGAGGAGGAACGTCTCCAGGCTGCTGTACGAGCTGCTCGATACCAGCAAGCCTTGCGCCGCTATCATAGCCGCAAGGTTAAGGCCAGGAGTCTCGAGGAAGGCGACCTTGTTCTTTGGCGCGTTCAGTCCGCCAAGAATTCCAACAAGTTGACGCCGAAGTGGGAAGGCCCTTATCGGGTGAGACAAGTCACAAGGCCCGGCGTTGTCCGCCTTGAGACTGAAGAAGGCTTACCGGTGAGCAACTCCTGGAACATAGAGCATCTTCGCAAGTTTCACCCATAAGGCGCGGTTGCCGTGATCCGCTCCGGCAACCACCTTTTGTACGAGTCTTGCCGCTGTTGCATGTAATCCTTTGTACAAAGCCGGGCGCAGATCCCGTGCATCAGTAAAGCTTTTGTGTTTTGCACTATTTGCCTTTTCCATGCTTTTCTTCGTTATTTGCATGCATTGTTTGGCATCTTGTGCAACACACATACCCGGTAAGCATTAGCACGCCGAAAGGCCCTATACTTGTTTTCCCTCTTCTTTTTCTTTCCCTCTTAAGCAGAAAGAATGTTCCTCGCGCACAAGTTTGCCGGGGGGAAAGAGATGGAGGATGAACCAAGTGTTGTTCAAGAAAGAGAAGCCTTGTCGGGGAAACAAGCAATATATGAAAGCTAAGTTACCAGAATTTGAGCAGTTCAAATTTTTAAATTTTAGTTATCTTCCTTGAACAACCACACTTTGTATGGTAAACCTGTGCGCGGAGGAACCTACCCGTGGCTAGCCGCACCCTTACCTTGTTTTCGAGTACGCTCAACGACTTAAGTGAGCTGCGACAAGTGTCGCGCCCTTGCTTCGTTTTCGAGTTCGCTCAGCAAGCTAAGTGCGTTGCGACTAGCTGCGGCAAGGTTGCTTGCCGGTGAGGCCTTTGCCAGCAGGCTGCTCAGAGTCCAGCACTCAGCGCTCGCGGCAAGGGTCCCTTACCGGCAAGTCCCCTAGAAGCGTAGGGTTGAAAGCATACAAAGTAAAGGACCAAAGCAAGGGAGATAACATTGCATCGATTGCTCAGAAATAAAATAATATATTACAGAGATAATTTGTTGCAATGACTAATAGATCCATGTTCATGACACGCTTTGCAGCGGCAAAGGAAATAAAAAGAAGGAGGTCTAATCTACGCGATCGCCTTCACGCCTGGAGATCTTGTTCACCTTGGCGATGATGTGGGCGATCTGCACCTTCAGTGCCTCCTGATTTGCGTCGGCCGGCAAGCTGCGGAGGACGTTGACAAGGTTAATACCAGGGTTGCGGTAGACAATCTTCGTCAAGACGCGCTCCAAGGTTCCCGCGCAGAGCTGGCGTGACTCCTCGGCCAGCTGCGCGGGGAGCTTCTCCTGCAGTCGTGCAAGCGCCGACGCGACTCCCCTGAAGAAAAGACTTAGCCTGGCGCTGTGGGGGAGGTTCTCGTCCGGAGAATACACAAGGTGTTCCACCTTCAGCGCCATCAGCTCCTTGTCGATCTTGGCAGCAGAATCGACCAGCTCCTCCGTCCATTGCTCCACCGCCTGGTTGAAGCGGTTTGCGGAGGTGGCGGCGCTCTCCACCAGCTCCCGCTCCTTGCGAACCTCCTCCTTCAGCTTGGTCTCGCGGTCGCGGGCAGCGTTGAGTGAATCTTTCAACGTGGAGACCTTCAACTCCAAGTCAGCGATCGAATCCTTGGTGGCAGTAAGCTCGTCGCCCTTCTTGGAGAGGCGTACCTGAAGTTTTGAGTTGGTATGGGCGTCTTTCTCGCGCTCTATGTTAAGCGCGGTGACCCTGTCCTCGCTCGCCTTCAGGTACTGCTCCAGTTGCTGTACCTTGAGCTCCAGTTCCCTCTTAGCGGTTTCTGCGGCGATTGCGGCTTCCTTCGCCTCCTTCATAGCTTGCTCCCGGGCGGTGAGCTCGTCGTCATGGGCGTCGAGCTCAACCTTCCGCTGGTTAAGCGCTCCTTCTCGCCGGGACAGCTCTTCACCAGCCAAGCGCTGCTGCTCCTCGGCCTCGGCCTTCTCCAGAAGAAACTCTTGCTGCTCTCCGGCAAGCCTCTAGCGCTCCTCCGCCAAGTCGCGGAGGGCCGCCTGGTTGGCGGCGCGGAGCTCCGCGGCGCGCTTCTCCAAGTCTGCTGCAGCCCTGGCGGTGAGGGCTTCTCGGGAATCCAGCTTCGCCTGCCTGGCCCGGTAAAGGGCCAGGAGCCGGCGAAGCAGCTTCTCCTCCTCGGGCTCGTCGCTCCCGCCAGGCGCTTCGACGATCTTCAACCCCGCGGAGGCGAGGACCTCTCCATCAAAGGTCTCTCCCTCCACGGGGGCTCGCGACGAAGACCCCCACGGCACTTGTATGAAGACGCCATTGGGGGCCTCAAGGTAAAAGCCCGGCTGCTCCTTGGCGGCGGAGGGATCGGCGGCTGGTGCAGCGCTCGACGCTCCTGCGGCCTCCGGGCCAGCAGTATGGTCGCCGTCCCCCTCCCCAGCCGCAGCGTCTACGGCCGGGGCGTTCTCCTCAGCAGCGGGCTCGTCGGCTCCAGCCATACCCTCAGTGGCAGTGGCGTTGCCGTCGCCGCTGCGCACCTCCTCCTCGACGGTGACCTCCGTCTCCATCCGCTCCGGGGGAGGAGGATCTAACAGAAGAAGAAGAAAAGAAACGATCAAGCAAATATCCAAAAAGACAAGTTCAAGAAGACGAAGCTACAAGACTTACCTTCGCGGACTTCGTCGACGACAGGCTCCCTCGCCGGGGAGTCCTCCCTTGGCGGTGGAGCGGTGGCCCCTGCTGGCGGAGGGCCGCCCGTGCCCTCCCTTGGCGGGGTGGCCACCCTTGTCGGGCTACCCGCCCTTGGCGGGGAGCCCGTCCTTGGCGGAACATTCTCCCTCGCCGGGGAGTTCGCCCTTGGCGGGGAGGGTGGGATCTGCAGCTCCTCCGGAGTGACCTCCGGTTGCTCCTGCGGCTGCGGCTCCATTTCTGCACAAGACAAACAAAACGAGCAAGGCAACAAGATATCAGCACAAAGCAAAAACCTCGAGCGCACCCGACAAGTAGGAAGCTCAAGACCAAACTTACGCTGGGGGCTGCGCTGGGGGCTGCTCCTCGGAGCAGCGGTTGGGTCCGGCAAGTTCGTCGCCGGCGCGTCCCCTGTCGCCGCGACGGGCGAGTCGTCATCGACCTCGACCACAGGGATCTTGGCCCGCTTCGCCATCCGCTAGGCCAGGGGCCTGAAATCAAAGCAAGAACAAGATCAGAATCATGAAGGAAGAATCAAGACAGAATCGAAGAAGTTACAAATTACAAACACTTACTCCTCTTCCTCGTCGTCGTCGCTGAGGGCGGAGAAATCGAACTCCACCTGAGGCACTCCCGCGCGAGGAGCAGGAGGAGAAGGCTCCCTCGGGCGCTTGGCGGTCTCCGGGGCTGGGGGCTGCGAAGACCCAGCCTCTGTTGGCGCCGAGGCCCGGGGAGCAGGCGGAGCAGCCGCTCCGCTCTGAGAGGATCCCCCTCCGCTAGGTGCTGGTGCGCGGGGCGCCTCCGTCGCGGCTGGCGCGCGCGGCGCTTCCGCCGCGGCTGGTGCGTTGGGCGCCTCCGTCGCGCCTTGGCTCGCTCTGGTGGCTCGCGCCGCCCGGCGAGCAGGCTGCTGTCGGGGCGCCTGCGTCCTCGTCGCTGTAGGCGCCTTGCGGAGGCGTTTCCCCGGCGCTTGCTTGGGACTTGCCGGAGGTGGGGAGTTCTCCGACGATGAGGAGGCGTCGTCGTCGAGTCCTAGAGATCCGCCGGTGTCTTCATCGGCCTCGACGTCTTCCTCCTCCTCCCCAGCAGGCCCGCTGGGTCCAGCATCCTGCCCTGCGGCCCCGCTCCCTCCGGTGGCTCCGCTCCCTCCGGCACCTCTGCTTCCTCCGGCAACCTCGCCTCTTGCGTCGGCTTCGCTCACGATCCCGGGAATCCCGGCATACCTCAGAGAAGGAACCCCGGCGAGCTCGTCGGGTGGAAGCTTGAGTAGTCTGCGGATCTCTGCCTCCTCGGCTTGGCACGACGCGTCCTCAGCATCTGCCTCGTCGACAGTGAATCCGAAGTCTCCTGCCGCTGCAGCTGCGGCGGCCTCTTCCATCCGGGAAGCAATATAAGCTAAATCCCGCTCCGTGGTGGCCCGAGTGAGACCCTTGTTCTCCTCGGTGTTCTTGGGCACCTCGACCAGATTATCGAAGAAACTCATAATTGCATCCGGCATGGGCACTATCCAGGTGGGGTCGACGCCGTGAGAGTCACACGCGGGCATCATCGCGCGCAAGGCGTCCCGGGCAGTGCTGTTGCACAGCGGCACCACTCCCCGGGGAGATCTAAACCACTCCGGATGGGTCGGGTCGTGCTTGAAAAGCTCCCGGACCTTCCCCTTCAGCTCCAACGCCGTGAAGTTGAAGTTCAATCCCGGGCGCAGCCTCATAATATCCGCCGCGTTGCCGAACTCCCATGCTGGCCTTTTCCTTTCCTGTAAAGGGGCAATGCGGCGGCGGAGGAAATCTGCCCCTACCTCTCCGATGGTCAGTTTAGCTACCCGGAGACGAAGTATCCTGACGAGGGCGACGTTGAGCTTGACGTCATCCGGGGCCAACTCGCTCCAGTCCCTCCCGCGCACTATGGCTGTGGTGCGCGGCGCAGTGAAAGGCTCCGGCTGGTCCTCCACTATCCAACACCAATCTGCGCGCCACTCTTCCCACTTGCCGCGGAGTTCTCCTTTCAGATATGAGTCCTTCTTGTTCAAGCGGAAGATCCAGGAGATACCCCCGGAGAGGGGAGCGCCGGCCTCTACTCTAGGCATGAAGAAATGGCGAAAGAGTGCTACATTTGGATAGATCCCTATGTAGTTTTCACACAGATGTGCGAAAACCGCCATCGTAAGGATGGCGTTGGGGGTGAAGTCTAAGAGGTGGAGGTTGTACGTGTTCATGATGTCACAGAAAAACTCCGAGAACGGAGGACACAAGCCGCAGTGGAAGAAGACAGCGAAGAAGAAATACCCGTCGGGAAGCAGATCTTTGGCGCCGGCGCGGTAGACTCTGGTCCGGGGATGAGCCTTGGTCTCCTTGGCCCAGAAGAGATAGTACTTGTTCCAGAGCTCCCTCGCATCGAGCCTCGGCGCGAAAACCACGTTCCTCTTCCGCAGGAGGGCGAGCTTCGCCGCCTGCTCGGATTTCTCCCTCTTGGCCTTCTCCGCCTTCGCCTTCTCGGTCTTCGGAGCCATTGCGGAGGCGGCGAGGGAAGAGGTGAGGGACTCGATGGCGTCGCGGATGCGAAGGACGGCGGAGGAGGAGTGGAGGCGAGGAGCAGCGGGGGATTTCTGGAGGTTGAAGACGCAATGAAAGCGAAGGAGGGAAACTGCCCCTGCTTCCTCTCCTTTTAAGGGGGGAGTGGGGGACGCTCCGCATTTCCCATTAAAGAACGTGGCCACGATCTCTCCCACGACGCCGCAATCGACGCGTGCCGTTAGGGAGGGGCGCGGCGGATGCGGAAGGGAATCTACGGCTCACCGTGGGCCGCGCATGCCCGTGCACTGTTTTGGGCCTGGCCCAACAGCGCTCGGCACCGTGTGTGGCCCAGGCCCGGGGGCTCCTGTCGGTGTACTAAGATAGGGGTACCTTAGTACCCCAACTTGTGCACGGGCAGTAGCAGCTCCCCGCGGCAGGGTCTACCACGTGCTTGCCGGAAACCTTTCCGGTCCTTATTAAGCCATTCAAAAACAAAGTATACAAGTCAGAAGATCAAGGCCCCGGCAAGTGGAGCTTGCCGGGAAGGCCATCCCAGGCTCAAGACTATAACGTTAACATAAGACCCTGGCAAGAGGAGCTTGCCAGGAAGACCAGAAGACTGCATCTCAGAAGACACACCTCGGCGCATCATGTGCCCCGGCAGGGCCCGAGGAGCGACAAGCTTCAGGGCCCGGCAAGGTCAAGGCCCCGGCAAGGTGCTTGCCGGGGGGAACTCACGCTGTGTGCCCACGCTCCAGCTCATCTGCCCACGCGTCGCCCTGGGGCCCTTCCAGGGACGCGTGGCGGATGGCTGTGCAGCCTGGGGGACGCGGTGGCGAGCCACGGTGACGAGGCTACCGCCGTGGCGAACGGAGACGCACGGGCGGGCGCTTTTGGGGTCGACGGCGACGGGCATTTAATGCTCTTGTCCCCCACTGTCAAGTTAGGTGATGACCACTGTTCATCTACTGTTCACGCACTGTTCCCGCACTATTACAACTACCACCAAAGTTACATTTTTACCCTCCTCTGCGTTGACACCTGTCGGTGATCCCTTGAGCTATAAAAGGAGGCCCATGCACAACGTAGAGGAGGTTCGGAACCTAGACAGCTCCCTTGCTCGGTGTAGCTAGTTCTTCAAGCTCCCGAGCCCAAAAACTCAATACAATCTAAGCAGGAGTAGGGTTTTACGCGTCCGCGCGGCCCGAACCTGGGTAAACTGCCCGCGTGCTCCCCTCGATCTGCTCTTCGTGCTCCCTCCGCTCCCTTACCACAACGTACAAGGGGCTCCGGTCCCATAGGTGTTCGCGGTGGACAGTTTCCCCCGACAACGGTGTTTATTCTGATTACTTATTTGACAGGACATTATCCCCCGTTGACGAAGCTGCCAAAGACAATCCTATTGACGAAGTTGTCATCGACAAGGTTTGATTTCTTCCTATTTTATTTTATTTTGTTACAGTGAACTTCATTGTTTGATTTTTTTTGTAGTGTCCAAAACAAACAATCATATTTTTTTTGCACCAGCAGTGGCAGCGAACTGCAGTTTTTAACTTTTTCTTGTATTTTTGTGCACCAGAAGTGGTAGTGCACTGCAGTTGTTGTTTAGAGAAGAAGCATCATCTTTTTTTAGCAGTGAACTGCATGATCTGGTGTTGGGTTTTTAGTTTTAGAACTGCAGATTTGTATAATAGTTTTATTTATGTTTTAATGTTTTTTAGGTTGCCGAATCAAACGTGGAGATACATGGGAAGGAGGCAGATGGTGACGACGCTGGCAAGGATGAGGAGGCTGACAAGTGTAAAGAGATGGAAGGCGACGACGCTCCCCTGGTGAGTATAGAGAATTTTTGCATTTTTGTGTTTTATTTTTTATTTTTCGTGGTAGCTTCATGGTCCGTTTTTATTAGTGAACTGCATTCTAGCTTTTTTGTGTAATGTGTTTTATTTTTTAACTCATCAGAACTGCGGATTAAATGTTGAAATCCAAGCGGAGCGCAACATTGGGGATGATAACGTGGAAGGGATAGGAGGGGAGGAGCCTGATGCGGAGGTTGATAAGGAGGGGAGTGTCCTGTTGAGGCTGATAAGGCACAAGAGAGAGAAGGAAGGGAGGATATCCTGGATTGTGATAAGCATGAAGAGAAAGAAGGAGCTCCTGGTGTTACAGTTGAAGTTGCAGAAGAGACAGAAGGAACTCGTAGAGTTGGATTTGACGATGCCGGGACATCTGCTGGCATCGATGGTGTTGTTGGGCCTACTGTTTTTTTGGTTGGCGACGAGGTGCCTGAGAAATTTTGTGTGGTCCCTCGCGCCCCCGAGCAATCTGTCGGCAATCTGGCTTTCCCAGCCGATAGAACCAAAGTCCCATCTGAGACAGTTTCGATTGATTCTGAAGAGGAACAGCCAAGACTCTCTCAGGACATGAGTAATCAAGCGCCGCTTGATGATGATATTACCGGGCTGGAGCACTTGACGCTCAGCGAAGATGTATATGAGCAGCAGAAGGAAGTTTATTCTGAAACCGAAGGTAAGCGAACTGCATTATTTTTTGTTCTTTTTCCCGGGGGCGAAATGGACCGTGTGTGTTTTATAATCTGATATCGTTCCCACTTCTGTATGCAGATGAGGAATTACCTGTTGTTACTCCTTCAAGGATTGATCCAGCTCTTATGAGGAGATACAATGAGTTGTATGACGCTGTTACGAGGGCTAAGAGGGACAAGAAGAAGCAGTATGACATTTTTTTGTCTTACGCCCCGGTTAATTAATATGTTATTTTTTCAGGGACGCTCCCATCTTATCACTTTTTGCTGTGCTTTTTTCTTCTTGTCTGAAGGCATCTAGTTGCGTTCAAGGGAGAGTTTGGTGATATTACTATCGGCCATGTTGGCGAGTCTTTTTGGTCGTATGGAACGCTGAGCACGCGCCTCGCAAACATTGGCGTCTCTATGCTAGCTGAAAGGTTCAAAGGATCTCAAACTATGATTTTCCCGTACAACCTATGTGTAAGCATTTTCATTAATTTATTTTTTATTCCCTCGTCCAATTTTTATTTGTGCTATAACCATTTTTCATTAACTCTCTGGTTTTGTCTTTTTTGCAGAATTCCATTTGGAACGGCGGTGCCACAAATAGGGCTTTGAAAAAGATGTTTTCTTCAAGCGCAGAGGAACGTGTGGACAAGAAAAACTTGGTAACGCATCTTGACCATTTTTCGTCATCTTGAAAATAAGTTTTCTGTTTTTTCTATTTTTTCTCATCTGGTTTTTTTAT